>CM057455.1:1288599500-1289262500 GCA_016271365.2 Neoceratodus forsteri | reverse complement strand
TTGCAGGCTCACGATCAAAGAATTTGCAGGCTCACAAACAAAGAATTAAAAATCTTATAAATCAAAAAATTTAAGGAATTGCAGTAAACCACTGCCATGGTTCGACAGAACAAAACCGCCTGAGTAAAATCCACCCTCATTTAACTTGCTAGGACACCACTGGCTGAGATATTAATTTTTAAATTGGGCCATCTCATCCCTTACTCGCAATGCATGATCACGATCAAAGAATCTCACGATCAAAGAATTTGCAGGATCGCGATCAAAGAAATTGCTTGCTTGCTTGCGAACAAAGAGTGAGGGGACGTGGCCAGATTCTAAAATGTTTTTCTCAGCACGGGGTGCCCTACAAAAGTTCAATGAGGCTGGGTTTTGCTCAGGGGGCTTTGTTCTGCCCCATCTGAATAACAAAAATAATGTATTAAATATCCCTGGTAGTCTAGTGCCCCCCTATCATAATAAAATATATAATCATGTGTAATGTCCTGGTAGTCTAGTGGCCCCCTGAACTGTATAAAATGATTATTACTGTTCATATCACTGAAACTCTATTGGCCCCCCAATCTGTATGAAAAAATATTCGTTGTACATATCCCTGGTAGTCTAGCGGCACACCCCACCATCATAATGAAATAAATAATGATTTCCTATTTCCTGGTAGTCTAGTGACCCCCCACCCAGCCATGCCAGCACACTCAGCAGCCCCCACCCTTATCCAGCTGGTGACTGGCACAGATCACCTTTTACCTCCATGGCCAGCCCCCAACTGTGTACATTACAAGTGCTAATTCAAAGAGGCACTCTGAAAATATTTCTGACTGCCTCTTTGCATTCATGGTCATAATGCACATAGTCGGTGGCTAGCCATGGAGGTGAGAGGTGGGCTGTGCCAGTCACCAGATGGGGAAGGGTGGGGGGTGCTTGGTGGGCTGGCACAGCTGGGTGGGGGGCCACTAGACTACTAGGAAATAGGACATCATTATTTATTTTGTTATGATGGAGGGGGGCCACTAGACTACCAGGGATATGTACAATGAATATTATTTCATACAGATCAGGGACCACTAGACTACCAGGGATATGAACAGTAATAATTATATTTTATACAGTTCAGGGGGCCACTAGACTACCAGGGATGTAAAAAAATACACATGGTGGGGCCACTAGACTACCAGGACTTTACACATGATTATATATTTTATTATGATAGCGGGGGCACTAGACTACCAGGGATAATTGATACATTATTTTTGTTATTCAGACGGGGCAGAACAAAGCCCCCTGGGCAAAACTCACCCTCACTGAAGTTTGTAGGGCACCCATGGGCTGAGAAAAAAATAATTTTAAATCTGGCCATCTCGTCCCTCGCTCGTGATGCACAATCATGATCAAACAATCTCACCAGCAAAGAATTTGCAGGCTCGCAATCAAAGAATTTGCAGGATCATGAACAAAGAATTAAAACTGCTATAAATCAAAAAATTGAAGGAATTCCAGTAAACAACTGCCATGGTTCATCAGAATGAATCCCCCTGAGTAAAATCCACCCTCATTTGACTTCCTAGGGCACCCCTGGGCTGGGAAAATAGAATTTTTAATCCGGCCATCTCGTCCTTCCCTCATGATGCAAGATCGCGACCAAAGAATCACACAATCAAAGAATTTGCAGGCTCTCAATCAAAGAAATTGCACGCTCATGACCAAAGAATAGAAAATGGTGAAACGTATTTTTTTCACTGATTTGAACTGAACCAATGGCATGCCTCAATAGATTGAAGCCCCCTGATCAAAACCCATCCTCATTTGTGTCCCTAGCCCACCCCTGAACCGAGATATTTGTGAAAATAGGTCACGATGCAAGATCGTGATCAAAGAATCTCGCGATCAAAGAATTTGCAGGCTTGCAATCAAAGATCATTAGCAAACCATGAATAAAGATTTTAAAAGCTGCTAACTCAATTTTTTGAACAATTTGGATTAAACCAAGGACATGGCTTGATAGACCGGAGCCCCCTGAGTAAAAACCATCCAAGTTTTACTTCAGGAGTGACCCCTGAGACGAGATATTTCTTTTTTTCCGATTGGAAAACTAAAAAAACAAAATGGCGGACCTCGCAATCAAAGAATTTTGAAAATTCCTGGGGGCAAAGATTCTTGCACCAAGAGGCTGAAAATTCTTTGATCACCAGGTGGGACCAGATGGTCATATACATTTTCCCATTGACTCATAATGGGAACTTAAAACAGGCATAACTTTTGAATGCCTTAATATTTTTTCACCAAACAAAAATCGGCATGTTTGGCTGCCAAAGCTCTTTCAATTGAGCCATCTTGCAGAGCAGCACACTACACAACAGCTGTGCAGGGCCACATCCCAAATCCCAAAAGCTGCCTCCAAAAATGGATAATTTTGCATTTTTCAGTGCTTTTGTATGCAAAGACTGTAAGTCTGACCAAAACACAGTTTGGCAGATCAAGAGATCTACCATGCCCCACCACATGTACCAAATTTCAGGCAAATCCATTAAATGGGTTTAAAGTTATTAACGCCTAAACATTTGACTTTAGTATGTAAGTGACCGCTGAACCTTAACTATAGTGGTGCAACTGTGCCACTATAATATATATATATATATATTTATTTGGGCCTTGCACTCCAATTCCTCCATAGGTGCATATATGTATTTAGCTATGGAAGCACCGTGCCCCTCCCTGCCCTGCGCTTCCATTTATAGGACAATAGTGACCAAATGTCAGCATAGCCATCTTATTATTCCACCTCATGTAGCCCGGTGCAGAAAATGTTTTAATCCATGCCAAAACATAATTCTGTGCATCTGCAACACTATTACGTGCCACAGGTGTGAAAACACATTTTAGACAGGATATGAAAAATGAGAGCTATGACATATATGAGGTCGGGTAATGCAAAGGTTATGTTAAAAATCTGGGGTCAAAATACTTAAAATTTCCAAAGTTATGAGCAGGTGTAGTGAAATTGCAACAAATGGTCATAACTTTGACATTTTTTCATATTTTGACCCCAAATCTTAATTATAGTCTTCATATGACTCCACCTCATAAACCTCATAGGAGAACATTTTCAAATATGTACCAAAACAACATTCCATGCCAACAGGTGATAAACATGTTTCATACAGGATGTGAAAAATGATAGCTGTACTCTTCATGAGGTGGTGTGAAAGAATTGGTATTTTGAACATTTGAACTCAAAATATTTAAAATTACCAAAGTTACATGTAGGCACAGAAATCAATGAATGCTCATAACCTGGCCAGTTTTAGGAATTTTTTCACCAAATTTTCAATATGGCCTTTTTGGGACACCACCTCATGAACACTGGTGGTGAAATTTTATTTGATCCTAAAAGGTGATTTCGTGCAGTAACCCCCAAATCACCTTCCTGGCCTACTTAATGATATGTCACTGCCAGTGCTCATGAGGTGGGGTCCTAAAAAGCCCATGTTGAAAATTTAGTGAAAAAATTCCTTAGCATTGCAAAATTATGAACATAAGTTCAAAACGTCATTGAAATACATTTTATGGCACTTACCTTGACTCCTCATTTCATGGTTTGGCTTTGAAGATTGCAGACATGTCTCAATCCACAGAAGATGACAGCCTATGACCTCCAGAGGTAAGTATAGGGTAAGGGGGATGTGGTGTGGTGGGTGTTCAGTAGGAGAGTCAGGATGGGGGAAGGGGATGACGAGGATGATGAGAGACTGTTTTCTTTTTTCAGGTTAAAAAATTACATCATGGGATTGTTTTCTTTTCACAGGTACTACTACATTAATATTTGGGGATACTGGGAGTGGGCTCCCCAGTGTTCCACACTGCTGGGGAGGGGGCTTGTAATGGCAACACAGGGATTGGGCCCCCTGATGTTGGTAAATATTAACAGAAAAGGCTGTTGAAGGGGGGACATCTGACTGGTGATGAGCATTCCCATGTCAGATTATATAAAGAAATAAAAAATAAAAATAAATAAATATTTGGGAACACTGGAGGTGGGCTCCCAAGTATCCCACCCTGCTGAGGGGGGATTGTAATGCCAACATGGGGATTGGGCCCCCAAGGGAATACTGGTGTCAGATTATATAAATAAATAAACAAACAAATAAATAAAGAAATAAATAAATGAACTATGGGAATTGGAGGGTGGGGGTGCCACTAGACTCCAAATAAATATATGGGAGGAGGGGGTTGCCTGTAGACACCAGAGATAGGGGACAAATATCAGTGGGTGGGGGTGCCACTAGACAACAGGGAAAGGGGCACTTCACAGCTGAAACTGCAACTGGCAGCACGAGTTCCAGCTGTGGCTGCTGAAGTCAAGAAAATCCTACTGTTCTCATACAGAGAACCTGGGAGAAGCAGTCTTCTTGCTAAGATCAGCACCTGGGATTTCGGGTGCCTAGAAAAGGTGTTTCTTGTTAAAATAAAAAAAAAATAATAAAAAATCACAATGTAGCTAAACGGGTCCTGTTCCACAAAGTTCTGATGTTTGTCCTCTCTGTTCCATTCATTTTTATATTTTTTTTATCTTCTGTCTACCACTAACTGACAAACAAGATGGTGGACACAGGAGAGCTCTGCAAAAATGTATTAGGCTCCCAGCGACACTCTATGACCCTGTCTGTGAAAATACAGTAGTTCCTGCAAAAATAAATCAATTTTCATGTGGAACATCTAACTTTTCCCATAGGAAAAAATGGGAAACTTTGAAAATTAATAACTTTTGAATGGATTAATATTTTTTCACCATACCTTCAAAAGGCACATCTGTGAGGCAAAGGCTTTGTACCCTGAACATTTCAGACCACAGCCTAAAACAGTTTCTGAGATACAAGTGGACAAAAAAACAGGAAAAACATTTACATTTTGGGATTTTTGACACTCTGAATCTCAGAAACCACACAACAGATTCACACAAAAGTTGCTGTGTCAAGAGACCTACCCAAGAGATTATGCATGCAAAATGTCATACACATCTGTTGAATGGTTGTAGGTTATTAAGGTTCAAAAATGTGGCTTTAACATAGAAGTGATCCCTCAGCCCTAACTAGTGCCACTATCTCTCTGTCACTCTCTCTCTCTCTCTCTCTATATAGATATATATATATATATATATATATATATATATATATATATATATATATATATATATATATACACACACACACACAAACACACACAGATGTGTCAAGCCAGGATAAAGTGCAGAAATACTACAGAATATCATGGAATACTGCAATTTGCTGCAGGGGCCATTGTAAGTCAATGGCAATTAAGCCATCTTGTCATACATGATTTTGTGACATGTCATTACTACAAGCTATTGCACTTCATCGTGGCTGACACATCTGTATATGTATATGTGTGTGTGTGTGTGTGTGTGTATATATATATATATATATGTATATGTATGTGTGTATATATATATATATACACACATATATATATATATATATATGTATATATTCATTGCAAAAAAACATAGTTAATTCATCAGTTAAGGCTGAAGTAAAAAAGTAGGGAAATAAAGCGTTAGCTTTGAGACCCTAACATCTCCCCCCACCCAATCCTACCACCCCACCACCACCTTCCACAGGCCACCAGATGTTGGGGTGTGCCTTGGCATCATAAGACCTCACACCCCATTCCATGTGTAAGGAAGCTGAAATAGTACAGTATAGGAGAATGGGGTGAGAGTTAGGCCCGACAACTCCAAGGCACACCCTGACACCTATTGGTCTATGGAAGGTGGTGGGGTGGTAGAGTTGGGTGGGAGGAGCTGTTAGGGTCTCAACTGAAATGTCTCATTTCCCTACTTTTTTGTTTCCACCCTAACTGATCCATTAATGAATTATTTTACAATTAATCTCCTTACTTTTTCAGAAACTGTAATTATACCCTTATATGTTTTTGGAAGCACATGGCCCTCTGGGCTTTGTGCTCCCATTAATCTATAGTGTGTAGTGGTGGTAAAGGGCCCTCCATCATGTGGGAGTGCAAGGCCTGGAGGTCCCCGTGCTTCTATGTAACCATAAGTGTGTACACATTGCAATCAACCCTCATCTCCCTGTGGGAATGCAGGGCCCATCACTCCATAATGGTATGCATTTTTAGTAGTGTAGAGCCCATAGGGCCCTGTACTCCCATCTTTCCATAAGTGTTTAGACATTGTCATGAAGTGTCATCTCCCTGTGCCATCCTGGCCCTGTGCTCCCAGTACTTTATAATGGAGGGCCCTGTATGCCCATTACTGCATAATGGTATCCTTATGTGGCAGCGCATGGCCCTTAGGGCCCTGCACTCCTATCCACCTATAATTGTAGCTATGCAGCACAGGACTATAGACATTCCAAGTAAGCCCTGTGATGCAAATGGCACAATATCTCAGTAACCATAGGAAGATAGGGAAAAATTCCACTGCAGTTGAAATTTTGGTCTGTCAACCTGCACACATTCTTAGAGGTGTACTAAGCTGTGTTTAGTGAAAAATCCATATCTTGAACCGTTTTCAAAATATAGGTGCTGAAAGGTACTGCGTTCACTACAATGTTATCCTATGGGAAATTTCCAAACTTTGAAATGTTATAACTATGGAAGTATTGTCAATTTTATCACCAAACCAGTAAAAGTCACATTTGTGGGACAAGCACTTTCTACCCTGAAAATGTAATCCCTTAATTCCAAGCCATTTCTTTGCAGTGAAATGGAAAAGATACAGTAAAGTTTAAAAATCCCTTTTTGTGAGCTGTCAAAATCCCTTCTCATGAGCGAATCCCTTTTTGCGAGGTAGAGCCATCTGGTCATCATGTCATGAAAAGGGATTTTGACAGTTTGGGAAAATGGTTGACTCACAAAGGTTTGACATCTCACGAAAGGATAATAAAAACAACTCCCTTATCGAGCTGTCAAAATTCCTTTTCGAGCCAATCCCTTTGTTGAGCTGTCAAAATCCTTTTCATGAGCCAACTCTTTCCATCTGGTCATCATTTCATGAAAAGGGATTTTGATGGTTGAAGAAAAGGGTTCGTTTGTTAGGGTGATTTTGATAGCCATTTAAAAGGATTATATAAATAATCCCTTTCGCAGCTGTCAAAATCCTTTCATAGTTGGTCATGTTCAGTGTTCTGAAATTTGCAATGTTTGTGGTTGTATTTCTAAAAATTCAATAAGGTTGACTTAATTTAAAAAATAAAGGGGGAGGGGAGGAGGGGGCATAGTGGGGGGAGGGGTACCAGTTGGTCATGTTCAATGTTCTGAAAAATTGCAATGTTTATGGTTGTATTTCTAAAAATTCAATAAAGTTGACTTAATTTCAAAAACAAAAATCCCTTTTTATAAGCCAATCCCTTGTTGTGAGCTGTCAAAATCCATTTTTGCAAGCCTGTCCCTTTTGGAAAGATAGGGCCACCTGCTCACCATCTCATTAAAAGGGATTTTGACAGCTCGCAAAAAGAAGTCAGCTTTTGACAGCTGGAGAAAAGGGATCGGAAGTGAGCCATGAAAAGGGATTTTTAAATAAAAATGTAGCATTTTCTGACCAAGTAAAGCATGCCAAAGGTATAGAAGTGTGCAGGATGTCCCCATGAACAAAACCCATACTTGGATGTCTACATAAGACATCCTTAGGACAAGTCATAATGTTTTGTTTTTGAGGTAAAATAAAAACAAAATGCAAGTTATAATGTTTTGTTTTTGAGGTAAAATAAAAACAAAATGGTAGCTAGCGAAAAGGAATTTTTTTCTCATGAAGAAGGATTTTATAAATCCCTCTTCATGAGCTGTCAAAATCCCTGTTCATGAGGCCTAAATCCCTTTTCACACCATGCAGCTATCGGAAAGACTAAACTGAGCATGCTCAGAACCCGAAATTTCAAAATTGAATAACTTTGGAACAGATTCATATTTTTTTCATCAATGCTGGCTTGTTCTTTGTGGAAACTCTTTCTACCCTGAAAAAGTCAGACCAAAATTCCAAATGGCATGGCTGTAGCACAATGAGAAAAAAAACAGCAAAAACTGGTGAAAAAGTGACTTTTATGCTTCCCACTATGTGCTGCACAAAAACAACACATCTGATCAAAATAAAGCTTGGCATATCAAGAGATCTTCCCCACAAGACAGAGCAAATCTGTGAACAGTTGCGAAGATACTAAAGTGCACGATTTGAGGTTTAACATTAAACTGCCTACTCAACCCTAACTATAGTGGCAATATTGCACGACTATATGTATATATGGGTCTGTCCATACTAAATGGGTATATTTATGCCATACCATCTTTACATGCCATTAATTTGCATAATCTAGCAATTCCACTCTGAAAAACTGCACTGCACTTTGTCATATAACAAGTTTAGATAGGATTTATAACCTAGGAGTGGTAACACTAGCCAATCTGTTTTATTTTAAAAAATTGCATAAATGTCCCCTCCTTTTTTCATGCTTTGAGTGGGACATTTAAATGCAATGTGTCTTGTGCACACTTTTTCTGTCATTCAGCCTGCACTGCCAAACACTAAAGGCTGTGTGTAGACTGACAAGACACATACTTCCAAATGTAGAGTGTGTTTGTCTGTTTGCCATTAAAAATGGCAATCATGTATCTAGCCTACTCTGCCCCCCTTGGTTACATACCTGATTGCAATGCAAATTTCTCCTGGTTGGCCATATTTTGGTGTTCTGATGTCTGCTCACAAAAATCAAAGGGCTTACCGGAAGATTGCTGCTGTTGTGTCCCCCCAAAGCTCCAAGCTTCCCAAGAAGTCCCATTTTCACATTGGGCATCTCCAATTCCATCCCTCCCCCATTCCTGTATGTCACAGTATCCTTTCTTGCCCTGGCAGCGTAATCAGTGCAGGAGAAAGGATTGGCTTTTCTGTAGCCAATCATCCGAGGACCCTGAAGCTTTTCAAGTGTGTTTGCCCATGAACCCAGGCCATTTTGTCCTCAATAGCAACAGTGAAAGGTTCTCCATCTCCTGCACTCCAGAGTCATTGCATACAGGATCATTTACATTGAGGTACTCTTTTTATTTAAATTGCAGCAGATTCTTGGGCAGTATATTTATTTTTACAGAGCTAGGTTGCTTATGGCTCTATTCTTGAACCATGAAAGTTCATGCTCAGCCCATTCAGCTGATTCAGCCAGTGCTAGCAGGCTTGAATGTAAGGATCTGAATTTAAAGGGTAATCTTGATTGTAACAGGGACAGCAGTGGCAGTATCTGTCCCTGTTATGATGGCATTTAAACATTGGGCAATGTTTGTTTTTTTGGCACAACTCAGCATTATATTATTTGTTTCAATGTTATTAATAACTGCCATTGAGATAAATAATAT
This sequence comes from Neoceratodus forsteri, assembly GCA_016271365.2. NCBI lineage: Eukaryota > Metazoa > Chordata > Ceratodontiformes > Ceratodontidae > Neoceratodus > Neoceratodus forsteri. The sequence continues at coordinate 1,289,253,125 of CM057455.1, read as the reverse complement.
AAAGTCAGAAAATTGCATCTTATGATAAAAATGGCAAAAGTGGCAATAATTGACCTTGGCAAAGTATGAAAAACTAATGTTTAGTGGGGTAAGCACCATAAAGATGTGGTGCTGCTGTGATCAGGCAGTGAGTTTAAAGTCAGTTCATCTTTTAAACCTTGCTTTAATGTCCAAAAGTTGTTTTAAAAGCACCCTCCTTCTCCAGTACAATCACGTTTATAACAGGGATGGATCTTTCTTATTAAGGTTTGTAACTGGGGATATGTTATCAATATACGTCCCTGTTGCAAACCGTACTTTTAGTGCTTTCCCTTTTTTTGTCTGATTATTTTACTATTTGAGGCTCATTTTAGGAGCATTTTATTCAGTGGTTGTAACAAAGTACCCTTGGTTTCAAAATGGCCACTGGCTTGTTGTGGGGGGAGGGTGCAGAAGCAGTAAAAAAAATATAAAATGTTATGTGTGCTGCAAAAATGTTATTAAACTCAAGAAATATACACTGCTACAACAATTTCCTAACATGTTTAAGCTGCAAAAAGCTATTTATCTCTTGCTTGCTTTTGAAAAGTTAGCTTAAAACACCCCCCTCTCCAGTTCAATCCTGTTTGTAACAGAGACATAGTTTTCATAGTAAGGTTTGTAACTGGAGACATGTTGTGAATATCTGTCCCTGCTACAAACCAGACTTTTAGCACTTTCCTTTTTTGTGTGTGATTATTACAATATTTGGTGTTCATTTTAGTATGAATTTATTTCAGTGGTGTAACAAACTGCTTTTGGTTTTAAAATGGTTGGGGGTGGGGGGCTGGCTGGTACTGCAAAGAAAAATATAAAATCTACTTTTGACTGCAAAAATGTTATTAAACTCAAGAAATATACAAGTAACAAGAATTTCCCAACATGTTTAAGCTGCAGAAAGCTATTTATGTTTTTTTTTGTTTTTGAAAAGTTAGTTTAAAAGCGCCCCCTCCCCAATTCAATCCTGTTAGTAACAGGGACAGAACTGTAAATATCCATCCTTGTTACACACAAGATATTTAGTGAAAATGAAAATTAAAATGACATTGTGGTGGTTTGTGAGTTGGAGGTGGATGCCACATGGGCACATAAAAGGCTGACTGTTTTGGGGAGAGGGAGGAAGTGTGCCACCAGGCCTCAGGAAAGGCTGTCCTGATAGGGAGAGGCAAGAAGGTGCCACCAGGTTCTCATGGACAGCTGGCAGGGTGTGGGGTGGGAGAAGAGAGACACCAAGCACCGGAAAAGGCTGAAAGGGTTAGGGAGAGGGAAACCAGTGCCAACAGGTCACCAGTGACAGCTTGGCAGGGTATGGAGTGGGAGATGAGAGCCACCATGCCTTGAGAAAGACTGAAAGGGTTAAGGAGAGGGAAGCAGGTGCTACCAGGTCCCCAGGGATAGCTGGCAGGGTATGGGGTGGGAGATGGGAGACACCAGGCCCCAGGAAAGGCTGTCAGACCTGTGGTCTTCCAGGTCCCTGGCCTGTTTTCTTCAGGGCCTTTGTGGCTCCTCATGAGGAGTACTGCACACACCTGCTCAGATACATCACTATAGGCCAGCGCCCATGTTCTCATCTGGTGGATTCAGCTATGCCATCACTTGTGGTCTTGCAGGTCCCTGGTCTGTTTTCTTTAGGGCCCTGGTGGGTCTGCATGAGGAATACTGCACGATATTGACAAAGTAAATGCAAACTACATAATATGTGGACTACTGGTCATTGTGGGAGATGGGTCTTATAATAGGGAGAGGTAAGAAGGTGCCACCACGTTCCCATGAAAAGCTGGCAGGGTGTGGGGTGGGAGATGGGAATCACCAGGCCCTGGAAAAGGCTGAAAGGATTAATAAGAGGGAAGCTGGTGTCAATAGGTCCCCAGGGACAGCCATCAGGGTGTGGGGTGGGAGACAGGAGATGCCAGGTACCGGAAAAGGCTGATAGGGTTAGGGGGAGGGGAAACCAGTGCCAACAGGTCACCAGGGACAGCTTGGCATGGTGTGGTGTGGGAGATAGGAGCCATCACACCCTGAGAAAGGCTGAAAGGCTTAAGGAGAGGGAAGCAGGTGCCACCAAGTATCCAGGGATAGCTGGCAGGGTATGGGGTGAGAGATGGGAGACACCAGGCCCTGTGAAAGGCAGAAAAAGTTAGGGAGAAGAAAGCAGGTGCCACCAGGTCCCCTGGGACAGCAAGCATGGTGTAGAAGGGCAGGCAGGTGTCACCAGGCCTCGGGAAAAGCTGACAGATTTGGTGAGAGGGAAGCAGGTGCCACCAGGTCTCCTGGGACAGCAGACAGGGTGTGGGGTGAGAGACAGGAGCCTCCAGGCCCTAGGAAAGGATAAAAGGGTTAAGGAGTGGGAAGCCAGTGCCAACGGTCACCAAGGACAGCTTGGAAGGGTGTGGGTGGGAGATGGGAGACACCAGGCCCTGGGGAAGGCACAAAGTGTTAGGGAGAAGGAAGCAGGTGCCACCAGGTTCCCTGGGACAGCAAGCATGGTGTAGAAGGGCAGGCAGGTGTCACCAGGCCTCGGGAAAGGCTGACAGATTTGGTGAGAGGGAAGCAGGTGCCACCAGGTCCCCTGGGACAACAGGCAGGGTGTGGGGTGAGAGACAGGAGCCTCCAGGCCCTAGGAAAGGATAAAAGGGTTAAGGAGTGGGAAGCCAGTGCCAACGGTCACCAAGGACAGCTTGGAAGGGTGTGGGTGGGAGATAGGAGACACCAGGAACTGGGGAAGGCACAAAGTGTTAGGGAGAAGGAAGCAGGTACCACTAGGTCCCCTGGAACAGCAGACAGGGTGTGGAGAAGGAAAGGGTTGCCACCAGGCCTCAGGAAAGGCTGACAGGGTTGGGAAGAGGGAAACCAGTGTCAACATGTCACCAGGGATAGCTTGGCAGGGTGTAGGGTGGGAGACAGGAGACACAAGCCCCAGGGAAAGGCAGAAAGCGTTAGAGAGATGGAAGTAGATGCCACAGATCCCCAGGGACAGCACGCAAGGTGTGGAGGGGAGACAGGTGCCACCAGACTTCAGGAAAGGCTGACAGGGCTGGGGAGAGGGCAGCTTATGACACTAGGTCCCCTGGGACAACAGGCAGGGTATGGAGGGGAAGACAAGTGCCACCAGGCCTCAGAAAAGGCTGACAGGGTTGAGGAGAGGGAAGCAGGTGCTATCAGGTCCCCTGGGACAGCAAGCAGGGTGTACTGCAAATTCATGTGAAGACCAAAAAATATTTATTTATAATTTTTTTTTTTTATTTTGCATTTTCTCTGTCCCTGTTACATACGTTACATGGTTACCATTTCCAAGCACTGGGGACTGTACTGGGAAAACCACAAGTGATACTATCTTCCTGTTTACAGTTTAAGTAAAAGACCTTAAGGGTAAAATATTCATGGTGAAAGAAGAAAGAAATGATAAAAAAAATTTCTACAGTCATGTCCCACATATGTCCCCTATTACTGTGTATAGTTATATATATATATATATATATATATATTCATTGAAAAAATCTGTTTAATGCATCAGTTAGGGTTGTTCCACAGTGACAAAAGCATGGAAATTTGGTGTAAGTGTTGAAAACCTTAACTGCACATTCCCCCCACCACCACCACCACACACACACACACACACACACACACACACACACACACACACACATATACAGGCAAGTAGGGGAAGGACTAAGGCAACACAACCAATCACACACATCCAGCAGGAGGTGTATACCTGAGTTACTGTAAGAAGTGGAGAAATCCACCTTGGGATATCATATATTATTTACAAAGTTGTTCTTCGAGATTAGTTCACATAAAGGTGAACCAAGCTGGCAGTAGTGGAAATGGTGTACCTCACTTTGTTTTCAACTTATGGCTGGTGAAAGGCATCATGAGTGCTGCAATGTTAGTCTATGGCAAATTGTTCAATTTTGGAACAGTGTAACTTTGTAATCCTTAAGTATTTTAGCACAATAGCAGGAAAAAGCACATCTATGGGACCAGGTCTTGCCATCCTGCAAATTTGAGGCTAAAGAACCAAACCGTTTGCTTGCAGGATGATGGCAAAGATGTGCAGTCATTAGGAAAAGACTTTCATAAAATACTTTCACAAACACGAAAGTGTCAAAGCGCGACACTTTCGCATTTGCGAAAGTGATTTTCAAAAGTATTTCAGGGATTGTGCAAAATTCTGTTTTGGATCTTGCAAACCCCAAAATACCATATGTGTAGTGTGTGTTATGTGTTGGTGGCAGCGTGTGGCCCAAGATGTCCAGTTGTCATAGTGATATGTGTTTAGTGGTGCTTGAAATGTCCGGGATGAGCGTTAGCAGTGACGACCCCATGCGACAGCCCGATGGGAGCATGGGTGTGTGGTTTCATGGTTTACATAGTTGTATGTTATTCCTGTTACCTGCTGGTGGTTGTGTGTGATTGGTTGTATTGCCTTGGTCCTTCCCCTACTTGCATGTATGTGTGTTTGTGGTGGTGGTGGTGAGGGTGGGGGGATGCGCAGTTAGGGCTTTAAACCCTAACACTGAATTTTCTCACTTTTGTTTGGTGGAACAACCCTAGCTGATTCATTAACCAGAGTTTTGTGCCATGAATTTCCCTTCTTTTTGAGAATGTGCACTATAGTGAATGGAATGTGGTGGTGGGAGCGCAGGGCCCACCATGTGATTTTTTGTCACTTCACTGTGCAAAAACTGTATGACAGAGTGAAATGCAAATTGGGTACGCATACAAAAATGCAAACAGCAATGGCAATGGTGACGCAGAAGGTATCAGTAACACAATCGACAACGGAAATGCTACCGAAAACACAAACACTAAGACTAACAGAAACGCAAACGGTAACTAACACGCAAACAGTAACGGTAACGCAATTGGAAACAGAAACGGTTATGGTAACACCAACGATGATGCCAAAGGGAACAGTAACAGAAATGGAAGTGCAAACCCAAGTGCGTAGGCAAACGCAAATTGTAACACGCATGGTCATGATAATGCAATTGGAAATGCTATTGCTTATGGTCACACCAACAATGACGCCAAAGGAAATGGAAACAGAAATGCAAATGGAAGCACATACGCAAACGTAAATGGTAATGCACATGGTGATGCAAAAGGAAACATAAATAAAAACAGTAATGGAAATGCAAATGGTAACAGTAACGCACACGCAAGCGCAAATGCAAAGGGTATTGCACACGGTGACGTAAACTGAAACACTAACACAAATGGTAATGGAAACACAAGCGGAAATGCTAACTGTAACAGTAAGTGAAATGCACACCTTATTTTTCCCCAAAAGGAGCATTCAGAAGCACAGTGAATACAAAGAATGTATTCCTAATAATGGGCCTCGGAGCAGAAAATGAACACTTGGAATACTAAATTGCTTATATCTCAGGAACCATACGATGTAGAAAAAAAATTTAAATGTTATGTTATTTATGACTTTCCTGGCTAATTTTGCACACAGTTTTTCCAACGAAAAGTCTGTATCTCGAAGCATTTTCGAGATATGGACACTGAACGGCATGGCTGACACCGTAATGTTAGCCAACGGGAAAAATCATCAACTTCAGAGCAATATAACTTTGCAGCCCTCTAATATTTTGTCACTATACCACAAAAAGGCACATCTGTGGGGTCTTGGCTTTCTTCCCTTCAAATTTCAGCCCAAAAGACCAAACCGTTCTTTTGCAGCAGGGTGGAAAAGATGTCCTATTCTTTTGGGCATAGTGTCGCAAAGTAGTGTCGTGATTTGTGACAGTGTCACACAAAAAAAATCACGAAAGTGTCGAATGTGCGACACTACTTTGTGACACTACTGTTTACAAAAATTTCAAAAACATATTTCTGGGGTGTTTAACCTCCCCCCCCCCAAAAAAAAAGACATGATTAGCATCCTTAGGACTCAATTAGGTGAATGCAGCAAGAACTGTGTCCCCAGAGTGTCCCAAATTTAAATGCCAAGCATTTCTGTGACCACCAACTGAAAACAAGATGGTGAATTTGTGACACTACAGGGGTCATTTGCAACACTAAAAACTGCATTTGCGACACTGTCGAACTTTTTGTAAATTTTCCCATTGACTATAATGGGAAACTTGTTTTTTGAATAACTTTTGATCCATTTAATATTTTTTTATGAAATCTTGGAAAGGCATGGTGGGTACCTAGTCTGCATGTTCTTTGAAGATTTCAGACTGGTCACGCAGACCGTGCCACCTGTAGGCGCGAGCAAAGAATGCACAAAATGTGTAATTACCACATTCTCTGGCGCTATGTAGCTCTGCAACTATATATCTGACCATTATGAAACTTGGGAGATCCACAGATCTATGGTACTGCTCTGTGCATGCCAAGTTTCAGGCAAATCTGTCTTATACTGGCAAAGTTATTAAGCTGCCAAATTTCAGAGTTTAACCTTCAATGGGGTACTCAACCTAACTATAGTGGCACTATTGTGACTATTTATATATATATATATATATATATATATATGTAATGTGTATATATATATATATATATATATATATATATATTAGAGGCAACAAAACTCCATTTAATGCATTAGTTAGGGTTGTTCCACAGTGACAAAAGTGAGGAAATTCAGTGTTAGGGTTGAAAGCCCCCCTTGCACTCCCTCGCCCACACCCCAAGTGGCATTGGGGTGTGCATTGGGGTTGCTGGCCCTAACTCTCACCCTATCAGATGTGTGAAGAAGCAGCGGTATAGGAGAATAGGGTGAGAGTTAGGATCGACAACCCCAATGCGCACCCCGATATCGGTTGGGAGTGTGGGCGGGGGGTCCAAGGGAGGATTTCAACCCTATCACTGAATTTCCTCACTTTTGTCGATGTGGAACAACCCTAACTAATGCATTAAACAGAGTTTTTGCCTCTAATTTCCCTTCTTTTTGAAAATGGTAACAAAAAATAGTGAATGTAATGCAGTGCCGGGAGTATGGGGCCTGAACCACGTGATGTCTTGTCACAAAGTAACACGGTGCCCACAAATTGTAATGCACATGGTGACACAAAGCAAAACACAAATATAAACAGTACTGTAGACACAAATGGCTAAAATAACGCATAAGCATAGCGCAAATGAAAATGCAAAGGTAGCATGGTGGCGTGTGAGACAGTAAGACAGCAGATGCGGAACCACAAGCAGAAGTGGTAAGGGTAACAGTAATATAAGTGCACAGGCTGGTTTTCCCCAAAAACTGCATAGAGAAAGACAGTAAGTACAAAGAATGTATGCATAATAATGTGTCTCACAGCAGAAAATGAGGAGTTGGAATACTAAATTGCATATGTCTCAGGAACCATACGAATTAGAAAAAAAATTTAAAAGTCATATTATTTATGACTTTCCTGACTAGTTTTGTACTTAGCTAGGGGTCTAAGCATTTTTCCGACGAAAAGTCCGTATCTCGCACTGTTTCTGAGATACGAGCCCTGAAAGGCGCAGCGAACACCGTAATGTTATCCTATGGGAAAAAAAGAGAAGTTTGGAGTGCCATTACTTTGCCTCCCTGTAATATTTTTTTCACCAAACCACAAAAAGGCACATCTGTGTGATGTTGGTTTTCTTCCCTCCAAATTTCAGCCCAAAAGACCAAACCGTTATTTTGCAGCAGGGCGGCAAAGTTTCCAGCAATGCGACGGACGCCGTAATATTATCCTATGGGAAAAAGCATCAACTTTGGAGTGCTGTAACTTTGCCGCCCTGCAATATTTTTTCACCGAAACACTGAAAGGCACATCTGGTCGATGTTGGCTGCGTTCTCTATAAGTTTCACCTCAAAAGACCAAATTGTTCTTTTGCAGCTGGGTGGCAAAGAATTGCTGTCATTTTCCCACAGCCTGGAAAAGTACTGTCAAAGTTTGCGAAAGCTTTAGCAAATTCATTTGACAGTGTCGTAAGTGCAAAAGTACTTTGTGAAAGTACTTTTTCCAGAAATTTGAAAAACATGTTTCTGGGGTGTTTTACCCCAAAATAAAGACATGCCTCGCATCCTCCGGGTTTGACTAGGTGAATACAAAAAGAATTAGGTTGCTAGAGGGTCCCAAATTTAAATGCCAAGCATTTTTCTGATGACCAACTGAAAACAAAGTGGTGGATTTGCGGCAGTAAAAGGGCCATTTGTGAAAGTAAAAACTGCATTTGCGACACTGTCGAACTTTCTGTTAACTATTTCCATTGACTTATAAAAGGAAATTGTTTTTTGAATAACTTTTGAACCGTTTAATATTTTTTCATGAACTCTTCAAAAGGCACATCGGGGACCCAGGCTGCATGTTCCCTGAAGATTTCAGACCAGTCGCACAAACCATGCGACCTGTAGGGACGAGCAAAAAATTCCAAAAAAGAGTAAATGCATGTGCAAATCATGCTTACTAACTCCGCAGCCGTATATCCAAACAGTATGAAAGTTGGCAGATCCCAAGATGTATGATTCTTGATCATGTATTCCAAATTTCAGACAAATCTGTTGAACAGTTGCAAAGTTATTAAGGTGCAACATTTTAGGTTTAACATGTAAAGGGCTCCTCAACCCTAACTATGGTAGGTATGGTATGGTATATATATATATATATATATATATATATATATATATATATATATATGGGATATGCAGGGGTGCCTGTGTGATACATGATTTATCTATACAAGTGGTGTTTGACCTTGGGTAACCTCACGAGTGGCGTAAGCCACAAGTGTTGTGGCCGAGGTCAAACACCACGAGTATAAACTGTGTATCACACAAGGCTCTCCCCTGCATATTTCATTTATGCAATAGGAGAGAAAATGTGCAATGTACGATTTTCTTGTATATTTAGTTTTATTTTTTGTACATGTAGCTTAGTTTGTGGGTTTATTTTAAGTAATAGTGACACTGCACTTTTTTCTTGTGCCGGTTGTTAAGGGTGTTGCTATGGATGGAGTGTGGAGACGTGCAGTCAAGGAGCCAACATGTGCAATGATTGGTGGAGTTTCACTGGTTCAGAAAAAGTGAGGAGAAAATGGCTGCAACTCTAAGCGAGAGTCTGTGGTTGAATTGGGGAGAAGACACAAGAGTACTGAGCTTCGTTATGTTTTTTTTTTGCAGAATATTTTCTAAAATAGTTGCGGTTTATTTATGTTTCAAGCTGTGAATTCGAAGTAGAGCGAGCAGACAAGTGGGGCAGAAAGAAAAAAAAACAGCGACTTTGGAGCATTTCTTTTCAGGTCAGCAGTTGTGTTCTTTGTGGGTTATGGATGGATGGGGAGAGATTTGTTTTAAAAAAGTGGCAGTTTGACTGTTTAGTAGTTTAGCAGTTCATTAGGAAGTCGGAGGCTGAGGCAGTTTGGGATGCGGTTGGCAATGCAATATTGGCCAGAGGACTGTAAGTGTGTTATGCTGTTTCGTGGTGTGAGGAAATGCAGATGTATAATGCTGGGGAGAAATAAAAAAAAAAAAAGATTTTTTTAACTGGATGTTTTACCATGGCTGGGGAAACATACTGTATGAAGACACCAGCAGAGACTTTGTGTGAATGCCAGAAAGTGAAAGTATGATGAAGTAGGAAGTAGTCCGGCACTGTATGTATAAATGGTCACTGTATGTATAAATTTATTTATACATACAGTGACTCAGATAAATGGGTTTATTTAACTACATATATGGCTACCCCATTGCATAAATATATATATATAATGGCCTGGACATTCAAACTGTACCAGGCTGTGGCACAAGCCTGAGCACAGCGCAACTTGGCTGCGCAGGGGTGTTGACTTGGCAATATTCACTGGAGCTGTGCCATGGCACAGCATCATTAAATATCGCACCCTGGCCAACCACAGTGGCCAGAGTGGAGCAGAGGGATGCTCTAGTGCAAGTTCCATTGCGCTATACGCAACAATTGCGATATTCAAAAGTGCACATGCAAATGGAGCCATAATGTATGCAAGGTGCAAATGGGGCCATTTGCATGTCATTATGGCTTCATTTGCATGCAGGTGCGCCGATCCCTGACGACTTGCACCTGGTGCCCTGCCAGGCAGCAGCCATCTGGGACTGACACCCCCTGCACAGTGTGGCAATGTGCCCCACAGTGGACCACCAGGGATATTGGATTTTCTTTATTATTACAAATGCCCACGATAGGGCTGACTGTGGTCCACTGGACCACCAGGATATTGGATTCAATTTATTTTTACTTAAGCCTGTGATAGGGCTGACAGCAGTCCACTGAACCACCAGGGATATTGGACATTATTATTTTTAACAGATGCCTGCGATGGGGCATGGGGGGTGCCACCGTGGAGGTACAGCTGGAGCTCATGTGGCAGCTGCCGTGTTGCACCCTGTAATATGGCAGCTCACCTGTGGGTGGCCAGCCGTTGTTTCTTTTTTTTTTTGGCTCACCTGTGTGTGGCTCAAGTAGGGGTTGTGCATGCATGGACTCAGCACATCCCGGGCTGAATATTGGGATGTGCAGAGTATGCATGGGCATGCCCCCCTACCTGCACCACATACAGTACTGATGCACTCCAGTGCATTGGGATTTGTGCCAGGCACAATCCCTGTTTGAATGTCGCGCTGGGGTGCATCAGTGGGTTGTGCATGGTGCAACGCTGTTGCGCCATGAGCAACCCTTTTGAATATCTGAGCCAATGTATACATATATATATAAGATGTGTGTGTGTGTGTATCTATATATATATATATATATATATATATATATATATATATATATATTATAGTGGCACGGTAGTGCCACTATAGTTAGGGTTGAGGAGCCATTTCTATGTTAAACCCCAAAACTTTGCACCTTAATAACTTTGCAACTGTATGACAGATTTGGCTGAAATTTGGAATACCTGATCAAGAACCATAGGCCTTGGGATCTGCCAAGTTTCATTGTGGTTGGATATATGGCTGCGGAGTTATTAAGCGTGATCTGTGCGCGCGTTTACGCTTTTTCTGGAATTCTATGGTTGCACCTACAGGTCGTACGGTTTGTGCTACCAGTCCGAAATCTTCAGGGAACATGCGGCTGGGGTTCCCGATGTGCCTTTCAAAGATTTCATGAAAAAATATTAAACGGTTCAAGTTATTCAAAAAACAGTTTCCCATTATAAGTCAATGGGAAAAGTTAACAAAAAGTTCAACACTTTCGCAAATGCATTTTTACTTTCGCAAATGGGCCTGCTACTTTCAAAATCAGCCATTTTGTTTTCAGTTGGTGATCAGAAAAATGGTTGGCATTTAAATTTGGGACCCTCTAGCAACCTAATTCTTTTTGTATTCACCTAGTCGGACCCTGAGGATGCTTGCCATGTCTTTATTTTGTGGTAAAACACCCCAGAAATATGTTTTTCGAATTTCTGGAAAAAGTACTTTCACAAATTACTTTCATGCTCATGAAAGTGTCGAACTTTTTTGTGAAAGCTTTCGCAAATTGCGACAGTAATTTTCCATCTTTGGGACAGTGACAGCGATTCTTTGGCACTGCGCTGCAAAAGAACCGTTGGGAGTTTTGGGCTGAAATTTGGAGGGAACGGAGCTGACATCTCACAGATGTGCCTTTCAGTGTTGTATTGAAAAAATATCACACAATGCGGCAAAGTTACGGCACTCCAAAGTTGACAGTTTTTCCCATAGGATAACATTACGGCGCCCGACGCATTACAGAAATCCTTTGGCACCCTGCTGCAAAATAACAGTTTGGTCTTTTTTCCTGAAATTTGGAGGGAAGACAGCCAACAGCCCGCAGATGTGCCTTTCAGTAGTTTGGTGGAAAATATCACTCGGCGGCAAAGTTACGGCACTCCAAAGTTGATGGTTTTTCCCATAGGATAACATTACGGCACCTGACGCAGTACAGAAATCCTTTGGATCCCTGCTGCAAAATAACGGTTTGGTCTTTCTTCCTGAAATTTGGTGGGAAGACAGCCAACAGCCCACAGATGTGCCTTTCGGTAGTTTGGTGAAAAAACTTTAGAGGGAGGCAAAGTTATGGTGCTCCGAACTTTTCTTTTTTTCCCATAGGATAACATTACGGAGTTTGCCGCGCCTTTCAGGGCCCGTATCTCGGAAACGGTGCGAGATACGGACTTTTCGTCAGAAAATTTCTTAGTCTCCTAATGGGGCTAAGATCCAAATTAGCCAGGACAGTTGTAAATAATATGACTTTTAAATATTTTTTCTACGTTGTACGGTTCCTGAGATATAATGTATTTAGTATTCCATGATCTCATTTTCTGCCCCGATACTCATTATTATGCATACATTATTTGTACTCACTGTCTTTCTCTATGCAGGTTTTGGGGAAAACCAGCCTGTACACTTACATTACTGTTACTGTTGCCCTTTCCGCTTGCGGTTCCGTACCCGTTTCACTTACCGTTGACGTCTGCGCCACCATGTGCGTTATCCTTTACATTTTCATTTGCGCTTGTGTTTCTGTTATTTTTTGCCATTTCTGTATACAGTACTGTTTATCTTTCTGTTTCACTTTACGTCACCATGCCCATTGACATTTCTGTTTGCAGGCACCATGTTACTATGTGACAACACATCACATGGCAGACCGTTCCCGTCTATGCCACCATGTGCGTTACCCTTTCTGTTCTCATTCGCGCTTGTGTTACCATGTGCGCCACTGTTAGCATTTCTGTTTGCGTTGCTGTCCCTGTTAGTATGCCACAAGGGCAACATGTGGCAAGGGCGTGGGGCCCAGAGAGCCGCGCTCCCACTACTACGCTACATTCACTATTTCTGTTATCATTCCCAAAAGAAGGGAAATTGGAGGCAAAAACTCCATTTAATGCATTAGTAAGGGTTGTTCCACAGCGACAAAAGTGAGGAAATTACTGTTAGGGTTAAAACCCCCTTGGACCCCAGCCCACCCCCAACTGGCATTGGGGTGTGCATTGGGATCGTGGGTCCTAACTCACCCCATTCTCCTATACTTCTGCTGCTTATACATGTCATGGGGTGAGAGTTAGACTGACGATCCCAATGCATACCCAATGCCACCACGTGCGTCATCCTTTGCGTTTTCATTTGCGCTTGCGTTTCTATTACTTTTTTACCATTTGTGTCTACTGTACTGTTTTTCTTTCTGTTTCACTTTGTGTCACCATGCCCATTGACATTTCCATTTGCTGGCACCATGTTACTATGTGACAAGACATCACGTGGCACACTGTTCCCGTCTACCCCACCGTGTTCGTTACCCTTTCTGTTCTCATTCGTGCTTGCGTTACCTTGTGTGCCACTGTTAGTGCTTCTGTTTGCGTTGCTCTTCCTGTTACTATGCCACAAGACATGAGGTGGCGGGAGTGCCGGGCCCAAAGCTGCTGCATTATGTGCCGGGAGCGCGGGGCCCTATGTGCATTATCCTTTGCGTTTTCATTTGTGCTTGCGTTTCTGTTACTTTTTTGCCATTAGTGTGTACCGTACTGTTTCTCTTTCTGTTTCACTTTGTGTCACCATGCCCATTGACATTTCCGTTTGCAGGCACCATGTTACTATGTGACAACACATCACATGGCAGACTGTTCCCATCTATGACACCGTGTGCATTGTCCTTTCTGTTGTCATTTGCACTTGCGTTACCATGTGCGCCACTGTTAGCGCTTCTGTTTGCGTTGCTCTTCCTGTTACTATGCAACAAGACATGATGTGGCGGGAGTGCGGGGCCCTTTGGGCCCCACGCTCCCGCTGCTGCATTATGTGCCAGGAGCGCGGGACCCTATGTGCATTATCCTTTGCGTTTTCATTTGCGCTTGCGTTTCTGTTACTTTTTTGCCATTAGTGTGTACCGTACTGTTTCTCTTTCTGTTTCACTTTGTGTCACCATGCCCATTGACATTTCCGTTTGCAGGCACCATGTTACTATGTGACAAGACATCACGTGGCATACCGTTCCCATCTACGCCACCGTGTGCGTTACCCTTTCTGTTCTCATTCACGCTTGTGTTACCATGTGTGCCACTGTTAGTATTTCTGTTTGCGTTGCTGCTCCTGTTACTATGCCACAAGGGCCCCGTGCTCCCGCCACAGCATTACATTCACTATTTCTCATTATCATTCTCAAAAAGAAGGGAAATTAGAGGCAAAAAACTCCATTTAATGCATTAGTTAGGGTTGTTCCACAGCGACAAAAGTGAGGAAATTAGCTGTTAGGGTTGAAAACCCTAACTCCGACCACCCCCCAGCACCACACACACATTCAAGTATGGGGAGGATCAAGTCAACACAACCAATGACAGACATCCAGCAGCAGGTGACAGAAATAACAAACAATTGTCTAAATGTACTATGAGACATCCCCCACCTGACCAGGTACTGCATGCTCAGTGGAGATCAACAGCAAAACTGAGGCCATGTACACCAAATGTACACATCCCTGATTGCAGCTGCACACAACATACCACACTTAGTAGTTGCATGGCCTTACCTACCGATGCCCCACACCAGACCACACCACTTGTGGTGGGCCACCTGAGCAATAGAGTTCAGCAAAACCAAGGAGTTGTACAGGTATAATATCTCTGATTATAACAAGGGTTTGAGAAATGCAGCTTTCTAATTGACTGTAAACATTGTAACAGCCTTATGCTTAGTTTTTATTAACATACATGTAGAGCCTAACCGTATGATGAACATGGTTTAATGTTGTTTAGAAAATGGGCTTTTTTTTTGGAGGCATCTCATTGGCTGGTACCCAATCCACAGGGGTACATTAACTTTCAATAGATGCCCACCAAATAAAAAGTCCCAGTCCAGACCTGCCTCATGCCCAGCAAAGTATCATTGTGCCCAGACTGCTCAGCCATTGGCTGCAGCACTGGGTACACAATTTGAAAGTGACGCCATTGTTGTATATCAGTTGCTAGCAGAGCGAGTGACCAGATACCAGCCATAAATTTTAAAAACACAACATTTACACTATCCACCAAAAGATTTTGAAAAGAGAGACAGAGGCACACACGACTGTCGATACAGTCATTGTGTTATGTTCTGTTGAAAGCCACCTGTTCCATTAGTTTTCTCCACTCTAGTCCCTGTCTTCCTCCTAAACTTCCACCAGACAACCACTGTGTAAAACAAATAAAAGCGGGATACGAGCAGCACCATCGGCATTGCCAGCATTAGTTCCTCTCTCTCGCTCGGTTCTGCTGCCGATTTCTTTTTTAAACATGCTCTCATTTCCCCCAGTGTCGTTTGCGATTCCTATCAACTTCAGCCATCATACAAATCACCTCCAACGGCAGGCAGGCAATTGCCAGACAAACGAGAGTGGGGGTTAACGTCCTTTCACCGTCGTGGTTTTCATTCCCCACAGAGACAAAGAAAACGGCGAGAAAGCAGCTTGAGTGCAGAACCGCAGACAGTGTAGAGCAACAGTGAGAGCACTAGCTCTACTACCACAACTGTGTGAAAGTAGGTACCGCTTCCTGTAGTGCTCTCTTACAACTCCTTCACCCGATGTACAGCACCCTTTCTACGACTGAAGTGAAATTGATGTCAAAATAAAGCGGCACACCACCTGCAGTGTTTAAAAACAACAACAAAAAACGAGCATTACACAGCTGTCACACATCGCAAGTTTTACTGGATGTAAACAAATCACCACCATGGCTTTGATTGTCCCTACTCTGAAGTCTTTTCCAGTTGTGATGCTGCAGCCACTATTATGCAGGCAGAGGAACTATTTCCAAGCGGAAGAACTATTTCATTAAAAATGTATTTAAAAATTTTTTTTTCATTTACATTATTTTATTAAACTTATTTTCTTTTACATGCCCATTTCTAGCGCCAATAATGCCCTCAGGGTGGGCGGTATGGGCAATACCGGACTCGACCAAGGGGCTATAAGGCCCTCCGCCTCGGCGTCAGGCCTCATTACGCCCCTGGCCGGTCCGGTGTGCCAATACCGCCCACCCTGTCAGTATTAACTTACTAAAAACAGTTTATTATGATAGCAATAAGCCACTCCCAGGTATTATGTTAATGGTCAGTTTATCACTGTCTAGCGACATGTGGCACTTCGCATGCCTCATTCAACATTAAACCCCTACAGGGTGATTAACAGACCATTTAACATAACTGTTGGTCATGCCTTATTGCTTAATTGTCTTTATGAGTAGATACTCTCCTCTGCTAGGCACTGCAGCAGCTTTGCAACACAGTGTCCCACCCAGTTACACCACACACTGTCTAGTTACTGGAGAATGGCTGTGAATATGAACTCATGAAGATGAACAGTGTAACTTGATCATTACAGTCATCGAAACCCTAGTGTGATTATAACTGACAGAGTCAGTGATAGGGGATAACCCCTGCTGTCCTAGTACACTTACCCCATTGTGAGTTAAATCAATACTAAAAGACATTCTGTTTATATCTACACCATACCTACTTGATTCCTGTTGTACCACAATTAACATAGTTATCACTTTGATAGCATCATGATAGCTCCATGTCGGTTACAGAGGGTGGAGGGTAAACAAATACAGAAAACGCACAATAAACAAGCAGTAATTAGCATAACAGTACTGGTAGTGCAGTCCAGACTTTATCTTAGTTAACTGGTGAATTGTAGTAGGCAGCGTTCTGGATAACCCTTGTCAGAGACATGCAGGATGCAGATTCTTGGGATCTAGAGAGACCCTGTGTCAGGTATTTGGGGGATTTGAAAACACAAGAGGAGGGGAGAGAGTTAGCCACAGTCACATTTTGCTGACTCAAGGAGTTGAGCTTTGAGGCCTGTTTTGAATAGGGAGAGACTATGGGTCTGAGAGATGGGGGGGTAGAGTGTTGAGCCAAAGAGGGGCACAGTGGCGGAAGGATCTTTGCCCAAGGGATGGTCTACAATGCGGAACCAGAAATGAGAAGTTTGCTGCAAGTCTTGTATTACGCCTGGGGGGGCTGCACTGACTATAGAGAGAAGGCCGATGGGAGCCAGCTGGAGATGTACCTTTTTTGCAAGGATGCAGGAGTGGTACTTTAGTCTTCCTTGGAAGTTTAGCCAACTAGCCAAAGTGTAGAGCTCACAGGTATGAGTTAATCTGTCACTGCCGGTGGCTAGGCGGCAAGCTTTATTCAAAGCAGTGTTAATGCTACGTAGAGTAGTGGGTTCCGAAGAGCTATATATCACTATCCCATAGTCTACTAGGGAGAGGATTGAGGAGGAGACTGCAAGATGCATGGCCTGTGTGGGTAAGCAGTGTTTAAGTCTGTAGAGAAACATAGAAACATAGAATTTGATGGCAGATAAGGACTGCTTGGCCCACCTAGTCTGCCCATTTCCCTACCTAATGGATAAGCTGCAGATCCTAGTTAACCAGCAGCCTACTTCTTCCTACCCCCAACCCCTAGAATTGCCTTATGACTGTCCCATGCATGCTTGAATTCCACCACTGTTTTTGACTCCACAACCTCCTCCGGAAGGCCATTCCATGCATCCACAACCCTCTTTGTGAAAAATACTTCCTTAAATTACCTCTGACCACCCCCATCTTCAGATTGTGTCCCTTGTTCTTGCACACCTCTTTTTTTGAAAGATGCTACCCTCTTGGACTTTGTTGATTCCCTTGAGGTACTTGAAAGTTTCTATCATGTCCCCCCTCTCCCTCCTTTCCTCCAGGCTATACATATTAAGCTCCTTAAGTCTCTCTTCATATGTCTTCTGGTGCAGACCCTGCACAATTTTAGTTACCCTCCTCTGGACAGCTTCCATTCTGTCTATGTCTTTGCTGGGATTGGGTCTCCAGAACTGCACGCAGTACTCCAGTATATTTATTTTTATTTTTATTTTTACACTATTATTACTATTATTACACTAGAGGATACCCACTCTAGTGTTGACAGCGGAGGAAAGAAGTTGTATGTGATTATGGTAGGAGAGGGAGGTTTCTAATGAGATTCCCAGGTATTTAAAACATGTAACATGTTCAAGTGGGGCACCTTGTATGTTTTTGATTAGGAGTGTTGACTGACTGTGTGAGCTTTGACGGTGCGCAAAGATCATGGACTTTGTTTTTTGATAGTTGATGATCAGGCGGTGTTCAGTGAACCGGGTTTCTAGCTCCCTGAAGAAACCCTGTAGAGCTAGTTGGAGGGTGCTTGGCTGTGGGTGTTTCCAAAACACTACCGCATCATCAGCGTAGAGTAGTAGGTGACCACTGCATGACTTGGAGAGAGAGTTTAAAAAAAGGGGGAATAGTAGAGGGCCGAGAATAGACCCCTGTGGGACACCAGAGCAAACTGTTTTGCAGGAGGAGATGGTGGTGTTTATCCTGACTTGTTGTGACCGGCCTGAGAGGTAATCCTTGAACCAGGCAGTAGCCTCTGGAACTACATTTAGTTGTGGAAGGACACAAAGCAGTAGCTCATGACTGACCGTGTCAAATGCCTTGGTCAGATTCACATAGATCGCCTCTGCTATACAGCCTTGGTTGGGGGTCTCATGGATGAACGAGGTGAGCTCAGTAAGAGCTGTGATGGTACTGTGGCTGGACCAGAAACCATGCTGTTCCCAGCAGAGAAGGTTGTGTTTAGTTAGGTGTTCTGTTAGCTAGTCCGAAACTATTTTCTCCAGTGCCTTGGAGAGAGGTGGAAGTATCAAAATCAGTCTATAATTGCTTGTGTTAGCGGGGTCTCCGCTCTTCAGAATGGGTGTGATTATGGCTCTCTTCCAGGTTGAGGGGAACTGACCTAGGCATAGAGAGAGGTTGAGAATTTTAGTGAGATGGGGTAATGTGACATCCAGGGTCAGCCGAATGAGTTTAAGATCTAGGGAATCATTGCTGTGCCGGGTATTGGCAATAGCTTTGGAAATGTAGTGTTTTGCCTTGAGGCAGGAGATGACTTTCAGCCAAAAGTGTATCGTATTGTTGTTACTCGAGGTGTCGGGGGGAGGGTGGGGGAGCAGGGTGGAAGTAGTTTGGAGGGAGTATATGGGAGAGGTCCAAGAAGGTAGAGTTGAGGGCTTCGGCGATAGAGGAAGGATCCTGGGTGATATCCCCAATTTTTGTGAGCTGGGTGGGGGAGAGGGATTTACCACTGAGTTCTTTTATATTGTTCCAAAATTTTTTACCATCTCCCCAGGAGGAGGTTAGGGTTTGTTGGTAGTAAGTGGCTTTCGCCTGCCGTAAGGCCCAGGTACATTTGTTGCGGGCATCCCGGTATAGCTGTCTATCCTGGGTGCGTTGGGAGTCAAGGGCCTTATGCCATAGGTTGTTCCTTTGTTGGAGCTGGTTAAGTAGTGAGGAAGTGATCCAGGGTGTGGTTCTGGTTTTCACTACTTGCTTGGAGAGGGGACCGAAAATGTCGCAGGCCATGTTGAAAGTGGTTATAAAGTGGGACAGTGCCAGATCTACAGACTGCATGGTGTAAATGGGGAGCCAATTGCTGGTAGATAGGTGGGTTTTGAGATTCTCTAAGCCTCCTCTTTTAAGCCGCCTCTGCAAGGTGATTTTGGGGGGCAGGGTATTTACCTGACCACCAGCAGGTCACCGGGGAGTGGTCACTGATAGAGTCAGGAGCACTGTGGCATGGGAGAGGTTCCATGGCCTGTTGGTGAAGATGAGGTCTAAAAGGGTGGAGGTCCCAGTTCTATTGTCCCTTCTGGTAGGAGAGGTGACGAGTAGGGTAAGATCATACGCCAGGGCAGTGTCTTTGAAGCTGGATGAGGCAGAGGATAGCCAATTGACATTAAAGTCTCCCATTATGATAACTTCACTAGTATTAGGTAGGTGGGAGATACTGTGGAGGATAGAATCAAATGTGAGTTTTTGGTTGCTCGGGAGGATGTAGGCCACAGTGATGTGGAGGGTTTTAATACCCAGACTAAGTTTGACTGTGAGTGTCTGGGCGCCATATTGTGGTATTGGGGTTTGTACTTTAGTGGCATGAAGAGTGGATTTAACATAGATTGCACAGCCACCGCCTCCCTTGCTGGTCCTGTCAGCCCGGAAGATGGAATAAGTACTGAGAGAGACAACATCATTGGGTATTCTTTTAGAGAACCAAGTCTCAAATAGAGCTAGGATGTCAGGTGCATGCTGGGCAATCCAGCCTTGGAGGGGGGTGTTTTTTTGGTAGGCTACATATATTAAGAATAGCTAGCAGAAGGCTCCCACTTGGGCTGTTAGATGAGGCCACTGTGCAGGGCAGTCCCGGGTTGGGGTGGATATTGCCAGATAATAAGAGAAGTAGTAGGGTGTGCCACAGGAGGGCTAACCTGCAGAGTTTGGACGAGTGACGTTGGGTTTGGTAGGGTGTAGGTCTTTTAGCATTGGTGATGAGGCCCGGGAGACTGGGTATGATGCTTGCTAAAAGGGTGGGAAGAGTGTGGGGGTCATTTTTTGGGCTTACAGGGGTGGTGGGGGGTTGTGGTCTGGATGGGGGGAGAGCTGAGGTACAGTGTGTATCATGTGTGAGTGTGCGAGTGTATAAGCCAGCAGGATCAATTAGGCTTGTGTGGGAGAGGTTGGAGGGACAGGGTTTGGAGTCATCGTAGATAAGTAATTGATGTGTAGAAAAGTTTTTAAAATATAGTTTAGGTGCCTCTGGGAGGGGGGGGTTGTTGAGCTTGCTGTATGATCCTGGAAGTCAGGAGGGCTGCTATTAGCAGGGATAGCATTTTATATGTAGGTAATGTGAGGTATGTAGTAGCAGCCACTAGTGTTGAATTTGTATAACCTGCAGCTGGAAAAGTGGGCTGATAGGTTATTTCAGCAAGTCACCTGACCAAACCTAGCTATAAATTAGAGTGCCGACCAAGGGGGGTGATGAGGGCAGTGGGGAGCCAAACGCATAGCGTTCGGTGAGGGTGTAAGCCTTAGCAGCAGAAAAGAAGCGTTTTCGGTGGCTTTTAGAAAGGGAGCTTGCAACAGTCAGTGAAAAAAGGCACCAAAAGCAGAATCCAAGCAGTCCTCTGCCAGGCTTGGTCTCCACATGGAGCAACGGTCGTGACTGCAGCCAGGAGAGTGGTAATTGCATTACAGCAGCTTCAGGGTTTCACAGGCAGGGAGGGCTTCAGGGACTGGCCCACGCGACCTCCATCTCCTTGGGGAGGGAGTGCAATCTTACAGCAGCTTCAGGGTTTCACGGGCAGGGAGGGCTTGAGGGACTGGCCCTCGTGACCTCAGGCTCCTCGGGGAGGTGCAATCTTACAGCAACCCGGGGTTTCACCGCGGCAGGGGAGGGCTTCGGGACTGGCCCTCACGATCTCCGGGCTCCTTGGGGAAGGGGGGAGCGATCTGCCACTGTACTGCTCGTGCTTCTAGCTCCCACCAATCAACAGCTTTCAGAGTAGTTGTGAAGTGCAGATTGTGCCTGGTTATTACCTACAGTGAGACTAAATGACCTACAGTGAGAATAAATGCGATATTTTCACTGAAGTTCTGACCAGTCAAAAATATTGCTGTTATTTGCCACTTTTTTCCTCAATCCATTACATAAATATATATATATATATTTTTTTTTTAATTATGGTGGCACGGTAGTGCCGCTGTAGTTAGGGTTGAGTACCCCATTTAAGGTTAAAGTGTGAAATTTTGCAGCTTAATGACTTTGCCACTGTATGATGGATTTGCATGAAATTTGGCAAGCACAGAGTGTTACCATAGAGCTCTGGATCTGCCAAGCTTGGTAAAGTCAGCTATACGGTCGTAGAGCTATAAAGTGCAATAGAAAGTCAAATTTATGCTTTTTTGCGCATTCTTTGCTCACACCTACAGGTTGCATGGTTTGTGTGACCGGTCCAAAACCTTCAAGAAACATGCAGCCAGAGTCCCTGATGTGCCTTTCAAAGATTTCATGAAAAAATATTAAACGGTTCAAAAGTTATTCAAAAAACAAGTTTCCCATTACAGTCAATGGGAAAAGTTAACAAACTATTATACAATGTCACAAATGCAGTTTTTAGTGTCACAAATGACCCCTGTAGTGTAGTGAGTCAGACATTTTTTTTTCAGTTACTGGTGACAGAAATGCTTGGCATTTAAATTTGGGACCCTCTAAGGACACAATTCTTTTTCTGTTCACCTAATCGAGCCCTGAGGATGCTAGACATGTCTTTTTTGGGGGGCTAAGCACCCCAGAAATATGTTTTTCAAACTTTTGTAAACTGTAGTGTCACAAAGTAGTGTTGCACTTGTGACCCTTTCATGATTTTTTTGCAAAAGTGTCGCAAATCACTCTACTTTGCGACACTATGCCCAAAAGAATAGGAAATCTTTGCCACCCTACTGCAAAACAATGGTTTGGTCTTTTGGGCTGAAATTTGGAGGGAAGAAAGCCAAGATCCCACAGATGTGCCTTTTGGTGGATTGTTGACAAAATATTACAGGGTTGCAATGTTACGGCACTCCAAAGTTGACTATTTTTCCCATAGACTAACATTACTGCGTCCGCCACACCTTTCAGGGCCCGTATCTCGAAAACTCTTCGAGATATGGACTTTTTATCAGAAAAATACATAGCTCCCCACTAGGGGGATAAGTGCAAAACTAGCCAAGAAAGTCATAAATCATATGAAATTTCAATTTTTTTTCTATGTCATACAATTCCTGAGATATAAGCAATTTAGTATTCCAATTGTTCATTTTCTGCTCCAAGTGCCATTATTAAGCATATATCCTTTGTATTCCCTGTGTTTCTGAATTCACTTTTTGGGGAAAAAAATGGGTGCATTTGCATTACTGTTACAGTTAGCATTTCCGCTTGCGTTTCTGTGACCGTTTGCGTCAGCGTTTCCATTTATGTCCCCTTGTGCATTACCCTTTGTGTTTGCGTTTGCGCTCATGTTTGTGTTACTGTTACTATTTGCATTTCCATTACTGGTTTTGTTTGTGTTTCCTTTTGCATCAACGTATGCATTGCCATTTGTGTTTGTGTACGTGCTTCCATTTGCCTTTCTGTTTCCTTTGGCATCATCGTTGCTGTTACCATAAGCACTTGCGATTCCAGTTGCGTTACCGTGACCGTGCACGTAACGATTTGCGTTTGCTTACGCACTTGCATTTCCGCTTCTGTTTCTGTTACTGTTCCCTTTGGTGTTCTCCTTGCTGTTATGATAACCACTTGTGTTTACACTTGTGTTACCATTACCAAAAGGCCCCACGCTCGCACCACATATTCCACTCACTATTTATACTGCACATTTTCAAAAACAAGGGAAATTCATGACAAAAACTCAATTTAATGCATCACTTAGGGTTGTTCCACAGCGACAAGAGCAGGGAAATTTGATGTTAGGGTTCCCAACCCTTGCACCCCATGCCCACCCCTTCCCCACCAACAGGCATCGGGGTGAGTGTTGGGGTCATTGGTTCTAACTGTCAACCAATTCTCCTATACTGCACCACCTCAGCTTGTTTACACATGGGATGGGGCGAGAGTTAGGACCAACGACCCCCAATTTACACCCTAATGCCTGTTGGTGGGGGTTGGGTGGACATGAGGTGCAAGGGATGGTAACCCTAACATTGAATTTCTTTGCTTTTGTCACTGCGGAACAACCATAACTGATGCATTAAACTGAGTTGGTTGCCACAATTATATATATATATATATATATATATATATATATATATTAATACATTTGTATATTAGAGGCAAAAATGCAGTTTAATGCATTAGTTAGGGTTGTTCCACAGCAACAAAAGCGAGGGGTTGAAAGCCCCTTGACGCCAGCCCACCTCCAACCAGCATCAGGGTGTGCATTTGGTTGTCAGCCCTAACTCTCACCCCATCACATGTGTGAAGAAGCAGAGGTATAGAAGAATGGGGTAGAGTTGGGACCAATGACCCCAATGAGCACCTTGATGCCAGTTGAGGCGTGGCTGGGTGGGCTCAGGGGCTTTCAACTACCTGTTCCTAACGTCGCTGTGGAACAACCTAACTGATGCATTGCATGGAGTTTTTGCCTAATTTCCCTTCTTTTGAGAATGATGATGAGAAATAGTGAATGTAATGCAGTGGTGGGAGTGCCACGTGATGTCTTGTGACATAGGAACAGGAACAGCAACGCAAACAGAAGCACAAACAGTGGCCCACATGGTAACGCAAACGTAAATGGTAAAGGAAACGTTAATAGAAACGCAAGTGCAAAGTGACACCGAAGCGAACAGTGACACAAACGGACATTGAAGTGTGTATAACTATGCAACTGGTAACGCGAACAGTGATGGCAGCAGTATTTTAAATGGAAATGTTAAGTGTCACAGTAAAAAGAAGGTGAAAGAGAACAGAAACGGAAACGCGAATGCAAGCGCACACGTAAACACAAACTGTAACGTGCACAGGCATGGTACCACAATTATAAATGCAAATGGTAAAGTTAACATAAAGAATAACACCAAAGGAAAGAGAAATGGAAACAGGAACAGAAGTGCATACGGAAACGCAAATCGAAATGCGCACGGGCACAGTACCGCAATTGTAAATGCAAATGGTAATGGTAACAGCAACAATAACAGCAAAGGAAACAGAAGCACAAAAGGAAATACAAGCGCATATTGAAATGCAAACTGCAATGTGCACCGGCACAGTAAAACGATTGCAAATGCAAATGGTAACAGTAACAGCAAGGATGATGCAAAACAAAAGAGAAATGGAAACGCAGATGAAAGGGCTGCCAGAAATACAAATGGCAATGCGCACGGTGATGCAAACAAAAATGCAAACAGAAACAGTAGTGGAAATGCAAATGGTAACAATAATGAAAATGCAAGCGTGAATGACAATGCAAAGGGTAACACACACAGTGGCATACACAGAACGGTAATGCAAACGGGGACATAAACGCAAGTGGAAACAGTAACTGTAACAGTAAAGGAAGCGCATACCCTGTTTTTGC
Source organism: Neoceratodus forsteri (assembly GCA_016271365.2). Taxonomy (NCBI): domain Eukaryota; kingdom Metazoa; phylum Chordata; order Ceratodontiformes; family Ceratodontidae; genus Neoceratodus; species Neoceratodus forsteri. Next base: position 1,289,228,244 of record CM057455.1, on the reverse strand, counting down.
CAAACAGGTGCATACAGCAACACAGTGTGTACAAAGAATGTATGCATTGGAAAGGGGATTGAAGCTTAAAATGAGCATTGGAAGTACTTAATTGGTAATATCTCAGCAACCGCACAACATAGAAAAAAAATTAAAATTTCACAAAAATCTTGATTTTCCTGGTTATTTTTTTCTGTCTATATAGCCCATAGGGCTATGCACCTCATAATAAAAAATGTGTATCTCGCATTGTTTTCGAGATACGAGCCCCGAAAGGAGCAGCATACGCCACCGTGTTAGTCTATAGGAAAAAAATGCCAACTTAGGAGTACTGTAACTTTGCAGCTGTGCAAGATTTTTTCACCAAACCACCAAAAGGCACATCTGTGAGATGTTGGCTGCTTTCCCTCCAAATTTCAGCCCAAAAGACCAAACCATTTGTTTGCAGCAGGGTGGCTAAGAATTCCTGTCATTTTGGCCATAGCCTGAAAAGTAGTGTCGCAATTTGTGACACTTTTCGCAAAAATTTGCAAAAGCATGATGCTTGCAACACTACTTTTTGAGACTACTTTTTCCAGAAATTTGAAAAACATATTTCTAGGGTGTTTAATGGCTAGCATCCTCAGGGTCCGACTAGGTGAACATAAAAAGAATTGGGTCCCTAGAGGGTCCCAAATTTAAATGGCAAGCATTTTTCTGATCACCAACTGAAAACAAAATGGCAGATTTGCGACACTACTAGGGCCATTTGCGACACTAAAAAGTGCATTTGTGAAAGTGTTGAATATTTTAACTTTTCCCATTGACTTATAATGGAAACTTGTTTTTTGAAAAACTTTTGAACTTTTTAATATTTTTTCACAAAATCTTCAAAAGGCACATCAGGGACCCCAGCTGCATTTTTCCTGAAGTTTTTGGACCTGTCGCACAAATCGTGCGACTTGTAGGCGAGAGCAAAGAAATCGCAAAAAAGCGCAATTGCGCAATTAATTGTTGCTTAATAATTCCGCAGTTGTACATCTGACTGGTACGAAACTTGGCAGATCCCAAGATCTACTAAGCCCAATTATGTATAGGCAAATCCTTTGAAAAATGGCAAAATTATTAAGGTGCAAAATTTTACCCTTTAACCTTAAAAGTGCTACTCAACCCTAACTATGGTAGCACTACTGTGCTACCATAATACACACACACACATATATATATATATATATATATATATATATATATATATACACACATATATTCATGGCAAAAAAAACTCAGTTTAATGCATCAGTTAGGGTTGTTCCACAGTCACAAAAGTGAGGAAGTTCAGTGTTAGGGTTGAAAGCCTGGCATTGGGGTGTACGTTGGAGTCATTGGACCTAACTGTCACCCCATCACATCTGTAAACAAGCTGAGGTATAGGAGAATGGAGTGAGAGTTAGGACCGATGATCGAAATCACACCCCAATGCCAGTTGGGGGCTGGCTGAGGGTGCAAGGGGCTTTCAACCCTAACACTGAATTTCCTTTTTTTTGTCACTGTGGCACAACCTAACTGATGCATTAAATGGAGTTTGCCATGAACTCTTTATTTCTTAGAGGCAAAATACTCTGTTTAATGCATTAGTTATGGTTGTTCACACCGACAAAAAGCAGGAAATTTGGTGATAGGATGGTATCTTTGCCTCCAGCTACACCTCAACCAGCATCGGGCTGTGCATTACAGTTGTCAGCCATAACTCTCACCCCATCACATGTGTAAAGAAGCAGAGGTGTAGGAGAATGGGGTGGAGAGTTATGATCGACAACCCTAATGTGCACCCTGATGCCGGGTTGAGGTGGGCAGGGGGGCCAAGGCTTCAACCCCAACACTGAATTTCCTCACTTTGTCGTTGTGGAACAACCCTAACTAATGCATTAAATGGAGTTTTTTGCCTCTGATTTCCCTTCCTTTTGAGAATGATGAGAAATAGTGAATGTAATGCGGCGGCGGGAGCGTGGTGATGTCTTGTCACATAGTAACATTGTGTCCGCAAACGCACATAGTAATGTGCATGGTGACACAAAGTGAAACAGAAAGAGAAACAGTAGTGTAGACAGAAATGTTTAAAACAACACAAAAGCAAGCGCAAATGAAAACGCAAAGGGTAACGCACATGGTGGCATAGACGTGAACGGTAAGTGAAACTGGAATGGAACCGCAAGCGAAAATGGTAATGGTAACAGTAATGTAAGCACACAGGCTGGTTTTCCCCAAAAGCTGCATAAAGAAAGACAGTGAGTACAAAGAATGTATGCATAATAATGGTTCTCAGAGCAGAAAATAAGGAGTTGGAATACTAAATTGCTTATATCTCAGGAACTGTACGACGCAGAAAAAAAATTAAAAGTCATATGATTTATGACTGTACTGACTAGTTTTGCTCTTACTCTCTGCTAGGGGGCTAAGCATTTTTCCAACGAAAAGTCTGTATCTTGCACAGTTTCCAAGATACAGGCCCTGAAAGGCGCGGCAAATGCCGTAATGTTATCCTATGGGAAAAAAAGAGAAGTTTGCGTGCCGTAACTTTGGCTCCCTGTAATATTTTTTCACCAAACCACAAAAAGGCACATCTGTGGGATGTTGGCTGTGTTCCTTCCAAATTTCATACCAAAACACCAAACTGTTCTTTAGCAGCAGGGTGCCAAAGAATTGCTATCATTTTCCCACAGCCTAGAAAAGTACTGTTGAAGTTTGTGAAAGCTTTCGGAAAGTCATTAGACAGTGTCGTAAGTGCGAAAGTACTTTGCGAAAGTACTTTTCCAGAAATTTGAAAACATATTTCGGGTGTTTTACCCCAAAATAAAGACATGCCTTGCATCCTCAGGGTCCAACTAGGTGAATATAAAAAGAATTAGGTTGCTAGAGGGCCCCAAATTTAAATGCCAAGCATTTTTCTGATGACCAACTGAAAACAAAGTAGTGGATTTGCAATAGTAAAAGGGCCATTTGTGAAAGTAAAAACTGCATTTGCGACACTGTCAAACTTTTTATTAACTTTTCCCATTGACTTATAATGGGAACTTGTTTTTTGAATAACTTTGAAACGTTTAATATTTTTTCATGAAATCTTCAAAAGGCACATCGGGGACCCCGGCTGCATGTTCCCTGAAGGTTTTGGACCAGTTGCACAAACCGTGCGACCTGTACACGCGACAGTAAAATTCCAGAAATGCGTAAATGCATGCACAGATCATGCTTAATAACTCCACAGCTGTATATGCGACTGGTACAAAACTTGGCAGATCCCAAGGCATATGGGTCTTGATCACGTATGCCAAATTTCAGGCAAATCCGTCAAATGGTTGCAAAGTTATTAAGGTGCAAAATTATGGGTTTAACATGTAAATGGCTCCTCAACTCTAACTATAATGGCACTACCATGCCACTATATATATATATATATATATATATATATATATATATATATATATTAGAGACAACAAACTCTGTTTAATGCATCAGTTAGGGTTATTCCACAGCGACAAAAGCGAGAAATTTGATGTTAGGATTGAACCCCTTGCACCCACTCCCAACCTGCCCCCAGCCAGCCTTGAGGTGTGCGGGTCATTGGTCCTAACTCTCACCCCATCACAAGTGTAAAGAAGCTGAGGTGGTGAACTATAGGAGAATGGAGTGAGAGTTAGGACCAACGACCCCAACGCACACTCTGTTGCTGGCTGGGGGGCAGGGTGGGTGTGGGTGCAAGGGGGCATTTTCAACCCTAACATCAAATTTCCTCACTTTTGTCACTGTGGAACAACCCTAACTGATGCATTAAATGTAGTTTTTTGCCTCTAATTTCCCTTCTTTTTGAGAATCTGCAAGTAGTAGAATGATGTTTTCTGACATAGTAACGGTAAGTGCAAGGGAAACGCAAGTGCTAACGGTTTCGCACATGGTGACAGAAATGTAAATGGTAAAGCAAATGTTACTAGAAATGCAAGTGCAAAGTGATGCCAAACCGAACAGTGACACAAAAGGGAGATGCAACCTCATAAGGAAATGCAAACCGTGATGTGCACAGTCACGGTATGGCAACTGGAAATGCAAATGGTAATGTTAACAGCATAAATAACACCAAAGGGAACCAAAAGAGAAATGCGAATGCAAGCTCACACAGAAACGCAAACTGTAATGTGCACGGTCACGTTACTGCAGTTGTAAACACAAATGGTAATAGTAACAGCAACAATAATGCCAAAGAAAACAGAAATGTAAAAACAAATGGAAGAGCATATGGAAACACAAACCATAATGCGCACGGGCACAGTAACGCAATTCAAAATGCAAATGGTAACAGTAACAGCAGCAAAGATGCAAACCGAAAGAGAAATACAAATGAAAGGGGTGCCGGAAATGCAAACTAAAACGTAAACAGAAACAGTAGTGGAAACACAAATGGTAACAGTAACGCAACCGCAAGCGTAAACAAGAACGCAGAGGGTAATGCACCCAGAGGCATACACGGGAAATGGGTAAAGAAACACAAGTGGAAATGCTAACTGTTACAGTAATGGAAGCGCACACCCTGTTTTTGCCCAACAGCTGCATAGAGAAACACAGTGTGTACAAAGAATGTATGCATAATAATGGGCCTCGCAGCAGAAAATGAGCTGTTGGAATACTAAATTGCTTATATCTCAGGAACCGTGCGACGCAGAAATTATTTTTTAATTTCACATGATTCATGAGTTTCCTGGCTAGGTTTTCACTGAATGTGTAGCCCACAGGGCTAGGCATTGTCGTGATGAAAATTCCGTATCTTGCACTGTTTCTGAGATACGAGCTCCGAAATGTGCGGCGAATGCCACCATGTTAGTCCATGGGAAAAGAATGTCAACTTCAGAGTACTGTAACTTGGCATCCATGCAATATTTTGTCACCAAACCACCAAAAGGCACATCTGAGAGATGTTGGCTGTCTTCCTTCCAGATTTTAGCTCAAAAGACCAAACTGTTCTTTTGCAGCAGGGTAGCAAAGAACTCCTGTCATTTTGGCCATAGTCTGGAAAAGTAGTGTCACAATTTGTGAAAGCTTTCACAAAATTTTGTGAAAGTGTCACAGGTGCGACACTACTTTTTCCAGAAATTTGAAAAACATATTTCTTTGGTGTTTAACCCCAAAATAAAGACATGGCTAGCATCCTGAGGGTCTGACTAGGGAACACTAAAATAATTGTGTTCCTAGATGATCCCAATTTTAAAAGCCAAGCATTTTTCTGATCAGTAACTGAAAAAAATGGCAGATCTGCGACACTACTAGGGCCATTTACGACACTAAAAAGTGCATTTGCGAAAGTGTTGAACTTTTTAACTGTTCCCATTGACTATTAATGGGAACTTGTTTTTTGAATAACTTTTGAACTGTTCAATATTTTTTGATGAAATCTTCAAAAGGCACATCAGGGACTATGGCCACATGTTCCATAAAGTTTTTGGACCAGTTACGCAAACCGTTCGACCTATAGGCATGAGCAAAGAATGCACAAAAAAGCGTAATTGCCCTTTTGGATGTCGCTTAATAACTCCGTAGGTGTACACCTGACCAGTACAAAAGTTGGCAGAGCCCAAGATCTACCATGCCCAACCATGGATTCCAAATTTCAGGCAAATCCGTTGAAAGGTGGCAAAGTTATTAAGGTGCAAAGTTTCACCCTTTAACCTTAAAAGTGCTACTCAACCCTAACTATGGTAGCACTACTGTGCTACCATAATATCTATCTATCTATCTATCTATCTATCTATCTATCTATCTATCTATCTATATTCATGGCAAAAAAACTCCATTTAATGCATCAGTTAGGGTTGTTCCATAGCGACAAAAGCGAGGAAATTTGATGTTAGGGTGAAAGCCACCCACTGCACCCCAAACCCACCCCCTGACCGGCATCAGGGTGTACTTGGGGTCGTCGGTCTAACTCTTATTCCATTCCATTTGTAAACAAGCTGAGGTGATGAAGTATAGGAGAATCTGGTGAGAGTTAGGATCGATGACCCAATGCACACCCCGATGCTGGTTGGGGGGGCGGGCTGGGGGCAATGGGAGGCTTTCAACCCTATTATCAAATTTCCTCGCTTTCATCACTGTGGAACAACTCTAACTGATGCATTAAATGGAGTTTTTTTGCTATGAATTTCCCTTCTTTTTGAGAATCAGGACTATAAATAGTGAATGGAATGCGGTGGTGGGAGAGTGTGCCCTTCTGGCCCCGTGTTCCCACCACGTGATTTTGTGTGACATAGTAACAGTAAGTGCAACTCAAATGCAAGCATAAATGGTTATGCACATGGTGACACAAACATAAATGTAATGCAAATGGTAATAGAAATGCAAGCGCAAAGTGATGCCAAAGAGAACAGTGACGTAAATAGAGATGCAAACAGAAATGCATATGGAACACAACTGGTAATGCACACGTTCATGGTACCGCAATTGGAAATGCAAATGCTAACAGTAACAGCAACAATAATGCCAACGGAGACAGAAACATGAACTCAAGCGAGTACAGAAATACAAACTGTAACATGCACTGTCACGGTACCACAATTGGAAATGCAAATGGTAATGGTAACAGCAAGAATAACGCTAAAGGAAACAGAAACGCAAGCGCATATGGAAAAGCAAACCGTAATGCGCATGGTCACAGTATTGCAATTGCAAATGCAAATGGTAGTGGTAACAGCAACAATAATGCCAAAGTAAACAGAAACGCAAACACAAGTACATACAGAATGCAAACTGTAATGCGCACGGTCAGTGAACCACAATTGTAAATGCAAATGGTAATGGTAACAGCAACAATAACGCCAAAGGAAAGAGAAATGCAAATGCAAATGCAAGCACATACAGAAATGCAAACCGTTATGCGCACAGTCATAGTACCACAATTGTAAATGCAAATGGTAACAGTAACAGCAACAATAATGTCAAAGGAAACAGAAACGCAAACAGAAATGCAAGTGCGTGTGGAAATGCAAACCTAACAATGCATGGGCATGGTACACTTGATGCAAATGCAACTAGTAGCAGTAACAGCAACAATAACGCCAAATGACGCAGAAATGCAAATACAAACGCAAGCACAAATGAAAACGCAAACCGTAACACACATGGTGGTGTAGACGGGAACGGTACCGTGAACGGTAACAGAAAAGCAACTGTAAATGCTAAGTGGCACAGTAACAAAAGGGCACACCCTTCTTTTCCCCAAAAACTGCATTGAAAAACACAGTGAAAACAAAGAATGTATGCATAACAATGGGCCTCGGAGCAGAAAATGAGGACTTGGAATACTAAATTGCTTATATCTCAGGAACCATACGACGTAGAAGAAAAATTAAAATTTCATATGAATTAGAACTTTCCTGGCTAGTTTTGTACTTAGCTCCTGGTTGGGGGGCTAAGTGTTTTTGTGATGAAAAGTCTGTATCTCACACTGTTTCCGAGGTACGGGCCCCGAAAGGCACAACGGACGCAGTAATGTTATCCTATGGGAAAAGCATCAACTTTGGAGTGCCGTCACTTTGACGCCCTGTAATATTTTTTCACCAAACCACCAAAAGGCACATGTGTGGGATATTGGCTTTCTTCCCTCCAAATTTCAGCCCAAAAGACCAAACCGTTGTTTAGCAGCAGGGCGGCAAAGGATTCCTGTAATGCGGCAGACGCCATAATGTTATCCTATGGGAAAAAGCATCAACTTTGGAGTGCTGTAACTTTGTTCCCTTTAATATGTTTTCACCAAACTACTGGAAGGCACATCTGTGAGATGTTGGCTGTTTTCCCTCCAAATTCCAGCCCAAAAGACCAAACTGTTCTTTTGCAGTAGGGTGGCAAAGAATTCCTGTCATTTTGCCATAACCTGGAAAAGTAGTGTAGTGATTTGCAAAAGCGTTCACAAAAATTTGCGACAGTGTAGCAAGTGTGACACTACTTTGTGACAGTACTTTTCCCAGAAATTTGAAAAACATATTTCTGGGGTGTTTAACCCCAAAATAAAGACATGGCTAGCATCCTCAGGGTCCTACTAGGTGAACACAAAAAGAATTGTGTGCCTAGAGGGTCCCAAATTTAAATGCCAAGCATTTCTGTGACCAGTAATTAAAAGAAAAATGGCTGACTCATGACACTGCAGGGGTCATTTGCGACACTAAAAAGTGCATTTGTGACACTGTTGAACGTTTTGTTAATTTTTCCAATTGACTTATAATGGGAACTTGTTTTTTGAATAACTTCTGAACCGTAATATGTTTTTACGAAATCTTCAAAAGGCACATTGGGCACTCTGGCCACACGATCCTTGAAGTTTTTGGACCAGTCGTTCAAACTGTGTGACCTGCAGGTGTGAGCAAAGAATGCGCAAAAAAACATAAATGCACACATGAATGTTGCTTAATAACTCCGGAGCCGTATATCCCACCAGTACAAAAGTTGGCAGATGCTGCGATCTATGATTTTTCCCCATGCCTGCCAAATTTCAGACAAATCCATTGAACAGTAGCAAAGTTATTAAGGTGCAAAATTTCACCATTTAACATTAAAAGGGGTACTCAACCCTAACTATGATAGCACTACCTGTACTACCATAATATATTTACATATATATATATATATATATATATATATATGACAAATACAGAAAAATATATCTATTTATATATATATATATATATATATATATATATATATTTATATATTAATATATATATATATATATATATATAGACACGCACAACACACACATAATAGTGCCAGTAGTGGCACTATAGTTAGGGTTGAATAAGCACCTTAATAGCTTTGCCACCATATGATGGATTTGCCTGAAATTTTGCATGCACAGTCTGGTGCCAAAGGTCTCTGGATCTGTTGCATTATGGTCAGATGTACGGTTGTGGAGCTGCAGAACACCAAAAAACACAAAAAAATGACTTTTTGTGTGTTTCTTTGCTCATGCCAACAGCCTGCATGATTTGTCCGTTTGATCTGAAATCTTCAGGGAAGATGAAGTCTGGGTAACTGATGTGCCTTTCGAAGATTTGGGGTAAAAATATTAAACTGTTCAAAAGTTATTCAAAAAACAAATTTTCCTTTATAGTCAACGGGGAAAGAATATATGTGTCTCATGAAAGTGCCGCAAATACAATTTTCCTTTTGCAAATGGCCCTTTTACTTTCATGCTGCCACCATCTTGTTTTCAATTAGCGAGAGAGAAAAATGTCTGGCATTTAAATTTTGGACCCCGTAGGTAAACTCTGACTGCTGAGTTTACCTAGTTGGGTCCTGAATATGCCAACCCTATCTTTTTTGGAGGATAAAACCCCCTAGAAATGCCATTTTTAGAATCGATTCCACAGTACTTTCATAAATTATGAAAGAAACGGCCACAACACTTCTGCAAATGCAAACATTTTGTGAAACTTTCGCAATTTGTGAAAGTACTTTGTGAAAAAACTGTAAGTCTTTGCCATCACCCTGCAACAAAACAGTTGGGTCTTTTGGGCTGAAATTTGCAGGATGGCAAGCTCTGTTCCCACAGATGTGCCTTTTGGTGTTTTGGTGCCAAAACATTCAAGGGGCCTAAAGTTACAGCATTCTGAAGTTGAAAAATTTCCCATAGAATAACATTGCGGTGCCTGTGACGCCTTTCAGCTTCTGTATCTCAAAAATAAAGCGAGATGCAGATTTTTCGCTAACTACAGCTTATCTCACCCTTAGGTGAGCACACCTGCTGAAACACATTTGGAAATCATAGATTACACCTGCAGTAGAATTTTTTCCTATTTGCTATGGTTACAGAGATATTACGAAAAATGTGTGCCAAGGGTTCCAAGAGTGCCTTTTCAGTGCTGTTTGGTGCCCATATCTTGTAAACGATGTGAGATACATATTTGGTTGCTGTATTAACATGAAGTACTTACTGTCATGATTACAACAGCATTGGAATTTTTTTCCTAGCTGCTACGGTTGCTGAGATATTAGCAAATTAGTGTTACAAGGGTTCCTTGCCCTGTAGGGGCTGCTGTATGGCTCCGTAGTTATGTATAAGTGGGAGCTCAGGGCCCAGAGGTCCCATGCTCCCACATACGCACACCATTACGCAGAAAATGGGCATTATGATGGGAGCACAGGGCCTGGAGGGCCCACTCTCCCACTAACCAGTTACATTACACTTTCTCAAAAAGAAGGGACATTCATGGCAAAAAAAATCCATTAGTGAATCAGTTAGGGTTCATAGCACAGTGACAAAAACATGGTAATTTGGTGTTATGGTTACAACCCCTACCACCCACCATCCTCCACTCACCAACAGGCATCGGGGTGTGCTTTGGGGTGGTAGGGTCAACGAAGTGAACTCCAAATAGGCGTGGTCTATTGCCCCCCACATCAAGGGAACACCAGCTTGTGGGGCACACTGGGTGGCCTGAAAGTGGTGTCTGGGCACCAGAACCCCACAGCAACAGTGGGGCTTTACGTGCACACAGTTGCAGGAGATCCACTAAGGGGTCTGGGTTGGGTGGCTGATTGGCTGCCCACCCAGATCTGGGTTGCCACACCTGACTGCCCCCTGTGGGCCTACGGGCCGGGGGGGTGGGGCAGTGCATGGGAATCACACAGTGGCAACTCTTTGTGAATGTGGTCACCTGCAGATTTACCGAGGGTGCAGAGCTGCAGGGGCGGGGTATGTGCCACAGGCGCATAATACCCACCCGTTAGTGCATAGGGGCCATTGGCACTATCAAATAAATAGGTGTCAACCTTTTGTTTTAGGTGCTTTTTGAATCAATTTACCTACAGTATCTGTGTAACCAAAAGCTTTATTAAACTAGGCACCTTCACAATGTAAATGTATTAAAGTTTTGCCTGTTAGCCCTTTTGTATAGGGATCGATTATTAAAGAATTGTATGTTTTTCATGTGTTTGCTTGGTTTGTATTATGAGTTTATTTACCTTAAGAATCTTTTCTTTACACATTCAAATTGCTGGCAGTATAGCCTATAGGTTAGGGTAACAAGTTGTGAATGAGCTTATTACATCCAGCAGACCAGACCTTGGTTTGATTCTCACAACCTCCACTTGCATACTGTGTGACTCTGAGCAAGTCACTTAACCACCCAGTGCTCCCAGTTTGCCCCTGAAAACAGGCAGTTGTACCTAGTGGGCCTTACCTGGTTACCAAAGACTAAAAATAAATAAATAAAATTTGAATTAAAATTCTGTAATTAATTGTTTTGTAATCACAGATGTGAAAGTGCACTATTGTGACATCATTAAGAGACTATATAAAGTTTTACGTTTCCAAGTCAGTGCCCCCTTAGGAAGCCTCATGGACAGGCAAAGCACTGGGGTTAATTCTGCTCTAGTGAATTACAGGCTATGGAACTGTCATGTATGAATAAAAGATTTTATTTAACACCTGAAGTGAATTTTGTTGTAGTGCGATTTTTTGGAGTTCACCTCCTCGACCTGTCTGGGCATCCTTCCCAGGGGAAATAGTTATGCTGCTCTTTCCATAGACCCAGAAATTACCATAGGTACAGAGCAGGATCCTTCAATCTACCGACTGGATTACTGGGCTGCCTCTACCCCACTATATCTGCTTCCTTCTTTCACTGCAGATGACACAAACTCCCCTATCAAGAAAGACTGTAACTGCTGAGCAACCCGTACTGTTTTTCATCTCTGCCTTGGTGAGTTGTTTTGAACAGTACTTTCTGTCTTCTACTGTGGACCATAAAGGCCAGAAAAAAGCCATGACTGGGCAGAAGTTCCTGAGGTCTGAGGAGTCCACATTGAGCTGACACTTTTTGAGTGCCTCCTAGAGTAGCTTTGGTAGGAGTGACCTGATCAGCTAAATCTGAGCCTACATACCAGGACACTACCCCATGGTGGTGACTATACCTACAGCTTTGGTGGTTATTTCAGGTCATTGACTGCTCTGACCCCGTTTGCTTCCTGATTCCACCAACATATGCTCCACACCTCCAGGAGCCTATCCTCCCTACTGTGTAAGAATAACTTTGTGCTACCCCTTTCCCTTTTTTTAACTTAAAATGTACTGGACCTACATCATGCATCTCTCCCTTTCACACCCGGATCACAAAATTGGGCTCCTCCGGGAGACCTTGGCTCAGGTTACATATAACTGAGCTCAGAACTAGGGCTGGATCAACTGGAGCCCGATAAACTCCAGCAACGTTGTGTCCTATATTGTTGCCACCTGTGGTCTGAACAGCAGGCAACATTTGAAGGTGCATTTCAGCACACTTTTCCCAGGGACAGGAAACAGCCTGTGGGAGATATACGGTCTCATGTTATAATAATATCAAGCCTTAATCTTGTTACTGTGCTGATTTTCTCAGCACAAACCCATTGTTGTTTAAATCTATCTTAAGAGCTCTCTCCCCACATATTGCTGGGCCTCGTATTCATAATGACCCTTGATAATATTATGGGGGAACTGATGTTTAGGAAATATTTCATTTCAAGTACTGCCTTATTAGCTCAGGGTTTATTTGTTCCAGGCCTTAATGCTTTAAAAGTGCTGCCTTTTCAAGCACAAGCGCATTGTTATTTCAAATGATCTAGGGGGGCTTTCTCCCCATATTTTGTTGGACATTGTATCTGCAGTATAATGTCCCCATTTTATGGTATGGTGAAAATGATATCTCATGCAATAGTTTATCCCAGGCACTATTTCTTTCTGCTCAAAGATTGAGTGTTCAAGCCCTAACTGGACTCCACTCCCCCAGCCCTCCCCCCCATAGGGGAAGCGGGTTGCTTCTCCTCCAGTGGCAACTTATGTATCACCTCCCACTTCCTCTCACTAGTTGGGTCCATTAGCTTTTCCAGTCTTACTACTGTAATATAACAGACACCCCTATGTGGACTACCCTCTCACCCTTACTACAGTTAATGGTGGCAGGTTGAGTGTACCCTGCCATACAAAACTATGTTAAATGGCTTACATTCTGGAATTGCACCCCTGGACCTTTGGCTACCTGATGATGGCCAGTCCTCTGGGGTTCTGTGTCCATTCTGATGTTCTTTACCAATGCATTTCTATACCTCTTGGGTTCTGGATAGATATGTGAGCACCCCTTCAGTAGCTAACTAGTTAAATTCCTGTAGTTAGGCAAGGAGGCTTTAGAGCCTGTACATCGAGGGTGTTGGCACTGTCTGCTGCCAGCAGGGGGCCCCATCCCAGGGAGTATAAGATGAGTGGTTTTGGCACAAAGGGGAGGGTGGTCATCCGGAGGGATGAGAGGAGAGAGCTATGAACAAGGGGGTTGGGCCCACAAGTTTGGCTAAAGGGCCACGGTGAGGCCGGGGTGGTTCGCTTGCCACCTCGACACTCCTCATTCAAAGACCCATAATAGATGTGTGGCAGTTCAGGCCATAGACAGCAGGGGATCAGTGGAGCACTTGTTTTGGATCCATTGGTGCTGTGTGTAAGAGCAGGAGCTTGGAGGAGCCGAAATTGGAGCCTGCCAAGTGATCTCTGGCACCTTGGTATGGATAAGCACTGATGGGGGTCCTTTTCTAGAAAATTCCTCACCCGTGGGTGAGTGCAGTCTAGGAGACAGTGAGTTTTCTGTTGGCCGGGTCTGCTATGGCAGAGATGGCCTGGGACATGGTCCAGAGGTGGCAGCCTGGATCATTGGGAGATGTAGTGTGGCAGACTACTCCTTGTTCCCCCAGACTGTGGGGTTGCTGTAGTGTTGGAGCTTCCTTGTTTGTGCCACCTGAGAAGGCTTGAGGAGTCCTACATGAGGAGTGTCTGGTTAGGACCTCAGGTGCGGTGGCAGTCTGCCTGTGTACTATGTGTGGCACATCAGCCGGGTACCCTGGGTGAAAGCAGACCTGAAATTGGAATCGCTGCACGAGCGGAAAGTGCCTGAAGTTTCTGGGATGGCCAGTGCTTTGCATAACAGCCTGGAGGCCCAGAGTCAAGCACGTGGCATTAGTGATTGGGTGGCAGGAGAGATTTTAGTAGTACTTACAGATAAGAGCCATCAGGCCCATCTAGTCTGCCCATTTATGCTACCTGACGAAGCGGCCAGTGACCCTGTCTGGTCATTAGCTTTAGCTTTTTCTTTCTAGTTCAAATATTCCTTTATTCCTATCCCATGCATGTTTGAAGCCTGTCACCGTATGGGACACCACCACTTCTTAGGGCAGGTTATTCCAAGCATCCACCATGCTCTCCATAAAAAAGAACTTCCTGACATTTCCCCTTATGCGGCCTCCCATCAGTTTCATGTCATGTCCTCTTGTTCTGGCACTACTTTTAAACTGTAATATGTTATCCCCTTTCACCTTGTTCATAACCTTGCGGTATCTGAACATTTCTATCATGTAATCTCTCTCTCCTTTGCTCCAGAATGTACAAATTGAGGTCTCTGAATCTTTCCTCGTAAGGCTTGTGAAGGAGAACCTTCACCATTTTGGCCACCCTCCTCTGCACCGTTTCTATTTTGTCAATGTCCTTATGAAGGTGTGGCCTCCAGAACTGGACAAAGTACTCACGGTGAGGCCTCACTAGGTTCTTGTACAGTGGAACTATTATCTCCCTCCTTCAGCTTATGATTCACCTTCCAATACACCCCAACATCCCAGTGATCTTCTGCACCACCTTGGCCATCTGCCTTGTGGCCTTCAGGTCATCTGTGATTATGACCCCCAAGCCCCTCTAGTAACTAACAGCTCTCTCCCCAGCATGTAGCTTGCTCCAGGGTTCCTGTTTCCCACATGCACAATTTTGCACTTATTTGCATTAAACTTCAGTTGCCACACCTCTGACCATCTCTATAACCATTCTGGGTCCTTCCTCATCCTTTCCACACCCTCCAGGGTATCCACCCTGTTGCAGATCTTGGTGTCATCTGCAAACAGGCAAACCTTTCCCTGTAGCCCATCTGCAATGTCACTGATGAAGACGTTGAAGAGGACTGGCCCCAGAGCTGACCATTAAGGTACCCCGCTGATTACCTCCCTTTCCTCTGATTGGGTTCAATTTACCACAACCCTCTGTTTTCTGTCCCTTAACCAGTTTCCAATCCAGTTTACCACCTTGTGCCCCATCCCCAGGCTACCTAGCTTGTTGATCAGTTTCCTATGTGTGACAGTATCAAAGGCTTTGCTGAAATCTAGCTAGGCAATATCTACTCCTACCCGCCCCATGGGGTCTACTGCCTTTGTCACCCAGTCAAAGAAATCTATTAGATTAGTTTGACAGGACCATCCTGTAGTGAACACATGTTGCTTGGGAACCAACACCCCCATGGTTTCTAGGTGCTCCACTATTCTTTCCTTGTGGAGTGTCTCCATTATCTTTCCTTCTTCAGAGGTTAGACTAATTAGCCTGTAGTTTCCTGCATCTTTTTTACTACTGCTCTTGTGAACAGTAACACCATTTGCCCTACTCCAGTCCTCTAGGACCACTCCAGTGTCTAGGGACTCACTGAACAGGGCTGCCAGAGCTTGGACCTTTGTTCTTGATGCACTTGTTGGCGGACATGTTTTGTTCTGTATTGTAACATCAATGCTGCCTTTTTCATGAAGTAACCTGAGTAGTACGGATATTTGTTGTGCTGTTTGGACTTACAGATATATCCAGCACTCTCCTTGCCCTTTGAGTTGTTTTGCTGTGCTGTACTCAATTCTCAGTTCCCTTAGGACCCTGGGATGTATGCCATCTGGACTCATGGCTTTGTTCACCCTTAGCTTTGCAAGCTCTTCTAGGACCCTCTCCTCTGTGAATGGACTGGTGCTTACCTCCTTATCCTTTGATCCTTTAAAGTTTAGCTGTGGGCCTGCCCATGCTCTTCCACAGTGAAGACTGAGCAGAAATATTTGCTCAGGATTGCTGCTTTCTCCCCATCTCCCTTCACTATCCTCCACTGGCTCCTCAAAGCTTAGCTATTCCCACATTTGCCTTCCTTCTCTTGCTAGTGTAGCTGAAGAATGTCTTGTCTCCTTTTTTAACCAAATGAGCTATTCTTTCCTCTCTTTGTGCTTTGGCACTTCTCACTGCTTTTCCTGCCTCTCTCAGACACTTCTGGTACATTTCCTTGTCCTCCTCTCTTTGAGTATCCTTTTACTTCCTGATGGCAAGTCTCTTGGACCTTACCTTTCCAGCCACGCCCCCCCCCGGTGAACCAAAGTGGTTTCCTTCTCCTTTCACCCTTGTCTATCAACCTAACACATTGTTTTATGACCTCCGCTATGTCCTTCTTGATGCATGCTCATTTCTCTTCAACATCCCCCATCCCCCCGGTTTTCCAGGGTTTCCTTAAGCTGAAGTCCCATCCTGGTAAAGTCCACCCTTCTGAAGTCTAAGACTCTTGCTGTCATTTGGGTTGACTTTATCCCTGCGTCCACCTTGAACCACACCATATGGTGGTCACTGGACCCTAGCTGACCTTCCACCTTGAACCCTGTTATCCTGCCCCAATTGGTCAGTACCAGATCCAGGATTGCCGAATCTCTGGTAGGTTCCTGCACCATTTGCCAAAGATATCCCCTCAAGGGAGTCAATGAAGTCCTGTGCCCTGACCAAGGCCCCTGCTGGGATGGACCTGTCTATTTTGGGAGGGCTTGCCCTAGGTTCAATGTGGGAAATAGCTCCTCCCACAACATCTATTTAAGCCCTCCTCCAATGCACCTCCCTTACTTAGGAAGTGTTTTTTTTTCCTGGGGTTCCCTGCGTGGCTCATGTGGCTGTGCTTCTTCGTGCCCTGCTGCCTCTGTTTGTTCCCTCACTGTGCTTTCCCCTCTCCCCTCCTGTCTTAGTTCCCATGTTAGTGCCTACCTGTAGTTTTCTCCCTTTCCTCCCTGGCAGCTCCTGCCATCCCTCTGTGCTCTGTCCTCGCTTCCCTCCTTTCCCATTTTCCTGGGTTCTCTCTTTTTTGGGGGGGGGGCTTCTTTAGCTCCTGACCACTGATTCTCCCCACTCCTGGCTGCTGGTGCTCTTGTGTGCCTCCGATCTTCCCCAACCACCGATTCTCCTGACTCCTGGCTGCTGGTGCTCCCAAGTGCCTGTGCTTCTCCCCTCATGTCCCATCCTTCCTTCCCTTCCCCCTGCATTTCCTTTGCTGTCTGCCCTGCATTCATCCCCTTCACCTCCTCGCCATGTTTGTTCATCATCCTCCGCACTAGAGCTGATCTTATGCATGCCTTGCTCTCCCTCTCCTCACTTCTTACTCCTTTCCAAGGGACTCCAGCTTGATTATGCACCCTGCACTTTCCCATAAGTATCTCTCCATGCTTTAGTCTGTGCTGTCCATACCCTGTTTGCTTCCAATTGGAGCACACTTCACTTATCAACTACTTCTTGATGCCATTGCTCCCACTAGTGGAAATGGAGACTTGTCTACTGCAATTCCTATCCTACCATGCTACAGGAGTTTACACCATCTTGCGTTCTGTCCTCCTGCTGTGAGGATTCCACTGTAGCATTCTGGTAAGACCCTGCTGCTATTATCACTGTACCGTGGGTGGTATTATTCCCCATATCGTACATGCTACACCACTTCTCCTACTCATCTATGATAGTGCTCTATTTTGCCCTTTAAATTTGTGTCCATTCACCTAAGATGTCCAGTCACAGCATTTCACTGAATCATCTTTCACTTATTCAATATCTATTTATCTGGATCATCCATTCTGGCCTAAACCTCAAATAGTTCATCGTGTATGGGAACAAAAGGGGGGCATACTACATGCCTACCTTTCTAGTTCACACTGTCCTATGGCCCTGATATCTGACAATGCAGGGCCATAGGTGCTATTCCCTTCAGAAGAAAGGAAAAGCATAATCCAGTACTCCAGCTCCTCTACTTACTCCTCATTTACTTCCTTTGCTTCTTACATCCTCCATGTCTCCCTTACCAGCTTCATCATCCTAACCCTGTTCCATGTCCGAATTCTACTCTCTCTCTCTCTCTCTCTCTCTCTACAGCAGCAGTGTGCTTTAGCCAGCCCATAGCAGTAGTACTCCAGTCTCTGTCCCTAACTCACACCTTTCAAGGTGCTGAGTGAAGGTAGGCTTCCCCTGCCTTCCGAGAATGGGATTCCATTCCATTCACTACCTGCTACTTCATACCAATTCAACAACCTCCATCTCTAACTCTGCTGGACAGCATCAAGTGAAGGTTAGCTCACTCCAACTACCAGGGATGGGAGCCATGTCTACAATCTACTGAGTCATACCATACCTTCTCTACCTCATACCATTTGCCACTTCCCTTCGGGAATGGAACTACCTCCTACCTACCATTTTGACATCCTCTGTCCCTAACTCTACTTGGCAGCATCGAGTGCAGGTTAGCTCACCCCAGCTACCAGGGATGGGAGCCATGTCTATAATCTACATACTGTTACTATAGTTCCTGTACCTCATACCAGTTGCTGCTTCCCTTCAGGAATGGAATTCCTACACTCCATGTAGCCTCATTATTCTATCTAGGCCTAGCTGCCCCAAGTTACTATCATCCACCTCTGCCATCCCTGCTGGTTGCCTGTGTCCACAGTCTACTGCTTCATCTTATATGTTCTCAGTCTGATGCCCAGCTGATGCTTCCCTTCAGGATCAGGACTTTGCCTGACTTGCTTCTCCATCTTACCTTGTCTGAAGCCTAGACTCATCATCCTCTCTGCTGACTTCCATATCTGGGAGCCTGACTATAACATGGACTGTTTCCACTGTTTGCATCTACACCAATGCGGATTGCCATTTCCATCCAGGAATGGAACTTCTTCAACCAAGTTTTCTCATCGTTCTCCATTCACTAGCCACAGCCATTCTGGATCATCTTACCCTGCCTGCTGCTTCGGCTGTGGAACCAGGACCTCATCAACTGTTTGCCTCCCTCCTACCAGTCTGCCACTTCCCTTCCATCACAGGACCCTTCTGCTTTGTACGACTCCACTCACCATCCTGTTCTTCCATGGATCTTTATTCTCTAGCCCCTTTGGCCTCCTTTCCTTTATCGTATGGATCCTGCTAGCTCGTTCAGGTCCATCTCTCACTCCGGGCCGACTGCCTCATGGACTTCTTTGCTGCAGGTCACCCATCCGGCTGCTGTACAAACTTGTTTTCTTTGCAAATTTGGGACTGCATCCTTCATCGCTCCAGCACCTTCCATCATTTTATCTTGTTGTTTCCAGCCTTTGTCAGATGTGGGACTCCCATTGCTCATGGTGCTTAGCTTGGCTCCTTGGGCTTCCATGGATTGTCATCTGAGACCTTGCTTCCACCTTCCTGCATTTGCTGCTGTTTGCTGTGGGCTTGGCCTGGTCCTGTACCTTCCTGCTGTGGATGTCATCCAGCTTTGCCTGGACTGTAGCCTTCCCCGGATTATTCCTTCAGTTCCTCAGGATCCACTCCGGACTTCCTTCCCATTTGGATGGTTGCCTTTTCCTCTTCGCCTTGCTGGCTTGAGTCTTGTACATTTGTTGTGGCTCTTTTGGGCCTTGTACCCTATCTCCAATCAGTACTCCTTCCCAGTTATCTTATCTCCATATGATCCATCTCACAATCCTACTCTGGCCATTCTAACAGTACCCTTCTACTACTCATTGGATCACTTGTTCATTACTCCAGAGATATATCCCTTTCAGCAAACATCCCTTAGCTTACATGTCAAATAAACTCTTACACCATCATAGAGTTTTACACTGCCCAATCAGCTCTTCAATATCATTCCATAAATCCCATTAGCCTGGACATTAGGAAGATCTTCTTCATCTCTATTGGATGTACAACCCAAATTCCATCCATTCAACCATCGTGACTTTTCAGACTGCCTCATCTCACCGACTATCCTCATACATGGCAAGGACTTAAATCCTTCTGCTATGCTCTGACATAGTAGCCAGCATCACTTCTATGAATACCAGAAATCGCAAGATGACCAATTCAACTAAGGACATTATCCATTTTCCTTCTAAACCTAGTCTTCCAACACCATTTCATTCATCAAGTTACTTGACTCCTACTTCTCAACAGACATTGCTCGTTTTTGAATTTCATAGATATCTTCCAGCACATTCTACATGGGACCTCCACTACTTAGCTGCTTACTAACTCCACACCATCTAAATCATTGTTTTGCTCCTGAACTTCACTATTCCGCATTACACTCATCTGCATTTTTTCACCTAGTATCTGAAGCTGGGTTAACAGCTCTTCCAGTGGAACCTTCAGTCTGTTCTTCTCGATTTGTCTTAGTTAATGTCTGTCATAAAAGATCATCAATGAGAACTGTCTCTCTTAAATTCTAACTGGCAATTCATGTACAGTCCAAACAAATTTCACCAAATCAGCTTTGCCTCCCACTCAGTATTACTTGGCAGTAGCACTATGATTATATAATATCCTGCACTAATCAATCTCTCTGCCAATCCAGCTTACAGACTCTTATTACACCTGCCTTCAAGCTTCTCTCAGTAATTCAGCATCAGGTTACCTGTACACTTAACCAACCTATGCCATCACAGTGCATCTCCTAAATGTTCACACCACACAAATAACCACTCTTACTTCGGGCAGCATACCAGCAGAGCATTTACTTATAAAGTCACGTTTCTCATGACCAAAGAAGCTATCCATCCCTCATACCAAATTTCCAATCAATTCCTACATACATTAGGGTACCACCTGGACTGCTCCACAACTTTTCTTCTGTTTATTTACTAATCACTTCTGGCATTACTCACATCAGTCAACCAATCTCTCCTCTACCCAGTTCACTTTGGGATGCTTACTTAGTGACTTATCACTTACTAATCAATTCCTTACCACCAGACTACTTTGAACATTAAACCTTACACAAATTGGAGCGGTCACCAGAACTTTACAAATCTTTGCAAATGCCACAGTGTACTGTCTGGTTTATATCTATCAAATTATGCTCTCCCAACTTATTACACCCCTACAATCTCTTTGGACATGCATCTTTCTTTACCTTGGAAGTACGGATTACATTAGCCCTTCTTTAATTGGACCTGCTCTGCACATAGGATTCTTTTATCCTTATGGAAAAGAAGTACCCTCCATCCTCAGGATCATCGTTCAGTCTGTATTGTCCTCGGATTGAGAATAAATCAACATCTCCAGGGTGCTCAATGACTCTCTTCTACTCTTTTCTACTTCCTGGATGCTTCCTTAGTGACTCCTCATTCATTACTCAATTCCCTGCCTCCAGACTATACCTTGATATTCATACCTTCAACAAGTTGGATCATTCACCAATGACTTCTTGTACCATTGCATTTCCATCATTCCCAATTTAGTACCTTATCAATCCAGTCATACTCCCTCTGCTCATTACATCTTTGCAATTCCGTGGGACAAGCATCATTCATCACCTTGGAAAATTGGACTCCCTTTGCCTTCCTTCACCTGGATTGACTTCATACTTCAGATTCTATCACTCATGCAGAAGACCTACTCTTCAACCTCAGGATCATCGTACAATCAATATTATCCATGGATTGAGGATGGCTCATCGTCTCTTCAAGCAGCTCACCAATCTTAAATTAGCTATGGTTACTAGAACCTAGGTACTTCTCCATTTAATATGCCCAGAGAACAGGCAGACCTCCGGCAATGGGTTCTCAGAGGTTTCCTCCAACTGGGATTTTTTCCTCTCCTGAATGCCAGGGAGTCATGCTCTCTGTGAGTTGGAGGAGGTATCTTTTTGGGCCTTCTGTTCCCTACAAATTACTACCTACATACCTACTACTCAAGGCTGAAAATAGAGTAAAGCTACAAAAAGTACTACAAGTTACACAAGAACTATATACCCAATCTCTCACTATTGCTATTCCACAAACATTGAACTGGCATGTTAAAGTCTTCCGTCTATAGTACCTCTCCCTTTGCTGCCATGTCATGCATGTTTTCCAGCAGCAGTTTGTCACTTTCTTCTGCCTGAGCTGGGGGTCTGAAAATGACCCCTGTGTGAAAGGATCTTCCATTGCCTGGCTCAAGGATGACACAAACATTCTCCGTTTGCACATGCTTGTTCAGAATTTTGGTTGCCTTGATGCTTTCTTTGATGTAGAGGGCAACCCCCCCAACCCCTTTTACCTTCCCTGTCTTTTCTGAACAGGTCATAACCCAGTACACTTATGTCTCAGCTGTGGTTCCCGGTGTACCATGTTTTGGTTATGGCCACTATGTCCAGATCAGCCTTCATCATTATAGCCATCAGGTCTGGGACCTTCTTCTCCTGACAGCGGGCATTTGTGTGCATGACTTTCCATGGAAAGTGGCATTCTTTCATCCTCTCCTTATGTTTTCTCCCTTGTATCATCCTACTATTCCTGGCATATTCTATGTGGTGCTTCCCTTTTACTACCTTTCTGGTTACTTGTGGTTTAGGTCTTTTTGTTAAAGATAATATTATCTGGCCCTGTGTGCAGCCTTTTCTGCCCTGTGGCACTGGTGTATCTGCCCCAGCATAATGTCCTGGTCCTGCTTGACGTATGCCCTAACCTGTGGGGGACGGCTATCTGAACCTCCCTACTCCTGATGCCCCCCAGTGGCTAGTTTAAATGCTTGCTCAGGAAGCAGGTAAACCTCTCACTGAGGAGAGGCATTCCCTCCCCCGAAGGATACAGACCATCTTTCTTGTACAGGCATGCAGCATCCCAAGGGGCACCCCAGTCCCCAGAGTAGCCAAAGCTGTTTTCCCTGCACCAGTTCTTCAACCACTTATTGAAGCTTTTGATGAACTGGTTTCTTCCCCCCCTCCTTCCCTTAACTGGTAGCATCTCTGAGAACATAACAGAGTTAACTTCCTCTCTCAGGTGCCTACCCAAACTCCTAAAATCCTCCAGAACATTCTCCAAGCTAGCCCTATCTTTGGCTAGGTCATTTGTCCCTGATGGACAATGACATCCAGCCCCCCCAGCCACAGCCTTAGAGAGCTTGCTGGTCCACTCTGCCTCCCTCAGAGCTATGCTTCCTGGGAGACACTTTACCTCCATCTACATCTTGATGTCTGTTCCCCGCTCCATACCCTGAACTATTGAGTTCCCACCAGAAGAAGCTTTCTCCTCCTCCTCCCCTGGGTTTCTCTGGCCCCGTCCCCTGAGCTCCCCTCCTGGTGGACCTGTTCATTCCCCCGGTCTCAACCTTGGGTTCCCTTTCAGGGCTCTCCCTCTCCTTGAGAACATCATATTTGTTCTTTAGCTGGACTGGTGGGAGATGTGCATGAGCTCCACCTTCCTCAACCTCCCCGAGCCCACCGTAGTCCATTCAGACCTCTGTCTTGGCAACCTCTGTGGCTGTTGCTGCTGGTATGGTGGTCCCTGGGTGGGGGTGAAGGTTTCCAGTACTCCTGCCAGCTGTGCATGGAGTCTGGCCACCTCGTTTCTCAGCCCAGAAAGGTGAGTACAAATGGGGCAGCACCACAGTTTCCAGAATGTTCTTCTGAATACTGCTGCTCCCCACCTACTGCACTGCACCACTTCTTGCACCATCCTATGTACTCCTGATGTATGCTCTTCAGTAGTAGCCACAGACATTGCCAACTATTTCCAGATATTTTGCAAATGTTCTAAAGAATTTCTCTCCGCTGCCCCTACTGTGGAAATGCAGAAGGCAGGAGAGTTCTCTAGAAATATCACAAAAAAATTTCAGGAAATAACTGGCAATGTCTGTGGCTACTACTGTACCTCTACTTATTTTGTGTAGGTGTGTTTTTTTTATTTGTTTGGTTTTTGTGTGTTTGTTTGTTTGTTTGTTAATGTATCCTATGTGTGAGGGATGACCCGCCCACTCACTAAGGACAACACCTCAAAAGGAAGGGCTAACCCAGTAATGGGTGGGTTGCAGGGTGAGAGGGCAGGACTAATGCAGCTCCCTAGCCAGAAGCAATCAGCACCTCTGGCTTCCAATTCTGCTGCACTGGCTCAGACTCTTGGGCCAAGAAATTCATTCAAATGAAGCAAGCTTAGCAAACACAAAACCATTTCAATTCACATACCTGTAACCTGATGCCTGCTGAATGGAGACACTTCAGGCTAGAAGTTGCTAGAAAACTTAGAATGCTGGTTTCAAACAAAGCATGTTCAAAGTGAACATCAGTTGCAGCAAACAAGAATGTTTTAGTTTAAAGCGCTTCCCCACTTTACTGAAGTAATCCTAAGTTTAGAAGGCAAATGAAGAATGGGATTGTGACAGTAGAAATGTTTTGTACTATCTCAGCGCTACCTCAATTTGAATGTGATTGAAACTAAGAGAGAGATTAAAACTAAGCCTGTTTTATTGGGAAGAAATGGAGGAATATGAAATGGAAGTGCTGGCAATAATGTAAATATCTCTGTGTGAGGCCCTTGTGGCCCACAATTAATTGCTGCTGTCAGGAAATGTAGAAATATGAACATACAAAATTACCAGCAGATACAGGCTTTGCAGTCACTCTAGTCTGCTCGAGTGTGCAGAACTTCAGCCATTTAGACTGCAGCTGCCCCTCCTCCCCTTGCCTCCCCCATTGTTTCCCCCCGATTCACTCACATCATCACCCGTCCACTCACTGTTTGAACCCTTCCTTTGATCCTGTCCCTCCCCATCTTGAAGCTGCTCATTGTTTGCAGTGATACCACCTACTTCAGCAGTGGTAGTAGACTTTTGGATCAAGGGGACTGCTGCATAGATTCAAGTCAATCTGTTGGAAAAAGAGAATACATGCAGATTTATAATCAGGTTTTATGCCTACAAGAATGCTTCCATCATTATAATGTAACCCCCCATGCACCATGGAACGGTTTATCAAATTAATCTTTACATTAAATCTGTTTTGCAATTTTGATTCCGGAGTGGACACTGGGTTTATGGCGTCAGAACCATCCATTGCTGGAATGGACCCAAAATGGCTACTGGGAGCAAATGAGTTAACAAAGAACTGCTTTATGGTATCTGCCTTTAACAATTGTTGCCCCTGCACCATTTCCCTCGGTGACAAAGCACTGTACCTGCTCCCCAGCAGTGAAAAGTCTTCTCGCAACAAGCAAGAATCAGGTAATTAGCATCTTTATTTTATGGTCTGTGTTTTCTAGCTGTACAGCGCCCCCATCCCCACGACATTCACCATATTTTAGATGCAGGGAAGGGGCTTGCAGATACAAACATGACAATCTGCTTTGTATTACTGTTTAATGTTGTATACTTGACATTTTAGTTTAGCCTAATGTTTAATATCAAACCTTTTTTGTGTGATGTCACTGCTATAACTTACACAGTGCTCTCAGTGCAATGCTCAGAAACCCATTGGCTGCATACCGTGGTCTCTTGCCCAAGAGAGCCAGACTTCCTCTTCCATCTGGCTTTCTGCTGTATAGTCCTTAGATACTCCTTATTGGTTACACTTGATTCTTCCTCCCCATGCACTTCAGAATTTGTTGGTCCCTGCCCATATAACTGATTTGAAATGCATAACATGGACCGTACAGGTCTGAACTCCCCAGACAAATGCAAACAGGTCCTCTCCCATTTCAAAAATGTGGACAAAAATAGCTTTCTCACAAGAGACAAAATTGGTCTACCAGGAAGCTGTTAAATTAAGTAGAGATTGGGTGGGATTGAAAGCATATAGCTGTGCACCTACAGTCAAAAAGGGGGGGGAAGGTCTCAATCCTACTCCATAAATCCTTAAAATGGACTATAGATAAGCAGGAACAGGATGTTGATGGATGCTGGTAACTTATCACTTGTACTATACCCCAAGGTTCCCTGGTTTTGGTCTTCACCTATGGACCCAAAACTGATACCCCTAATTTTTATCATACACTCTGTCAGGCTATTCTTGATTTTGCCCCTCTCACTATCCCCTGTGTGATAGGTGGGGACTTCAGTATGACCCTATCCACTGAAACTGACAGGTCTTTGAAAACCTTTAAACCACACCCTAGATCATCAATTGCCCTAGAGGCCATGATGAAAGAGCACTCTCTCACCAACATATGGAGAGTCTCAAACCTTACAGTAAGAGATTACAAATATATCTCAACCATTCATGGATAAGCCAAAAGACTGGACCTCCTCTTGAGCTTTTTACCTTTGTTCCAAAAAGTACTAACCTGTAATATTGAACCCCTGATCATACCTGACCATGCCCCAGTCTCTTCCCTGGTCATATGGGGCCCAGAAGTACCCAGATCCTTGAAATGGAGACTGGATCCTCTTCTTGTGAAAGCTCAAAACTTTTGTAAATGGTCACAGAAGAGGTCAAAATATTCTTTCAAGAAAATGATACAAGGAGGTCTCCACTGCCACCCTCTGGGAGGCCTTTAAGGCTACCCTTAGGGGCAGCATCATGGGATTTGCAGCAAAATGGAGACAGGAAAGGGAATACACCCTCAAAGATTTAGAAATAGCACTAGCTCAGAAAGAAAGACAATATAAAACCACCTCTATCCCACGTCAGGCGAAAGTCACCCTGGCAAAACTGACAGGTATCTGCTTGCAACTGAATACCCTGCTGATTAGATCAGCTAAATTGGTGCTGCTCTGTACCAGACACAGACACTGGGAAGGAGGAGAGAAAGAGGCCATTTTCTATCTTACTGGTTAAGAAAGCAACAGGCTGAATGACATATCTCTATGCTCCATGACAACTTAGGGTCACCCCATCATAAACCTTCAGGAGTGCATGACTGTGGGGGGCTTTAAACAGGCACTGAAGACATATTTATGGATCCAAGCATATCCTAATTGTTAATGTTGATTATTGATTTTATTGAATATTTTATATAAAGCTGCTTTATCTTTTGTTTTAATTTACTGTGATGTGCCTTGATAATTTTTAAAGGCACAAAATAAATAAATATATTATTATTATTATTAAACCAGAAGATATTGACAAGATAATGACCCAGTTTTACAAAATCGTGTATAGCTCCACAATGAAGGGTGCTAACACTGAGACTGACACATTTCTGTCTAATTTTCCCCTTCCCCAGCTTTCTCCCCAGCACAGACACCTCCTTGAGGCACCTTATCCAGGAGAAGATCCAGATAGCTATTCACTCCCTGAACAAAAACACATCACCAGGGGAGATGGTACCCTTGTTGACCCCTATGCACATTTGGCACTGGTCATCAGTCCCATTTTATATTGCATGCTCATGGACTCACATGAGTCCAAATCTCTCCCACCCAACCCTTAGAAAGGCCATAATAATGGTGTTACCCAAGGATGGTAAGGACCCCCATTTCTTGATCTGTTAAATACCTATTTCTCTAATAGATATGGATGCAAAAATTGTAGCAAAGATCCTGGCATTCGGTATGGACCAGATCCTCCCACCATTCATTGACCCTGCACCAGCTGGATTCATGAAAGGTAGACTTGACTCTGACCACATCCACTCTATCATCTCCATCATTATGACAGCTGGTTGAGTACCCTCTCCTACTGCTGCCATTGCCATAGATTTGAAAAAGGCCTTTGGCTCCATAGAATGGAGGTGCCTTTTTAAAGTCCTTCAATATATGGGATTCAGGGTTTATTTCCCTGCTTTGATACAAACTATACCCAGATCCTGAGGCATTTATATCGAGATCCTTAGGCATGAGTTCTTACCAACTCCACCCTCTCAGCGCCCTTTTCCTTACAAAATGGTACCCGACAAGGATGCCCCCTTTCCCCGATGTTATTTGTTTAGGCAGTTGGACACTTGGTTATTGTCATTAGGGAAAATACAGATTTACATATCATCCCCATTACAGGAGCCAACATATGGACTTGCCTGTATGCAGATGATCTTCTGGTGTTACTCACAGAGGTTTCTTCAGGCCTACCCCAACCTTCTTTCCATCCTGGAAATGTTTTCTTCTATCTTGGGGTTAAAGGTCAATCAGGAGATAACAGAAGTATTGCCCCTTAATGCTAGATTTCCAGCAACCCCTTTCCCATAGGCTGGTCTGAGAAGGTCACCATCCTCCATCAATTACTTAGGAATTCAAGTCTCAGCAGATATCTCTAAACCCCTAACTCTCAACGTTATACCTCTTATCCAGAAACTAAAAGAAGACTTTGATCACTGGCAACAGCTGGAAAAATCTCAATCCAGACCCTCATTACCTAAACTGGATTTATAGAGGTACTTGCAGATGAGGAGTACCCTTTCTCCTTTTCTTAAGCCTACCAAAAATCAAGAACCCCCTTCCCCTGAGCTAGATATTTAGCCCTGGTTGTCCAAACCCAAAGGTCAGGCAAGCATGATCTAGTCCCTGATTCATACCTCCATCTCTGATCAAATCCAAAAGGCTCATCTTTACTGGGCAACTCTCCTTAATTCTCCCATCAACACACAGTAGTGAAAAACACCTGGCAGGCAGCTCATATGACCTGTACAGATAGCAGAAGCCTCCTATTACAAAATAAAGTTCTTCATAGGGTGTATAGAACACCAACCCAACTGTGGGACATGGGCTTACTCCCTCAGGATCAAAGCTGGCACTGCAACTCCCTTGGCAGAGACTTTCAATATTTTTATGGAGTTGCCCAACCATTCAAACATACTGGAAAGTGGCCCTGGCCACTTGTAAACCAGTACTGGGAGATTCCATACTACTCAGCCCTCAATTACTACTATTGGGTATACCCCACCAACATTCACTATACACACCCTTTAATATGTTGGTTCATTCAAGCTTGGGAGAAGGCAAAATGCCTGCTGCTCTAATGATGGAGATCCACTGAGGTACCCTTGATCCAGGAATGGCTTCACTGGCTTCAACAGGGGGGCTACACTCCCCAGAATATCCCATATAGCTGAGGGCACTCAACATTTCTATTATGACATGTGGTCTCCTTACATATCTTCCTGTCTTTGTAAAATGGACCCCAAATGGGCTCACATTGAGTAACTTCATAGTTGGTATTCCACAGTGTATTCAATTACCCCCCCTTCAGTCTCAGTATGCTTCCCTGCAAGATATGTACAGGTGATACTGTGACAATTCTACATGTTTGTTACTGAAATACTACATATGATTAGTAATGTTTGCATTGTGTATGTATAATTCTACTGCTATAGTGATGTCTTTTGTTCCTGTTCGACACTTAAAAAAACTTCAATAAAAAGTATTTACTGCAGACAAACAAAAAAAATTCCTAATTAATGGCACTGGCTTTTTCAGTAGTATTTCCATGGGGAATGAGGTACACTTAATAGAATTTTAAAGTTTATTCAGTCATTGCTCTGCAAAATACTATCAAAAACTCTACCCACACACATAGTAGCCATTAGTGAGACATGGTTCACCAGTAGCCACATTTGGGAGACTTCAGTACCTGACTATGTACTGTTCAGAAGAGATCGAGGTGCAAAAGGGGGGAAGGGTGGCCTTTTATGTCAATGAAAACATAAAAGCTACAGAAATACAGAATACACATAAGGCGCCAGAAGAACTGTAGGTCACCCTGGAAACAGGAAATGGGACAGCCACACAACCTGGGGTTGTCTACAGGCCTCCAGACCAGGGGAGAACATAGACACATTACTGTTAGAAGATATGCAAAACATGACAGCTAAAGGGGAGGATCTGATAATGGGAGATTTCAATGTACCAGATACAGATTGGTCAATACCAGCAGGAACATCCACCAGAACTAGATACATAATGGATTCCCTGCTGGGGGAGGGCCTCAAACAATTGGTACAACAATCCACAAGAGAGAAGGCTACCCTGGATCTAGTACTGACTAACGATGAAAGGATTACAGATCTCCAGGTAGAAGGTCACCTGGGGCCAGTGACCATCACAGGGTATGGTTCAATTTGGCCACTAGAACTAAATCATCCTATTCCAAGGGAAAAATATGGGACTTCAGAGGAGCTGACTTTGATAAGTTGGCCAACAGAGTTAAGCTAGACCTGACAAGAAGAAATATAGGTGAGAGGGTAGAGGCAAAGTGGGCAAGCATTAAGGATGCAATTCCTTGAAGCAACATCCCATTGTGTTAGGGAGAAAAGCAAGAGCAAAAGAAGGAGGAAACCATTTTGGTTCTCAAAAAACAGAAGCAAGAAAGATCAGAGCCAAAAGGTTGACCTTCGGGAAATATAAGAGAATGTAGCAGGGTGAATATAGGTAGGCATACCAAACTTCAGTAAGGGAAACAGGGAAGGCAGTAAGACAGGCAAAGGCCCAAACCGAAGAAACACTAGCATGAACTGTAAAAGAAGGGAACAAGACTTTCTATAGATACATTAGTGAAAGAAGAAATTCCAGAGGGGGTATTGCTAAGATGAAAGGGGATAAGAGGGAGTGTGTGGAGAGGACCAAGGAAAAGCATATATCCTAAATAGATACTTCTGCTCAGTATTTACTGAGGAGAAGGTAGGGCAGTGCCCACAGCTCAGCACCATGGTCACAGAGGGGGAAGGAGATGTGCACAAGTCCCTTCACAAAAGAAAGGGTCCTATAAGAGCTCACTAAGCTCAGAGTGGACAAGGCAATAGGACCTGATGGCATACATCCCAGGGTACTAAAGGAGCTAAGGGTGGAACTAGCAGAGCCATTAGCAGAACTGTTTAGTGAGTCTCTGAGCATAGGAGAGGTCCCAGAAGACTGGATAAGGGCTCATGTGATCCCACTCCACAAGAGTGGCAGCAGGGAGGAGGCAAGGAACTACAGACCAGTCAGTCTTACCTCAGAAGTGAACAAGATTATGGAGGCACCCCTTGAGGAAACAATAGTGCAACACCTGGAATCCATAAGAGAACAGGATCCAAGAAAGCATGGGTTTACAACAGGAAGGGCCTGTCAAACTAATCTCATAGATTTCTTTCACTGGGTGGTGGACCAAGAGGGTGCAGTTGATGTCACCTACCTTGATTTCAGCAAAGCTTTTGATACTTTTATACACAGAAGATTGATTAATAAGCTGGGTAGGATTGGGGTGGGTCAGAGGTTGGTCAACTGGGTGGCAAACTGGTTGGCAGGCAGAAAACAGAGATGTGGTAAAAAGTATACAGTCAGAAGAGATTCAAGTCACAAATGGGGTACTTCAGGGATCAGTCTTGGGGTCAGTCCTCCTCAATATCTTCATCAGTGACATTGCAGATGGACTAGATGGTAATGTTTGCCTGTTTGCAGATGACACCAACATCTGCAACAGAGTAGATGATCCAGATGGGGTGGGCAGAATGAGAAGAGATCTGGAAAAAGTGGTAAAATGGCGGGAAGAGTGGCAACTGGAGTTTAACGCAAAGAAGTGCAAGATCATGCACATAGTCCTTTTTAATGTCTTCATCAGTGACATTGCAGAGGGACTGGAAGGAAAAGTATGCCTTTTTGCAGATGACACAAAGATCTGCAACAGGGTTGATACACAAGGAGGCGTGGAAAGGATGAGAAGGGACTTGGCAAGGTTGGAGGAATGGTCAGAAGTATGGCAGCTAGGATTCAATGCAAAGAAGTGCAAAATAATGCACCTGGGAAACAAGAACCCAGGGGAAGAATACACAATGTGGGGAGGTAGTAACAACAACAAAAAAGGAAAGGGACCTGGGGTAATCATATCAGATGACCTTAAGGTTAGCAAGCAATGTGAGAAGGCAGTAGGGAGGGCTGGGGGTATACTGGAATGCATAGGGAGAGGCATCAGCAGCAGAAAACAGGAAGTTGTTAGTCTTCTGTACAGACAGTTGGTGAGACCCCATCTGGAGTACTGCGTCCAGTTCTGGAGACCCCATCTACGCAAGGACATAGACACGATAGAGGCAGTCCAGAGGAGGGCAACTAAAATGGTGCAGGGTCTGCAAGAGAAGCGTATGAGGAGAGATAAAGGAGCTTAATATGTATACCCTTGAGGAAAGAAGGGAGAGGGGGGTCATGATAGAAACTTTTAAGTACTTCAGTGGAATCAACAAAGTCCAAGAGGGTAGCATCTTTCAGAAAAAGAGACGTGCAGAAACAAGGAGACACAATTTAAAGATAGAAGGGGGGTGGTTCAGGAGCAATGTGATGAAGTATTATTTCATAGAGAGGGTAGTGGATGCATGGAATATCCTTTCTGAGGAGGTTGTGGGGTCTAAAACTGTGGGAGAATTCTAGAATGCATGGGAGAGACATAAGGCAATTCTTGTGGGGGGTAGGAAGAAATAGGCTGTTGGTTAACTAGGATCTGCGGCCTATCCTGTAGGTAGGGAAATGGACAGACTAGATGGGCCAAGCAGTCCTTATCTGCCGTCAAAGTCTATGTTTCTATGTTTCTATAGGGAACAGAAACCCTGAAGCTACCTATAGGTTTGGAGGGGAGTTGCTGGCAATCATAAGGAAAGAAAGGGACTTGGGCATCATCATCACAGAAGACATGAAATCATCCAAGCAGACCAGTAAAGCAGTAGGTAAGGCTAGAGGGATGTTGGGGTGTATTAGTAGGGGTATCACAAGTTGTAAGTGGGAGTAATAATCCCTCTTTACAAGACACTGGTTAGGCCCCATCTGGAGTACTGTGTGCAGTACCAGAGGCCACACCTGCACAAGGACATTAACAAAATGGAGGCATTCCAGAGAAGGGCAACCTAAATTGTTCAGGGACTGCATCAGAAAACATATGAGGACATATTAACAGAGCTCAATATGTATCACATAGCGCAAAGGAGGGAGAGAGGTGATATGATCAAAATATTAAAACATTTTAAGGACATTAACAAGGTGAAAGAGTCTAACATGTTTCAATATAAGAAAAATAGCAGGACAAGAGGACACAGCATGAGATTAGAGGGAGGCCGATTAAGGGGTAATGTGAGGAAATTATTTTTCACAGAAAGGGTGGTGGATGCATGGAATGGCCTAACTCAGAAAGTGATGGATATGAATACAGTGCAGGGCTTCAAAAAGGCATGGGATAGGCATAAGGGAGCAATACAGATGAGTATGAATAGATAGGCCATTGACAGAGTAAAGGCCTATGGCACATTCATAAGGTGGAAAAAGTGGGCAGTCTTGATGTGCCTTGTGGTCCTTATCTGCCATCAACTTCTGTGTTTCTATGTCTGTGCCTACTTGCATGCCTGCAAGCATGGTGAACATGTGAACAGACACACACACGCACACACACTATGTTCAATTTTTTTTCTTGTGATAGTTTTAATTAGTAACAATTTAATTAAAATCAGACTGGTAGTTTTACTTCCATGAAAAACTCAAGCATCTTATACGGTCTGTCCTTATTCATGCTGTTTCAATGTCAGAGTAGTTGACATGTTCAAACTATATCTTTATTTCTAAAACACTGCCTGCTTTTGGCCACAGGGATACAGCACACATGTCAAACCCTGACTGGGTTTCTGTTGAAAGCAAGAAGGTATTTTTCTCTATGTGCTCACACATTTCTTTAAAACTGCAGTCAGTAAAATAACACTGAGGCATGCAGAGTGACACAGAGGCATACAAAATGAGGGTTATCAGTGGATCTCAGAGAGTTATGGGGGTACGTGATGGGCAGGGAGTGGCAGGCAGCAGTTGCCAGGGGGAGGACGATTGTACTAAGTGAGGGAGAGACACAGAGTTGTGCGGGAATGTGGTGTTCCTAAATGCAAGATGCCTTGGTAATAAAATGGATGACCTACAGGTGATAATGATGAGAAGAAGGTGGACACTGTTTTCTTCCCAGAAACTTGGGCTACACTAAACCATGATGGGGACCTTTCTACCCCTGGGCATAACTTGTACAGAAAGGATAGGGGAGTAGGACAGGGAGGGGTAGCGATTTTATGTAAGGGAGGGAATAACCTGCACAAGTGAAGAGGCAGAGGAAGGCAAGGCAGAGGTACTGTGGGTTAAACTGCAGTCCACTAGCGGAAAGACGGTAAGGCTGGGGTTGGTTTATAGGCTGCCAAACCAGGAGGAGGAAAGGGATAGGGAGTTGGAGTCCGAAATCAGGATGGCTGCTGGCAAGGGTGAGGTGGTAATTGTAGGGGTCTTCAATCTACCCAAAGTGGATTGGAAGATTCCATCCACAACCTGCACCAGAACTCAGTTAATCCTGGATGTGGTGTAGAACAGATTCTTGCTTGAGGTGTCATGGAATCCAACAGGAAAGAAGCAATCTAGGATCTGGTTCTGACTAATGGGGACCATGTTCAGGATATTGAGGTTGTGGAGCCCCTGAGAGGGACTGAACACCTTACGTTGTGGTTCAGGTTAGACATGGAGAGGGAGAAGGCAAGCTCCAAGACCAGAATCCTAGACTTCAAAAGGGCAGACATCAGGAAAATCGGGATTTGCTAAGGTAACATCTTGCCACTCTTAGTGAAGGGATGGGGGTGGATCAGCAATGGTCCATCATCAAAGACGGGATTGTGGCAGCCACTAATGTGTGTGTCAGGCTGAAGGGGAAAATGTCCAGGACCACAGCACACAGTTGGTTTAGCAGAGAGGAATGCCAGGCAGACATGATGAAAGAACCACTTACAAGAAGTTTTAGAGGACTCATAAGGATGAAGACAGGTAGAATTATCAAAGAAAAGTCAAGGAGGCAATGAAAGCAATCTGGCTGGTCAAGGAAGGAATTGCAAATAGCAGAATGGAATAAAAATAGGGGACAATCATGTTGAAGTACATTAGGGAGAAGAGGGACAAGAAAGATTCTGGGGTGAGTTGTCATGGAGTGAAATGACTGGGACAAGCTACGATAGCAAAAAAAGGGAACTTGTCAATTCACTGCAGTCATTTCACTGCATGACAACTTGCCCCAGACTGTTAGCACCAACAACGATCAGCTCCCATGTCAGTTTGTCCCCGGACATTTCACTCCCACTACATATCGTACTGTATTCCTACAGTAATTGCAGCATGACTTCCACTTCTGCAATCCTTGAACACATTGGGTGAACTGCACCAACCTGGAGTTTATTTTAAAATATTTATGCTGGGGGTGAATTATCCAGGGATGAATTGACATGGGAGCCAATTGATGCCAGAGTTAATTGTCTGGGGGAAGTTGTCAC
This sequence comes from Neoceratodus forsteri, assembly GCA_016271365.2. Lineage (NCBI taxonomy): Eukaryota > Metazoa > Chordata > Ceratodontiformes > Ceratodontidae > Neoceratodus > Neoceratodus forsteri. Next base: position 1,289,193,261 of record CM057455.1, on the reverse strand, counting down.
AGGGCAAATTGACTGGGACTAATTGTGACATAGGCCATGAAAGATTATATTTGTTGGCTAAAGAGAGGAGATGGGTGGGTGGAAGACAGTGAAGAAAAGGCAGAGGTAGTCAATGAATACTTCTACTCTGTCATTACAAAGGAGAAGGATAGCCTGGTGTCACAGGGAAGGAGGAAAGGGGGAAGGAGGAAGAGGTGCACAGATGAAAGTATCAGTGACAACAGGATAAAGAAAGGATTATTAAGCCTTAAGGTTGATAAATCCCCTTACCCACAAGGAATCCATCCCGGGGTGCTGAGAGAACTAGTGGCAGAACAAATAGGCTCCCTGGTGGACCTTCTCAATAGTTTGATAGCATCAGGAGTTGTGCCACTGGATTGAAGAATAGTGCCTGAGGTGCCACTCCATAGGAGTGGACCCAGAGATGATCCAGGCAACTACAGACTGGTCAGCCTGACCTTAATCATGGGTAAGCTCATGGAGGAAATCTTTAAGGAGAGTCTGGTGGGTTTTCTGGAGGAAAACAGTCTTTAGGACAAGCAATAGCATGGGTTTATCGCTGTGAGATCCTGCCAAACAAATCTGATTTATTTCTTTGACTGCATGACCAAAACATGGACAAGTGGCAGGTGGTCGATATCCTTTACTCTGACTTCATCACGGCTTTTGACTGTGTGCTGTGCCCCACAGGAGGTTGATCATGAAGCTACAGGACCTGGGGTAGCAGAGAAACTCACTGGATGGGTGACCAACTGACTGAAAGACAGGAAATAGAGGGTGGGGAGGAGCTCTTAGGATCTAGGGAAGTCACCAGCTGAGTCCCAAAGGGCTCGGTGTTTGATCCCGTGTGTTGTTCAATGTATTCATTAATGGCACTGGAGAAGGCATAAAAGGCAAGATTTTCCTGTTTGTGGATGATGTCAAGCTCTGTGGGAGGGTAGATACAGCAGAAGGAATACAAGATCAAAAGGAAGATCTGGCCAAGTCTGAGAGGTGGACAGGACCATGGCAACTCAGATTCAATGAAAAAAAGTGCAAGGTCATGCACATAGGAGCTAAGTACCAAAAGACAGAGTACAGCCTGGAAGGGATCCTAGTAATGAAATCAGAGGAAGAAACAGACCTGGGGGTGACTATCTCTAATCACTTGATGAAGCACTCCTCACACTGAAGGCAGGCAGCGGTGAAAGCCAATATAATGCTGAGCTGTATTGCCAGGGGAATCATTAGCAGGTGGAAGGAAACAATTTTGCCACCGTACAGGCCACTGGTACAGGCACACCTGGAGTATAAGTGTGCAGTATTGGTGTCCCTACTGGAAAAAGGATATTAACCTGCTAGAGGCAGTCCAGAATAGGGTGATGAAAATGGTTACTGGTCAGCAGGGCAAGTCATATGAGGAGAGGCTTGAGTGCCTAAACATGTACTTCCTGGAGGAAGTAGAGAAGGGGAGACATGACTGATACCATTAAGCACATGGAGGGCATCAACGGGGTGAACAAAGAAGGCAGTCTCAGCAGAAACAAAACTGTTAGGTGGTATTATCTTGAGCTGGAGGTAGTGAGGCTCAGGAGAGAGTCCAGGAGGCATAGAGGGTGATTGCAGTGTGGAATAAGCTCTCAGAGGAGGTGGCCTTACTGGAGAATGTGGAAGGAATTAAAAGAGGGTGCAATAGAGTGAAAGGGAAGGTCAGGGTCAAGTGAGTGGGCAAAAAGTGAGTAGCAGTTTGGAAGGGGGGCAGAGTTCTTAGTTGCCACTAATGACGCCACAATATGAGTAGACTAGATAGACCTCTAAGCTTTCTTCTGATGGCATATTTCATATGTTTGTACATTGCAGTGTACCTAAATATATATAATGTAGATATATCATGGTGACATCCCCATTCTTTTCAATGGGATGTACTGTGATATATCTAGAGTTATATGGTGCTACTTATTACTTGGTGAACAGTAGATGTCTTCAATGGCCTATAAGTTTGACATTCCTTTTAAAACAATAACGTAAGGATTGGACTACTGTAAATGTTATTTCTCTGTGACTTGAAATGTGGAAATGTCAGACATGCTCCGTTGCTTTCTCATGGAATACTTTCTATTTCAAATGGAGCTCTGACAGAGTAGTACAGCACTTGGGAGTTTAATCTCAGACCTAGATGCAGATGTAGTGTAAACAGTTAGCAAGATAGTGGTATTAGTCCATGGAGGGAGGCAACACTGCATGCATTGGGCAGTCTTTAAATTAATTCACAGTTTAACATCGATTTATTTGAATTAAATGTCTGGCACAGCCAAGGCATTTAATAAATGTTGCAGCAGGTTAGGCCTTGTGTATTTTTTTGCTGAAATACCAGTTTGACCTTGACAACCTTCTACCATGAGGTAATGTTCTGCAGTGTATGCAGTATGTTTTTAAAAAAAACAAAAAACTTTTGTCAGTTGGGATGATACTCCCTTGGTCTGGTATGCATCACCCCATGGAATGTTGATTAATGTTTAACTCAGCTCAGTCCAGACCTGTGTGAGTCAAAAGTCTAAAAGAAATGTAGGGATTGCTTAGTGCTTATCTTTGAAATGCTGATAATCGAGATGCATCCAATACGAAGAAAGACAGAGCTGGCCTTACATTTAAAGTATGCGTAATGAAGTTTGCCTGGGCAAAAGTTTTTGCTTTGTTATCAAATTAGTCCAGTATTGCTGGGATCTGTGTTAATAGAACATTGGGCCTAAGAAATGCAGTTCTCTTAAATGGCCAGTAATAAATTATGAACAAATAGTTGGGAGGTGAGACAGCAGGGTCTGCCAGGGTCAGTGGCTCACATGGTCTGTGCCTTGCAGTGATGAGCACTGTGGGAACCAGGAACTGTGAACCTTACTGAAAGGCTACTTTATCTGTGTATGAATGTAAGAGGAAGGGCATCCAGTAAAATGACTGTGTGTCTTTTTTATCTATGGGAAAACATATTATTATCAGTGATGTTTATTTGAAATTCAAGGAAAGATCTTACAAACCATTATGCTAAGGCTAATTTTCAGTGTTGTCCCTCATGAGGACTCCGTTATTTAGGTAGAAAAGGTAACACAACATTTATAAATGACCTATAAAGGTCTCATTAAAGGTCACACAAAACTTACATATAGCATAGCACAAGAATATTAATCCAATACAATTTCATCATTACATCATATCACTATTAGGCAGTAAATGACATTCAGCATTTATGTTAAGTAGTTATTTGCTGATGTTAATTAGGTGATGTGACCTGAGCAAAAATCCTGTTCCATCTGAAACTGGCTTAGGTACCATTATCTGACAGGAGTTATTGCTGGTATTGGACCAGGGCGGGGGTCTCCACTGGGCCCGTCATGAGTTCCAGATATATGAACTGACAGGAATAATCTCTGTTGTTGGAGAGCATAAATTCAAGGTAGCTTGCAGCCCTAAGGCCAGACCTTGTAGTATGGCTATATGTAAGCATTAAGTCATGATGAAAGGAGGCTTCTACTGGGGAATTAATGCATGGTTTGGGGGGGGTTGTGGCACAAGGCCGAAGACCGACTGCCCACAACCACCCAACCATACATTAACTCCTTAGTAGAAGCCTCCTTTCAAGGGACTTAAGGCACTTGTAACATGGATACTATATGGTTTGTAATATATGTGGTTATCATGTATATTACAGAAATGCCAGTAGTGTAATTAATACCTCAATAAATACAGAAGAACATGTTTCAGTGACACACTTTTTATGTGCAAAATATAGGAAAAAATATGGATCACAAGGTTTTCCCTAAAACAACACCTTTTTACATTGTGGTTAACACTGCTAATAAAGTGTTGTAAATCACACATTTTTTCTCTTACATTGTGATCAAATACTTAATATTTCCTACAGTTCAGACAATTTTATGAACAGTAACTTACAACAATTAAAACGTTGTCCTATGCTACTGCAAAATACGAACTGGATTATATGGCAACATCTCATTTTCATATTCAGAAGTCCATTTTTATGAAACTAATGTTTAATTATACCATTATTTGCTTCCTTACTAAGGAGCACACTACATGTTACAGCATATGGAAACATCAAGACAGATGTTAACTCTTTTTTTCAGTTGAACAGGATGTTAATGTAATCAAAAAGTGAAAAAATTTGCCACATACGATTCCTTCTCATGGCTGTGAGATTGGAGAAGGCTTCATTTGCATATCTACGTGACTGTACTAAGCATGCACAGTACTCCGTTCACCTGCTTTATTTTTAACACATTTCTTCAGTATCTTTTACAAAGCACTGCTAATTACTTCTTTGTCTCTAAACACATGCCTATGAAACTTTTTCTAAATTCAGAAATCATGAACTGCGTGCTGCACTTTGACAGTGGAAGTAGTATCACATGTTTTTACTGTGTAGTTCTGTTCGGACTGTACTCCACATTCTGGGTAGGACTACCATAGTAGTTAAAGTTAACATTGCTGTTTATGATGAAGTTAGACAGGATAAAAGGATTAAATGGCATCTGTGAGTATGGTATGTTTATCATGTTACAGGCTATGTCGGGAGCAGAAAGCTTGTTCAGTGATGTCACCAGTGGTGTGCATTGTGATCCTGCCTTACCTTTTTCTGTTTGTGGATTACTATCCTGCACAGTTCTGGATTCAACTAACTGGTCTCTGGCTACAAGTATGGATGCTTTTTGGGATACTACAGTTTCACTGCTGCAGCTTTTACTGTCAGTTGCTGTCTCAGTGCTTTTATCAGCACTTGTTGACAGAAAGGAAGACCACTTCTTCCAATCTTTGTTTGTTGGAGTCCAGTAATTTCTAAGGCTGGTCTCGCATCTGTGACCAGTCACTAACATGATTTCACAAGATGCAAGACCAGCCTCAGAAAGAATGTGCACAGCAGTGCTTCTGATCGAATGATTAGTATACCTGACAGACAATTCAGCATCTTCGCATATCTGAGACATTAGGTTTCACAGATAATTGAGCCCCATGGGCTGCCGACTATACCAACACTGTTTCTGCTGCAGTGCTTCCTCTGGTAGCTTTAAGGGGTGAAGGTACAGTGATGGTGCATTATTGGGGCATTTACTAAGATAATGATGAAGCATTGCTACAGGGAAGTCAGGGCTTCCAGGCTGAGAATACAGGACACCTCTAAGGAGCTGTTTGTTAGGCTCTGATATATGGTTGTGGTTTTTTGTGCTCTCATTAAATGGCAGAGCTATGTACTCTTACCCACTATCGACTACTTTTATTACAAATAAATCCTGTTTTAATTGGCATACTCCCTCTCTACCCCTTCTAGCTAATCCTAGCTGCAGCTTAAACCACAGTCTGCGTATAAGCCCATACGCAGACTGTGGTGAGAGTTCGCTATAGGATCTGATTTTTTTTAAAATCACCATTGGATATTTTGGGGTGGTGCGTTGCAGTATCTTGATCAACTCTACAATACTGCTTTAACACAGCAATAAAACATTGTTTGCAGGCTGGAAAATCAGGATCTTTTGCTATGTTGACTTTCCTATTCACATCAGTACTATTGATGTACCTATTCAACCCTGCTCTCAGACCTATGAAGGAACTTATGCTATATTGCTTTCTCTGTTCTGTTCTCACTGTAACATAAAACATTCGGAGAATGTTTGCCAGTTCTAGAGTAGGAATGACACTTAAGTCTACTGATAAGTTCTTTGACATCATCCAATCTGAAAACCTGTTGTAAGCCCGTGATGTGTTCTTCTGTGTTCTGGGCTCTTGACTTCCTACGCTCAAGATCATTCACCTCATCAATGGACAACTCAGCATGTCTAGATAAGGTTTTCTTATTGCCAATCACCTGCACATCTTTTGGTTCACTGATATGCTTCTTCTTCTCTTTACACTTATATACCACTACAGCAACCCTCTCATTTTGTTTCTTCATTAGGCGAAGTACCTCATTCTACTGCACTGCGCTACATAGTGAATCTCTCTGATTTGCTACTGCTACTGCAGTCATGCTGACTACGATGGTAGCTTTGGGGTGCACAATTGGACTACATGATTCCTGCACACTGTCCTGTGCACTTGGACTAATTACACCACTTCATGGCAATTCCTGCCACTTTTGGGTATCTACCAATCGACTTATTCCCATTACCCCCACATAATATGAATGTGGCATCCATCACGACAACTGTTACTCGTGCACTGCTCGACTAGCTCCACAGCTCATGCTCCTTCACTACTGTGGTAGAGATACATACTTTCTGTGGGTTAAGTGACTAGCAGCCTGGGCATGTCCTACATGGAGGAGAAGAGAATGAGAGGGGATATGACTGAAACCTACAAGTACCTCTCAGGGGTGAACAAGGTGCAGGACAGGAGTCTCTTTCACAGGAGAAGGAGCACAAGATCACAGGGGCATGGTATGAAGATTGGGGGAGGAGTTTAGGAAGGATGTGAGGAAATATTTCTTCACAGAAAGGGTGGTAGACACTTGGAACAGCCTGCTAGAAGATGTAGTGGGGGCAAAGACAGTTGTGAGTTTCAAGAATGCATGGGCTAGGTACATGGATATAATAAGTAGAGGCAAGGGAGAAGGGAGGGAGGGACACCTGTGACCAAACAGGGCCAGGGTGTAGTAGTAGGCAGGGAAAATAGGGCAGACTAAATGAGCCTACAGGTCCATTTCTGCCAACACATTCTATGTTTCTATGACTGCTTTCCATTCTAGAGGCTACTCGCCAGTTGACAATGAAAGCTTAAGAAGTGCAGCAATGTGGAGACAGAGGATGGGAGCTGTGCATTTTAGCAATTTACTGCTCAGTTCATACAGCCTGTGACAAACCCACCCATCTGTCCACCAGCCAGTGCCAACTTGCAGCCAGCTGCTGCAGACTTCACCAGTGTTTGTCTCTCACCCTGTTCTTGCACCCACACTTGACCCTCTGCAAAGGTGGTGCATCCAGGATATCAGGACCCTCTGAGCCAAGTCACCAGTCCCCCTGGATCGAACAAGGCCGATTGCTCAAACCCTCGGTGAAGTGTGGGTTCTTTCTTATCAAACTTTGCTCCATTCTTTTCCCTGTGTCAAGAAGAAAAGTGTTTTTCAAACTGCTTAAACCGGAAACATAGAAAAGTGATGGCAGAAGAGGTCCATGGGTCCATTATGTCTGCCTGAGAGTTCCCAGTTCTTGTAGGTCCTGTAGCCTAACTCCCCTTTTGTAACCTACCCTTCTTAGGTCCTGCCACATGCCCTTGATCCCTTGCTCTATCCCACCCATGTTTGAATGCTGACATAGTTATTGCATGCACCACCTCTGCTGGTAGGCTGTTGCAGGGCTCCACCACTGCTTCCATGAAGAAATGTTTCCTAAGATCCTTCTTGAAGCCCCTCCCCCCGTAACTTCCACTCGTGCCCCCTAGTGGTGGAGTGAGAGGCCCTTTGAAACATTTTTGTGTATGGCATCTTATTTATGCCTGTCAAAAACTTGTAAGTCTGAGTCATATCCCCCTTCTCCCTCCTTGCTTCTAGTGGGAACACTAACGTACTAACATACTAGATGCCAGCAGAGGAGGCCTATTAGTCTATCAAGTTTGCTCATGCTTCAGCACCCTGATTGGGTACTGTAGCCCTCTATCTGTCTCCTTCCACTGTTACTCCATCCCCCAGTCCTGCCCCCCCCAGGCAAACTAGCCTCTGCTTCACCCTGTGCCTATACCTGTCCCACCCTCTCTTGAATCCCTCTACCATAGCTGTCTATACCAGCTCCCCGGGCAGTGCAATAGGTTTAGTTCCATCAGGCGTTCCTCGTACAAGAGTGCATGGAGGACCTATATCATCTGGTCACTCTTCTCTGCACAGTCTCCAACCTATGCATGTCCTTTTATAGGCTCAGATTCCAGAACTGTATGCAGTACTCCAGGTGGGGTCTCACCAGGGACCTATACAGAGGGAGGGAGGGAGGATCACCTCCTTACTCCTGCTGGCAAATCCTTTTCCCTATGCACTAGATTTTGGATGCCTCTTGGGAATGATGGTTATCCCACATATTCACAAACTATGCCTTTTATTAAAATGCATAACCAGTCTCTATATTGTGCTAAATTAGAACTACTTTATTTAAACAGTATATTTACACATTGGCCAAAACAGAACAAAGGTGCTTACTGTAGAAAACATATAAAATTATAGAAGTTAAACCATAAAAATGCAAACTTAACTTTCATATAGCTACAGTAAATCAAACTTATCAGCTGAAGATATGTGAATTGTACAGTTTCTTGTCTTCGTAGAACTTGAACCACATCAGAGCTCTCCCCTTCCATTCTCATACCATTGGTCTGCCTATTGCAAGAAACACTGACCCCCTTCTCTTTTTGGCTCACAGTGAGGTCCTTCTTTTATAGAAAAAACTCGAATGTGTCTCAGCACACATCTGTTTTTTTTTTACCTTTCTCATTAGGACATGTTTCTCATAAATGAAAGCATTTTGTTTGTAGCAGGATTATACAGATGTTTGCAGGAAACCAGACCCTCACTGAGTTACCAGCATTAGGAAAATCACAGTTCTGCTGTTTTATCACTCAACAAATATACCCAGATAACCCTCCCATTTACCATGCTTTTGAATCAAAGGGTTATTAACAGTTTCATTATCTCAGGATGGCACCCTGCCAGTAGACCCACAAGAACAGATAATGGTATTTACTCACCTGGTAAGGCCCCCAGACAGCATAACAGTGTCCAGTGAGATACTTTCCTGGCAGGAAAAAAGAGAGAACAAAGAAGAGACAAGTAGAGCAACACCAAACAAGCATTTGTCAATGCTGAATGTTTGCTTACTGGCATTGGCAGTGGTAGTGTAGAAGTTACAGAGCTGCGTAATAGGAATGGCAGTGAAGTATTGAACTGAAGCCAACCCCACCACCACCCTGCAGAGAGTGACAGGCATCGGGGTGTGCATTTGGGTCATCAGGCATAACGGCCACGCCATTTCACCACACCCCACTCTGCAGAGACTGACAAGTGTGATGTGTTCCTTGGGGTCTTTGCCCTTATGCTAATTCCCATTTCATTAGGAAATACGGTGAGATGGGTGCAATATAGGAGAATAGGGTGAAGTTTGGGGCGAAGAGTCCAAGGCATACCTCGATGCCTCTCAGTGACTGCAGGGTGTGGAATGGTATGAGCATCACAGGCAAGAATCCCGTCACACCCCAGTTCCTGTCATTCTCTATAGGGTTGGGCGATTTAGTTGAAAAGCCTAATACCTCAGGCATTCGTTGGTATTTTAACTCAAATTTTCAACATGTTTGTTTTGTGACCCCACCTCATGAACAGGGGAATATCAGTTTGGTAGCCAAAGCTGCTTATGCACAGTGACTACGGATTTAGCACCACAGGTGCAAAAATATTCGAACAGGCTGTAAAAATGACAGCTGTACTCTTTCATGGGGAGGTGTAAAATGGCTATGTTGCAAATGTGTAATAAAATATTTAAAAATGGTGAAGTCACGAAGGTGACATAGGAACCAGTAACGACACCCGTTATATAAGTAGGTTGGGGATATTTTATAGCAGATTGTCAACTCAGGCATTTTGGTGCCTCCGATCATGAACAGTGTCACTGTGATTTTCTTTATCTGTGCCGAACAATGATTTCCCACAGCGACCACGCATCTCTGCACTGAAAGTGTGAAAACACACCGGCCATGTTGTGAAAAATGGCAGCTGTACTGTTCATAAGGAAGTGTTGAAAATGCCACTAGTGAAAATCTGGACTGAAAATATTACTAAGTTATGACCAACGAGGATGCGTGGAAACTGCACAATGCTCACTCGTAACACAGTCATTTTATGGACTTTTGTCACCAAATTTTCAACATAGCCATTTTAAGACCTCTGCTCATGAACAGTGTAACTGTGATTTTCTTAATCTGTCCTAAACATTGCTTTCGCACACAACAGCACCATTGTGCGCTACATGTGCGATAACACATTTTGGGTGACATATGAAAAATTGCAGCTGGACTGTTCATAAGGAAGTTTAATAAAATGGACATGTTGAAAATCTAGAGTGAAAATATTAAATTTGCAAACTTACGAGCATGCATAGGAACTGTGCAACGCACGTTCGTAAAAGTCATTTTTAGGCATTTTTTCACCAAGTTTTCAACATAGCCATTTTAAGACCTCTGCTCATGAACAGTGTCACTGTGGTTTTGTTAATGTGTCCAATACATTGAGTTTGCACACCGACTGCGCCATTGTGCGCTACATGGGCGGAAACACGTTTTGGGCAGGATGTGAAAAATGACAGCTGTACTGCTCATAAGGAGGTGTGGAAAAATGGCAACGTTGGAAATCTGGGTGGAAATATTGAAAATTCCAAACCTCACGATGCGTGGGAACTGTGCAACGACACCGTAAAAACAGTCATTTTGGGAATTCTGTCACCAAATTTTCAACATTGCCATTTTAAGATCTCTGCTCATGAACAGTGACACTGTGATTTTCTTAATGTGTCCCATACACTGAGATTCGCTGTAGCTGCGCCATTGTAATTCGCTTCGTAATGAAACACCATTTTGGGTGAGATGTGAAAATGACAGCTGTACTACTCATAAGAAGGTGTGGAAAAATGGCAATGTTGAACATCTGGAGGAAATATTGAAATTCAAGAAACCTATGAGCGCATGTAGGAACCAAGAACGCATGCTTATAAACAGTCATTTTTAGGAATTTTTTCACCAAATTTTCAACATAGTCATTTCAAGACCTCTGCTCATGAACAGTGTCACTGTGATTTTCTTACTTTGTCCCATACATTGATTTCACACACCGACTGCGCCATTCTGCGCTACAAGGGTGAAACACATTTTGGGTGAGATGTGAAAAATGACAGCTATACTACTCATAAGACAGTGTGGTGAAATGGCAATGTTGAAAATCTGGAGTGAAAATATTGAAATTTCGCGAACTTACGAGCCTGCGGAGGAACTGCGCAACGCACGCTCGTTAAACAGTCATTTTTTGGAATTTTGGCACCAAATTTTCAACATGGGGTTTTTGGGGCCCCTTCTCGCGGATGATGTCACTGTCATGGCGGTATTCAGTCGAAGGGTGATTCGCGAGTTACTGCGCAGTCACTGCGAAATCACCCTTGAGCCTGAATAACGCCTCACAGTGAATCATTCATGAAAGAACCATAACCTATGGAGGATAGTCAAAAATCCCAAATACCTGAGATATGCAATAAAGTTGAACCCCTCCTATCTAGCCATTATACAGCTTACCAGCATTTCCTCAGTTGGCGGTCGGCTTTGAAGAGTGCAGACATGTTCCCGTCCACGAAGATCGTCGCTGGAGTCCGGAGGTAAGTATGGGGTGAGGGGGTGGGGAGAGCTGGAGTGCGCAGTGGGTGGGTGCAGGTTGTGGGAGGGTTCGGGAGGCGCAGCGGGACCGTTTTGTTTTACAGGTTAAAACAAAAAAAAAGACATCGTGGGACTGCTTGCCACGCTGGGGTGGAGCTCCCAGCGTGACACCAGGACTTGGGGAGGCGTTCAGCCGACAGGGATGCTGCACCCGTCTGCGAATTTAAAAAAGCAGCGGACCGTTTGCCCGCGCTGGGGTGGGCTCCAGCGTGGCACAAGGACTTTGGGAGGGGCATGTTCAGCCGATGGGGATTGGGCACCCCATCAGCAACATGATGGATTGCCACGCTGGGGTGGGCTCCCAGCGTGGCATCAACTATGGGAGGAGGGAGGAGACAGGCGCAGTTCAGCTGGCCGGGATTGGGCACCGTCGGCTGCTACGCTTCTTTGCGTCGCGGTAGCGCGCATGCCTACAGCTGGGGGCTGCGCGCGGGCAGCTTCTTGTCGCTGCTCAGTCAAGCGTAGCTCCCCTTTCAACTGTATGCCACTGCATTTTGGAGCGTGTCATAGACAGCTCCAAAATGCATTGGCTTACAGGGGCCGCGCCTGCCAGCACAGTGCCTGAATTGGAGGAGGAGGTGACACACCTCCGAAATCTCCGATGAAGGCACTATGTTTCTTGCACATGCGTGCAAGCAAACATAAAAATGATCAGCAAAAAACAGTGACTGCATTGGTCATGTGCTGGAAAGTGGCAGAAAAAAAACCATTTGTCTTACAACAGGTAGTAACCATAGAAAATATTCCATCAGTAACAAATTGACAATGCTTATCATGGTAATTAGTTAGAACAAAATGTTCAATAAATGAAAGCATTTGCCTTACAACAGGCAGTAGCCATAAAAAATCTTCCATCAGGGGAGTCACGTGATGCAGGCATCAGGGTAGACGGCTCTCACAGTGCTCCATGTCATCGGTAATAATATTTAAATAAAAGTGCAGAATTCAGCATTGGTTGCCTTACCTTAAGTGCCAACTGACTTCTAGAATAAGGGAAGATGTCCAACGAAGCTTCCCGGACAGAAATCAAGACGATGGACCTAGGATACTCACCCTTGTTAGAGAAGCCCGACGAAGAACCACTATCAACCCTCGAAGTAAAGCCACCTCGCTGGAGCAATTCCCCTATACAAGCTCCATGCCCCATATCAGCCCCTGACCAGGACTCTACAACTATTTTGCAAATAGCCCTGGAAATATCTACTATAAAAACAGCAGTCCTTGCAATACTGTAGGATTTAAAAGAAATGAAGCCTGCGATGAAAGAAATAGCTTGCCGAGTTGATGATGCAGAGATTCGGATCTCTTCAATGGAAGATAAGCAAGCAAAGTTTGAACCCACCATGACCACGTTTAATTGCAGATTAGGGAAGCTGAGGACAAGGTAGATGACCTGGAAGATCATAGCAGACACAACAACCTTGTGTTGATCGGTCTGCCAGAAGGTCAGGAGGGTCCAAATGTGGCCGAAATTTTGCAAATGTTTTGTGTAAAAGTGGCTGGCCCGAGCCCTAATGGCCAGGCCTGTATTATAGAAAGGGGTCATAGGGCCCTGCGGGCTAAGCCTCCACCATTAGATCCCCCGAGACCAATAATTTTCAAACTGCTTAACTATCATGACAGAGATCATATCCATTGGGCAGTTCGCCAGGTAGCAGCAGTACAATGGGAAGGTAAATCATTGAGAGTGGCCCCAGATCTCACCCTTAAGGTCTGCCACGCACAACAGGCCTATTGAGCTATATTATCTAAGCTGTGGGCTGCACACATAAAACACAGATTAATGTACCCAGCCAAACTTGAGGTGCAACTGCAGAATGGAACCTTCAGATAGGACTCAGCAGAACTAGTCAGGCTGCTCCCAGACTTATTTAAAACCTAAGAAATTTACTTCTACCTGGAATGATTAGCCTGCAGGGCATTATCTGCTTGCTTCAGTCAATAATGAATATTTACTAAAGACAAGAACATTAACATTATTTTGGACTCACTGGCTTCAAATTGCCAAGGTTTGGATATAGTCCTTTATTTTGGGACAGTAATGACCTGACTTGTCCTCCTACCACATCGAATTATTCAAGTTATAGTTGCTTCTTAAGTGCTTGTTGAACAAATTAGAGTTGGGGAACATTCCAGAATTTCATCAGTTTGCACTGACATTTTGCAACCTGTTTGTTACTTTATATGGAACCTTGAGCTCCCTCTTGCAGCTGATTAGCGCATAAGCGTCTGGCAATGTCCTGAGCTACTCGAACGTTCAAGCCTTTATGTTGTGAGTCCAACTGGCATGGTTAAAAACTCCTTGAAGTCAGCAGTTCCAGATTTAAATATTGCCATCAGAACTGACTCAGAGCTTGGGACATTACTAGAAGGAGCTTATTTCTTTAATGAAGGGTTAAATAAAGTTATAATAGATGTTGATAAGTGTTATGGGGGAGTTATTATTCTGTCTCATATATTAGCTGGACATTAGCTGAACTTCAGGAAATGTAACTAATGGTCAGTATATGGGGCTCTTAGGGTGCTGCAATGATACAAACAGTAAAAATGCAATGTGCCTGAATTTATTTTTGGGGGACAGCACTCTGTCTTTGCAGCCCTTCCTTCTTAGATCTCAAGCAAAGGGTGAATATAGCAAGAAAAGGGAGAAGAGTTTAAAACATTTTTTCCATCCCTCCATTACTGGCGCCAGAGAGAAGAGCATAATTCAAAATTAGTATTATCTCTTTATTTATGTGTTGCATTAATAACTGGAGCCCAAAGTTATGGAGCTACTGTTATTTTCTTATAATAACTGGCTTAGCCTCTTTCCCATAGGGAAACCAGGGCGTAATTTGCCATTATAAAGGAGCGTTTATAACGGCAAACATGCGCATGGTTTCCCTCGCGCTACGTGTGCCCACACTACTGCTTTTCTCTTCAGAACCGGGCGGGCCGTGGAGCAATCTGCATTAATTTTATATAATTGCTGGGGCAAAAAAGGCAAACCCAGCAATTATATAAAATAAAACATGAGTCAGTGTGTAAACTTGAAGTTTACACACACCCTCAGGGTTAGATGCTTTTAATAAACCCCTCTAGCTTCGCTCTCAGGGTTTATATAGCATCTAACCTCTTGGGTGTGTGTAAACTTCTCATTACACATCCTGACCCATACTTTATTCTCTATATTATAAAGCTTGCAATGTTGAAGTACCATACCTAAACTCTAGTGAAAGATGTCCCCACTTCAGAGTGCCTCTACTATTTGTTTACTCTTTCTAAAAGAGGTAGGGCTATATGGATTAATAGGAAGAGAGGATGTGGTATAAACTAGTTAGTGCTGAAGTCCTGTTATACTTGCTTTACATGATATTTCTAGCTACCATAGAAACGGAGCCCCCATAGTCTGCATATGGACTGTTGGGCGAGGAGTAGGCTTAAGGCCTGGAGATCAGTCTATAGTTACTTTTTATTTAAAAGTTTGTTTTTTACATTAAGGTGAACCCTGATAATGTTGGTGGTTGTTGTAACCGGGGGATGGGAGGATGGGTGGGTGGGACATAGTGCAGCACCTATGTGGACAGGGTTGATTACATTAACACTAATTTTTTATTATAATGACTCAGGGGATTAGGTTCACAACATGGAATATTAAAGGTGGTAGAGACAATCAGAAAAAATGCATGATTGTATGGCATCTAGCTAAATTTTCCCCACAGACAGTATTTCTGCAAAAGACCCATCTTCCCGAGTCAATCAATCAATCAATGAATCAATCAAAATCTTTATTTACTCAGGCGATCACCATTAAGCAAACTCATTTTCAAGATGGACCTGCAGTTTGCAAGGATGAGGATACAGAACAGAGTACAAGTAAACTACACATTAAACAACAATAGCAAGATGTATATAACAAAATATATACAGTGTAGAAATAAAGGTAAATAATATATACAGAGATGCCTTTATAATCCTATCCATCAATAACATGTTCATAGCCTGTAAAGGAGTCCATGGGATATGGAAAAGCTCACGCGTAACAGGCAGGGACACTGGCAGAAAGATTCTGGGATACTAAGCAGGTGGTATCAGGGCATAAGAGTGGGTGATGGGGGGGGGAATGTTGCAGTAAGTACGTAGTACCGGTGGGACTGTAATGGACTGAGGTGAACCGGTAGTACCGGTGGGACTAGAATGGACTAAGGGAGGGGGAAGTAATCTTGGTAAGGGAACACTTAGTTTGAATGGGAAGGACTTAGATTGAGCAGAAACGTCAGCTGGACAACTAGGAATGGTGGAAACAGTTACAGAGCTCCACAAATGTTTTGGCATACAGGGTCTTGAACATAGCAAGACTAACAGGGGAGCTAAGTCTCAGCAATTTCTGTATCCTGTTCCAAAGCGTGGACAGGACAAAGCTTATAGTTGCTCTTACAAAGTGGGTACCGACCCTAGGTCTTAGGTCTTATTTAAAAAAAACATGGATGAGTCAGGTTTACAGAGTGGGGAAGAGTTCTAGGAAGGGTGGGGTGGCCATTCTGTTTGCCAAATCTCTGTCTTTTCACTGCAAGATAGAGATTAAAGATCCTGAAGGAAGGTTTTTGATCCTTTGGGGATATTTAGGAAGTGTGGAAATAGTTGTGGGCACTATTTACGGTTCCAATGTGGACGCACCATCTTTCTCTGTAAAACTAACTTCGGCCATGGCAACCTTATCTCATTTACCCTTTCTTTTGGGAGAAGATTTGAATTCAGTATTTGCCAATGATGTTGACAGATCAAACAGGACCCTAACAGGCCTACCTCCTGCACAATGAGCTCTGAGAGATCTTGTTGACACTTTAGTGCTGGCTGACCCCTTGAGATTGCTAAATCCAATGACTATTGATTTTACTTTTTACTCAATTCCACATAAGGTTTTTTCCAGGCTGGATTATTTTCTTATTAGTAAATCAATGATATCTTGTGTGCTGTACTGTATAATACACTTTAGAGTGATTTCAGATCATTTTCCAGTCCAGATAACTGTAGATTTTCCCCAGGTCAATATCCGCCTGCACATGTGGTCTTTGAATAATCTTCTTCTCAAGGA
This sequence comes from Neoceratodus forsteri, assembly GCA_016271365.2. Taxonomy (NCBI): domain Eukaryota; kingdom Metazoa; phylum Chordata; order Ceratodontiformes; family Ceratodontidae; genus Neoceratodus; species Neoceratodus forsteri. The sequence continues at coordinate 1,289,176,754 of CM057455.1, read as the reverse complement.
CCAGGCCTTTGTGGACTGCTGTCGAGGGTATATGCACTACACTATTCAATCGAATCTGAACTCTGTTCCAGCCTTTGATACACTCTGGGCAGAGCTGAAAGCTACTTGGTGGGGTGAATTAATTTGCTTAGCAGCCCACCAAAAAAAAAAACAACTCAGGTCCAGGTGGATACTTGGCTTAGGCAAATTCGGTCTATAGAGCGGTCTCTTTTCCCTTCTTTACCAGAGGCAGATCATTATAACTTAGCAAGACTTCATACCTAGTATTCAATCTACCTGTTGGATAAAGTGGATAAGGCGACTTCTTGTATGAAGGCTACTTACCTAAGCAAGGGCGAAAAAGCCGGTAAGTTGTTGGCAGTGCACTTAAAATAGCAAAGCTCCTCCAGGTGGATCTCAGCGCTGGTGCACTCAGATACAGGAAATGTTACTAGTAATGCAAAATAAATTTTAGAAATGTTCTGACTGTATTACCAGGTTCTCTATTTTCCTTCAAATCTAGTGGCATTGGATGATCCACAAATAGTCCACTTTTTAGAGCAGGCATGCCTGCCTTCTATCCAGCCTGAACTTCTAGGAAAACTAAGTGGCCCTTTCACAGAGCAAGAAGTTCAACCAGCTATAACTTCTTTGCCTCTGGACAAATCCCCTGTGCCAGATGGCTATACAGCCTTAATTTACAAAACGTTTTCTTCAGTTCTGGTCCCACTCTTAACTTCCTTATTTAACTATTGGGCAGTTGCCCTAGCTTCTGAAAAATCTCTGTTTGAGGCTCAAATTATTTTAATACCTAAGCCTGGGAAAGGTCCTCTGAAACTGGAGAACTACCATCCCATATCATTCATTAATAATGATACAAAACTATATGCAAAAACTCTGGCCACTCACTTGTCTGCAATCTTGGATACCTTAATTTGCCTTGAACAGGCTGGTTTTATTACAGGTAATAATGAAAGCTATCATTTTAGAAAGCTCTTTTACCTAATCTCCGTGTCTGGGGACCCAGGACAGGAAGCAGCCCTGTTGTTCCTAGATGTGGAGAAGGCTTTCGACAGGGTGGCATGTCCTTTTTTATTCCAGGTTTTGAAGCACTATGGGTTTCCTGAGAACTTTATTCAGAAAATGTGGGTGTTATATTCCTTTCCCTCAGCTAGAGTGTTATGTAATAATGAATTGTCTGATCTTTCATGGCTGGCTAGTGGAACAAGACAAGGGTGCCTTCTGTCTCCATATTTATTTAATCTTTTCATCGAGCCTTTGATATGCCAGCTGAAACTGGCTGAAGGGGTGAGTGGTATTTTGATAGTGAACCAGCAATATAAAATTTCAGCCCTTGCAGATAATTTATTGCTACACGTGGCTAGCTAGAGTTCGTCCTTGATAGTAGCTCTCGCTGTCATTAACAACTTTAGTTCCTTTTCGGGTAATAAACTAAATAAAAATAAAATGCTTGTCTATTCATTAGCTCCCACCTGTAATAAAATACAGGTGAAGGAAATGGGATTACAGTGGGAACCCTGTGCATTAACTTACTTGGGAATCAAAATAACCTGGGACCTACCAAAGCTAAGGATTCTTAACCTTGGCCCCTTAGTTAAGAATTTGGCAGAGGACCTCCAGAGTTGGCAGGGCATGCCTCTCTCCTTTTGGGGGAGGGTAAGCATTGTCAAGATGATGGTGCTCCCTCATCTTCTGTACCCATTGACCATGCTCAATTTGTTACTTCCATACAAGTGGTTTAAGTGGTTTAAGGGGTTACACTACTTATGTACATGATTTTTATGGGCTGGAAAAACCCCAAGGTGGGCCTATGCAAAACTGATGAGGGCCAGAATGGTAAGGGGGCTTGCAGCTACCAGATTTTTTTTTTATATTACCTGGCAATCCCCAGCTCTAAATTCCTAAAAGGGCCCCAACCCAATTCAAATGCAGATTATTTACAAGAATGGCAAACAATTGAACAGATATTACTTAAAAAACACTACCTTTTCTCAACTACATTACCTTATCTTTCCCAGGCAAGCTTCCCTAAAGATCTCAAAGACACACCTGTGAGTGGGACCTACATGCACATACACAGTTGTGCCATACATTTGGGTTGAAACAAATCCAAGATCTTTCACAACCGTTGATGAACAATTCTAATATTTGTATAGTGGGGAGGCTAATCACAGACTCCTTTTGCCCACTACTGGCAGGGGCCATTCTCTGGGACCTAGTTTCAGATGCTATAATACTGTCACCAGCCAGACTCCATTCTAAATTTGTTTTGTCTTCTAGAGAGGTCTTTAAGCTAATCCATATATGATCAACAGTAATTAAACTACTTGGTCCTTCTCTTTGGTCCTCACACACAGGGACCTGGTTTCAAGACTTAATCACGCTAATCTTACAATTTTACATCCTAAACCTGGCTCAGGGCTATATAAAGAATTGTGCTCCCACGCAGACAAGACTGTCTCTCTGGCAGCTTTCTACTGGAAGTCAGCTTTAACCATAGACAAGTCCCCATCTTTTTGGCATAGTATTTGGACTAATGCCAATCATTATGTTAAACAAGATAGGTTACATCTCCTTCAATTTAATATTTTACATAACTTATAGCACACTCTGACTAAGCTATTTCAGATGGGTAAAAATTTGTCACCGAATTGCGACACCTGTGGAGACAAAGATGGATCCCTTCTCCATGAACCGTGGACCTGTCCTAAGATTAAAGACCTATGGCAAACAGTACAGACTAAATTGCAAGACATAATTGAGTAAATTTATAGCTATATTCAATGCAGCCTGTGACATATTTTCCCCCTTCACTAAATGGAAAATCAGTGGCTTGCATAAAACGTGGATAACCCCCCACATATTTGCCACATTAAGCTCCAGGGACTGCCTATGGTATAAGTACATAAATACTCGCTCTGCCCAGGATTTGCAAAACTACAAGGCTGCACGAAACAAATGCACCATTGCAATCTGGCAGGCAAAAGCTAATTTCCACTGACTTGAGCTTAACTCCACCTGGGGGGTCAGATGCCATTTTTGGGACAACATTAATGCTATCATAGGGAAACGTGATATCTCAGCACCCACAATGCTGAGCCACAATGGATCCCTAACCCAGGACCCCAGATCCATCGCAGACATCTTCAATACAGCCTTTACGGACCTCAGCTCAGTGCCCGCCCCCCAGCTTCCAATTCCAAGCCGCTACCAACCAGCCCAACCCCATAGTTTGCCCCCACCATTCAAAGCCCCCCATTCTGCCTCAAAGTTCTATCTAAAGGTGAGGTAAAAAAATACCTCTCCCAAGTCCTTGGGAAGTCGAGGCACAGCTCCAAGGGCCTTGATCTAAAACAAATCTCTCTTACCATTGACAAACTGTTAACCCCACTGACCTGTATCATAAATCTATCCCTCACCTCAGGCACCTTCCTAGAACTCTGGAAAGCAGTAATCGACACCCTAATCCACAAAGTCTGACTGACCATATCAACTACCGGCTAATTTCAATCCTCCCACCTATCTCAAAAGCCCTAGAGTGGATAGTCTATGATCAGCTGGTGGAACACCTTGAAAAATACCAGCTACAATGCTGGCAGCAGCACGACTTCTGGCAACACCACAGCACCACCACCGTGCTTCTCGAGTTCATGGGCTACATTCAAAGTGCCTTCGACCAGGGCCGTTTGGTGGGGGAAACCTTCATAGACCTCATCAGGGTCTTTGATACAGTCAACCATGACCTTCTGCTGGCCCAATTAAAGGTTACTGGGCTCTCCTCAGACTCACTGTGCTGGTTCCGGAGCTACCTTTCTGGACGTGTTCAGCAGGTAAAAATTAGCAATGTCCTCTCTGACCCCCTTCAAGTGTCCACTGGAGTCCCCCAAGGATCCATCCTGGTCCCCCTCCTCTTTAGCCTCTTTTTAAACAACCTTCCACTAGCTTGCCACCAAAAAATTGTTCTCTATGCTGATGATGCTGTGATTTACACCAGTCACTCTGACCCCATCGAGTTGGAGCAGTGCCTTCAACAGAACTTTCACAATGTGGAAGACTGGTTTAACAAAGCTAGACTCCTTGTCAACCACAAAAAGATGAAATCCATGCTCTTTGCGCCAGCGCACAGCCGCCACAGGGCTGCAACCCTGAACATCCAGGACTTACAAAAGATCCCCATTGAAATGGTTCCCAAATTCAAATACCTGGGTCTCACCCTTGATAGCTCCCTTTCATATGCCTCACATATTGATCATGTGGCCTCTACAGTTAACAGGAAGCTCGGCCTGCTATACAAGCACTGCAACTACCTCACTGATAAATCCCTCCAGCTTGCCATAACTAGTTTGGTCTTCTCAACCATTGACTATGGCCTTGCTATCTACAGTGCAGCCCCTGACTGCACCCTCAAGAGACTTGCCACCACTGTCAACAAAGCCTGCAGACTTGCACTTGGAGCCCTGCGACTGATCCATACCTGTCACCTCTACCTGCAAACCGGATGGCTAAACCTGAATGACAGAGCCCTTTTTCACACCTGTCTCCTTGCTAAAAAAGCCACCTTAGGCCTTTTGCCACCAGGGCCCAGCTCCCTCATACACCAGGTCATGCCAACAAGGACCTCTGTGCATTATCATCCAACAAGGTCATCCAACAAGATCTCCATCAAAATCCCCTATCATCTTACCACCCAAGGTCAGTGATCCTTCGAATACCGGGCCCTGCTTTGGATTACCTCACTCCCAACGGAACTTACCATCATCAGCAAAATCGGCCTGTTCAAATCCACACTTAGATCCCACCTGTCCAGCCAAAGGGAATGCACCTGCACTACCTGACCAACCCACCTGTTACAAATTGTCTGACTACCTCACCAAATGTGCACTTATGCTGCACCCATTCACCCTTCCCCTGCTACTCCACCCCTCACCTTCCTCTACACTCCCCTGCCCCCTGCCCTAGTCCCTCTCCCCCTCTTCCCCAGGGGTCTATGCCCCCACCCATTTCTTACTCCCTGTCCTCCCCCTCACCCTTCTGACAAGGTGAGCCCTAGCCAGAGGTTCCCGCTTGCTGTACACCTATTTCTATTCCACCCCCCCTTTTCACTCTATAACCTTCCCCTTCCCTCTCGTTATTACTTCTGCTTCAGCCCTGACTCTGTCCGTGTGTCAAGGTACACTTCCTATTCCCAGGTACACTGTTAAATCATAGTGCTTTTGACATTGTCATATGCTCTTTGTTAAACTATGCTTTACGATTCTACCTTTGTATTCTTCTTCATGACGTGGAACTTTTGTAAATGAGCTAGTAGCGCAAAGGTTGTAATCCGAGACTTCAATAAATAAATAAATACAATTAAAATAAATAAATAATCCCCTTATCCACCTACTTTACACCCGAAGTATGTTTGCTGGGGGGCTATTCTAGAATACCTGTAACTAAACACAAATATATGGCTCTAGTGGCATCAGTTACAAAGTTATTTATCTTGCGCCATTGGAAAGATTATTCGAGTCCCTCCTTTTCAGAGTGGTATCAATAATTTTTTACAGCTTTAGCAGCAGAAAGGGCAGTAGCATGGTCTACAGGAGCTTGGTTTAAATTCCAAAAATGTTGGTCCTTCTTTTACTCTCAGGTCCAACAACTGTGAAATTATGATACCACTTACTGTTTCTGGTTCCTTTTCCACACGGTTCCTACTCAGAGAGGATAGTCTGAGTTTGTTTCTTGTCATTTTTTTTCTGATCCTTGATTTGAGTAACTTCCCTAGTTTACTTACTTAAGGTGCTGCTCGGGGGAAGGGGGTGGTGGGGTAGGTGAGGGCTAAGGTGGGGGGGGAGAGGACCATTCAGGTTTTCCTTTTGTTTTTCCCCTTATTACTCAGTGACTCACTGTATCCATCGGTTAAGATATGTATTTTAAATTGTGTATACAGTATTGTTCTTGATTTATGTTATGTTTGTATCTCTGAAACTTAAATAAAGCATACTAAATTGCGAAAAAAAAAAAAATCTTCTATCAGTTACAATGCTTACCATGGTGATTAATTAGAACAAAATATTCAATAATATGAACAGACAATTTAACATACTAGAATGGCTGCATTCACGCTACCGAAAGGTACGGGAAGAATCCCCAAATGGTTCTGGCTGCACAGGTTCCTGGTTCATCTGTAAGTAAGAGGGACTCTGAGCACTAGAAAGGTTGCAGGGATAATTACCTTTACCAGGTGAGTAAATACCATTATCCCCTGCAACCTTTCTAGTGCTCAGACATTCCTCCCAAATGGGACTTTCGTAGCAGTATCAGGAAAAACACCATTTGGCAGGACAAACTGTATTTTACCATGAACCCGAAGAAGCCTGAAGCATAGCCCTACCATTATAGCTCTGTCTGCCAAGGCTATGTCCAATCTGTAAAGGCGGACAAAATTATTGACAGAAGCCCAGTTCACCACAGCTGGTCTTTACAGGCACCCTCCTTCTCAGCTGAAGAGGCTGACCTTGGCCTGGTAGAATGTGCCTGACTGCCCTAATAGGTTCAGGCCCGATCTTTGGTAGGTAGCCATGATAGCTGCCCACATTCACCCAGCAGTCAGTCCTTCAGAAGCAGCCTAGGCCACTTTCATTCCTGAAAAAAAGGAATGAAGAGCCTATCTGACCTGTGGACAAGTTTTAAACACAAGCAGAAAATCCCTTATCAGATACCTTATGCTCAGCAGATGAAGGGCCGCAGTGGGGCCACACTGGTCAGTGAGCATGGCAGGTAGGTGAATTTCTTGTTCCATGTGGAATGGTGATACTCCAGTTGGAGTGAAGGAAGGGGCTGTTCTGAGAAAGCCTGTCATTATGGAAAGCCAGGAACTGTTCTCAGCATGATAGCTCCTGCCACGAGCTCACCCATCTGTTTGAGCAAATAGTCATTTGAAAAGACCTTTCTGAGGGTCACATAGTATGTTGAAGGAAATTAGGCTTCTGAAGACCATTCAGACCAGACTAAGTTGCCCCAGGGCAGGTGGGGCTAGTGCCGGATGGTGTGATCTGTACCAGCCATCACACCCGAATTATGATCTCTCTGCCTAAAACTGAGTTTGTCGGTAAACTCATAAATTGCTTGTTTGTGCCATTCTGAAGACTGAATGGGTGAGATCTGAGGATTAACCCTTGTAAGGTACTTGAAATTCCTTAGCAGGTTAGGTTTATACAGTATGTACAGTATATCAGATGACCTGTGTTGCAAACAGTGGCTCATCTCATGCATCGGGATGTAAGGGTAGCATGCAAAGAATGGTAGGCCACTTGAAGGCCATTTCCTTTAAAGAGCTAGTGCAACTATACAGACTTTAAAAAGTAAACAAGGATGTGTTTTGATCCTCACCTGCATATGGTGTATTGCATGGTGTGAAATCGTGGAAAACAGCTGTGATTTCATTTAATTTCTTTCATTTTCAGATCTGTGTATTTGCCAATTGTGTTGAGTGCCATCCAGCATGAACCGGACCAGAAGTTGCGCGATGAGGGGAAAGGAAAGCACTGCAGATGCTGAGTGCAATAAGTGTCGCTGGCTGGCCAGCTTTCAGAACATAGGATTGCTTTGCTGTATAACTAAAGGCACTCTATCATGTGTTAAATTCTTTGATTCATGTGCATACAGTATCTTGCCACTTATCATAGTACTGTTTTTTGTGTTCTGTTTATGAATTCACGCACACTGACATGTCACTAGTCTCATCCCAGTGCCGTTCCTGCTTTGAGAGTTAGCAAATGTCGTGCAGTCAGGGCTTACATTTAAATTCAGACAAAATAATGACTTTATTTAGAAAAAATCTTTTCATGTTAGCCCCAATGGTTATTGTTATTTTTTCAGCTTTTTCAGTCACAGTCATAACAATGTCAGTAATTCATTGCACGGATAACTATATAAATGGAAGCTTAGTGCAATGATATTTTATGCCATACATTTAATAGTAAAGTGATGCTATAACACCCCCTTCTCCACATCTTAAGTATTGTAACCAAAGACCACTGCCTCCCATTCCTCCAGTTAATTTTTTTCTGTATTACTGGCTCAATCACTATCTTTGCTAGTTGATTTGCAGTGCTGTATTTTAAAAATGTCATTGTCAAGTTGGAGCCCTTCCACCAAGAAAACATCCTGCAACTCTGTCCCCTGCCCAGTAAACAAATTAGTGACCCCCCAGCCAGCTACCCACTGCAAGGATCTCTTACTCATCCCCCCCAAAAAAACACGGTAACCTGCACATTACCTTCACTCACCTCTGCTGCTGGCCACTGTGCAAATGACAGAGTGATCACAATCTCACTGTTAGGGGTTTTCAATGTAAATACATTGATGTTTTGTATTCTTTCCTACTGCAGGACAGTTCCAGATGGTAAGGTGTGGGGGGCCTTGAATCAGGATGTGTGCCCTGGACCAGCCAAGTACCCAGACCACAAGGTCACATGTTCCATTTGCCACCTCTGACCAGTGCCCCTATATATATATATATATATATATATATATATATATATATATATATCTATATATCTATAGATATATATATATATATATATATATATATATAATATACAAAAAAGAACCTCTGTGCGCAAACACTGAGGCAAGGGTTACCCCAAAGGGCATTTGGCTGGGAAGCCAAGTGTCAAGAAAATACAAAATCACACATGCCCACACAATGCAAAGCATCATGGGCTGCATATGCAAATCACCACAGAATGTTATGCTGGTCCAACTTTAAGCAGAAATGCATGGTGCCGAAAGGCCTCTCACACAGTTTGCAAAGGGTGCTAACAGAAGACATAGACACGTGTTTCGTCCTACCAGGACTCATCAGTATGCCTCGTCTGTTTGACACCCCAGTGGAATGGACCAGCTACCCTTAAGACAGTGTGTCTTGGATATGTTGTGGTGAACCCATTAAAATAAAAAACTATTTAAAAGACAAAGAACCTCTGTGCGCAAACACTGAGGCAAGGGTTACCCCAAAGGGCATTTGGCTGGGAAGCCAAGTTTCAAGAAAATACAAAATCACACATGCCCACACAATGCAAAGCATCATGGGCTGCATATGCAAATCACCACAGAATGTTATGCTGGTCCAACTTTAAGCAGAAATGCATGGTGCCGAAAGGCCTCTCACACAGTTTGCAAAGCGTGCTAACAGAAGACATAGACACGTGTTTCGTCCTACCAGGACTCATCAGTATGCCACATCTGTTTGACACCCCAGTGGAATGGACCAGCTACCCTTAAGACAGTGTGTCTTGGATATGTTGTGGTGAACCCATTAAAATAAAAAACTATTTAAAAGACAAAGAACCTCTCTGCGCATATATATATATATATATAGTCAGCCGGATATTCACCTAGCTGAGAAAGAGAAATGGCTGGCACACTGTATGTCCAAACAGTGAACAGCCCAACTCTCCTCCAAATGCCTCAACCCTGTGGACCGACATTTCCAGTCATTCTATTATGTGAGGTGATTCCCAGCTCATTGGATGATCCAACTCCTGAGACACCCATTGAATCCATGTACTGGGATGCAAAGAAAGAGCACAGAGAATGTGCTGCTCACCGTGTGTTGTTTTTTGGGGGGAAGGGGAGAGATTCCTGCAGTGGGCACTTGTCTGGGAGGGAGGTACTGACAGACTCAGTAATACAGAAAGAAAGTGATCTGGAGAGGTGGGGGCAGTTATAAACATGAGCAGTCATCTTTGGTCACAGCTCCTAAGATGTGGGGGTATCAGGGGTTATGGCAGCACTTTACTCGTTAAACTTATAGCAAAAAATAATTTAGTGCTAAACTTCTGTTTATACACCAATGTCTGATGAAGTACTATTATTGTTATGACTGTCACTGGCAAAACATAAAAAAAATGATGATGATGATGATGAAAACCTGACTCCATAAGAACAGAGGTTATTTTGGTTATTTTTTTTTTTTACTTTCTTTATCTACCTTCACAGCCCTGAACTCTCTCAGATGGGGGCTGTCAGCCTACCTCCATCCCGCCACATGTGAGAGTCAGTCCTGACACTCGGAAGGGCCAACTCCTCCATATTCCAGGCTTACACACCTCACTGAATGCCACCCTATGTGTGGACAATCCATGGACCGAGGGATCTCTGAGGACAGCTGGCGTACACGACTGCTGGGCATTGGGGGTAGCTCCTGGACCCCATCGTCGCCTATCAAGGCTGGGTCCATTTTCCTTTGTACAGTTGTTCCCCTGGAATCAGACATGCAATGACACCCTGCTTGATGTGCACATGCTTCCATGCACACTTGAAAGGTGTCTGCTGCAGCCCTAATCCCCTATGTCTGCCTGCCGGGCAGAGCAATCACCTGGTAGTCACCAAGGGGTGCTAATGCACTGGCATGGCAGTTCCCCCCTCCCCGAGGAAGGAGAGCAGTCCTTCCACATCCCCACCGATCCCCAGTGACCCGTGCTTGTTCCCGAACATGGGTCACCAGAGTGGCGTGAGGTGTGGCGTCCAGTGCCTCAACCCTCAGCGCCACTGGGCCGTTGGTTATTTGGGTTATTGAAAAGCACTTTAATGCAAAACTGCCAGGATGTCAAACTGCTATATTTACACTGTTTTGAAACAGTGTTTCTCATACCATGCTTCCCCCCAGTATGTCACCTACTGTCTGAGGATTGGCAGCCCACTGACCATAGCACTTCGCCAATGAAGGAGACCACTACCGTGCAGCTGACTTCGGTAAGTCAGATAAGTTATTAGCATCACTGAAGATGTGACAGTCTTTTTTTATCTTGTTAGAACTACTATAATAAGAATAGCATCTAAATAACAGCTCAGTCCACTAGCTCTTTAAGTGTGGGGTTTAAAAGACCTCACCTCAGCTGGCTGCCACCAAGAAGCAGCCACTATCTTGAGGGAACCCAAGGCAGATATTCAAAGGAGACAATTACCATTAAGAGGATGACTTTTTTTTACCTTACTAGGGTTGTCACTGCCTTGGTGTGGCCACCCTCCTGGTCATCCTGGAGGTGGTTAAATGCAGTGTTTTGTGTTCATCTCAGTCTAAAGAGGGGTACTGAACAAAAGTGTGTTTCACCCATGTAATAGTGGCATTGTCCTGTAAAATTCGACAGCGTTCACGTGCTCCTCTGCAACTACTATGGATGGGGCTGTAGGGGCACATGCGCCAGGTGTTTCTGCTCGAGCAAAGAGTGTCTAACGCCCATGTGGCAGCATTAACCTGCCATGCTACAGTCCTTCTGGGCTGATTGGGGAGGGGGGCCCGCATGGCTCTGTGTAATTCTCCCTGTGGAACACGTTCAGCTCCATGTGTGGCACCATTAGTACCTAGTGTAGCATGCTGGTTTCATATCATCCCCTAAATCCACACCAGATGGCTTCAGGTGGTGATTGCTGCTATGCTAGATTGAGTGGCTGGCTTAGTATTAAGAAATACTCAATGCTTCAGTTGGGCTAGAACCATGAGTCTTTATCTGCTAACCAAACACATGTTTAGTGGGCTGCTGAACTTTTGGTGAGCTGTGGCCACTACCTGGGTGAGAACTGGACACTACAGGAGAGGTAGTCCCTGTGTAGTGATGCTACAGGTGGGTTCTGACCAGGATAAACAGCTGAAAACGCAGACACTGCTAGAGGCTGGTGTTGGCAATAAAGCAATACTGACAGGGGTCACAGAAAGCAATTACAAATTCCCTTCAACTGTGGAGGGTGTCACAAACTCACTCAGCAGGTCAGGCCCTCTACTCCCAAAGTGCCAACCTCTGAGCACAGTCTTGTGAACAGTTTAACAGAACAAGGTAACCCTCTTGTCTGTTTTGTGAGTTCAGATCAACCTTTGGTCTCAAGTCTTGGAGGGATTCAAACTGTGAACCTCTTGCTAGCGTGCCCAATGCACAGGCTCAGATATTTCTGTCTTCAGGGGGCCAGATATCTTTGCTTATGGGCACCTAACTAGGTATACAGAGATGAACCTTTAAAAACTTTAATAAAGACCTCAAATTTAAAACACTTCTCTTTCCAGTTTGGTATCACCATTCAAGCTTATGCCTAGTGTTCACTATAACCATATATACTTTTCTTACAAATGGAAGAAAATTCAACAACAGACCAAGTATGCTCTAAAAAGAATTTTACTAAAATAGATAAAAATATGTAAAACACAAAATACAGAACTGTTATATCACAAGACATACAAATCTTTTAAAGAACAAGGTTTAAACAGTGCAGATTCCTACAATATTTAGATTGTGTCTATCTTTCTAAATACCTGTTTAAAAGTGCTCACAGATGTTTCCTTGTCAATGTCTAGATAAAAGTGTCCCAGTGAAGTAAAACAGAATATTCTTTAAAGCAAACTGTATTTGCCAACCACTTTTTGGGTGAGGTCACCTAGCTCCTCCTCTGTCAGAATATATAAAAAAATATATATTTAATAAAAAAACAGAATGCCTTTTTCAAGAATTAAACTCTGCAAACTCAGTATAATTATATGTTCTTCAAATGACATCTCTTTGATCTTACATACTAACATACTAACATACTATTTGCCAGCAGATTAGGCCTTATGGTCTATCAAGTCTGCTCGAACCTAGATCCTTAGTTGGGTGCCGAGACCCTCCCATCCCTTGTGCTCCAGAAACCCCTATCATCCATCCCCACCCCCCCGGGACAGGCCATCATCTGATACATCCACTTTCTGTGTCTGTCCCACCCTCTCTTAAAGCTCTCCACTGTGGATCTCTGAACCAGCTCACCAGGCAGAGCATTCCAAGGGTCCACCACCCTCTCAGTGAAAAACCTCCCCTCTTTTCCCCTCACCCTTCCACCTTCCAACTTCAAACCATGCCCTCTGGTGATGCCTCCCTGCTTTAGTCTAAAGATCCCTCCATGTTTACCCTATTTATTCCCTTGAGGTACTTGAAGACCTCAATCATGTCCCCTGTCTCTCCTCTCCTCCAATGAAAACAGGCAGAGCTCCTCAAGTCTGTCCTCGTAAGTCAAATCCCTAGCCCTCGTATCATCTTTGTTGCCTCCTCTGTACCCTCTCCAGGAGCTGTATGTCCTCTTCAAGTGTGGGCTCCAGTACTGTACACAGTACTCAAGGTGTGGTCTAACCAGTCCATTGTACAGTGGCAGAATCACTTCCTTGCTCCTAGAGGTGATCCCACTAGATGCATCCCAACATCCTGTTTGCCTTGCTAGCTGCTCTCCTGCACTGCTCAGTGTTATTCATACATGTATCCACCATGACCCCTAGGTCTTTTTCCCCTGTTGAGGCTTCCAGCACCTCCTCCCAGGGTGTACCTGTGTTTAGGGTTTCCCGACCAAGATGCAACACCTTGCACTTGGTGATATTGAAATTTAATTTCCATGTGTGAGCCCAGCTTTCCAGGGTGTCCAGGTCCCTTGCAGGCCAACCTCCCTCTTCTCCCTCAACTACTGTTCCCATCTTGGAGTCATCCATGAAGAGACTCATTTCACACCCTATACCATCCCTGATGTCTGATATGTATGCATTAAACAGGATTGGACCCAGGACCGAGCCCTGTGGTACCCACTACCAACCTCTGTAGGGTTCGAGAGCCCCCACAGACCACTACTCTGAGTGCGTCCAGCTATCCAGTTTTCAATCCATCTGACCATCAAAGGCCTACTCCTAACCCCATCAGTTTCTCCACCAGACCATTGTGGGGACAGAGTCAAACGCCTTGCTGAAGTCCAAGAATAATACATCCACAGGCTTACCCTATCCAGTTCTGATGTTACCCATTCATAGAACTCCACAAGGTTGGTTTGACATGATCTACCTGGCACAAACCCATGCTGCCGACTATCCAGACCTCCCACCTCCTCCAAGTAAACCCCCAATCGTTCCTTTAGTATACTCTCCATTAATTTTCCCACCACCGAGGTTAAACTGATGGGTCTATAGTTTCCTGGTACTTCCTTGACCCCCTTATGGATTGGTACCACATGCCTCTGCCAATCCTAGGTACCCTCCCTGTCTCAAGTGACCTGTTGAAAGCTCCACCAGGGTGCAGCCAGTATGTCTGCCAATTCCCATAGTACTCTCGGATGAATGCCATCCGGCCCAGGAGATTTGTCTTTCTTTAGGGCCTTGAGGGCAAACCACACCCTTTTGGTGGGGATGGCATCATCCGTCCCCTCCACCTTACTGGTCTTTTTATCCTTATCCAGATGTGACACCCCTGGGGTACCTTTCCCTCCCTTTTGCTCCATTTCTGCTGCTCCCCTGATCCCACTCCCTGCCGCTTCTATCCCCTTTGTGCCTTGCTTTGTAGATATCCCATCCCCCTCCCTAGTGAACACAGAGGCAAAGTACTCGTTAAATACCTCTGCCTGGTCCCTCGCCTCTTCCACCCACCCTCCTTCTGATCTCAATCTGCTGAGATGGCCCTTAGTTTTTCTCCGCTCCCCAATGTACCGGAAGAACCCCTTTTCCCCTCCATGTATCCCCTGTGCCAGCCGATGCTCTTTACTGGACTTTGCTCCCCTCACCATACGGGTGACTTTTCTAGATGCAAGCTGGTACATTTCCTTATCCCTATCCCCTCTTGTTGTTTTATATTTTTTGTAAGCCGCCTTCTTTTCTCTGACTGCTACCTGGACCTCACTGGACCACCAGCATGGTTTATGTGACCTTGCTCCCTGCTTTCAACTTAGCGCAGATCCTGACTGCCTCATGAAGTCCCCGTTTATGACCTCCCATCTCCTTTCCACACTTGTTGTTGAGGTAATCCCTTCAAGTGATCCTTGAGAATATTTCCCATGCCCATAAAGTCTGCCCCCTGAAGTCCACTGCCAGTGTCCTAGATCTCACCCCACTCCCCAATGCTTATTTGAAACCAGACAGTATTGTGGTCACTCCCAGTCAGGGGTCCTGTACAACCATGTCCCTTACCAGATCCCCATCTGCCAGAACCACATCCAGGACATGCCTCTCCTTGTGGGCTCCATCACATGCTGTGTTAAGAACACATCCTGGAAGCCATCCAGCAGCCTCTGCTCCTTGGCCACCTTAGGGACATGGTTCCCAGTTAGTACCTGGCATATTAAGGTCCCCATCAACACCACTCCTTCCCTTTTGGACCACACTGGGCAATGATGTTGTCAGAAAACCATCCTCTAGAACATCACTCATCCGGGGGCCTATATACTACCAGCTTGACCTTATCTCCTGCTGGGGATCGTAAGGTGACCCATAAGGCCTCCACGTTTCCCTCTGCCTCTTCTACCATAGCAATTTCTATGTCATCTCTAATGAACATAGCCACTCCACCCCCTCTGCCCTCCTTTCTATCCTTCCTAAGCATAGTGTACCCCCGTACATTTAGGTCCCAGTCATGGTTTTTGTTGGCCCACGTTTCCGTGACTGCCGCCACATCCACCCCCTCGAACAGCATGGCCTGGAACTCTGGCAACTTGTTTCCCAAACTCCTGGCATTTACTAACACTAACCCCCACCCTTATCCCTGATCCTTTTGTCAGACCCACCCAGATTCCTTATACTTCCATCCTCCCCTGCTCCTCCTGAAACCTCCACCTCCAGTCTGTTTCCCCTCCCCTTGGGCTTGAAGGTTACTCCCTCATCTGGAGGAGGGCTTCTAGTCAGCCCCTCCCTTATCCCTTCCCCCCTTACAAGTTTAAACCCCACCTTTCTTGTATGTAGTCAGCCATCCCCTGTTTAAGGACTTCCTTCCCTAATGGGGCAAGATGAAACCTGTCCTTGGCATATAGTCCCTTATCCTCCCAAACTCCATTCCAGTTCCTACTTCCAACCCATTCTCTTCACCCCACTTCCTGAGCCATTCATTAACCTCTATGAGCTTCATTTTTCTCCACTGAGGCCTTTGGTACTGGCAATATCTCGAAAGAAATGTTGCATCCATTATCCGACAGACTCTGGTAAGTTCTTGGAACCTTGCTTGGATTTCCATAATGCTATTTCCTCTAGATCATTAGTTCCCAAATACCAGGAAATCGGTTTCCTCCACAATCCCTAACCATTTCATACACCATGAACTTTGCTCTGTGCACTGTCAGCCCAGAGATACTCACTACCTTCACCTGGCTATGGCATCCATCCCCTGTCCCTCCCAATGGATACCCTTAATCATCGAGTCTCCCAGTAACAGAACCTTAACACCGCCATCATCCTTATGGTTACCTCACTATGCCCTCTCAGCCCCCTCCCCCTTTATTCATGATCACAATTTCATGGGAGTCTTCCTGCCTTATTAGAGACCCCTTGTCACCCTCCCTTTCTGCCTCCCTTGCTATTTTGCCCACTAACTCAAACCCCTCTGAATAGGTGTCCCTTTAACCTCTCTTATCTGAACCATTTATCCTGGCCCTGATGGTTTCCCCTTCCCCCGCACCCTCATCCCCCTTGTAATAGTACCCCTGTCTCCAGAGGCTCTCTGTGGGTCCCCTTTAGCTAGGGCCCCATCCTTGGTACTGACCTTCCTGCTGAAGGGGGGCTCCTCTCCCACCTCCTTGTCTCCCAGTTCCTCTCCAATCATGCTCTCCTCCCTCATGTCTGGAATATGTTGCATCTCCACCATTTGCTTAACATATATGTTTCCCCTTCTCCCTCTGGGACTATGTCTATCCTTTCCATAGCTGTTCTGTGATGCCCTATGGGTATCTGACTCCCTCCCCCCGGCCTCTGTATAAGTTTCCTCATTTCCACCACCTCCCCTCTAGGATGCTTAGTATCTCAAATTTATTGTGACACTCTATGTCAGCCTCCATCAAGTAGCCCGAGTTTCCCCTGACTGCATCTCTAAACTGACCCTCTTCTTCCTCTCTTGCACTGTTCACCTTAGGAGCTCCCTTCCCTCAGTCTGCTGTTTTAGGCTTCCGCACAACAGCCCCTCCTGACTTTTCCCCCTCCAGTCTCCTTGAATTCAGAATTTTCACCCTGTACGCTTTCCCCTTAGCATCAACTTCCCTATCTAAGGGTCCTCTGTCCCTAATATCCCCTTCTGCTTGCTGTAGCATAATGTCCTGTAATTTCAGGCGTTGCCCAGCCTCCCTCAGCCCCACCCTTCTGCTGCCCATATCCACACCCCTTATCCTGACACCCCCAGCTCCCACAGCTTACTCCTTAACCAATATACCTCACTCCTAATACAAGATAGCTGTCTACAGAGTGGGCAGCCTCCCTCTCAGGCCCAATTTAGAATTATTGCCATCCCACAGCCTGTGCAGCCACAACCCTTCCGAAGATGCCTGCCATGGTGGAATATGGCCACCCTGATTATCCTCTGTTTATAATAGCACACACCCTTTCTCAGTCCCTTTCCTGGAGAACAGTTTCTCTCTATACTGACTGTAGTTATTTACAAACCCAATTTCAACCCCACCAACAAAGTTCCCAAGTCTCACAAACACATACAGTCCAGTATGTGTTCAGTCCCACTAACAGTGTGTGTAAGCAGACTCCAGGTACCGTATGATGTCACAGGCCCACCAACTCCTGTTGCTTCAAATTTCAGTCCCAAACAGAAATACTCAGCCCTTCAATCCCAACCCCCAGTGGCTTTTCAGTATTTAAGTAAGCCTACAAAACAGGGTGGGTGGAAGGGCTCTTACCAAACACCAGGCAAACACATTTAAATTACCTTCTAATTTTCCCTGCCAAACATCTATCCCCAAACCTACAATATCACAGCCCAAGTATCAGTTCAAATTCAAGGTAATAATTTTTAACACATAGAACTAATTTCACTAACAAACTATTCAAATATTTCAGTTTAAAACAAAATATAACTCCTGTCCTCTTTTCTACCAACCTGTTGCTTAAGCTCCCAAGTGAACAATGAAAAATCAATATTCTCCCTCACACAGGCGTCAGAGGAACATTTACAACTTCGCGCCCGGTTTGCTAAACTTGGTTTTCCTTTCTAATGTCATAAACCTTATTTTTATGATTTCCCTCTTAACAACAACATTTATAATTAACTTAGAAAAGTCTATAAATAGCTTCTGGCCTGCCATGTAATTCCTGGTATCTTAAACCGGTGTGTATGCGTGTGATCTCACATGCTGTTTCAGCATTTTCTCATGGCTTTCATCTTTCAGCTGCTACCTTGGTGGGGGGGGGGTGAGCGACAGATTTTCAGCATCTCTCATGACAGACAGTCCATAACCCATTTTTGATATTACAAAAAAATGATACTACAGCACTCAGAACTGGCTGTCCATGTCACAATTCATCCACACCTAGACTGAATTTGGGGGCTTTATAGAAACATAGAAACACAGAATTTGACAGCAGATAAGGACCGCTTGGCCCACCCAGTCTGCCCATTTCCCTACCTGATGGATAAGTTGCAGATCCTAGTTAACCAGCAGCCTACTTCTTCCTACCCCCAACCCCTAGAATTGCCTTATGACTGTCCCATGCATGCTTGAATTCCACCACTGTTTTTGACTCCACAACCTCCTCTGCATCTGATGAGCTCCCCAAATCAGCTCACTCCTCATAGACCCTAGACAGACCATCTGAGTTCTGTTTTTTGGCTCCAGCCCTATGTACGAGTGTCTGATCATACCCTTGTAAACCAAGACTCCATCTTAGCAATCAGCCATTGTTTTTCCCCATCTGCATCAGCCAAATCAGAGGGTTGTGGTCAGTCTGCACCACAAAATGCTGCCCATACAAGTATGGATCTAATTTCTTTAGGGGCCCACACTATGGCAAGACACTCCTTTTCCACCATGAAGTACGTGTGCTCCCTGGGAAGTAACTTCCTACTCAGGTTCACTACTGGGTGATCCATCCCTTGGCCAGATGTCTGACTCAGTACTGCCCCAGTACCCATGTCTGAGGCATCAGTCTGAACTATAAAGATCTTGCTATAGTCAGGACTTGTCAAAACAGGAGCACTGCACAGTGCCTCCTTTAGTTTGGCAAAGGCTTCCCCACAGGCTGGGCCCCAGGTAATTTTCTTTGGCATCCTTTTCTTTGTCAGGTCAGATAGGGGAGCAGCCAGGACACTGTAATTGGGTGCAAATTTCCTGTAGTACCCTGCTGTCCCTAGAAAGCTCCTGACCTACTTCTGGGTTTCTGGTCTGGGCCATGCCTGGATCACCTCTATCTTTATTTGGTTAGGACATAGCGATCCCGGACTACCACATGCCCAAGGTATGCCATTTCCCCCATGGCCACCTGGCACTTCTCAGCTTTGACAGTGAGCCCGGCCCTCTGTATCCTGTCCAGCACTTCCCTATGGTGAGATAGGTGTTTCTCCCAGCTGGTACTAAAGATGGCAATGTCATCCAAGTATGCCATGGTGTACTCCTCAGCACCATTTAACACCCGATTCACCAACCTTTGGAAAGTGGTTGGGGCATTTTTCATTCTGAAAGGCATTACTTTAAACTCAAATAAGCTTATCGAAGTGATGAAGGCTGACCTCCCCCTAGCTCTGTCTGTCAACTTTACCTGCCAATACCCCTTTGTCAGGTCAATGGTTGTAAGGTAGGTCACCCCTTCCAACTTGTCCAGGAGTTCATCCATCTGGGGCATCGGGTGGGCGTCAGACTTCATGACTGCATTCAGTCCATGATAGTCCAAACAAAAATGAGTTGAGCCATCTGGTTTAGGTACAAAGACTATGGGTGAGGCCCAGGTGCTGTGGGATCTCTGGATTACCCCTAAATCCAGCATCTCCTCCACGTCCCTCCTAATGTCCTTTTCGACAGCCTTTGACACCTGATATGCTTTCCACTGTATGGGTGTCTGTGTCCCTGTCTCCACATCGCTAAGGGAGTTAGTCTAGGCTTGGCACTAAACAATGGGGCAAAGTCTGCTAAAATCTCCCTTACTTTCTGGATCTGGTCCAGGGCCAGCTGGGGAAACAATTTTACTGCCTCCACAGAGGACTCCCATTTACTTTCTTCCAGCAAGTCCAGAAGGGGGTCTCCTTCATCTGTCCCCTCCCCATGACTACACACTGCAAACACCATGTCAACCCTATTGGCATATGGCTTCATCACAATGACATGGTACATCCTTTATGTCTGTCTTCTGTCAGGTAACTCCACAATGTAGTTCATGTCATTTACCTTCCTAACCACTTTGCATGGTCCTGCCCACTCAGCTTGCAGCTTTCTTTCTGGACTGGAATAAGGACCATGACTTCCTGACCCACCATGTATGAGCGAGCTCTGGCTCTGTGGTTGTACCACACTTTTTGTTTCTGTTGGGCAGCTGCTAGGTTGCTCTGGGCTGTCCCCATTAGCTCCTTCAGCCTTTTCCTAAACCTAAGGACATAATCCACAATGGAAGTTCCCTGGGTGGCATGCTTGCCTTCCCAGTCCTCCCAGATCAAGTCTAGGGGCCCACGTACCCAGAGTCCATATAAGAGTTTGGAGGGGGAAATCCTGTTGACTCTTGGGGCACCTCTCTGCATGCAAACAACAGGTGGGGAAAGTATTTATCCCAGTCCCTCCCATGTTGTTCAGCAAATGCCTGGAGCATTGACTTTAGGGTACCACTGAATCATTCAACAAGTCCATTGGCTTGTTGGTGATACAGTGTCGTGCATCTCTGCACCACCCCACACTTCTCCCATAAATATTTCATCAGGTCCGACTCGAAGGAGTCCTCTCAATCGGTGATAACCTCCTGCAGAAACCCAACACAGGAGAAAATCCCAAGTAAGGCATCTGCCACTTTGTCTGTCCTCAGTGAGGATAGGGTGACTGCCTCTGGGTACCGAGTGGCATAATCCATCACAGTCAGGAATGAATCTCTTCCCTGAGGAGCTGGGGGTATTTAAAGGCCCCACAATATCCATTCCCACCCTCTGGAATGGCTCCTCCACTATGGGCAATGGAATCAGGGTGGCTTGGGTTTTCTTGCCCACCTTCCCTATTTCTTGGCACCGGTGACAAGACCTGCAATACTCCTTCACCTGCTGGGTGAAGTTAGGCCAATAGAAATTCTGGGCCAACCACTGCATTGTGGGCATGATTCTCAGATGACCAGACAAGGAAATATCATGTGAACTCTTGAACAACTGCTCACGATATTCCTTGGGAGCGACAAGCTGCCTGCCTAGCATCCCTCCCTCTGTCTGCACTGCCTGAGTATACATAAGTCCATTTTCTCAATAAACCTTATGTCAGCTGTCACCTCTCTGTGTGCCATCTGAGTCTGTCCAAGCCTTCAACTTCTCTAAACTAGGGTCACTTCTCTGAGCAACTGCGAACCCCTCACACATTCCCAAGGCATGTGACAGGTCCCCTTCAGTCGCTAAACTAGGGTCCCTAGCACTAGCATCAGGGCCCTCAGGATTACTGTCAATCCCAACCATCTGACAATGGGTCACCCCTCCCTCTTTGGAGTAACCTTCCGTAGCTGTGTGGTCACTTGCTACCGAGGAAATTTCTACCCCCTTTTTATCAGTCTCCATATCAGGATTCACAGGCTGGGGAACCAGCCTCCCAGTGGTTTCCACAATGGCCTCCATGGAGTTCAGGGAACTACAATTTTCCCTTGTCACTTGGCTATGGGTAACTGCACATACCATCATCTGTTGGAGATTGTTACCCAAGATCACATCCACTGCTAATGTTTTGGCTACAGCCACCTGTTGCACTGTTCCCCCTGTTTCACCCCAGTCTAAGAGAACACTAGTGAGGGGTAATGTTTTCTCTTCACCAGTGAACCCTTGGACAGTGACGTATTTTTTTGGGTATCAGCTGACCACGTTGTACCAGATCACCCTTTACTAATGTCAGGGATGCCCCAGTGTCCCTTAACTCTTGTGTCTGCACACAATTTACCATGACCGGGTGCATATGTTCCTCATGTTCACTGGCATGCTTCCAGGAACACACAAACAACCTACTTCTTTTCTAGCACCCTGTTTTGTATTGCTCACCTTTTTGGGGCACTGTCTGGTAATATGCCCAATTTCTTTACACAACCAACATTCATTTCTTCTCTCAGAGAAATCTTTTCTCTGAAATCTGGGGCTAACTGGTTTTGGTGGAGGAAGTGAGGGTTTTAGCTGCCCTGAAGGTGTGCTTTTCCCCTTTCTGCACTGCCAAGCTCGACCCATTTGCTCTCAGAGCAGGTCTGCTCTTAGCATAGCGGTCCGAGAATTCAGCAGCCTATTGCACTGGTTTGGGATCTCGGTCCTCTAGCCAGGTTTTTAGTTCTGCTGGGCAAGCCCAATAAAACTGTTCTAATAAAATCACATTTTCAATTTTATCAACAGAGTTTACCTCAATTCCTTTCCACCAAAGTTTTAAAAAATTGATGTTGTTTCATGGCTAGCTCCTCGTAGCTCATATCAGGGCTTCTCCTGAGGTTACGGAATTTAGCTCTGTATGATTCAGCAGTTAATTTAAACTTTTTTAATAGTGCAGCTTTTAGCTTGCTGTAATTATTGCTGTCCTCATTGTCCACTTGACCCAATGCATCCTGAGCTTTCCTGGTAAGTAGCAGGGATGGCTGGAAGCTCCAGAACTCTAGGAATTTTAGCCTGAATAAAAACTTTTTCCAAAGAATTTAAAAAGTCATCCATATCTTCCCCCTTCTTTAAGTTCAGCTATTAATTTGAAATTCAATTTGCAACCCAGTCCTGCAGTCCAAGTTAATCCCAAGCCACTTACCTGCCCTGGTGCCGCTGGTCAGAGTTGTAGCTTCTCCAGTTCATGTTACCAATGGCACTCCTCTCTCTTCTCCTCTGCAGCTTGCTGGTGCTCATGCTCCTCATGGTCTGCCTCCCTCTATTGTCACACTGCCTCTTGCTGTTCCCGCTCTGCCTCTCAGTTCCCTCACTACCTAGTCTCCTCTGCCTCCCTTTGTTCACAGACCCTCTCTCTCTGGAACTCCAGCTCCATCCTGTGCAACTCAATTTGCAGCCTGAGTACCTCTAGATTCAGGATACTGGTGACCTTCCCCTGCTGCTGTGGCCCTTCACTGAGTGGCCCTGCTGTCATACTCACTGGATCTGGATACAGCACTGGCCGCTAGTCCTGCCACACTCAAGGCCTGGTCTCTTTCAGTCATAATCTGTGACTTGCTGCTATGGGTATCTGCTACCTTCAGGGCCTCTATGAGGTTCTGCTTTTTGGCTGTCACCTCGAACAGGACTCCTCTGTCCCCACACAACTGCTTCAAGTAATCTACAGTGTGCCTGCTGTAGTCAGAAACCATCTTCTTCCCTGACTACGGCTACTCTGACTTACACTTAAAAAAAAAAATAAAACGGGTAGGAACTTGACTGTACACCATGTAATATATAGTTCTGTTTCCTTTTAAAATAAAACTCTGCCTTTTTTCTTTCTTTGCAAGAGAGCTTACGGTCTCAAGCTGACACAGAATAATACAAGCTTGTAATACCAAAATTATGCCACTGCTGCAAACCAATTTGTCACAAACCCACTCAGCAGGTTAGGCCCTCTACTCCCAAAGTGCCACCCTCCAAGCGCAATCTTGTGAACAGTTTAACAGAACAAGGTAACCCTCTTGTCTAATTTCTGAGTTTGGATCAACCTTTGGTCTCAAGTCTTGGAGGGATTGAAACTGTGACCCTCTTGCTATCATACCAAATGCACAGGCTCAGATATTTCTGTCTTTGGGGGCCATAAATCTTTGCCTATGGGCACCTAACCTGGTATACAGAGATGAACCCTTTAATAAAGACCTCAGATTTAAAATGCTTCTCTTTCCAGTTTGGTATCACCATTCAAGCGCATGCCTAGTGTCTGCTATAAACATATATACTTTTCTTACAAATGGAAAAAAAATTCATAGACAGGCCAAGTATGCTCTAAAAAGAATTTTACTAAAATAGATGAAAATATGTAAAACTCAAAATACAGAACTGTTATATCACAACACATGCAACTCCTTTAAAAGAACAAGGTTTAAACAGTGCAAATTCCTACAACAATATTTAGATTTTGTCTATCTTTCTAAATACCTGTTTAAAAGTGCTCACAGATACTTCCTTGTCAGAGTCTAGATAAAAGTGTCCCAGTGAAGTAAAACAGAATATTCCTTAAAGCAAACTGTATTTGCCAACCCCTTTTTGGGTGAGGTCACCTAGCTCCTCCTCTGTCAGACTATATAAAAAAATATATTTAATAAAAAAACAGGATGTCTTTTTCAAGAATTTAATTCTGCAACCTCAGCATACTCATATGTTCTTCAAATGACATCTCTTTGATCTTAATCAGTATTCTCTCTCACACAGGCATCAGAGGAACATTTACAACTTCATGCCAGTTTGCTAAACCTGGTTTCCCCTTCTAATGTCATAAAGCTTTTTTTATGATTTCCCTCTTAACAACGACATCTATAATTAACTTAGAAAAGTCTGTAAATAGCTTCTGGCCTGCCATGTAACACCTGGTATCTAAAACTAGTGTGTGTGTGATCTCACATGCTGTTCCAACATTTTCTCATGGCTTCCATCTTTCAGCTGAAACCTGGGGGAGGGGGGTTAGCGACAAATTTTCAGCATCTCTCATGACAGGCAGTCCATAACCCATTTCTGATATTACAAAAAAATGATACTACAGCACTCAGAACTGGCTGTCCATGTCACAGAGGGATCCTGACTGTAGGCCACATGTTCCAGGCGAGAGGGTTTTTTTCATCATGTGCCCACCAGTTTTCTGAATTTTGCTTTTGGGCTCTTTAAAATGTGAGGTGGATTGATTTCTGCCAAGGCAAGACATTTATATATTGCAGATATTCACACTGATCTGACTTTGGTTCCCAGCTGCATCTCAGGGGCACAGGGAGGTTAAGTGACTTGTCAGTCACACAGTGCGCAAGTGGAAATTTTTGGACATAGACCCAGTGCTGGATGTGTCAAGCTTGTTTGCCACCCATTGTTCAAACCTCTAGGCTAGTCTGCTAGCCCCTCTGATCAGCAGCTCTCTGTGTGGCTACTGTACCAATTTGGTTGCTGTGTGTCTTGTGAGAGTCTTGTGTCCAGTAAGGCCACCTTTCTGTGAGATTACCCGGTGCACAAAAGTGTGGCACTCTGAGTGGCACTATACTTAGAGGGCACTGTTCCCAAAAGAGATTGTCTATGATGGGAACACCAGAGAGCAACATGACCACTATCTAGCATGACTTGGCATCCCGTAAGGCTATAAAGGCCTTCTAGCTCTGCCCCCACCACTGATAATTGGGGCAGGAAACAGAGGTAACATTGAGGCCGGGGATGTGTGTTGTGGGATCTTGTTGATTAGTGCACAGCAGACTTACCATGGTGCCATTCTGGGTAAAGGTAAAAACTGGAGTCAATATCATGAGATCTGGCCCCTAAACATGGTGGCTGTGAGCTTCTCAGGGCTTGTGAGAGCACACAACTCAGTCTGAAGGAGACTGCAAGGGAGGCTGGCTGTATCAGAAGAAGATGTTCCCAACATGGCGACCACCTCCTGAGTCATAACAAAGCATGGGAACCAGATTTCTGAGCAGTAAACACCACATGCATCCCACGAGCAACATTTAAATCCCACTGCCCATGGATGCTTGCTGCAGAAAAAGGAATGGACTACTAGACATCCCAGCAGAAGTGTGGAGACATACTCCAGCAGAGGCAATGGCAAGTGTGAGGAAATGTAGTACTGTTGTTTTAAGAATTAAATATGAGCCACACTGTTTTAGTGAGTTGTGTGCAGGTACTGGGACAGATAGAAAAGTCCATGCAGATAGTTCAACTGTTTTGCACTGATGTTGTTACAGTAAATGTAAAAAAAAACAATTCTTTGTGTGTGTGTGTGTGGTTTAATCATTACATGGCATCAGAATGAATCAATTAACACCACTGTGTTGAATCTGCAAGATAATTTACCACAGAACTGGAGAAAGTTTAAGCAACAGTTTGAGATCTTCCTGGTTGCCCATAGCATTTCAGAGAAACTCTCTGAAGTACAGGCTATGACATTCATTCATGTTGCTGGTCCTGCAGCATTGAGAGTGTACAGCACATTTGAATGGCAGCACGCTGGGGGAAAAGACATATGAAAGGCAGGATTTGTGGGCATCAGAGTTCTTGTTGTACAGTATGCAAATAGCTAATGAGTGTCTGCTGTTGTCAGAGTAGCGATGAACACTGCTGGAGAGAAATCAGGCAAGGTGCCTGAGGTTCACTGTGTCTGCAGTCTGAATGTGGAGTGGATGCTACAGGATGGTCCAACTCCTCAGTGAGCTGCTAGGTGGAGATGCTGCAGAAGGGTCCAGACCATCCCAGGGGATGTGAAGTACAGAGGTTCATTGTGTCTGCTGCCTGAATGTGGAGTGAATGCTGCAGGAGGTTCATTTCCTCAGGGAGATGCTAGTTGGGGATGTTGCAGGAGTGTCTTGACCAGCACAGGGGATGCAAGCTTAGACACTACTGGAGGGTCCATCTTGTGCTGTGCCCATAGAAAATATGCTGGAGGCAACTAGTGTGCCACTGAACCTCTGACTTTTTGTTTCACCATGCTTGAAGCCTTAAAGCATACAGGAAACATGTTAGCAGGTGTCCCTGAGATTAGCTTGCATGCACATATCAAAGCTGTGTTATAATAGAATAGAAAAGAAAAAAAAAAGAATTAATTAGTTGTTACAAATACCTGAAGTTT
Source organism: Neoceratodus forsteri (assembly GCA_016271365.2). NCBI lineage: Eukaryota > Metazoa > Chordata > Ceratodontiformes > Ceratodontidae > Neoceratodus > Neoceratodus forsteri. The sequence goes on along the minus strand of CM057455.1, from coordinate 1,289,150,096 downwards.
GGGGTTCGATCAGGGATCATGATCAGCCTTTAGAGATGCATAAAGTAAACTGGACACTGTTATCCTGGCTGGGGGCTTGGCCTCTGGCAGTCCAAAATGTATGAACATGCTCAGCCAATAGGAAAAATGGAGGATAACCCATTTGTGAGGAATGTCTGAACACTAGAAAGGTTGCAAGGGATAACATTTATTACCCAAACTACACTCCTTGTAAAACCTGAGATAAACAGCAGGACCAATTGGCCAGATGTGCAGACTTACAGAATTTGACCTTGCTCACCTCACAGTATTTTCTGGGATACTTCAATCAGTCTTACAAGTCATTGTATTAACATGTTAGTAAGCACGTATGCCGCACAGATTCCCTGGTTTTCTTAGATCTAATTGCAGCAGCAATTTCAGGGCCTCATTATCACTGATCATAGTGAACAATAGGGTTGCACTTTTTTTTTGACTATATTAACTGGGAGATTGCTAATCAACAACAGAGAGTTGGTTTGTCAGTTGCAGAATTAAGAATATCCCTTGAATCTATGAACTAAATATTGAAGGCATTAGTTCAGTAGGGGGGTTACTCCCCTGAGAGTTCTCTATTATGAAAGAGGCAGGTAAAGCTTAAGTGACTCCATCACCCAGTGTTCTAATTCATTTCCAACATATCCCTTGATTCTAAGCATAAGAGTTGAGAAATTTTAGCTTGAAATCTGTTGATTGGGCTTCCCTGATATCTTTCTGGTGGGTGCTGCACAGGCTTTAATCGTACCAGTCTACCAACAAACTGGTGTGTTTCACTTTTTCCCAGGCTCTATCCCTTGTCTTCTGTAATTTGAAGAACAGAATAGTGAAACACTGAGCATTTTGTACTTGAATTCTTCTTCACAATGGGGCATATCAATTACAGCTTTTGGGAACTCCCCTTTGTAATATTGCCAGGTGTCATCTATTGCTAGCATCAAAGCCAGTCTGTTCCAGTAGACTTGTTCCAGACCAGAAATAAAATGAATGTAGTAAAAACCTTCCAGTGATGAATAGTTTATAAATCTGGGCTTGCTGTGTATCTTGTTTTTCTTGCTAATACAGTAAGTGACATCATTGTCAGATAAACTTTCTGGGAGAACTCACACCTGCCCATACACTGTACTTGTCCAGCTGATTAGTAAAGATAAGGTCCTGGGTAAAGGTTGTTGTGGGCCTGTACAATTCATCCTGGTAAGCTGTTTAATCAATTGGGTAAGCCCCAGTTCATTCAAGGGAGTATGCACCTATAATTGCCCCCAACCCCAGTTTATGTTAAAGTCACCAATTAATGATGTTTCATGGCTGACAAAAAATAAAATAAAATTTGAAGCAGGCTGATGATTTGGGTGCAGGAGCAACCCACCAGGCAAACTGAGGAAACATGTGATATAAATTTCTATAAATAGATTTTCCATACACTCCTGTGTATGGCTGGGAAAATTTTATCTTCGGATAGTGGAATTCAGGTGAAATTTTGATTTCGCTTCTACAACATTTGACAAAATTTCCATGAAAAGTTTACAAAATGTTGCCACAATCATGATTCCTGTTATTCCTATTTAATTTTAAATGTATTTGTCCAAATGACAGCAAGTGGGAAAAGGTGACTGTACCAAAGTCCATACAGAAATGTACAAAGTTGCAGATGTCTAAAGGTGATTGAGTTATATGCCTCCAAACATTCAGAAATTTTAAAATTGATTTTCACAATTATGTAAACTGCAGATTTTTAAGCCTCTATAACTTTAAAACCAGATAGCGGAATATCACCAACTTTGTTAGGTTCATTGACCCTAAATGTTAGACTGTGAGGCCACCCCCATGACCAGCAGTAGAGTGTTGTGCTGCTCTGCTGACTACTCAGGTTCAGAAGTGAGCATAAGAAGTCACATGGGGAGGCAAGCTATGGCTAAGACAGCTGTCGCTCAGCAGTGCATCTTAGCTGGGGAGCATTGGTGGTGGGTTCCAACAACACAGTGATCCCTGTGGCTGGGCCTGGGAGCTTGCTCCTACTGCAGGGGAAGCTGTGGCTGTGTGAAGCTGACAGAGGCACTGCCCCCACCAGGGGATATGGGAGGGGAAAAATATTGGAGAAAAACCTGGTAGCCAACTGAATGATGGCTGGGTTCAGCCTGATCAGGGTATATCCCTCTGAACAAGGTATATCCCTGAGATATGAGCTGCCAGCTGGGAGAAAAAACAATATGAAAAAGAAGAGATACTGTGTGTATCAACCCTCTAATTTCTTGCTCAGAGGTTGGACATGTTAAAGGCAGCCAAATATTCTAAAATAACATCAGTAATTATAGTTGAATTTCATGAGCTTTTGTGAAATTGTGGAATGTTGTGATAATTTTGTCAAAGCTATGTCCATACGTTTTGCCCAGTCATACCCTTGAGTTGTCATTGTAGAGGAAGATAAAGGCTGGGTAAAGTGGCAATAAGGTAGCATTCATAGGAAGCTCTGTAGTACAATCATAGTGGTGCCAAGTGTCAGGTAACTATCTCGAGTGATGAACCATGAATAATAGTCATGGACATCACTGTGCACTAGACTGAATTCTTGCAATATGCCAGATAACCATAAGCGCTCACTGACTAAATTACTTTTGGAAGCACATGCACGTGCAGCATTGTTTCTGTACGGTGATACCTGCTGACTCTTTAACAACTACAGATAACAGTGTATAGTTTTACTATTTGAAAACAGTGGCACTATGTGACGCCAAGCATTAGAACTAGTTGTGATTTAGGTCATTGTGACTATCCAGATATCTTTAGTCCTGATGGAGCACGATACTGGGCATCACTGCCACAAGAGTGTTGGAGGGATATTGCAGGGCCATGATGATAGTTCAGGTAAGGTGATTCAGGGTTGATACGTATTTTGTGAAAGTTAAATTCCACAAGTGGAATTCTAGTGGCATTACCTATTTTGCATCCATGAATGTTTGAGCAAATTTTGCCAATTATTAATTTTTAAAGTATCCACAATACATTTTAACTTACTAAACCATGTTTATCCATCTTAATAAGATTCCTGGACATATTTACTTTAGTATACATGCCAAATCTTGAGTGTATACCTGCAAATGCAATTGAGCTATAAACATCAAAGTATTTTGAAAATGTTCACGCAGTTTAATAAATAATTACATTGTGAAATGTTGAACTCCTATAACTCACAATTTACACAACCAATTGCATCTCTTTTTAGCAGTTTATATGACTCTTCCTAGTGAGTATGTATATAGATTTTAAATGATAGTGCTTCAAAGGTGGCTATGGTATAATCATAGAAATATTTTCAAAAAACTTCATATAAATAATAAATTGCCAGATTGTGAGCCCCAATAGCTTCCCTGTCCCTCATCCAAATGTAATGAAACTTGTAATCCTTTTAGGGACTCTTCCAAACTACGTGTATGACAACTGTCAGACATCTAGCTGTAATACTAACTGAGTTATGACCAACTAACAAATTTCAGAACATTTTACAAAATTTCATTATATTCTGTGGAATTTCATGATATCTTCACAAAATCGGAATTTGCTAATGTAACCCTTAGGTGGCACTATCCCAAGGGCTACTACCCCTGCCGGCTTGGCTAGTAGCAGGTTAAGGGGCCTAGGTTCAGTGATGGGTGCCTCCACCCAAAGGTCAGGGTTGGTATTAGTCTGACTAACCAGGCCACAGCCCTCTGGGACACTGTGACCCCCCTTGTCTCCTGCTAGTGGCCCACAGAGTACAAAATGTTTACCTTCCCAATACCCTTGATAAGCTTTACACATATGCTAGATTTAGCACTTAACCCCAGGACAGGTTTCTTTGGCTTGGCTCTGGGGACCTTCTGTAAAACAAGGTGATGCAAAGCAAAAAGCAACTATGCAATACCTCAAGCATAAATGGGCACCATAGTCAATGTAAATGGCAGAAAAAGTAGATCTGATTTATTCAAGGGGCTATAACAAGGATGGGGGGCAATCAGGTTAATTGGCTTACACACAATATAAATATCACAGTTACGCATGCAGTCAGTGTCGCTATCAGTCACACTCTCTGGGTACCCAGGATGGGAAAAGGGGCTCACCAGGACCATTACCTGGGGTAGGCCGGCATTGCAGCTGGTAGGGGCCCTGTGAGGAAAAAGAAATAACATGCACACCAACTGATTGTAATCCGGAGCAGGAGGGCTCTGTTCGTGGAAACAACACAACAAATTAATCAGATCACACACTTGTGATTTAAAAGATATGTTGCAGGGAGCTACCCTGTTTGCTACTCACGATACCCAAAGCTGAGAAAAGGATGAATGATGGATGTTCTAGATTGCCAGAAGGAGCAGGATAGGGAGACAAGGCCCTCGTGGCAGGGCAAAACTGCATTGAATAGCAGGTGGAGTCAGTCCGATGCGAGCTGGGTACAGCTTCCAGCCCTCAACACACAACTCAGCTCAAGTGGAAACCCGATTATGAACCCCCTCCAATTCACAGCACACTAATATGTAAAGAAAGTTTACTGCACCAGGCCGGCTGCTTCTCGACCCTGATCGCAAAATCACTGCTCAACCCAGGAGCATAAAGGTAGCTAAAGTCCTGACAGGCCGATTGCGCTTGGCAAAATCTTCGGTCTTCTTCAGGTTGAGCCTGGTCTCCTTCCAATAGCTTACTTCACAGCTCACTGAGCGGATCACTGTCCAACTAATTTTCTCTCTCTCCCTCAGCAAAATGGCAACAGGCCAGATTTTGGGCCTTCCACAGTTGTCCCGCATGAACTACTGTGCAATGCGGCTGCTCGATTATGCAAGCTCTTTTCTCCTCAGCTTCCAACTCGAATCTGGCTTGCCAGCAGGCAGCTCAGGGCATTTCCCTTAGATCCAAAAGATCTGGTTGGCTGGTACAGCCGTCAGTCACAGTAAGAGCTCCCCTTCTATTGCAAAAAGGTGCCAACAGTCCAGAACTACAAATCCCACAACTTTGAGTCTACACAGCCCCTAGGAGCAGGATCTATTTTAGAGTCCATACATACTGATTGGTCCAATTCGGCAGTTCGGGACCAAAATGGTGGAGCTAAGCTGAACAGTCCTTGCTATAAATAAGGCAGGTTAGCACAAACCACATTATTATTACTACTCCAACTGATTACCAACAAGTAGTTACACCCTTCAGCAGGGCTCCCTCTGCACAAGTAGCAATGGCAGAAATAGAACAAGTATTCGGCAGCCCGGGAGGGACTCGAGCATGGAAACACACAGTCCCCCTCCCAGATTAATTATATCTGTGATCAGGCAGCACTTAAAGAGACAGTACATGGAGGCCACATGGGCACTCACTAGCAACACATTTAAACAGCAATAGCACCGAACACCAGCCAGGCAGCGAGCAATTGGGCAAGCTCATGGAAGACTTTTTGGGAACCCCCATTTGTAGGGGGCTTACACCCTTCCTTGCCTGGAAAAACTTGGCGTCTGCATCACAGTAAATGAAATTGCAATTTATACTATACATCTATACCATTTGCAGACTAGGCCTATAACTTCTAAAGCATTAGTCAACATATTAGACTTTTACCATACACATTTTCCGTATTTCACAGTACACTACTTTTCCTAAATTACATAACACACATGTTGCACAGATTACTCATATACACACTGTAGTTTGGAATCAAGTTATTACTTCCTGCACATGGAACAATGAGAACAGGGGCCCTTTCCTTTCAGATACCTTGGGGCTAGATGGGGCAGGGGCACCATACCTGGAGGTCAGAACAATCAACTGGGAATTAGCACTTAAGCTCAGTTTGGGCAGTGAACTCTGGGACACACAAACTCCTTTGTGGACCACATTGAGAGGCAAATTCACTGGCCTCCTGGGGCAATCATAGCTGAGGTGCACTATTGGCTTGACAGCTCATCCAGTCTTCCTGGAGGGAACAGCCAGTCTCTGTACCTTTCACATCAATCGCTGCACTCTTCTTACTTTCAAGGGGGACCTCTGTCTGAGTGGAAAAGTTCAGACTTGGGGCACTATCAGCCCCTGGTTCTGTAAATTCAGGCCCTACAACACTTTGCTCACTTGGAAGGCACTCTGGAACTGGAAGGGAACTGTCATCACACTCAAAATATTCTTCACGTTCTGACATCTCACCAGTCTGCCTCAGATCATCTGCCTCTTCCTCGGGTAAATTACACAGTTCCACCATACACAGTGACTCAACATCATCAGACTTGATGCTCTGCACTTCAGTCTCAGGGAGCATTGGCTCCAAGGATAATGCTGGGGGGTTAGGCAGTCCAGAACGTCCAGCTTCATCCCCACAATTGACCATTGGGTTACGCAGAAACAGTTGACTCAGTTCATAAGAGGGGTAATAAGCATAGTTGCACACACTCTCGTCAGAAGTGGTCTGACAATCATTATCATTTTAGGTTTGCTGTGGAGAGAACCTTAATTCAGTGACCACTGGGGCAGGATTACACTGTCTTTGTTTCGCAGCAGCTCTAGTCACTGGTCCAAGGGGATCAATCTCTGGGGGCTCAGTATCAATCATGATTTGGCCAGTGGGCAACAAATGGTTACAATGCATGGTCTTGACATCCTTTGAATTGTTTTCAGGCTGCACTTTATACACAGATAAGTCATTTAATTTGCCTACTACTATATGGGGAAGATGGTGCCACCGATCAGCAATTTTATGTTTGCCATACAATCCCAGATTTCACAGCAACACACGGTCCCCAGCTTGAAGCTCTTGGGCCTTTACCTTTCTATCATGTCTTTCTTTGTTAGCTAAGTTTCTCTTTGCAGCCATGGTCTGAGGTAGTTGGTATGCATGGTTCAATTGAGCTTTTAGTTTTTGCACGTACTGTAGATAGTTCTCAGCTCTGACTCCATTAGGCGAAACTCCAAAACAAATGTCCACTGGTAACCGAGCCTCTCTCCCAAACATGAGGCAGTAGGGAGAGAACCCAGTAGCATCATTCTTTTACAATTATAGGCGTGGACCAAGGTGCTAATCTGCTGGCTCCATTTAGGCTTGTCTTTCAGGTGGAGAGTGCTGAGCATGTCAAGCAGGGTGCAATTGAAGCGCTCTGGCTGTGGTTCCCCCTGTGGGTGATAAGGAGTGGTTCTTGACTTCCACATCCTCCATAGAGAGAGCATTTCTTTGATTAAGCGGCTCTCAAAGTCTCGGCCTTGGTCAGAATGAATTCTTTGGGGGGCCCCATAGTGAACAAAGAAATTCTCTACCAGCACTTTGGACACAGTGGATGCCTTTTGATCTTTGGTGGAGAAGGCTTGAACATATCTGGTAAAATGATCTGTGACCACCAACACATTACTGACAGTCCACTGATCGGGCTCCAAACTTAGAAAGTCAGTACAAACTAACTCCATGGGTGTACTGGTGGTGATGTTAACAAGGGAGGCAGCCCTCTGTGGCAAGGCCTTTCTCTGTAGGAAGCAACTACAAGTTTGTACATGATGTTCAACAACTACCCCCATTTTAGGTCAGTAGAATCAGGACCATACCAAGTCAAGTGTTCTGTCAATACCAAGGTGGCCCATATGATTGTGTAGGGATCTCAGCTCTAAGTCTCTGAGATCAGTGGGCAAGACCAATTGTTGTTTGTCTAATTGACCTCCCATCTACTGTCTCTCTGTACAGCAACTGATTTATTAGCTTCAATTTAGGACCCTCTTTGTACAATAGGGCAGTTCTCAAATCAGAGGAGCACAAGTTGGACACATCTTTCTCTGCATAGAGGGCATCAAGGGCTGATTGGATCATTGTTTCATGAGATTGAGCTCGCTGAAGGCTGTCATTATCAAACTGAGACAAGGCACTAATATCTAGCACAGAGAAGTGACAGTACGCAGCTGGTATGCTAGTGTCAGAGGGGCCCAGACAGTCTACCAAGCAGTCCACAGGGTCCGTGGACATCTGTTCACCTTTGTCAAACTTTTGCCACATGGCTTGAATATCAGGCTTGGACAACCTGACCCAATCATCTTTGGAATTAGGCCTCTGGGAAAGGGCATCAGCATCTATGTGAGTCAGGTCCGATCTGTATTCAATAGCATAATCATAAGTGGACAATGCAGAAAGCCACCAATGCCCAATAGCATTCAATGTAGCTGAAGTCTGCACATAAGTTAGTGGATTATTATTGGTCTTTAATAGTATCTTTGCTCCATACAGATAATCATGAAATTGGTTGCAATGGCCCACTTCAATGCCAAGAACTCCAATTTATGTACAGGATAGGTTTTCTCCAACGGGGTCAGACTCCTTCTGGCAAAGGCCACTTGTCAAAGGCCATTTTCATGCTCTTGACACAACACAGCCCCCAAACCTTGTCAGCTAGCATCAGTGTGTAACACATAGGGTTTAGCAGGATAGGCATAAGCAAGGATAGGAGCGTGGGTGAGTTGATATATGATTTCGTGGAAAGCAGCCTCATAGCGTGGTGTCCATTGGGGTCCAAAAAGTTCACCCGGGTGGAAATACACTCACTCTGCTTCAGTGTGAGCCATCCTCTTGTATTTTTTGTTCATGGGAGGGTAACTCTGGGTCAGATTCAACAGTGGGCGAATCACTCTTAAGTAGTCCTTTATGAACCAACGGTAATAACCTCGAAAGCCTAGGAGCATTGTAGTTCTTTTAAATTGTGGGTCTGGGGCCAGGTGGTCAAGGCCTCAACTTTGCTAGGATCAGTCTCTATCCCCTTGGTGGACACTATGTGCGCCACATTCTTTACGGATGTCTGCAAGAACTGGTATTTGTCGATGGATAACTTAAGCCCAAAGTCTTCCAGTCGGTCCAACACTTTAAAAAGTCAGCTCTCATGTTCCTGCAATAAACTTCCAAACACAATAGTATCATCTAAGTATACCAGGCACTCCAAAAAGTTCATGTCCCCCACTGCACAGTCCATCAGTCACTGAAAAGTGGCTGTAGCACCTGAGATCCCCTGAGGCATCCTCATAAACTCATAGAACCCAAGCGAACAGATGAAGGCTGTTTTCTCATGGTCTTCTGGGGCCATGGGGATCTGGTAGTACCCACTGTGAAGATCCAACACCGAGAACCACTTGCTTGCATTTAGACAGTCCAAAGCATCCTGAATACGGGGCATGGTGTATTGATTGGGGATGGTCCGTCTGTTAAGGGTCCTGTAGTCTACACATATTCTTACTGTCCCATTCTTTTTCCTCACCACCTCAATAGGTGAAACATAAGGGCTTCAGGATTCTTGTATCACACCAGCCATAAGCATTTTCTGCAAGTGTCTTCTTACATCATCTATATAAGCTGGTGCTAGGCGCCGAGACCTCTCATGGAATGTCCTTTCATCTTGCAGGTGTATGTGATGCTCCACTCCTCGGACACATCCCACATCCCATTCCTTCAGCGAAAATACCTTATCTCTCTGGGCTAGTCTCTGGCTGATTCTAGTCTTCCATTCCGCAGGCAACAGGGAGTCACCAAAGTCAAACAAGTCGGGTGTCACATGGTCAGTCACCCCAGAGGGCTTGTTACTAGGTAACACTGCAGTGTCTGCACAGTGTATGGTAGCTAAGGTGCAGCCTCTATTCACCAGAATTTCTCGATCTGACACATTGTGGACCTGGCCTATGACCCGACGGGCATAGGTATGAGCATGGGTGGGTAAGATACTGGGCTTAATCACCAACCCTTCAAGCAATTTTTCATTGCCTGGTACATCCAGCATGAGTATCTTATTCTTGACATCTTTCCATTAGTGGACCTCCCCTTGTAGGGTACACTGGGTGTTGGGACCCAGGACCATTGACTCAGGATCCTTCTTCCATACCACCCTGACTGGTTCATCTTGATCCACTTCTTTGGCATTCTGCTGAGACTCATACGCTCTCTTAATCAATGCAGGAATCCTCAGAGCCCTACCAGTCCATTGCCCCTGCTTTTCATAGCATAGCTGCACCAATCTCCTGAACATATGAACATTCATCCCGATTAATAGAGGGACCCCATCGTACAGTCCAGTAGGAGGACACACCAAAGCTAAGGTCTCCACTTGCTCCACCACTCCAGCCACTGAAGTAGGGAAAGACAACCAAATCCTGATATACCCGGCATAGGGGTAGGCCTTTTCGCTCAACCCCAGACATGCAGTCCTTCCAACGGCTGTAGGGACACATCAGGCAAGTGCTTCCGATGCCAGTCCTGAAACATTATAGTTACTTTGGAGCCACTGTCAAGCACAGCCCTGGTAGACACTCCATTCACCTTCACTGTTGTCTCCATGGAAGGGCCAACCACGTCAGACCATTCCGGTGACACTGATGTCGATGTTGCTCTGGCATGGGCTTTGGTAGCGTAACTTTTCCATGCATCGCCCCCTGGTGGCAAATTATTTTTTAGTCAAATCACAGCTAGTAACTGGGCAGTGACCCTCCTCAAATTCTCCTGTGAACAGCAGAAGAATCAGGTGTGTCCATCCTCTCCACATTGATAGCAAAATGTAGGCTCTCGAGGATCTCATAGGGTTCGCGGGCCATCTCCCAGCTTGCGTACCACAGGAGTATTAGAGGGCTCATCTTTGGCTCATGCTTTGGATCCTTGATCCTAGGGACTTCCACCAGGGTGAGGATTTGGTGTGGTCCACAGCAAGTCCCCCACTAACACTCTCAGCTCTCTTCCAGTCGGTTACCTTCAGCTTGGGGCTCAGAAGAAACAACATGCACTGTCACTCTACCTTTGGCCTCTGGAGATGCCTGATACAGATCAGGTTCTCTGGCTGCTTCAGTCAACTCTTTAATCAGCTCTCTCAGCTGCTGGGCCTCATCTGAGTCACTCTTCTCAGGGGTTGGGCAGGTACCAACCATCCCAGTATAGGGCTCCCAGCCCTCTTCATCAGTCTCGATTTCACAAATTTCCTTCATAAGATGACAGTACTCAGGAGGGTTAGCCTTCCTATCTTGTAATTTGAGTTTCAATATCATTACACTAGAATGTTGTGCTGACTTTAGGATAGGATCCAATCAGACCCGGTTCAGTTCCTTCATGGGTACCTCCCCTTTCTGGTGGGCCCGCTGAAGAGCCCTCTCAATCCTGGTAACAAATGTGGACAATTTCTCATTTGTCCACTGCTTGACTGACTTGAACTTCCACAACAAGTCATCCCCTGACTCAGTACTACCAGACACTCCTTCCAGTGCAGACAGGTATTCAGCTGCCATAGCCTCTGGACTAGTTACTCACAAGAAATGGATGGCTTCCAGGGCAGGGCCCCCTCAAACTCTCCATCAGCCTCTTTTTCCTTTTCCCCTCTGAACATTGCCATTCTTGTACTAAAGGAGTGGCATAGTCCATCCATGTTTCCAAGTTGTCCTCCCCCTGGGGGCACTGGGACTGTGCCTGAAAAGAGTCTGAGCTTTCGTTAAGAATCCAACTGTATAGAGGGAATTACTATGGGGGAAGGGGCTACAGGAGCACTCTTTGGGGAAGCTGAAGAGGTGGTTGGGGAATGCAGGGGCGTGTGTTCCTCTGAAAGGTTTAACACCTTTATGAGCTCTTGGGCAGTTAGTCCTTCAGATGCTAATAATTTGAGCAATTGTTCCTTAAACTCTTCTATTCGAGGGGACCCATCTGTGGTAGTTGGGTCACTGTGCAGGTGAATGACCATCCACCCCTTCTGGGCACCTTCAGGCAGAATAACAGGGGGTACTTTCTCTGGATCTATCGGGAAGCTACAGGAGAGTAACACTATCATAGTCTGTTCAAGCAAATCGGCATCTCTCCCCTTCACCTGTACTTTACCAAAACCCTTAACATGCGCCACAGTGGCTCAATATCAGCATTAGCAATCCCTAATAGGACATCCAGTAACAGGAGAGCCTGTCAGGGGTATAACCCCCTCAGCCTCACTCCACCCCTTCATTCGGTGCACTAACAGCTTATGAGGAGCAATTTTCAGCTTAGGCATAGAAAGATCCTCCATTTTATCCCAAAACTAAACACATCAGGGTGCCTTTTGCCTTTGGCCACTAGAGGACGTTAATCCCAGCAGTGCCTCCAAAATGTAACACTTAGGTGGCACTATCCCAAGGGCTACTACCCCTGCCTGCTTGGCTAGTAGCAGGTTAACAGGCCTAGGTTCAGTGACGGGTGCCTCCACCCAAAGGTCAGGGTTGGTATAGTCTGACTAACCAGGCCACAGCTGTCTGGGACACTGTGACCTCCCTTGTCTCCTGCTAATGGCCCACACAGTACGCAATGTTTACCTTCCCAATATCCTTGATAGGCTTTACACATACACCTAGATTCAGCACTTACCCCCAGGACAGGTTCCTTTGGCTTGACTCTGGGGACCCCTTGTAAAACAAGGTGATGCAAAACAAAAAGCAACTATGCAATGCCTCAGGCATAAATGGACTCCATAGTCAATGTAAATGGCAGAAAAAAGTAGATCTGATTTATTCAAGGGGCTAGAACAAGGATGGGGGTCAATCAGGTTAATTGGCTTACACACACTGTATATATCACTGTTATGCATGCAGTCAGTGTCGCTATCAGTCACACTCTCTGGGTACCCAGGATGGGAAAAAGGGCTAGCCAGGACCGTTGCCTGGGGTAGGACAGCATTGCAGCTGGTAGGGGCCCTGTGAGGAAAAAGAAATAACATGCATACCCACTGATTGTAATCCGGAGCCAGAGGGCTCAGTTCATGGAAACAACATAACAAATTAATCAGATGACACACTTGTGATTTAAAAGATATGTTGCAGGGTGCTACCCTATTTGCTACTCATAATACCCAAGGCTGAGAACAGGATCAATGATGGATGTTCTGGATTGCCAGAAGGAGCAGGGTATGGAAACAAGGCCCTCGTGGCAGGGCCCAACTGCATTGAATAGCAGGCGGATTCAGTCCGACGTGAGCTGGGTACAGCTTCCAGCCCTCAACACACAACTCAGCTTGAGGGAAAACATGATTGTGAACCCCCTCCATTTCACAGCACACATACATGTAAAGAAAGTTTACTGTACCAGGCCAGCTTCTCCTTGACACCGATAGCAAAATCACTGCTAAACCCAGGATCATAAAGGTAGCTAAAGTCCTGACACGCCAATCACGTTTGGCAAAATCTTCGGTCTTCTTCAGGTTGAGTCTGGCCTCCTTCCAATAGCTTACTTCACAACTCACTGAGTGGATCATTGTCCGACTAATTTTCTCTCTCTCCCTTGGCAAAATGGCAACAGGCCAGATTTCAGTCCTTCCACGGTTCTCCCGCATGAACTACTGTGCAACACGGTTGCTCGATTATGAGAGTTCTTTCCTCCTCAGCTTCCAACTTGAATCTGGCTTGCCAGCAGGTGGCTCAGGGCATTTCCCTTAGATCCAGAAGGTCTGGTTGGCTGGTTCAGCTGTTAGTCACAGTAAGAGCTCCCCCTTCTATTGCAAAAAGATGCCAACAGTCCAAAACTATAAATCCCACAACTTTGAGCCCACACAGCCCCTAGGAGTAGGCTCCATTTTAGAGTCCTCACATACTAATTGGTACAGTTCAGCAGTTCGGGACCAAAATGGGTGGAGCTAAGCTGAAATCAGACCTTGCTGCAAACAAGACAGGTTAGCACAAACCACATTATTATTACTACTCTAACTGATTACCAACAAGTAGTTACACCTTTCAGCAGGGCTCCTTCTGCACAAGTAGCGATGGCAGAAACAGAGCGAGTATTCGGCAGCCCGGGTGGGACTCGGGCATGGAGATGCACAGTCCCCCTCCCAGATTAATTATATCTGTGATCAGGCAGCACTTAAAGAGACAGTACATGGAGGCCATGTAGGCACTCACTAGCAACACATTTAAATGGCAATAGCACCGAATACCAGCCAAGCAGTGAGCAATTTGGCAAGCTCATGGAAGACGTTTCAGGAACCCCCATTTGAAGGTGGTTACACCAATATCACCTGCCCCACTCCTGTGAGATTGTATCAGTGAGAAGACTGTCTATAGCTGTTCCTCCAATAGGTAAGTCCCCACCACATTTGTTTCTGTACCGCCTCCACATCATGTTACCTTCAACTGCTATGGATGAGTTAGGAATTTTTGTAGTTAGCCAGGATTCTGTATTTACTATAAAGTCAGGCTTGTACAAATTTATCCAAACTGTTATTTCATCCATTTTTGGTGACAAGCTACATTTATTCAAATGTATTAAAATGCATGAAGGCCGTAATGTTTTTTTAAGATATCATTATTGACTGTGTTAGGGTTTGGAGGGGTGCCAGCATCAGGGTCATGATTTGGGGTGGCATCTTTTATTTAATTATTGAAAACTTTGGAGAATACCTTTGAGCACAAGTGCTCATTTACAAAGGTTCCACGTCAAATACATAGTCACAAAAAAACACTACAGGCATAATAGCAGTTCAGAGGAAATGCAGTTGAGTCACACTCAGAGCACTTAAGGCAGAACAATTACATACAGTTTTAAAAAATCCATACAGATCATTGTACAAAAAGTCACCGGATATGTACAGAGAGAAACCAAATAAAACAGCAAATGGTTACAGTTGCAAGGACTGCAAGGGCAGACTGCAGAGAACTCTTAAACTGATGAATCTTGAGGAGATTCAGCAGCATATTAGGTATTTGTTTAACCATTTAGTGGCCCTGACAGCAAATGTCGACTTGCCCAGCTGAGTACACTTGGAAAGGAGGTTTAAGGGCATTTCTGACCATATTCTTGGTGTTACTGGTTGGAGACAGTACATAAATAATTTGTTAAAGCAGGGGGTGTTTGGCACAGGAGCACCTTTTTGGCTAACAGATCTGGTGCTTTATTCTGCAGGGTAAAGGTAGCCAGTTAGTGAGTACATAAAGAGTACAACTATCAGTGCGTTTATTTGCACCAAGTGCAAAGCATCACGCTTTATGACAGTTCAGCTTTACTCTGTTTAGTTATGTGTCACAGGCAGCTTCATAGACAGAGAGGCCAAAATCTGTAAGTGACAGTGATTTCTGAGAATCTTAATACTGCATGTGCATTCTCAATGAATAGCCTTCTGTTTACTTTAGTGTCATCATGACATAATATACTGAGGAGCAAAGTGCTTGACCCTTCCATGCATGGTGCTCAAGGGTTTGTGTCTTGCATTTATCTTCTGAATTACAGATACTATACTGATATGATATCATGTTTGATTCATGAGCCTGCTTTTTGACTGAGGTAAGAATTTTTTCCCCAAGTGACTGTGACTAGGGGAGTGAAATAATCCACAACCCCCAGTTTTAAACCTTAGATGCTCAATAAATAGTTTGCAGATCCCATGGAGCACAAAATTTCTGCAGACATTTAAAGTCAGCTGTTCTGATTTAAGCAACTCTGATCATGTAATACTTTCTATTTACTCATTTCTATTTATCTATTTAGTTGGTTATTGAAACTTTGGAGAAATGCATTTGAGCACAAGTGCTCATTAACAAAGGTTCGACATCAAATACATAGTCACAGAAAATTATTATAAGTACAATAAGCAGTTTCAGAAGAAATGCGCTTGAGTCAGGCTGAAAGCACTTAAGACAGAACAATTGCATGCAATTTTGAACAAAAATAAAATCCACACAGATCGTTGTATACAAAGTCATGGGTATTGAACAGAATGGTGCTATGCACTCAATTTTAATCAATTTGGTTTTTATTTTATATTAACTGAAATACCAAACAACTGTGGTGTTTTTTTTTCAGATTTATTCAAGGTGTTTAGGTGAGGCTTGAGAAACAAATGTTAGCCATGCACACCATACCTTAGACAAATGTGAATAACTCCTAAAGTATACATGGTAGACACAAAGTATCAGCAGCAAAATTGTTCAGAACAAAATTACCTAACGGTGCTATGCAATCAAGTCTAAGCTATTCGGATTGTTTTATATTTAGATAAAAACTGTTGACTTCCTCAGACGTTTCTAGGCCTGAGTGAAAGTCAGCTGAGTACGTCTACAGGCATTATTGGTCTGAGTGGCTATGCTTTCAGCCACCACCTACAGAGGTATCTAGGCCTGAATGAGTTAACCAGTTAGTGGCCCTGATAGCAAAGGGTCACTTGCCCAGCTGAATATGACTGAAAGGAGGCTCAATGGCATTTCTAGCTATGTTCCTGGTGTTGTACTGGTTGGAGACGGTGTTGAAGCAATTTGTTAAGCAGCAGTGTTATGCCCAAGAGTGCCTTTTTTTTAGCTAGCAAAAAAGTCTGGAGCTTTATTCTGCTGGGTAAAGATAGCCAGTTAGTGAGTGCACAAATGGTACAGCTATGAGTGTGGTTATGTGCACCAAGTACAAAGCAGCATGCCTTATTACAGATCAGTGTTACTTTGTTTAGCACCATGTCACAGGCAGCTATGTAGACAGGGAGTCCATAATCTATGAGTGACAGCATGGAGCTGGCCACAATAATTTTTATTTTTTACCTAGTATTCTGTGTATTACTTGCTCACTGGATGATGCAGTCACACATTGTAGACTGTGCCTATGATTTGTTTGTTTTGTACCAAATCTCCTCATACCTGATATTGAAACCTAGTATTCACTGTTCTCAAATGGACCTATGCATCAAACCTGTATATTGTGCTTATTATTGTTGCTTGCATCAAATCTGTTTCATGTGTATTACTGTTACCTTGTACTCCACTGTCACCCTGCGCCATGTGTTATGGCCCGGGACGTGCCTGAAAACAGTCCCTGGGATCAATGCACTCACCCAGTTATCAAAGTCATAAATAAATAATTAAATAAATAAATTAAGGTGTCTAGCATTACCAGTGAGATTGTTCCTGTTCTGGTACAGGGCACTAAGTTTTCTGTTAACTATGGCCACCAGATTGTCAACATGAGGTGTAAAAGGTAAGGTGTCATCCAAAGTTACTCCAAGGTATTTGAATGTCTCCGCCTGTTCAAGGTTATATCCATGACCATTTCTGATGACAAAGGGTGGGACTTTCCTCTTCCGTGGGAAGCTAGAGAAGAGCATGACCTTTGTTTTTTTGTCACTGAGGACCAGTTTGTTGTTGGAGAACCAGATTTCAAGTGACCTAAAGTTACTTTGAAGAGTGACAGGAGGCTGTCAAGATCAGGATTTTAAAAATAGTTGACTGTATCATCAGCATAGAGGAGTACATTGGCTGTCTGACAGGCATCAGGCAGTTCATTTATGAAGAGACCAAATAAAAGTGAGTACAAAAAAGTCAAGATTCCAGCCACTAAAGTAGTTTTTCGAAAATTATTTCTTTTTATTTTCATATATTTTTTTCAAATAGCCATAAGATCCTTATTCCCAACATTTCACCTGTACATCCAGCTTCATCGGGGAGGATCTAGACTATAAACAATCAAAAATGGGTTTTAATAAATATTTTTTTAACCGAATATAATATTTTTATTCTTATTAATATAGTTAAACATAATCAGGGACAATGGTTTACCGCATATGCAGTGACGCGGACGGGAATGTGGATTTCTGATTGGCCCGTGGAAAACGGCGCCAAAAATGGAACTAGCGTTTGTTCTCGCTGATTGTGAGAACAGAGCGCTATAAATTGCAGTGCAGTGTGTTTGTTTTTTTTACTCTGCACTCTGCTTTGCTGCTGCCGTTTCTTTTGCTGTCTGCTGTGTTCCTGCGACGACAATCTCTGCCCATCATCGGCCATCAATTCATTCTGTTCACTTCCCAGTAAGTTTTCTGCTGCCTGTGTTGTGGGGGGGGGTAGTAAGCTTGGCTCAGAGTTGTTTGTTTATTTTTAGCAATATGCGTAGTGCGATCCGTGAGACCACACCTCCGCCAGCACTGGTCTGAAAAGTGGTTCCCAAATGCCAAAGTAGTTACTAATCCCAACTTTCTCTGGATAGGGAGAGGCCCAAAACCACGGAAACCTCCGAAACCGGAAACCCCAAAACTCAATTAAGAAGTCTGAGGGTATGTCATTGTCAGGCCTGGTCATTGTTCACCTTTAAATCTGATTTACTTTTGTCTTGCGTTTGTCCCAAAGTTCTGATAACGGACACTCCCGAGAATATGGCGCCAGTGGGAATCGGGAGAGATCGACATCGTTGATTCTTCCGAGGAGAGTGAGAGAGACAGGAATAGGAGCAATTCCTCACACAGATTATTTTATTTTTCTTAT
The DNA here is from genome assembly GCA_016271365.2 of Neoceratodus forsteri. Classification (NCBI taxonomy): domain Eukaryota; kingdom Metazoa; phylum Chordata; order Ceratodontiformes; family Ceratodontidae; genus Neoceratodus; species Neoceratodus forsteri. The sequence goes on along the minus strand of CM057455.1, from coordinate 1,289,131,901 downwards.
ACGGGTCTTAGTGTTGCTGCATGAGCCATCTGGCACCAAGAACCGCCTCAAAGAACGGAGCAGCTGCCCATAAATCTTGGCATCCCACTGGCTGTAAGTTGTACCACAAGAGCAACATAGAATGGCAGTGATTCTGATTAGGCACTTGATTTTAATCAGTTAACAAATTCAGCCATACATGTACGAGCCAGAGGCAGATGCGGTGGATATTAATGCAGGGGCTGTATGTAGTGAAGTGAATGTACAGGCATTAGTAGAATCTCCTGGATTAAAGTGTTAGTAAGCTACCCACCCGAAGTTGGGACACCGTAACTGTAAAGGTTTGTGGGGTGGGCAGAGTGGCTGGTCTGATGCATCGGGTGGGGAGAGTGGCTGGGCTGGTGCACTGGGGTGGGGAGAGTGTCCGTGCAGGTCCATGAGGGTGGGGAAAGTGGCTGGGCTGGTGCACTGGAGTGGGGAGAGTGTCCATGTAGGTCAGTGGGGTGGGCAGAGTGTCTGTGCAGGTTTGTGGGGGTGGGCAGAGTGGCTGGGCTGATGCATCGGGGTGGGGAGAGTGGCTGGGCTGGTGCACTGGGGTGGGGAGAGTGTCCGTGTAGGTCAGTGGGGTGGGCAGAGTGTCTGTGCAGGTTTGTGGGGGTGGGCAGAGTGGCTGGGCTGATGCATTGGGGTGGGGAGAGTGGCTGGGCTGGTGCACTGGGGTGAGGGAGAATGTCCGTGCAGGTCCATGGGGGTTGGGAGAGTGGCTGGGCTGGTGCACTGGATTGGGGAGAGTGTCCGTGTAGGTCAGTGGGGTGGGCAGAGTGTCTGTGCAGGTTTGTGGGGCTGGGCAGAGTGGCTGGGCTGATGCATCGGGGTGGGGAGAGTGGCTGGGCTGGTGCACTGGGGTGGGGAGAGTGTCCGTGCAGGTCCATGGGGTGGGAGAGTGGCTGGGCTGGTGCACTGGGGTGGGAGAGTGTCGTGTGAGGTCTGTGGGGTGGGCAGAGTGTCTGTGCAGATGCATCGGGTGGGGAGAGTGGCTGGGCAGGTCTGTTGGGGTGGGAAGAGTGGTTGGGCAGGTCTGTTGGGGTGGGCTGACTGTCCAGGCAGGTCCTTGGGGGGTGGGCAGAGTGGTTGTGCTGGTGGGGAGAGTAGCTGGGCTGGCCGGGCAGGTCTGCTGGGTTGGGAAAGAGTGTCCGTGCAGGTCAGTGATCCCTTTGAGAAGAGCCCTTATTGCAGATTGGAGCTCCTACATGTGGTACTCTAGGAAGGGTGATGTCTGCCCGAAATTCCCACAGGTTGGGAGGGGGATCTTTAGGATTGGCAGGGGTTCAAATAGAAAAGCCCTGTCGATGCCCTTGAGTTTGTCACCTACTCTGAAGGAAGCTTGATGCTGCTAATGTGGTCATTGCTGGCCAGCTGAGGGACAGGCTGGGCAGACTGGTTCACATGATGGCACAAAATGGTTCTGGCCTCTGAGGGAGGGGCGGGCAGGCGAAGTGGCGCAGAACCATTTTTTCCAGCATGTATGCCAGTCGGCCAGGTCCGTGCCACACTCTGGTGCTCTTTTGTGGATGGTCGGCTGAGGGACGGGCTGGGCGGACTGGTTCACATGCTGGCACAAAATGGTTCTGGCCTCTGAGGGAGGCGGGCGGGCGGAGTGGTGCAGAACCATTTTTCCAGCATGTATGCCAGTTGGCCAGGTCCATGCCATGCTCTGGTGCTCTTTTGTTGATGGTCAGCTGAGGGACGGGCTGGGCGGACTGGTTCACATGCTGACAAAAAATGGTTCTGGCCTCTGAGGGAGGGGCAGGTGGGCAGAGTGGCGCAGAACCATTTTTTCCAGCATATATGCCAGTCGGCCAGGTCCGTGCCACGCTCTGGTGCTCTTTTGTTGATGGTCGGCTGAGGGACGGGCTGGGCGGACTGGTTCACATGCTGGCAAAAATGGTTCTGGCCTCTGAGGGAGGGGCGGGCGGGCAGAGTGGCGCAGAACCATTTTTTCCAGCATGTATGCCAGTCGGCCAGGTCTGTGCCACGCTCTGGTGCTCTTTTGTTGATGGTCGGCTGAGGGACGGGCTGGGCGGACTGGTTCACATGCTGGCACAAAATGGTTCTGGCCTCTGAGGGAGGGGCGGGCGGGCAGAGTGGCGCAGAACCATTTTTTTCCAGCATGTATGCCAGTCGGCCAGGTCCGTGCCACGCTCTGGTGCTCTTTTGTTGATGGTCGGCTGAGGGACGGGCTGGGCGGACTGGTTCACATGCTGGCACAAAATGGTTCTGGCCTCTGAGGGAGGCGGGCGGGCAGAGTGGTGCAGAACCATTTTTCCAGCATGTATGCCAGTCGGCCAGGTCCTCTGCACGCTCTGGTGCTCTTTGTTGATGGTCGGCTGAGGGGCGGGCTGGGCGGACTGGTTCACATGCTGGCACAAAATGGTTCTGGCCTCTGAGGGAGGGCAGGCGGGCAGAGTGGCGCAGAACCATTTTTCCAGCATGTATGCCAGTCGGCCAGGTCGTCTCACTCTCTAGTGCTCTTTTGTTGATGGTCGGCTGAGGGACGGGCTGGGCGGACTGGTTCACATGCTGGCACAAAATGGTTCTGGCCTCTGAGGGAGGCGGGCGGGCAGAGTGGCGCAGAACCATTTTTCCAGCATGTATGCCAGTTAGCTAGGTCCGTGCCATGCTCTGGTGCTCTTTTGTTGATGGTCGGCTGAGGGGCGGGCTGGGCAGACTGGTTCACATGCTGGCACAAAATGGTTCTGGCCTTTGAGGGAGGGGGAGGCGGGCAGAGGGCGCAGAACCATTTTTCCAGCATGTATGCCAGTCGGCCAGGTCCGTGCCATGCTCTGGTGCTCTTTTGTTGATGGTCAGCACCGTGGATACCCAAGTGAGGACTGGCTGCATGACAGGCCTGGGTCCCAGGCTTGTGATGCAGCTGTTCCACATATCTGCCCCCCCCAACCCGGGTTGGGGGAAGGTGCGTTGTTTGGTTTGGTAGTGATTTGTTGGGCATGTGTCTTTACTAAAATGCATATTTTTCATTTGTAAAGTATTGTTGTTGGGTGGTGTGCATATAATAGGCACACGTTCAGACAAAAATCTTTATTAAACATAATCAAACTGAATCAACCTCCATGTTTCATCTGAACCCAGAGGGCATCTGTGCAGTTGGAAATGTGGATTGTTCTTCTCGGTTCCCTTCATCAATTTTGAAGGACGCAGACATTGGATTACCTAGGGGATAAATAGACAAGTTAAACTGTCGAAATGCATGTTAACAATTTTACCACTTTTATTAAATACATTTTCTATGTTGAAGCTTTTGCCGGAATTTCTAATGGAATATGTTGGAGGCCTGTTGGTGGCCTGTCTTGATTTATGCTTATAAAATTTAAATGTTCTGAATAAAAAAGTTGTTGCTGGGGGGGGGGCGGCCTTTGCAGCAACCTGGGTTACCATCCTGCCAGCAGAACTACTTTCCTGAGTTTGAGCTCTGACATGAAAACTAAGAGGCTCCATTTTCATCAAGATAGCCAGAAAGTTCACAATTTACTATTTTTACTATTTTACTAATTTACTATTTTTGTGATTCTGGGTTGGTTTATTCTTTGGAAGAGATTGTTTGTATCTCTCCATTAGCGTCCTCATTAATCACTTGAAGTTTTTAAGCTGGATGCACTTTGTTTACAAATAAAACAAATCAGGCACGCATCTATATATTAGATAGGGACTGAACCGACGGAGTCCACCTTGGCGTCTGGTGGTTCGGCTTACTTCACGTCTGAGCTTGGACAGATTTGTTCATGGCATTGGGCTGCAGTGCCGCACATGCTGCCGTCACACGGGATGGGTGGGGGCTGCAGTGCCGCACATGCTGCCATCACACGGGATGGGTGGGGGCTGCAGTGCCGCACATGCTGCCGTCACACGGGATGGGTGGGGGCTGCACTGCTGCACATGCTGCCGTCACACGGGATGGGTGGGGGCTGCAGTGCCGCACATGCTGCCGTCACACGGGACGGGTGGGGGCTGCAGTGCCGCACATGCTGCCGTCACACGGGATGGGTGGGGGCTGCAGTGCTGCACATGCTGCTGTCACACAGGGATGGGTGGGGGCTGCATATAAATATTGAGGAAAGGCTGCGGTTTCCATTTTGCCTGGAGATGGAAGTTAAAGTGACTTCTCGGTGCTTTCAAGGCTGTGCTCTGCTACAGACTGTACTGCTGTTCAGCTCAAACCCAACCCTGGCCTGTTGACTGATGTGGATGCCTGAACTCCAGACTGCTAACAGCAACATGTCCTATCCGCTGAAAAGTAAGTTTATTTTGGATGTCTCATCGTTCACTTTTTTGGTGAAGACTGGTTCACTTTTTGGTATGGGGGCAACAGTAGCTATTAGAGGTAGTTTATTTTCAGGTGGTTAGTGACTGAATGGTTTGGAGTGTTGGTGGCAAGTTGGCCTGCCATGTAAAGTCCCACTCAACCACAATTAAAATAATTGAAAATGACTTGCAGAGATACTGACACCAACCTTGTTGGACACTTTTTCAGTGATGGCCTTTGTGCCAGTCACTGAGTACCTAACCCAGTGAGTGAGAGTTGCCCATGATGAGTGACTTGAATGAATGGAGGTGTCTGCATCAACATCCTCCTTGAAGTGGGTTTTGTTACTACAACCCGGAGATGTTGACCAGAGCCCTTGTTCCCAAATGCAGACGTTTGGGGATATCCTGCTTCACGTTTTATACACCCTGGGTGGTTTGCACAAAGTGTTTCCTGTGGATGGTGGTAGCTAGGGACTGGGCAGTGTGGGTGGCAAGCTGAATCATTGCAATAAGACCTAACTATATGGCCCGTTGCTGCATTCAGGATGATGTGGCTGCAACCATGGCTATGTTGGTAACACTATAGTCATGGTGGCTCACAGTCAGACTTTTAGGTTCTGTCTCCCAGCAGAGGAGGCAGATGGCATATCTAACTAGGTGTCATTTACTTGTGCATGTGGGTGTGTGTGCGTGTGTGTGTGTGTGTCCTTTGTTTACATAATAATTTTTATTTATTTTTTCAAATTTTAGGCTTCAACATTCCTGCTTGGTATGAATTTCTGCTGGAAATAATCATCTCTAAAAGGTATGGTGTGATCTTCAGATTCATGTGTTTTCCAAGTCTTAGTTTGTTTGAGCCGGGGAGACCGATAAGGTCTTGGTGCAACGAACAGCAAGCCCGGGATCCTGTATGTCATCAGGATTTCTCATCAGCTGTGGCCAGGGCTATATTTGGATGTCAGTATTATACTTTTGTATTATATAGTCAAGCCTGTGACAGCTTCTGAGGACAGCTTGATTTCTGTAGCTGCTCCAACCGACTGCCATCCATGGATTGAGCATGGTCCACATGGATTAGCAGTGAGATTCTGATTCTGGTATTGTTTTTTGTATGGATTGTGAGCAGCTGAGATCAGCATGTTTTCTGTTGCTATTCTCCAGACTCTCATCCATGGGCAGAAGTTATGTGATATTTCAATCCTTAATGTCGTTGTTGTGAAGCTTTAAGTAGTTCTAAAGCCTGTTTTTAATATCTCTCCAACTTGTGTTCCACTTTTTAGTTCTTTGAGTCATCTGTTCTCGCATCGTGATGGCAACACCAAGCAAAATGGCAAAACTTTCCAGTGTCACTGCTAAGGACCGTGCATTGCAATTCAAGTTGGAAGGCATGTATGAGGATGGAGGGAAAATGTTTTGTCGCTTTTGTGATCACCCCATTGACTATGTGAGGAAGGACACAGTGTTGGATCATTGCAAAAGTAAAAAACATATGAAGAATGCAAGCCAGAAAAATAGCAACAGACAGGTGACGCTTCACACCAGCTTTAATGCCACAACTTCTGCAGCTGCAGCACGGGAGAATACTGTATTGGGTGTTTTAAGGGCTTGGTGTGGTGCAAATATTCCCATCGGAAAGTTGGATCAACCGTGCATAAGAGACTGGATGGGGGACAACGTTAAAGGAATTGGTGCTCTCCCAAAGGTATCCACCTTAAGGCAGAACTACTTGCCCAAATTGACAAAGGAAATGGAGGACAGAATTTCACAGCTTGTGAAAGGGAAGACATTCTCTGTAATGTGCGATGAGACGACAGATGCAGATGCTCGCTGTATACTCAACATAATTTTTGGTATGCAGGACGGACAATCTATCATTGCAGAAACAACAGAGTTGACAGCAGTAAATCACACCACTGTCGCACAATGTGTTATAAAGACATTGCAGAAATATGATGTGGAGATGGACCAAGTAGTCGCCTTCATCAGTGACAATGCACGGTACATGGTGAAGTGCTTCAAAGAGGTTTTATATGGCCTTATTGGTGCCATGTGATCCATGTTGGTTGCTGGGCACATGTGTTATCCTTGGTGGGAGACACATGGATTGACCATTTGAACTGGTCAATAAACTTGTAACACTTGAAATACTCATTCCAGCAGTCGCCCAAGCGTGAGAAAGTACTTGGCATTCCTGGAGGCGAGATGTAGAAAAGAAAAATTGCCTCCTGTTCCTGTCTTAACCCGTTGGAACACTTGGTTTGAAACCGTTAAGTACCATTCACTTTATCTTCAGCACTTAAGAGACTTCTTCCAGAGGAAGCAAGTGATTGCAACTCCATGAATTCATTGAAAAACTTTTCCAAGAACTGGTTTACAGAGCTACAGATTCACACAACCTTCATCGCTGAAAACTGCAATGATCTCATCAGCACAATAGAACTTCTACAAAGGAAAGACAAACCCTTGGCTGTTTTGTATTCGATGCACTACATGGAATAAAACAGAGGTTTCAGATTGGTGTATCAAAAGCGGAAGCATTTGGAGAAAGGACAGATGAATACTTAGCTACTCTTAGGCCACGGGTTAAGCAGGAGCAGATTGCAATTTTCAAAAGCATTTGGAGTGGCCTAAACAAAATGGCAAAACACATGAAACAAACCAGCCATAGGGTTCTTGAAAGCCTGCATATTTTGAACCTACAACCTTCCTAAATTGAATAGGGACTTCACACTACTCCAGTGGCATTGGTGTATTTGAACTGCACAACCAAATTGCACTACAAAGGACTGGGAGATGTATGTTGGGCAGGACATAGGAGAGCTTCCAGACATAATGGACTTTAATGTTGGCCAGTACTGGATTTCAGGTGCAGCCAATTACAGTACTGGCCAAAGCTGCTCTGCAAACATTTGGATACCTGTCGAGTGCCGATGTGGAGAGATCTTTCTCGGTCTGAGGACAGATCACACAGACCAAAGAGCGTAACCTACTAGTAGACAATATGAGATTACTATCCCAGCTTATGTACAATAAATCAAAGGACTAGATTGGTGGACATTTCTACAGGCATTTTGCACTTTTTAGTTATAGGGTGTAAACACTTTCAATAACATTATTATTTTCCATATTCCTTATCGTGTGTCTGTGTGTATTTATATTTTGTTTTAGTTCATTTTTTCACTGTATATTTTGTCATACTGTATTGCACATTTTGCACATTTTCATTTAGGTTTTGTTTATGCACAGTTTTCCACAGTTATTGTACCTTTGCACATTTGACACTTTAGTATTTGTATTTAGGTTTTAGTTCGCTTGTGTTTCAATATATATTTTCACTTTCTACATTCTGCACATTTTCATTTAGATTTTGTTTTGTTCACATTTTCAACTGTTGTATATTGTTTTGATTTGCAATATTTGCACTCTTTATAAACTACCTTTCTTGAAATGGTATACTTGCTTTTATTGACTTCATTAACATTTCTTGGGATGAGAACTTACGAGAAAGGTCATGTAGGCGATAACCAGTCTACATTATGTGGTGATGGGTGGCAGTCTCTAATGGCTAGTTCCTTTTAATTTATCCTAGTGTCCTGCAATCTAATATTCTGTATTGTCACACCTGAGGGCTGTGGGCTGCAGAGCTTTACCACCATGTTACTGACAACACACCGGAAGGATGGAGGCCACAGTGCTGCTGCCATTGAACAGGAGGGAGGAGGGCCGCAGTGCTGCTCCTGCCATCACACTTTAGGGATGGGGGCTGCAAGGCTGCTGCCAATCAGACCAGAGGGAGGGGTCCACAGTACTGCTGTCCCCATTGCGTCAGAAGGATAGGGGCCATTAGTGGTCCTGTCATTATACAGGAGGGATAGGAGATGTAGTGCACCTGCTGCCTTGACAAACTGTAGCTTCTAAAATAACTTGATAGCTACAAGTGCAGATATGCAACAGCAGATGTAGAAATGTGAAAATGCATGCTAACAGAGTGAAAAAATGGTTAAATACAGGTTACAAAGCCAACACCGGTTAAAAACGATTTTGGACTTGCAGACACCGGTGACAATACCGGTTTTGTCAATCTGCAAAATGGAATTTGCCTTTTCTCAATCACGGTAAACCACCGTCCCTGCACATAATTCATATTATGGTGCCGGGCTGAATTATGCATTCAACATCTCACTAACGTTTGATCTAAGTACTTTCCTATAACACAAACAATCAGTTATTGTGTACTGTTTTCTTATAGAAGTTCAATATATCTGACAGTACTAAATCTTGCCAGAAGGGGGCATACCGTAGGAGGACCCCACTGGAACTAGATACATCACTGATATTCAATCAGTTACACAAAGTGCATACATTCTGTTCTTAAATATTTTTCATTCACACTGTTAAACTTGATATTTTCTAGTTATTTTATTCTTAACATAGTTATATTCTCTCATATAACATCCTGTTTAAGTGTGTAATTCTCGTACCTTGCTTTATCTTGTAAATATTTCTTCTGGTGTTAATAACTTGTTCATACTGCAGGACCCATGTTTCTTTCCAACAGCTTCATATAAAAGTGTTACAGGTTACTTTATAGCTGAGTAATATTCCCATTTATAACATACATTATTCTGTTAATGAGAACACTAACCTTAACTTTGTTCAGTTAGCCAGCCTGGTGGTGCTGAGGGTTGAGGCACTGGATGCCACACCTTGCACCGTGCTGGTGACCCGGGTTCAGGAATGAACTCAGGTCATCGGGGGTCGGCAGGGCCAGGAGAGGACTCAGCATCCAGAGGACTGCTATCTCTCCTGGGGTGGTGGTAGCATTCACCACTGTGTTACTGGCTCAGGTGGAGACTGGGCAGTGAACAAAACACCTTGTATGGGGTTTGGGGTGTCAGGCAGATGGCACATGGGTGCAGGTGGAGGCACCCATCGTACAGGCATCATTGGCTGTTCACACCCCCGAGCAACAGAACACAAGGAAAAAGCACTGGCACCAGGGAAGGTAAAGGTGGGTCCAAGGGACAGCTCCCACATCCAGCTCCAGGTCTGTCTTGGCCAGGCCTCTGGCTCTCCTTCCACACTGTGGCAGCCCATCTGGATTAGAGATAGAGCACCAGAAAGGAGTGTGGCGGTCCCATCCTGAGGGGCTCAGAGCCGGGGGGCTGGGAGGTCAGAGACATGGAGGAGAGAACTCCCAGGATAGAGGCTGGGCTCGAGAAGACCTCAGGCTGGACAGGAAGAAAGCCAGTTCAAGCTGACCATACCAGAGAGAGTCCTATGGGGCCAGCAAGGAGGAGCAGATAAAAAGAGTTAACAAAAATAAAAAATTAAAACTTTGTTCAGTTAGAAACAATGGTTGCTATTTCAAAGCTTGCATGTCCCCTAAATTAATTTTAAATCATGAAGTTACAATATGTTATAAGTTATATAAACAAATTTATTTTCTTGCCATTTCCTCCACAAAACTAACCTTGTTTAGTAAGTTTTGTCACTTTTCTGGGACCTTTTCATTATACAAGCTTCTCAAGCTCTGTAACATGTTAATATCACATTTGTTTCTGTTTTTTGTCTGTTATTATAAGTCTTGCACCATCGCATTTTCAAACCATATTTTAATTTGAAATGTGCATCACTCTATACTTACTATAAGATTAGTGCTTTACTTTTTGTTGCTGTATCTCAATGTGCTTGTAAAGTTTTAACATAACACTTTCTATCTGTTGGGAAAAGCAGTATGCTATTTAGTTACAACGTCATGATACAACTCAAATAATGTGGTCAGTACTGTTGTACTGTAGTTCAGGCTTACCTCAAGGTGTGTGCGTCTGTCTGCTACCCTCTGGTCTGCACAGAGCTGAAAACTGGTTGATATTTATGTGCTTGTGGGCTAAGGAGTGGCTGCCAGCAAACAGTACCAGGATCAAGGAAGTGAACCTAAGAGCACTGCATGCTGGCTGGTTGCTAGGCAACCATAAGGGCATGTCACGACATGCACTTTCTGCCCCTAAAGCCCACATAGTTGTATTTGAAACAGGTGTGGAGTGTGTAGGCTCCATGTAAGTGTGGCTGGTTGCAAGTACAATGTTATTGTTTTTTTTTTTTGTTCCAGTATTCATTTTTCTTTTGAGTTTATAACTTTTCCAGTGGATCAGGATGTCTGTAAGTTTTGTTACTAGACATTTCATTTTAACTGCCAAGCACAATTTATGTATATAGTTATTGGTGCCACATATATTCGAGTGGCTGCTTGGTCTCCAATAGTGTCAATGTTTTCAATATGGTGTCCCCATTCTTAAAATGTACACGTTGGCCTTGCAACTCAGTTCCACACTAGATTGCTTAGTGGTATCAATAAGCAGGCTCATAATTCCACACGTGTCCATTTCTTATAAAGTATACTTCACTATTGGGTAACAGTTCTATCAGGTTTGATAGTGTCTGTGTGTAATGTTAAGCATAAGGTTTCTATATTAGATATTTATGTGGCAATATATACACATGAAAATGGAGGTCACCAATCCTACTTGTGGTCCTCGACCACTGGTAGCTGGTTTGGGGCAAATACAGGCAAGAACTTAGTTGTACTGCATTGTATATATTGGTGTAGTCAGGAGTGACCATCCACTTGCTGTGTAGGTATAGGGGAATGGATGAAGAGGGTGGGGGGTAGTTGGGTCTGTGATGTATTAACTATCACCCTCAACAAATGATCCCCAGTTATTCTCCATAATGTATGTGTGCCAAGGGGCTAAGGTGGTGTTTACCAACAAGCCCTCCAGTTCTTATCTTCATTCAGTCCAAATCTATCACTGGTTGTGTGTAATGCACAGATCCAGTATATCTCCTATATTCCAAATGTTTACTCAGTTGCCCCTCTGTCTGGGTGGGGTGGGGGTCTACATGTTCTATTCACCAGAATTTAAAGAGCTGCATTATGCCCTGCTTTCACAAAATGGATTGCTACTGGGGATGTCTTATTTCTTAGGTGTATGTTGCTTTTGTGATCTGATATTCTAGATTTCAGGGGCCTAGTAGTCTGTAATACATATATTTTAGAATATGGGCTGGTTAAAATGTAAACAACATGGTCTTATCACAATTTATATTCATTTTAATGCTGTATGTTTGGTTTCCATTTGGATGTTTAATTTCACATTTTTTAGAAGTATTGTTGAAATGGCAGCAATGGCCGCAAGGTTGCATCCCTGGTTTTAGGTGTCCTAGCAGCAGTTGGCCTTTTGTTGTTGTTAAAGGTTTTTTTTTCTGAATGTACTAACCTATCTCTGACAGTTTTGACTTGTTTTGATGCCACTATAGGTTTCGTCCATAGTTCTGGGACAAATGTATGCCTCGAGGTGTCCCGGTGTTTAAAAACTATATTCTTGATCAGTTCTGTAAATGTCAAGTAAGTTAGAGATAATACTGTTCTGATAGATTCAGCCTAATCCTCAGAGCTTCCACTTCTATTCTGCAGGTTTTTTTTGTTTTCTGAAGTGCTTTAGTGATTGTTCTTTTTCCATAACCTCTATTGCAGAATCTGTTTGCCATGTTCTGGTATATCTCTTCCTGCTTGTTAGTATTACTGCAATTGCATTTAACCCTCAGCATCTGTGAACAGGGGATTCCCAGGACCAGATGTGAGGGGTTGTAGCCTTGTGCATGTAATAGTGTGTTTCTATCTATGAGTTTTCTGTAGATTGTGTATTCAGTTTTATTGTCATGCTTGTAAAGGATTAGGTCTAAATAAGGTACCTCTTCATGACTGGCGGTCATACTAAAGCTCAGGTTTTCCCCAATGCCATTTAAGTGCTCATGGAGAGCCCCAAGCTCTTCCACAGTCCCATCCCAGATGATCAGCAGATCGTCAATGTATCTCTTATAACATGTAATGTGTTTCTAGAAGGGGTTGTACATAGGATTAGTGATGAAGAGAGTTTCAAAGAGTTCCATGCATAAATTGGCATTGGTGGGAGCCATGGTACTGCCCATTGCAGTCCCTTGTATCTGTCTGTAGTAAGTTTCGTTAAATTTGAAATAGTTTTCATAGAGTACTAAGCTTGCAAGTTCTAGCAATGTGCTGTTTGGTGGTGTATGCTTATCCCTAACTTTGTTAAGACTATTTCTAGTGTACAGAGTCCCTCTTCATGTGGTATGCTGGTATAAAGCTCATTTTCATCCATAGTGCAAAGGATAACATTCTGAGAGTCAGTAGTAGTATTGAGACTCCGTATAAGTTTAATCACATCATTAGTGTCACGTGAGTAACTGTACATTGGGGTACTGCTTGTTTGGTGTAGTGATTTACAAAGTTGTATGCTGCCTCATGGATCGATTCAATGCCTGTAATTATAGGCCATGCTGGTGGGTTTGTAGGATTTTTGTGTATTTTGGGTAGCCTGTAAAAAATCGGTATCTTGGGGGATGTGTTTATTGGTAACTTGGCCTGCCATTCTTCCAGGTGGCCGAGTTCACGTTCTGTTTTCAGGATTTCATTCAAGCTTAATATTATTCTAGCTGTGAAGTCAATTCATTGTTGGTATGTATGCATTGCACATCTTGATGTATTCATCCACATCCATGACTACAATCCCTGCCCCTTTTCTGCTGGTTTTAGCATGATAGAGGTATCGTGTTCCAGTGCAGACAACACATCTCATTCCTGCCTGGTTAAGTTATATTTGGGTTTCAGATTCTTATTATTCCTGAGTATCCTGTCCACATCTAGCATAACCTGATTGATGTAAGCGTCAACATTATGATTATGTCCTTTTGGGGGATTGTAAGATGATTTCTGTTTAATGCTGAATTCGAGGCTTTTGACATCTGGATCTTGTAGTGGTCTCATATAGACTTGTTCTTTCAGTCTGATTTGTCTAAAAAATGTTTGGAGATCGATCATGATCTGAAATCTATTGGGGTGGGTGAATGAAGAGAATGAGAGGCCTCTGCTGAGCACTGAGAATTCTGTGTTCGTTGAAGTTTTTTTTTTACTTAGATTGAAGATGGCTATGGTTTCCTCCCCCTCCATCTGCCACCTCCTCCTCTGCCTCCTCCTTGTCCTATTGATCCTAGAACTATTTAGTCTATATTGCCTTGTGACCTCTTGTAATACCTCTGTTGTCTGTCTTCTTGTGGTATGTCTCCCCTGTCTGTGTGTGTGTCTGTCATGGGTCTAAAAAAACTGCTTTTGCCTCTCTGTTGGGTAGGGTGCATGACCAGTCATCTGTGTATAGCTGTCTGAACTGTCAGAATCAGTCTCAGTTCTGTAATTCCTGTATGGTGCTTTTATTTTCCAGCTGTATAACCTATCTAGGTGATAGTCATTAGAGTCTCACCTACATTTTTTTTAGCTTGTTTTTTTTAAGGTTTTCTTCAAATTCACTTAGTGTTTTTTCAGTCTCCTCTAAGGTTTTCTTGAAATTATCTTCCTGTGTCACAATTTTAAGTTAGTCATGTAACTGTGTGATATCTTCAGCTAGTGAATTCCTGCCTTCAATACAGCTTCTATTATTGTGTATATGAAATTGTTAGAACATCTGTTCCTGTTCCCCTTCCAGCTGTCAGTGAGTTTTTTAGATTCAACACCTATATTTGGTTCTATTAACACTCTCAATCCATGAGGGATTCATTTATAATTCAGATATTCGCTAGGGTGAAACCATGCCATTCAAGTGTCATATCCTTATGTTGTAGCTGTTCTAATCTATTCTTAAGTTCCATCTCATTGCTGGTATCTAAGAGATTTTTCTATTGCCTAATGGCAGTAAACAGTCTAAGTTGCTCAGCCTCATTATACCCAATGGTAAGCTGACCAGTTTCAGCACTACCACCCGCTGTAGCAAAGTTTTCCATAAATGTTACATAGATACATACATAGATACATAGATACATAGACAGTGTCGGCAGATAAGGGCCTATGGCCCACCCAGTCTGCCCATTTGAGCTTGTAAGTTCAGTTTGTTTTCCTAGAAGTCTGTTGCACCTTACCCCTGACCTCCAGAATTCCTTTATGTCTATCCCATGCATTCTTAAATCCCGTGATTGTTTCAGCCCCCACCACTTCCTCTGGCAGGGTGTTCCATTTGTCCACCACCCGTTCTGTGAAGAAATTCTTTCTCATGTTTCCTCTGAATCGTCCTCCCTCCAACTTCATCCCATGCCCTCTAGTCCTGGAACATCTTTTTCGCTTAAAAATGTTGTAATACAAATCAAAGTAAGTACAGAATTTGTGTTATTTTACTTACATACAATTTAGGCATACATAGATACAACATTGAAGAGTGAGGTATACATAAGACCAAGACACCACTAGCAATCCTGTCAAAAAAGCACAAAGATTTGTAGGTATGGAAGTCCATCCACTCAAAAGGGCCAATCGCTAGGCCCTTACACACAAAGTCAGTTCACTGGATAAGTGGGTTCCCTTCTAAAATAAGTAGTGTTGTAATTCGAGGGCCAGGAGAAAATAAATGTCAATACAAAAACGTCAAAGTTCCAGCCACTCAAATATTTTCAAAAATTCTTTCTTTTTGTTTTCATATATTTTTTCAAATAGCCATGAAATCCTTATACCCAACATTTCACCTGTACATCAGGCTTCTTCAGGAGAGGATCTAAATTATAAACAGTCACAAACATTTTTTGATACATATGTTTCTTAAACAGAATATAATATTTTATTCTTATTAATATAGTTACACATAATGCATTTTATGGTGCTGGTCTTTCGATACATTCAGCATCTCTCTAACCATCGTATGGTCTAAGTACTTTCCTATAATATAAACAATGAGTTATGGTGTACTGTTTTCTTATAGAAGTTCAAAATATCTAACAGTTCTAAACATTGCCAGAAGGGGGCATACTGTAGGAGGTTAACACTGGAATTAGGTATACCACCAACATTCAGTCAGTTACACCAAGTGCATACATTATGTACTTAAAATATTTTTCATTCACAGTAACTTGATATTCTCTAGTTACTTTGGGCCAGATTTCAGAGCTCGAGGATGCCATAAGCCCTAAGCCAAACAAATGATGCCCAACGGTCCCTGTCGTGATCGGGTTTAAATCCCTTGCGCGAGTGCCTCATAGACCACAATTTTTGTGGTCTTGTGTGCGCCACCCCCAAGAGGCTATTACACGATGCTTGTGCCCGAGCATTGGCACAAGCAGCTGCGAACCATGTAAAATGTCACAACTGCACCCGAGCTTTGAAAATCAGGTTCATTTGCGGCAAAGAGGGTTGGCGCACCGTGAATGTTAAAGTCCTGTGGTGCACGGCCGGATGCAAGCCCTGCGCCAATGTTAGAAAATCTGGCCCTTTATTCTTAACATAGTTATATTCTCTCATATTTCATCCTGTTTCAGTGTGTAATTCTCGTACTTTGCGTTATCTAGTAAGTATTCCTTTTGGAGTTTGTAACTTGTTCAATCTGCTTATCTCAAGGTGTGTGCATCTATCTGCTACCCTCTGGTCTGCACAGAGCTGAAAACTGGTTGATATTTATGTATTTGTGGGCTAAGGGGCAGCAGCCAGCAAACAGTACCAGGATCAAGGAAGTGAGCCTAAGAGCACTGCATGCCGGACAGTTGCTAGGCAACCATAGGAACATGTCAAGATATGTGCTTTCTGCCCCTAAATCCCACAAAGTTGAATTTGAAACAGGTGTGGAGTGTGTATGCTCTATGTAAGTGTGGCTGGTTGCAAGTGCAATGTTATTGTTTTTTGTTCCGGTATTCATTTTTCTTTTAAGTTTATAACTTTTCCAATGGATCAAGATATCCCTAAGTTTTTTTACTATGAACATATGAATTTATGAAATTTGCCAGCAGATAAAGGCCTAGTGATCTATCAAGTCTGTTCGAATGTGCAGCTATAGTAGCACCACTTATTCTGTAGCTGCTCATCCCTCCCATCCTCCCCTCCATTGACCCTCCCCCTTGCCCTGTTTCAGACCCTTTTGAAGCAGCTTACTGTTCTACTGGATACCACTTCCCTGGTAATGCATTCCACCCAGCTACCACTCTCTCCATAAAAAAGTGCCTCCTCATCTCCCTCCTGAACCTTCCTCCCTTCCTCCCTCCAGTCTCATATCAAAGCCCTGGGTGTCCCACCCTCCCTTACTTTGAACAGCCCCTCTGTACCTGTCTTGGGTATTCCTTTCATGTGCTTGAAGGTTTCAATCATATCCCCCCTGTCCCTCCTCTCCTCCAGAGAGTACATGTTCAACTCCCTCAGCCTCTCTTTTATGTAAGTCCCCCAGCCCTTGGATCATCTTTGTCACCCTGCGCTGCACCCCCTTCAGTAACTTAATGTCCCTCTTCAGGTATGGGCACCAGTACTGCATGCAGTACTCCAAGTGTAGTCTAACTAATGATCTGTTCATTGGCAGAATCACCTCCCCCACCCTTGAGGATATACCCCTTGCAATGCAACCCAGCATTTTGTTGCCATTTGCAGCTGCCTTCTTACATTGTGAAGAGTTGTTCATTGACCCCATAATGTGTACCCCCAGATCCTTCTCCTCCTCCTCTGTCTTGGCTAGCTGCACTCCCCCCAGCTGGTAACTCCACTTTGGGTTTTTCACCCCAAAATGCAGCATCTTGCACTTTTTGACATTAAACTCCAGTTGCCAGGTGTCTGACCAGGTTTCCAGCTTTGCCAGGTCATCCTGCAACCCCTGCCACCCCCTAGGTCATCTACCACAGCTCCTATATTGGTGTCATCAGCAAACAGACTGGTCTTGCTCTTGATTCACAATGATATGTGTGCAATGAATATCCCAAGGAACACAGTTTCCAACACTGAGCCCTGTGGAACAACACTTATCACTACCCTTTGGGATGAAAACTCCCCACCCACCACCACCCTCTGTTGCCTTCCCTGAAGCCAGTTCCCTACCCATCTCACCAGTTTTGCACCCACCCTTGTGCCTTCTAACTTACTTCCCAGCTTCCCATGTGGCACTGGATCAAATGCCTTACTGAAGTCCAGGTAGAGAACATCCACTGCATGCCTTCCCATCCACTTGCCTAGTTACACAGTCATAGAACTCCACCAGGTTGGTTTGGCAGGATCTGCCACTTACGAAGCCATTCTGTCTACTGTCCTGCAGCTCTTTGGCCTCCAGGAGGGCCACCAACCTCTTCTTCAGGATAGTCTCCACCAGCTTACTCATGATAGATGTGAGTCTGTAGTCTCCTGGTTCATCCTTGGGGCCACTCTTGTGGAGGGGCATCACATGAGCCATCCTCCAATCCTAAGGTACACACTCTGAGTGTAGTGAGGCATTGAATAAGTCTGACAAAGGTCCCACCAGGACCTCTGCAAGCTTCTTCAGTACCGTAGGGTAGATGTCATCTATGCCTGGCGCCTTGTCCACCCTCAGTGCCCTCAAACCCTCCAGAACTCTGCCCTCCATGATTTCCCCATCTGTCACCCCCTCCCCCTCCATTCCTGGCCTCCCTCCCCCCCCCTTGTTTATCACCCTCCTTCTCCTTAGTAAATAGTGAGCAAAAGTAATCATTTAGCACTTCTGCCTTAATACCCCCTCCTTCCACCCACCCCCATTCCTAATCCTTATTATATGGTCTTTACTGTGCCTTTTCTCCCTGGTGTACCTGAAGAAGTCCTTCTCCCCCTTCTTAATATGCCCTGCACCAGCCTGAGCTCCTTAGATTCTTTGGCTGCCCTTACCACCCTTGTTGTGCACCAGCCTGAGCTCCTTAGACTCCTTGGTTGCCCTTACTGCCCTTGTCACATCTTTCGATTCCTTCATGTACTCCTCCCTGTCCTCCCCTCCTTGTTTTGTTGTACCTCCTAAAGGCAGCCCTTTTCCTCCTTACCTTTTCCATGACCTCCTTGCTCACCCAGCTAGGTTTCTTTGCCCTAGTCTTCTTGCTCTGGACCTTGCTGAAGGTTCTGGTTGCCTCCACTATCCCCAGCTTTTTTGAGCTCCCACCTCTGGTTAGTGCCCATACTAGGTTGAATTCTGGTCAGGTACTCTTTTACCACTTCCCCATCCTCCCAAAGTCAGCCCTCCAGAAGTTCAGCACCCTTGTGCTAGATTCCACTCCTTCCATACTCATATCCAATGTGAACCATACTTAGTAGTGGTTACTCCCCGCCAGTGGTTCTTCTACCCTCAGTTCCCTCACAAACTCCCCACTTGCCATCATGATGTCAAGGGTATTTCCTAACCTAGTTGGTTTGCTGACCATTTGCATCAGGAAGCTGTCCTGGAAGGCATATAGCAGTACTTGCTTCCTTCTATTCCTGGTTGTTGGGGTACTCCAATCCACTCCTAGCATGTTGAAGTCCCCCACGATCACCACACTACCCTTCTCGCAAGTCCTCCTGATCTGTCCCACTAATTCCCTGTCTAATTCCTCTGTCTGAGAGGGTGGCCTGTATACCACTCCCATCCTGAGAGTCCTATTCTTGGAATCCTGGATTTGCATCCATAGTGACTCTGTACTACCCTCCTCCCCTTTCTGCCGTTAACACTTCAGTCTTCCCCTCAAATACAGTGCCACCCCCCTTTCCCATTCACTCTATCCCTACAAAATATCCTGTACCCTGGTATCGACAGGTCCCAGTCACTGTATTGAGTAAACCATGTTTCAGTGATGGCCGCCATGTCCACCTCCCCCTCTGCCATAAGAGTCTGTAGCTCTGCAGTTTTCTTCCCAAGGCTCCAAGTATTCAGGGTGACCACCTTCCACTCCTTCACCTCCCCCCCCACCCATTCTGCCCTACTTTACTAGCATCACCACTAGTACTTACCCTTTGTCCTTTGTCACTGTTATGGGGGTAAGCTCATATGGCTTCCCAACCAGTGGTCTCTGCATGTCCCTTGCCCATTTGCCACCCCCTGCTCCTAGTTTAAATTCACAACTACAGTACCTGTATGTATACCTTTTCCAAATGAGTGTGCACTGGGAAGTGGTGCTCTAAAACCAACAAGAAATCCCAAACAGCAAAAAGGTTTTGGCACACACATGCATGATCTAGCTGTTAAAAGTATTGTTTTTTCTAAACAACTGCCATTAGGCTTCTGATGAAGGACTGGTTTGCCCGAAAGCTAAAGCACTTTGTTCTTGTTGTTACATCTATGTTAGTCCATTAAAAGGTATCAGATCATTTGCTTCTGGATCAGTACATAATGTATGCACTTGGTGTAACTGACTGAATATCAGTGGTATATCTAGTTCCAGTGGGAACCCCCTAATGTATGCCCTTTACTGGCACTGTTTAGAACTCATAAATATCTTGAATATCTTTAGGAAAATAGTACATGATAAGTGATTGCTTGTATTATAGAAAAGTACTTAGACCATCTGTTAACGAGATGCTGAATGCATCATAAAGCCCAGCACCATAAAATGCATTATGTGTAATTATGTTAATAAGAATAAAAATATTATATTCTGTTTAGAAAATATATGTATTAAAAAATGGTTTTGACTGTTTATAATTTAGGTCCTCCCCGGAGAAGCCTAATGTACAGGTGAAAAGTTGGAAATAAGGATTTTATGGCTATTTGAAAAAATATATGAAAATAGAAAGAAAGAATTTTTGACAAACTACTTGAGTGGCTGGTACTTTGACCTTTTTGTATTGACATTTTTGTCCTCCCAGCCCTCGAATTACAACACTACTTATATTGGAAGGGAACTCACTTATCCAGTGAATTTACAAATAAGAGTGGGCCCAACGTGGAGCCCTGGGGGACACCAATGGATGCTCCCCTGGTGTTGGACAATGATTTGTTGATCTTCATCCACTGGGAGAGATTGATGACACAATTGTGGAATCAGTCAACTGTGTTCTGTAGCAAACCCAGGCCCAGGAGTTTTCTAAGTAGTAGCTTATGGTTGACCAGGTCAAAGGCTTTAGTAAAACCAATACATATAACTCTGAGTAGGTCACCATTGTCAATGGCCTCAAGAAAAAAGCTGGTGTATTCCAATAGCACCATATTGGTACTGTGCTTCCAGTAGGCATACTGCTGTTCAACCTGGACACTGTATTGTTCAAGATATGTGACAAGTTGGTCAGAGACTATTCTCTCAAGGGCCTTGGGTTGGGTGAGAAAACAGAAATGGATCTGTAATTGGCAAGGATAGTGTGGTCTCCATTTTTGAAAACTGGCATAACAGTGTGGAGTTCCACTTCTCTGGGAAGCGTAAGTAGCACAGAGAAAAGTTATAAATTCTAGTGATTGGGTGGAAAAGTTCCTGTATTGCCAGGGCAAGAAGTTTCACATCAACCAAGTCACTGCCACACCTAGTTTTGCCAAGTACTGTACCCTACTGATGTATTTCAAAGTGTCTTTGACTGAAGCAGCCTTAAAGTACAATTTAGGGTACCATGGTTCAGAGTCCACCATCTGGGATTTGGTTTGGTTTGGTTCCCTGCAAGGGGTCTGGGCAGGCTCAGTGGGGATGATGGAACAGATCAGTAAATCTGTGTTGAAATAATTGGCAGTTTTGGTGGGATCAATGACCTGTTGATCCTCCACCATAAGCATCTGAGAGTGGTTTTAACTCCCTTGCCAAGTAGCTCTGAGACATTGTTCTAGAATCTTTTGCCATTGCTCCAGGTCTGGGTCTGCTGGTCCTTACAGAAGTCAGATTTGAACTTTCTAATCATACCGGTGTACCTATTGGGCTTCCTTGTACCATTGCCAGTGGATCCTGTTTCCCTAGCCAGTGCCCACAGATTGCCGTGTCTCTCATGCTGGCAAGGAGTTTGGAAGTGATCCATCCAGACAAAGTTACTCTTGCTTTGTTTTTTATTAAAGGGTGCAAATTTATCACAGGCAAGTGCAAACTTGGAGAGAAAGAATTCTAGGGCTGAGTCAATATCAGAAATGACATATAAGAAGCTCCAATCAGTTTGGACCAAGTAAGATTTGAATTGAGAACCTTCATTTTGTATAGGACTCAGCTGACTTTGATCTGGGGAGGGGTGGCCTTGTCTGTTTAACTGCCCATAGATGGGGATTGCACTCGGGAGTGGTCACTTAGGGTATCTGGCAAAACTTTGACAACTTTAACCCTATCACTATTAGTTAACTGGTGCAGTCTGGGGTATGTTGTACTACCCATCCCACACAGTTTTGTTTTATTGGGTTTATCTTCTGAAACTTGCATTGAACACCAAGCATGAGCTCCAGCAGGCATGTTAAGATTCCTCTAGTTCCAGCAACTCGCAGTAGAATTTATTGCGGTCAGCATGTGTATAGAAAAACTAATCGTTCTGATCTGGATGAACCCAAGCTTGAAAAAACCCAAGCTGAATTTATTCATCATACATCACACAAACACAATTAAAATTAGCCCAGGGACAGCTTGGGATTTCAAATTTGTTTTGCTGTAGCTTTTACATTACCGTATCATAGTTAGTCACACTGACACTGATTTTATCATAGCTTGTATCCTTAATTCATAGGACTGCTTAAGACACAAAACACTTAATGATTAATGTGGTGTTCTTCATGTGTAAAATGAACTTGTTGAAACCAAGGGCTACATTCAGCAGAACTTCATGGTCACACACCCTTTTTACACAAGTTTCCTCTAATAATATGGTTAGAAAACTGATGCATAAAAAAAAAGTCTTTCATGATTCAGAAATCTAATAAACAATAAAAAGGTCAAATGTATTTTCGAAGTTATATTTTATATTTAGATACATACATGCAATTGCATGCACACACATGCATACACATCACACACACACCCAAACACACATCACGCACACACAAATGCATAACTGGATCACAAATACCCACAAAAGTAGAGTGTTAGGTTATTTCAGGAGGCTTTTGACCCATGGATTCAAATTGAATATGATGGGTAAGCCCAGTTATATCTGCAGACATCTTCAATAGCTGGACACTGGCTCACCATAAATCAAGTGGTAGTGCTCAGGCCCCTGGCTAGGCACCACCTTAAAAAAGAATTTGATTAAGTAACACAAATCATTATGTACTATACATGATATTCTTCACTCCACATCACATTTTTTATGGTGTCAGAAGGTTTGGTGCTGGTAGATAGACTAATTTGCTTACCAACGTTAAAGATTTTGGGGTGCAGTCATGTCCAAAGACGTGAAGCTTGCATAAAAAAATTATGTTTCTGTCATTTTAATGCATGCTGTGGCCAGTCGTGCAAATCTACAAAACTTCGGGTCCCTCTGAAAATAGGGAATGCTGCAGTTTGGTGTAACTGGGTGGACACAAACACAGGGCAAACATGCAAATGTGTCTGCCCCTTTGAACATCTGGCTGTTGAGCTCTATAGTACATTGAAATATATTGTTTACTACATTTGGTAAAAAAGTTAGCTACTTGATCAAGATGCTGTGAAGTTGATTTTCAAACACTGAATTACATATAAATCAAGCCTTCCCCATAAATTGCTCCACTTCCAAGATGTATTAGGCCCTGTTGGGAAAATGTAGCCTCTTTAAAAGACAATGATATATTGGGATGTGCAGAGACAATTTTGCCTCCAAACCTGTATTAGGATTACACTTGTGTTACAGTTCTGTTCTCCTAACTATCCCAGCCACTACAGTTACATCATCTAGAAAGCATTTTACTGCAAAGCAAGACTCCATACTGAGAGGCATATAAATGATAAGTGGCAGATATTTAACGTTCTTTGTAATTCCTCTAAATTGTGAGCAACCCATGTGATATGTTACTTCATATAGAAAGGCAAATAAGCTCATTCTACTGTGCTACTCCAAGCCCTTTTGCTGGACCAATAAGAAACAACACCTGCCAACCTACATACACAAACACACACACACACACACACACACACACACACACGCACACACACACAGAGTCATGTCAAATATTTTCCAGATTCTATTCCTTTATCTTTCCATCATCATACCCTGTAGATACTGTAGGGTTTTTTGTTTGTTTTTCCCATGGTTCCCTGTATTAATTTATTCCTGTCCCAGTGGTCTAGTAGTTGCAAGGGCACATGTAGCAGTAAAAGTTGTAGTAGTGTAAAAGTTTATTTTTATACAGGTAGCAGTAGTAAAACATCATTGGGTGAAAACCCATTTTTAAGATGGACCTGTGGCAAGTTTAATTCACAATTTACACAATCATCACATAAATAACATACTTAAACAACAAGCATAATAGCAATAACTTACCAATTTAAGTCAATATTCCCTTAGCTACCTTTGTACAATCACTTAGGGATTCATGAACAGTCCAAAGTACAGAATACACTTAGGGCCAGATATTCAAAACTTTGCGCCGGGCAAAAAACCATTTGTGCAGGTTTAGCGTGGGCTTAGCACGGGTCTGCTATATTCAAAAGGCCAAATAGCGCAGGCAAACTGCATTACCTCCGGGCAAGATTATAATGTATGCAAGGGGCAAACTGACATGAATACAGGCGCAATGCTATATTCAGCGACTAGCACTGTGCTAAGTGGTTTTGCGTGACTTAGCACGACACTTAGTGCGGTGCAAATTACCGCCCAGGAAAAGCTTGT
This sequence comes from Neoceratodus forsteri, assembly GCA_016271365.2. NCBI lineage: Eukaryota > Metazoa > Chordata > Ceratodontiformes > Ceratodontidae > Neoceratodus > Neoceratodus forsteri. The sequence goes on along the minus strand of CM057455.1, from coordinate 1,289,108,059 downwards.
CTTAACCCTGGGCAATCAGCTTTACGCGACACTTTGGCTTTGCGTGGTGTTTGCGCAGGTTTAGCGTGGGTTTTGCATGACCCTAACAAATAAATATGACACATAGATAAAGCCAAACATAGGGGAAGCATGCTGCTAACCGATGGCATCACAATGATGCCATCATCTGCCACCAGTCCCCAGCCATGCCAAGCAGTAAGTGGTGACCCTGCCACCAGTGGACAGCATGGCAGTGTGGCCCTACAGCACACACCTGCGGACCACACATCTGTGGACACAAACAGATGCCAGTACACAGTACAGCACTGTGGGCGTGGAGGATGTTGAGGGGGGCGTGTATGGGTGGCGAGGCTGTGCCACAGACCAGGTGTGGCCACAAGGCTGGGACACATCATACAGTGCACATGGGCCAGTATTGAGAATACCCCCAACACTAGTGTGCCTTTCGGATAATATATACCCCCCCGGCCACATACCGCACAGCTGTACAACTGCCACAGCACACAAGGCAGAAATGTACATGTCACTGTGAACATCCCATGCCACAGGTACAGCATCTGTTGGTCACATAACAGTGTAACAGTAATGTCCACTGTCAGTAAACACCTGCAGGTTGAGCCTGTCACTGTGTACAGTGCAGTCATCATCACTGCCCTACACACCATAGGCAGTGCTGTGTCCCTCACACTACTGGCCCCCTTGCTACTGTAGTGTCTGCTGTGCACTGTAGCATGCCCTGCAGTGTGACAGTTGCATGCAGCACCACCACCACCTGTGCCTATGCTGTCTTGTCCCCTGGGGTACAATATGCTATGCTATTCTATGATGTACTGTTTACATGTAGCCTGCAGCTATCATTGTGCACTGCCAGACTGACCTACAGGTGGAGCTGCAATTGGACCTGGTCAGCCCCTGTACTTCCAGGCTGACTTACAGGTGGCTTTGTGGGACCCTGCAGTAATGCTGGGCAAACTGCATGCAAATCAGGGTATAATGAGATACTAATCTGGTTGTTTGCCCAGAGACTACCTAAGTAGGCTCATTTGCATGGCACATTTGAATATGGCACATTTTAGCTCGGACAAGCGTGTTTGCCGGATAGCTAACCAACTCCGTGCTAATGCTGTGCTAATGTGTTAACTCGGTGCTAATAACAAGGAATAATATACAGTTTTGATCACTGTTCTTTCACATCTGCTGCTTCCTGCAGCTGTACTGAATCCATGCATTTGCTGGCACACATTGGCCATGTGGGTCATCTGTACCTGCCCTCACGTTGCTGTGCACTGTGTTGTTGTTGTGGGTTGCACTTCCTGGTTGCTTTATTCAGTGCTATCTTATTCCTGGGCTATTTTTGCCCTGCACTCCCGGACCAGTTTGCCCGGCTTCCTTAGCCTGCAATATTCAGCAGGATTAGCACCGGGCTATTTCCATTTCAATATAGCTTGCTCTGTGCTCTGGGCTAAGTTTGCCCGCCGGGCAGTGCTAATTTAGCCCCTGGGCAAAGTTTTGAATATCTGGCCCTTAATGTCTACAGACTTATTTAAAAATACAACTATATCCTGACTTTACAAAAAACATACTACAATCATTGACTCTCTTATCTGTTCATACATAAGTCAAAACACTTCAATCATTACATATACACTTCATTTTCAGATCATATCCAGTGACATTCATAAAATGTTTAAATTGTTGAATTTTTTTTTCCTTTTATCATCTATAGGAGCCCACAATTTAACTACTTTTGACCCAAAAGTCATTTTTCCAAATCTGTTACTTGGGTTAGGTATGACAAAAGTATTCCCCTCATTTCTTCTAAGGTTACGATGATGTTTATAAGTAACATGAGACAATTTATCTACCAAATATCTGGGGGATTGACTATGGACCACCCCGTGGATTTGTTTAATCCATTTTTGATCCCTTTTTTTGCTCTAAACATGGCCATTGAAGTAGCATATACATATCTCAATGATGAAAATGATATCCACAATTTAGTCCAAATCTAGCCAAATTGTTATATACTGTAGCACTTTAATAGGTCTCAATTCTGTTTTATTGGCCATGCCATATACATGGCTTCCATAGCCAATGCAAGGAATAATCAGTTGATTTATAACATCCCCTCTTATTTTCTGGTTTAAACAAAATTAAGACCTTCGAAAGGCTCCCAACTTGTTTGTGTTACTTACCAAATCCTTAATATCTACATCAAATTTTACATTTTGATCCATGTAAACCCCCAAGTACTTGTAAGATTCAACCTGTGCTAGTATTTCATGCTTTACTGTTTTTATATATAATTTATAATGACTAGTGTTAGCTTTCCCTTTAGTTGAAAATATCATAGTATTTCTTTTTTTTTATTGTTTAAAACAAGTTTTAATTGCCTCAGCCAGATTTCCAACCTACTAAAGTCTTTTTAAAGTGTTCCTCAATTTCCAGGTTTGTTTTCCCACCAAGCAACAAAACAATATCATCTGTGTACATCCCCAAAAGCAGAATATTCAACTATCTTAGGTAACTCATTTACATATATTATAAATAATAAAGGGCCCAAAATCGAGCCTTGTGGGACTTCTCTTTTAATAGCCCCTGGATTTGAGAAAACATCTCCACCCTATCAGTTAACTATGACTGAAACCAGGGAAGAGTTTCATTATCTATCACCAGGATCAACATTCTTTCATACCAGATGTCATGATCTATGGTGTTGAAGGCCTTGGAGAGATCCACACACCATGCCCACTGATCCGCCTCCACTTAAATGGGTGGCAATGATGTCGACCTGGTCAGTGAGCACAGTGTCCGTGGAGTGGACCTTTCAGAAATTAGACTGGCAACAGGACAGGAGAAAATTTTCTTCCAAATAATTGCTCAACTGCTTCTTGACCAGTCTCCCCAAGACCTTTGACACCTCAGACAGAAGCAAAATTGGCCTGTAGCTTGTTGGCTCTACAGGGGAACTACCTTTATATATCGAAATAATTTTTGCCCATTTTCACAGGGTCGGAAACTTATTATTTAGCAAACCCCAATTTAAGAGTCTTGTTAATATTGGGGCTATTACCTTGAGGGAATCTTTTAAGAACCTGTTTTCAATCTGATCAAGCCCAGGGGCTTTATTTATTTTAAGTTTCCTCAGTTCATCCTTTACCTCTCTACAGGTAATGACTCTGAATTTAAATTTTTTCCCATTTGGGGGTCAGTTCTCCCTCGAACCACTCTCCACATGATTTTTATGTGGAATTTGTATTTTGCGGATTGTGGTAAAATATTGATTTAACCTCTCAGCTGAGCCTGAAGAGGTCAGTAGTGTATCACTATCCCTAATTTGAATAGGCTGTTTATTCACCACTTGATTTTGAAAAGACTGCATCAGATTCCAGTATTTTCTTGGGTTTGTACTTCGTTCAACCTTGGTTTTATAATAAGATTTTTTTGATAATCTAATTTTAGTTTTAAGTATATTTCATTCTTTTTTATATTTTTCGCAATCATTTGTGTCCAAAGTTTTATTTGCCCTTTTCCATAATTTATTTTTATATCTTATATTTTGTTTTATTTTATCTGTAATCCATGGGACATTAGTTTTTCTGTTGACACTATTTTTAAAGAGGGAAATTTCATTACAAACCTGGATGAACAATGAGGTGAATTCTTCTACAGCCCAGTCCAATCTGGGTATTAGAAACAACCTGTCCCATCTAATATTTCTTAATTTATGCAAAACTGCTTCTTTACTATATTTGTTTAAGCTATGACACCTTACTGTTCTAATTACCACATTTTTTTAAGGTTTTCCAAAGACCAGTCTCACCCCATGAGCAAGTGATGGAGCAGTGGTCCCCAAAAAAAGGTTGCTTCATAGCCATAGAAGTTACCTGGATTCCCTCTGAGGTAAAAATAAGGTACAGAATGTTCCCCTAATTCAAAATGCAAATTTTCCGTGTGGAAAAAGCAATATTTTGATTCATATTTAATGGAGCTAAATTAATCTGAAGGGCATTTCCTCTTGGTTTATTCCATGCTGTGTTAAAATTGCCTACCAGAAAGAAGTTGGATCCCAGTGAATGTGATTGTAACAAATGGGTCAATTTATCAAAATAAGTAACTCTAACATTTGGAGGAGAATATATTAGTCCAAAAATGAAATTCAAACCTTAATGTTCAACAATATGCATTCAACCATCCCCACTTCACCCATATACAATACAGTAGTTTGTCCTAGATCCCATTTAAGATATAGTAGTAAACCCCCACCTCTTTTCCCTTCCCTGACTCTTCTATACATAGTATACCCTTGTCACACTCTGGATCTTTCCCTCCCCCTTTTTGATCCACTTTGTTATTGATTTTTTTATTCCATTTCCCCTGTGCTTTTTCTTTTTTCAGTATTGTTTAACTGCATTTTTATTTCCCCTTCTTTATATGTTAAATTTTATTTCTTTTCCTCCCTTTCTCTCATCACATTTTATGCTTTCTTATTTTCTACTTGTTTAGTCTGATAAGTAAAGGTAAATCCTCCCCATGTATTATCTTCAAATAAAAATGCAGTAGTTTGGGCTCTGTCATAATGGACTCCCACCCTTCCCTGGCGTGATCCTTCTATTGCTTTCTAAAAGACTACTGCAGTAGCATCTATACGTTCATCTTTTCTTTTCTCTTTTTAATTTTTTAGCTGTATTTCACCCTCACAAGAAGGCCACCTGTAGCGGTTCTTCTGCTATCCCTTTTGTTTTCCTCTCTGAATCACGAGAAGAATATACAGTCCTGCGTCCACTATATAGTCCCTCTGCCTCTTATTTGTTGTTTTGTTTATTTTTTCCTTTTCCTATAGGACATCTGCAGCAGTCTGCCTTGGAATCATGTGGTCAGACTATTGCTTGAATCTGAGAACTATTGTTGCAGTCCACATTTTGAAAAATGAAATTATGTGCTGTCTTATATTAGTTGGAATGCCAGTCATGGGTCACAGCTGACTTTTTCACTATGCCCCAGGGAAAGGAAAGGTTAAGCCAGGTGTGAGGGCACGCAGAAAAGAAATATCAAAATATACTCCTGTGTTGCTCCCACCCTTTAAACATTAAAGAATAAAAGAAAATAATGTATTCCCCTTGAATGCATGGACAGGACTGGAGCATGCAGTGTGAGCTGTCTTTGCCCTGTGTTCCTCCGGCCAATCCTTAACATGGTTATAAGCAAATGAATTGAATGAAGCAGTGTAATGAAGGGTCTGCTTCACTGTTTGCTTACTTTGTTGTAGGGCTTCAGTGTATAGTATATAGTATAGCAGTTTAAAAGTTTTCTTTTGCCACATGCTACAAAGAGATAGAGTGGTGTTTCTAGATGTGACTTGTGGTTTAAAGAACTGCATCTCTTGCCTCTCTATCCCTCACTCTCTGCATCAGCACAGTAATATATGTCCTAGGTATAAATAGGACTTTACCTGCTGTTTGGTAGCTTTTCTAGGTTTAAGGTACTTTAACTGCTGTCAAAAGGTGAAACGAATGTTTTTCTTTTAGGGCATTAGAACACAATAAAAATAAAACATCAGTGATGCCTTAATGTTATGCAATTTAAAGGAAAAAACTCTTAATATGCTTCATTCTCTTACCCAGGCTTGGGGAGTAGCATCACCAGGTCCAACCCTAATGCTGTTCAGTGATATTAAAGAGCCGGCCAGCCATACTACTCTATACTTTTACACTGACAGCATGAGGGAGGAGCCTATGTGGACTATCACCTACAAATCCTGTATTATCTTTTGTCTTTTGTTACTATGAAGCCTTCTATAAAAATGTATTATCCCAATGCATCCTAAAATAATGGTTTGAAATAAAAAATGTTTTATTTGAAGACTTTTTGTATAATAAAATAAAAAGTGGGTGGAGCCTAAGGGAGTCACCTGACAGCCACCAGATATAAAAGACTTTTCTCAGATGGATAAGATCAGATGTGTTGGAGGTTCAGTGCAGTGCTGAATCTAAGAGGTCTGCATCTTCATTCAGACCTTGGGAATGCAGGTGGGATAACTACCCATCCTTTGATGTTATAGCCTATTTCAGAAGCTGAACAGTGATTGGAACTGTGATGTTGAGTTGAACTATGTTCTTTTTCTTTTATTTTGGTTTTATTTTGTTGACCAAAAGTCCACTTATCTGTTATGTTATATAAAATAAAACTACTCAGCATGGCAAAGTTAGCCTTGCTGCATCTATTTGCTGTGTCTGTGTCCTTCCTTTCCCACAATCTCCTACACTGTCAGTCAGCAGTGGAATTGGTTGAGATACTGGTGCTTGCAGTGTTTCAGCTTGGATATCCACTGACATCTGAGAAATCAGTGGATGCAGTCAGACTGAGCAGATGGAGCAACTCTCCCCATATCAAGTGGAGTCCTTACCCATACAATGGCAGAGAGGTTCAGTGTGACACCCTTACCTGGCCTTGGAGACATCTGCTGAAAGATGACTAATGATGAAGAGACTGCAAAGAAACATGAAGGGGAGGAAGAACTAGAGAAGGTCATTACAGAGATACCCCCTGAGGATGTGCAAGGGTTACTGTGCTGGCTGTGCTTGAAACAGCTGGTTATAGACTGAGAAAGAGAGGCTGATCACCAGAGGATTGAGACAAGATGGGTGGATACGTTAAGGTCAATACAGACTGTGGGAGCCCAGAACCCACCTCCTGCTGACAACCCAAAGGTCATAAAACCGACCTAGTTGTGTGAGTCTGACAATATCGAAGCATACCTCACCACATATGAAAGAGTGGTTCAAGCTTGTGGATGGCCTAGGGCACAGTGGATCGATAGACTGGTACCATACCTCACTTGTAAAGTGCAGTTAGCATACAACCACATGGACAGTCAACAAGCTGAGAACTATGATCTGGTACATCAGGAGATTTTGCACCATTATGATATCAGTCCTGAGACCTACCATCAAAGGCTTCAGACTTATAAATTCCATGCCACTGATACTCCTAGTGAAGCCTATGTGAGACTGAAGGACTCATGTAATAAATGGTTGTAACCAAAATTCCTGATCAAATGCTGGAAATGACCATCATGGAACAGTTTGTTCAGGTTTTGCCTTCCAATGTACAAATATGGGTGAAGGAGCACCAACCTGAGACATCTGAGAAAGCCATAAGTCTTGCTGAGGACTATCTTGCTGCCAGACCAAATCACCAGACAGGACACGCTGAAACTGGTGCCCCTTCCCCCACGGTAAGACCCATTCCATCTTCTCCTTCTTCTGTGGGGTCTGTGGGGAACAGAGTAGCCAGAACAGGAAGGCCATTTAATCCAGACATCGTATGTCATGAATGTAAGAACAAGGACCAAATAGCTAAATACTGTCCCAAAAAGAGAACTGTGCACAACAACCTGGCCCTAGCAAACTGGGGGCAGTTTATGGTGCCTGTTACCATTGGAAAGTTTCTGGACTTATTGATTCTGGGAGCAGGCAAATATTAGTCAGAGCTGATATTGTACAATATATCCTAAGCAAAGGAGCTAAGGCTGATGTGGACTGTATTCATGTAGCTGTCCATCATTATCCCCTTACTACTTTGGATATGCAAATCCATAAAACTGTACATCAAGCAACAGTCGGTTTGTTTCCACATCTCCCTGTTCCTGTGGTCATAGGGCATAACCACCCTGAATTCCCTTCTTCAGTATCGTCAGATAGTGACTTATGTGCAATTTTCACCATGGTGCAGGCTAAACAAGAGGAACAGTGGGCACAATTATTTCCTTTTGATGAGGACATTTATGGTACCCCAGGAAAGACACAGAAAACAAAAAGAAGAAGAAACATGGACAAACTGTTATGAATTCAAAGTAATAAGGGTTTGAATGGTGATGATTTATTACAGAGGGTACATGTTAAAGAATTTAGTGTATTAGGAATGTGTAAACCCCATGACGGGGGGGGGGGTAACAGAACAACTTCTGGTCCCTGAGAAATATAGGGCTGAGTTGCTATGTCTCGCCCATGATATCCCCCTAGCAGGTCATTTAGGGAGAGACTGCACACTTAATAGGTTGCTCCAAAGATTTTACTTGGCGGGTATGCATGAACAAGTAGTAAAATACTGCAGAAGTTGTATAGCATGCCAAAAGGTGGCAACTGTTACAAAAAAGGACAAAGTCCCTTTGGAACCCCTGCCTTTGATAGAGAATCCCTTCCACAGGGTAGCAATCGATATAGTTGGGCCATTACAAAAGAGTTTGAAGGGAAACAGGTTCATTCTGGTTATCTGTGACTATTGCACAAAATATCCAGAAGCAATACCCCTGAGAACTGTTACAACTAATAAAATAGGAAGTGAATTGGTTAAATAGTTCAGCAGAGTGGGAATACCAAAAGAGATCTTAAGCGATAGGGGCAGTAATTTTTGTTCTAAGCCATTGAAACAGCTGTATTACCCTGGGAGTTGAGGCCATATATACCTCCCCTTATCATCCACAAACTGACGGATTAGTTGAAAGATTTAATCAGACACTGAAAAAGATGTTATGGAAGTTTGTGGAGGATGAGGGTAGGAATTGGGACATCTACCTTCCCCTGCTGATGTTTGCATATAGGGAGGTGCCTCAGGCCTTGACAGGTTTTTCCCCTTTTGAACTGCTTTATGGGAAGAATCCCTGAGGACCCTTGGACGTTATTAAAGAAAGCTGGAAAGATGGAACAAAGATAGGTCCTACTGATACCCTAACATATATGTCTGTCATAAGAAAAAGGCTAATGAAATATGTTCATATGGCACACCGGCAGAATGTTGAAAAACACGCAGTCCAGAAAAGGCATTATGACATAGTGGTGGGCAGCAAAGGTTTTCAACCAGGTGACTGGGTTTTACTATTACTACCCTCATCAGAAAATAAACTGATGATGAAATGGCAGGGACCCTACACTATTCTCTGTCAAAGTGGTCCAGTTAATTATGAAATTGATTTGTCTGATAGACACCACAAAAAGGGGATCTATCATGCAAATCTCTTAAAAAATGGCATGACAGGCCTAAAACTAGCTTATACAGTATGTTCATCTTGAGGAGGACAAGAATGAGCTGGATGTTGCTTGTGAAAGGTTAGAAAAGCAAGGTGACTTACACGATTTAAACATCAACCCCGCCTTACAGCCAGCACAGAGGCAAGGGTTAGATACAGTATTAGACCAGTATCAGACTATCTTTACCGCCATCCCAGGAAAGGCTGATGGTATCACACGCCATATTGAAGTGACACAGACACAACCTGTATGTCAGAAACCCTACCGGTTGCCTGAAGAGGTCCAGAGTGAGGTTATAAATGAAGTAAGGAAAATGGAGAAGTTGGCAGTTATTGAACCATCCAGTAGTGAGTGGGCATTCCCAATCATAATCGTTCCTAAAAAGCCAGGAGGTATCAGGATCTGCCTTGACTTCCAATGACTAAATGCCGTCTCTAGGTTTGATGCCTATCCAGTGCCAAGGGTAGATGACATCATAGATAGACTTGGCAATGGCCATTATATCACCACATTTGATCTCACGAAGGGATATTGGCAAATTCCTCTGGATGGTTCTTCAAAAAGAAAGACAGCATTTGGCACACCAGTAGGCCTTTGTCAGTTAAAAACCATGCCTTTTGGCTTGCATGGAGCCCCCGCTACCTTCCAGTGGTTTATGGATCACACACTACATCAGCATACGGCATATTGTGCCACACACTTAGATGATGTAGTAGTAGTATTTAGTCCTACCTGGGAGGCACATCTAGAACATCTGGCTGCGGTACAGCAGGCCATAACTTATCACAGTATATTGAGGGAGAAGAACATCCTGTCATTTACATTAGTAGGAAGTTACATGTGTATGAGACTTGATATTCTACCAAAGAAAAAGGAGTGTCTAGCCATACAATGGGCTATTGAAGCACTCAAATTCTATCTATGGGGTGCAGAATTCAATGTGGTCACAGATCATAACCCCCTATGCTGGTTGAATGTTATGAAAGGAAAAAACCCTCAGATAATGTGTTGGTACTTAGCTTTGCAGCCATACAAATTCATTGTTCTGCATAGGCCTGGTACCACCAACAAAAATGCCAATTTTATGTCCTGGTTTGAGGCAGACCCAAAAATAGGCACAGTTAGACCTTGTGGTGAAGTTATTAATGGTATAGAAGGACTTGTATGTTCTTCTATTGTTGAAGAATTTAGTTAGGGACCCCGAGGTGGAGCTTTGGGAGTAGGAGGGCTAAAGATACATCTCTCTCTTTCTCTCTCCTGGATAGAGAGAGATATGACAATGTGCCAATTATAAGCATAATACAGTTAGAGTTATGTAGAACACATAGGAAATCCACTGTTAAAAAAGTAACACTGGTTTCCTCTTAGGCATGGAGGAGTCTGTCATAGTGGACCCACCACTTCTCTGGCATGATCCTTCTGTTGCTTTCTAAAAGACTACTGCAGTAGCATCTATCTGTTTATCTTTTCTTTTCTCTTTTTACTTCTTTAGCTGTGTTTCACCCCCTACAGGAAGTCTCTCTATAGCAGATCTTCTACTATCCCTTTTGTTTTCCTCTCTGGGTCCCGAGAAGAATCTACAGTACTGTGTCCACTATACAGTCCCTCTGCCTCTGATTTGTTGTTTTGTTTATTTACCCCATTTTGCCATAGAATGTCTGCAGCAGTCTGCCTTGGAATCATGTGGTCAGACTATTGCTTGACTCTGCGACCTATTGTTGCAGCCCGCATCTTGTAAAATGAACTTATGTACTGTATTTTATTAGTCAGTATGCCAGCCGCGGGTCGCAGTTGACTTTTTCACTCTGCCCCAGGGAAAGGAAAGGTTAAGTCAGGTGTGAGGGCATGCAAAAAAGAAAGAACAAAATGTACTCATGTGTTGCTCCCAACCTGTGAACATAAAAGAACAAAAGAAAATAATTTATTCCCTCTCAAATCCTCGGACAGGACCGGCGCACACAGTACACGCTGTCTTTGCCCTGCGTTCCTCCGGCCAATCCTTAACATGAATATAAGCAAACAAATTGAATGAAGCAGTGTAATGAAGTGTCTGCTTCACTGATTGTTTACTTTCTTGTAGGGCTTCAGTATGTAGTATAGTATTTTAAAAGTTTTTGCCACATGCTACGAGGAGATAGAGCGGCATTTTAAGATGCAACTTACTGTTTAAAGATTTGCATCTCGCCTCTCTATCCCTCGCTCTCTGCGTCAGTCCAGTGATATATGTCCTATGTATAAATAGGACTTTACCTGCTGTTTGGTAGCTTTTCTAGGTTTAAGGTACCTTAATTGCTGTCAAAAGGTGAAACAAATGTTTTTCTTTTAGGACATTAGAACACAATAAAAATTAAACATCAGTGATGCCTTAATGCTACAGTATGTAATTTAAAGGGACAAACTCTTAATATGCTTCATTCTCTTAACCAGACTTGGGCAGTAGCATCACCAGGTCCTACCCTAATGCTGCTCAGTGATATTAAAAAGCCAGCCGGCCATACTACACTATACTTTTACAATGACAGCATGAGGGAAGAGTCTGTGTGGGCTATCACCTATGAATCCTCTTTTATCGTCTGTCTTTTGTTGCTATGAAGCCTTCTATAAAAATGTATTATCCCAATGCATGGTACAATGATTGTTTGAAATAAAAATGTTTTAGTTGAAGACTTTTTGTATAATAAAATAAAAAGTGGGTGGAGCCTAAGGTAAGTCACCTGACGACCACCAGATTTAAAAGACTTTTCTCAGATGGATACGATCAGATGTGTTGGAGGTTCAGAGCAGTGTTGAATCTAAGAGGTCTGCAGCTTCATTCAGACCTTGGGAAAACAGGTGGGATAAGTACCCATCCTGTGATGTTATAGCCTATTTCAGAAGCTGAACAGTGATTGAAATTGTGATGTCGCTTTGAGCTATGTTCTTTTTCTTTTATTTTGGTTTTATTTTGTCGACCAAACGTCTGCTGATCTGTTATGTTATATAAAATAAAACTACTCAGCCTGGCAAAGTTAGCCTTGCTGCACCTACTTGCTGTGTCTGTGTCCTTCCTTTCCCACGATCTCCTACAGGCTCTCAGATTCTGAAACAGATGTCATGTATCAGAAATGGTAGGACCATTGTATCTTGCATCTTGCATAATTATGTATACTTGTTCATTGTGTTTAGGATATTCATATAAATGAGACTTTCAGGCCTCAATGAACTTATCCTGTATACATATGTTTAATAAATAAAAAAAAATACTTTCATCAGCCATTGGCCAGGGCCTATGTTGTCCAACAAGATGCCAGCTGGGATGGATATAATTGAAGAAAGAAATTGGAGAGAGGAAATTCTGGGAGTATGAATTTTATTGTGAGAGAATTTGAGACTTGTGGGAACTAAAGTTGAAAACTTATCCCTCTAGGTAATGAGAAAAAAAACATAGAAACATAGGAAAGTACTGGTAGAAAAAGACTTGTAGCCCATAAGATTTAACCATCTTCCTACCCGAGCTGTGTCAGTCTACTTTTGACTATGTCCAGGCTAAATGCATATTTTTCCTTCCAGTTCCTCTGCAATGTCACTTATAAAGACATTAAAAAGGACCAGTCCTATTTCTGAACCCTGCGGTACCCCGTTAGTAACCCTCCTTTCTTCATTGTGGACTCCATTTACTACTACCCTTTGCGTTCTGTTGTCTAGCCAATTTTTTATCCAGGCTACCACCTTGGGACCCACTCCAAGGCTGGCTCACTTGTGTATTAATCTTTTGTGTGGGACTGTATCAAATGCCTTGCTAAAATCTAGGTAGGCCATGTCCACAGCCCCTCCCTGGTCTACTACTTTGGTCACCCAGTCAAAGAAATCTATTAGATTCATGTGACACGACCTTCCCATCATGAATCCATGCTGCCTTGGGTCCTGTGCCCCACTGGCCTTTAGGTACTCAACAATTCTTTCCTTCAGAAGTGATTCCATCATTTTCCCTACCACTGAGGTCAAACTAACTGGTCTGTAGTTTTCTGCCTCAGTCCTGCTCCCACTTTTGTGAAGAGGAATCACATCCACCCTCCTCCAGTCCTCAGGTACCACCCCATCCTCCCATGATTTGTTAAAGAGAGTAGTCAGCGGTGTTGCTAGTTCTACCTTTAGTTCCTTTAGAATTCTTGGGTGAATCCCATCAGGCCCCATTGCTTTGTCCACCTTCAATTTTATTAGTTCTTTCAGAACCCTTTCTTCTGTAAATGGACTGGTATCGACCCCTGTCTTCAGAGTGTTTCTCTTGTTTGGTTTAGGTACCTCCCCCTCCTCTTCCTTTGTGAGTACTGAGCAGAAATATTCATTCAGTATCCCTGCTTTTTCACTTTCACCCTCTACCCACATTCCCTCCCCTTTATTAAGCCTCAGTATCCCTCCTTTGGTCTTTCTTCACTCCCTAATGTACCTATAAAAGGTCTTATCCCCTTCTTAACAGAGTTGACTATCCTTTCCTCGGTTTGGACCTTTGCTATTCTGAATGCCTTTCCAGTCTCTTTCTGCTTTAACTGATAAAGTTCTCTGTCCTGCTCCTTCTGTGTTTCTTTCTATTTCCTGAATGCTATCCTTTTCTCCTTAACCTTCATTGCCACCTCTTTTGAGAACCATAGTGTTTTTTTCCTTCATTGTGTTTTGTTGATTTGCTTTACACAAAGGCTTGTTGCCTCTGTGATGGCTGTTTTGATTACTCCCCATTGTTCCTCCACCCCTCTTTCTTACCTGTTTGCTAGTGCATTTCTGAGGCACTCTCTCATTTTCCCAAAGTCAGCCCTCCTAAAGTCCAATACTCTTGCTTTTGTATGGCTTGACTGTATGGCTGTGTTTATCGTGAATCACACTGTTTGGTGGTCGCTTGTTCCCAGATGGCTACCCACTTCTAAACTGTTAGGACAAACTCTTTATTCAGAACCCACTATAATGCTGCTCATCTAGCAGTTTCAGCCTGAAAGTGCCTTACCAATATAGCCAGATGTCTCCTGCAATTGGATCACTCCACATGTTTGGTCTTTCATTACAATTTTTGACATGTGATGCTATTGCTTATGTTAGATATTTGGTGAAATTTGTCTTTATTACTCTGTATATTGTGTATATTGCCAGATTTATTTTTGAGTCTCAATTTTCTCCTCTTTTTGTTCATATTGTGTACTGTGTCCTGGACCTTTTTTGACTTTTTGTCATATTTTCACTGTCTTTAGATGATATTGTGTTTTTCAATTGCATCTTGTCCTGCTTATGTTGCCTGCATTGCATTTATATACTTTTTTCAAAAATCTCTTAGGTGCCATCTTGATGGCCTGGGACATTCCTGAAAATAGTCATTGGGACCAGTGGACCCATCCAGTTAAAAAAAAGTTAGTTAGTTAGTTAATTAATTAATTAATTAATACAATATGTTATGGGCACTTTCATTTTCTTTTGCCTGCAGATCATATGTTCCCATGGAACATCCAGATCCCCAACATCTAAATAAGCCTGCTATAGGGTACCAAGTAGAAAGCCTTACTGATATCTAGCTATAGCATGTTGACTATCTGGCTCTTATCTACAGAGTCAAAAACCTTGATCCAGGTAGCTTGGGATGATCTTCCCTTTACAAGGTTATGCTGCCTCTTGTCAAGGAGCCCATTTTTTTCAAGAAATTTCACCAGTTGATCTTTGATGATAGTCTACTGGTGCAGCTAGTTAAGGAAACTACCAGGCAGACTGCAGTCCTTGATGTGGTGCCTACCAGCTCAGAGATGGTGGGAGCAGTGGGAGTAGGGAAGCCACTGGGGTGAGCAACCATGACTCTATTCAGTTTGAATTGGCCCTTGGGGCCAGCAAGCCACAATTGAGAACTGAAGTTCTTGACTTTAGAAGGGCTGACTTCAATAGGATGAGGGCACTGGTCAGAAATAAGTTAGTATGGCTACAGGACATAGTTGGGGTGGAGGAGAGATGGGGGTAATTAAGGGGGCCATCCTTCGAGTATGCATAAGAACAGAAACAAAGAAAAACAGGTTTAAGAGACCACTATGGTTCTCAGCAAGGGTCAGAGAAGTGATAGGGCAAAAAAGAAAGCATTCAATAAATACAAGGAAAAGCAGGGGGAGGTAGAATAGGAGGATTATCTATAGAAAAATAGGGAGGCAAAGAGGGCCATTAGGGAGGCCAAAGCAGACACGGAACTGTGTTTCACGGAAGGGGTCAGGAATGGAGGAAAACAGTTTTTCAAATATATTAGTGAAAAAAGGAAACAAGATGGGGGAATCATAAGGCTAGTTGACGTGGGTGGGGTGACAGAGGAGGATGGACAAAAGACTACCATCCTAAATGACTACATTTGCTCAATTTTCACTAAGGACAACAGCAGGTCCATGCCAGAGAGTGGCACCAAAACAGTCACTAGGGGAATCCCAGAAATGAGACAGCCATTGTTCACTAGTGCGAGAGTTCTGAAAGTGCTGGCTGCCCTTAAGATAGATAAGGCCCCATGACCAGATGGGTTGCATCTGAGTATACTCAGGGAATTAGTAGTGGAGCCAGATAAACCACTGGTATGTCTGTTCAACAGCTCACTTAGGTCTGGGGAAGTTTGAAGGAATTGGAAAGTGGCAGATGTTGTACTGCTTCATGGAGGGGTGCTATAAGGAGCAACCAAGGAACTACATACATGTCAGTCTAACCTCTAGCAGGGAAGCTGATGCAGTCACTGATCAAAGAAGATCCCATAGACTGCCTGGAGGGCAATGGGCTCCAGGATAGTAAACAGCACAGTTTCATGGCAGGAAGGTTTTGTCACACTAACCTGATAGTTTTCTTTGACTGGGTGACAAAGGAATTAGACAAGGGCTATGCTGTGGATCTGCTGTACTTTGACTTCAGCAAGACTTTTGACTTGGTACCTTACAAATAATTGTTCAAGAAGATGGCAGACCTGGGTGCAGCTAAATCCACAGTGAACTGAGTGGGTAACTGGCTAGAGGAGATGCAGCAGAGGGTGGTGGTCAATGGGGTTAAATCAGAAGAGAGGGGGTTATAAGTGGGGTTCCACTGGGATTGGTCCTGGGTCCATCCTCTTCAAAATGTTCATTAATGACATTAAAGAAGGAATCCAGAGCAGCCTGCATCTCTTTGCAGATGATGCAAAAGTAAGTGGGAGGGTGGATAGTGACAAGGGAATAAGGGTAATGCAGAGAGACCTACAGGTACAACAGCTAGAGGGGTGGTCAAAGGTCTGGTAGTTAAAATTCAATGATAAAAAGTGCAAGGTAATGTTCCTGTGGAAAAAGAACCCCAAGGCAGTGTACTGGATGGGAGGAGGGTGACTTAGCATTACTCATGAGGAACAAGATCTGGGAGTTATCATTAGAAACTCATTTAAGCAATTGAGTCAGTACAGTAAGGCCTATAGCAAGGCTAAAAGGATGCTGGGATGTATTGAAAGGGGTACTGATAGCAGAAGAAAACAGGTAATACTTCCCCTCTACAAATCCCTGTTGAGGTCTCATCTGGAGTACTGCACCCAGTTGTGGAGTCCTCACCTCAGCAAGGATAAAGATAGAGTACAGCGCCGAGTAACAAAAATGATTAAGGGCCAGTAGGGCAGATCCTATGAGGAGTGCCTCAAGGCACTAAATATGTACTCACTGGAGACCAGAAGTGAGATGGGCAATATTACAGACCTTCAAGTTCCTTAAAGGAATTAACAAAGTGAACTGCGGGGAACTATTTAGCCTGAGTACCAATTCACAATAACTTGGACATGAATGGAAATTAACAGGAGGTAGGTTCAGGAGGGATGAGAGAAAGTACTACTTTACAGAAAGGGTGGTAGAACCTTGGAACAGTCTGTCGGCTGAGGTGGTGGAGGTGAAAACAGTCAGGGAATTCAAGCAGGACTGGGACAAAATGAAGAGAATAGTGGTTACCAGGGGTGAAAGGACCAGGGAGGAGAAAATAGAGATGATGGGGAGGGTTAGTACCCTGAAGGAACTGTAGGTTCCACGGATTATAGAGAACTTGGGCAGACTGGATGGACCTCTGGTCATTTTCAGCCATCATTGCCTATGTTTCTTTGTCTTCAGAAGCTTTCACACTATAAAGATTAAACTAAGTGGACATAAGTATCCTGTATCCTTCCTGCACCCACTTTTGGAAAGGTGGACCACACCTGCCCTCCCCAATCAGCTGGGACTACTCCGTTTGCCAGGGAGAGGTTATGCAGAACCATCAGAGGCCGTGCATATTTCTGACCCAATTCCTTTATCACTCTGGGGTGCAGCCTATTTTGTCCTGGAGACCTATCCACTCTGAGTGCAATTAGTCCCTTATGTACTAAATTCCGTGGCACCAGTCCCAATTTCAGTTTCCTCTTCCCCTAGCTTAGCCTGATGTCCACAGTCAGGGACTGTGACCCCCTGCCAATACCATGAATACTGAACAAAAGTATTTACTGATGGTGTTGGCCTTCTCCCATCCTCCTCTGCACAAACATTTCATGACTTTAGCCCCATTATACCCTCCTTGTTTTTTCTCTCCTTCTTTCTCATATCTCTAAATAATTATTTTTCATTACTTCCTTGGTTGTCCACAGTTCTGTCTCTACCTTTGCCTCCTAAGACTCTGCTTGCCACTTTCATTTTTACTAAATATATTTCTCAGTCACCTTCAGATTGAACCCACTTGTACTTTTTGAATATAGCCATCTATATCCAGACTTCTGCTTCCACTTGTCTGTAGAACCAGAGTGGTTTCTCATTTTGTTTTTCATGTACCTACTTCAGACAGGCTTTAGCAATCTCCAATAGACTCCCATTAAAAAGTTCCCACAATTTCTCCACTACCTTAATCCCTTCTACCCTCTCCCATTTTCCTAATATATGTCCTCCTGAAGTCTATGACCATCCTTTTAGTCTTTGCTCTTTAACCTTCTAGGGCTAAACTCAACCATAATGAGCTGTGATCACTCATCCCCAAGGATTCCTTTACCCTAACCTACTCCAGTGCATCCACCATGTGTTGCTTCAAAAGAACTAAGTCAAGGATGGCTCCCACCTTGGGGTTCTTCCGCCCATTGTACAAAAAAGACCTCTTGCAATGACTCTACAAAGTCCAGGCTCATTGCGCTCTTAGATATTAACATTTACCAATCCAGATCTGGGACATTAAAATCCCTTATGAGTATCACATTCCCTTTGGTAGTAGCTTTTCTGATTTGCTCCCCTTCTTCAGAGTGATGTGCTCTTCTGCACTGTAAACAATTATATAAATAAAGAGAATAAATGCATTCTGTAAGAGACCTCAGCAAACATTTTGTCTAGAAACCTAGCTGCATATTGAAAGACATGGCACATTGGCAACAAAAGAAGGGGAAAAGCTGAGTTGATGGCTGGAGCATATTATTCACAGAACCAGGAGAAAAAAACTGTTCCTTATAAATGCATTTTTTACTAGTAATAAAATCTTATCGTTCAACACATTAGGTTATCACAATATAAAAACAGATCATAAAAAAACAGTTCAATTATTGCAATAAATACACACAAAAATGTTCACAGCAAAGTGCCATTCACAATCCATTTGTTACAATATTTGCACAACAATATGTTAATTTCTCTTCATCTCATATATAGTTTTACAGCATTTTCCCACTTTCTCTTTCCTCTAAACCTGGGGGTTCAGCATCAGGAATATTTGATCTATGATAACTATGATATGTATTTATATTTTTTGTCTTTTTCTTCCTTATTTTATTAATTTGTAAGAAAAAGGATGCAATCCATGTGATACACAATTCATCATTTGTTGTCAACAGCACTTCAGTCAGAAGTTCTCTATAAATTTTATTCCAGTCCTGTACAAATGGGATAACCAGGATAGTCTTTCTTGTACAACTGGCAATCCCAGATCATGTGTAATAGGTCTTCATTTTCACTTGTGTTGCAATGACCTTAAGGTTGGCAAGCAATGTGAGAAGGTAGTAGGGAGTGATGGGAGGATACTGGGATGTATAGTCAGAAGCAACACCAGCAGAAAAGTGGAAGTTGTTATTCCTCTGTACAGACAGCTGGTGAGACCCCATCTGGAGTACTTCATCAAATTCTGGAGATCTCATCTCCACAAGGACATAGACAGAATGGAGGCAGTCCAGAGGAGGGCAACTAAAATGGTGCAAGGTCTGCAAGAGAAGCCATATGAGGGGAGACTAAAGGAACTTAATATGTATACCCTTGAGGAAAGGAGGGAGAGGGGGGACATGATATAATATTTTAAGTACCTCAGTGGAATCAACAAAGTCCAAGATGGTAGCATCTTTCAGAAAAAGAGATGTGCAAGAACAAGGGGACACAATTGGAATATAGAGGGGGGACGGCTCAGAGGTAATGTGAGGAAGTATTTTTTCATAGAGAAGGTGGTGGATGCATGGAACAGCCTTCCTGAGTAGGTTGTGGGGTCTAGGGAGGCAGTATAGCACAGTGGTTTAAGGCTCTGAGCTGCAAATCTGGTGACATCCAACAAACCAGACCTGGGTTTGAATCCCACAGCTTCCAGTTACATACTGTGTGACCCTAAGCAAGTCATTTAACTTCCCTGTGCTCCCAGGTAACTCCTGTAAAAAAGTTTTCAGCTTAGTGTGCTACTCCTGGTTAAACAACTAAACAAAAAAACTGTGGGAGAATTCAAAAATGCATGGGACAGACATAAGGCAATTCTTGTTGGGGGTAGGAAGAAATGGGCTGTTGGTTAACTAGGATCTGCAGCTTATCCAGTAGGTAGGGAAATGGGCAGACTAGGTGGGCCAGGTGGGCCTTAGCTGCTGTCAAAGTCTATGTTTCTATGTAATAGCATTTCTTAACGATTGCAGGCAGTTTATTGTATTTGGCCCAAAGGACGTTACTTTGAAAACATTCAAATCTATATCTTGTATAAATTTTTTGTAAATATGGATCAGTCAGAACATCCAAGTAATCTTTGTAACCATGGATACTGCCATTGCTGGCTAGCCATGGCACAATCCTGCAATTCTTTATAATACCATTATTTACATTAATCCAGTAATTAGTTATTTAAGCAATAATGCACGATGGGTTGTGGGTTGTGGGTTGTGGGTTGTGGGTTGTGGGTTGTGGGTTGTGGGTTGTGGGTTGTGGGTTGTGGGTTGTGCTCATACCCGGGTTAGTTGGGCATGAGGCCAATGGTGCAGTGCATCCAACACCCCAAAAGTGAAGTTATCCCAGCATAACCCACACTCTGGAGTGCATTATTGCTATTATACAATAGCTCTTATTTATTAATATTGTGGGGATACAAATGAACACATGTAGATGGCTGTTAAGCAGAGAACAAGTGTTGGAACATCCCTTTTATGTGTAAGGACATCTATTTTATAGTATCAGTTGTACAGTTTTATTTTTTTAATTAAATGTTTTTGGAGGAAATATTCCCCATGTGAAAGCACTGCATCATGGGTATGCAAATAATCAAGTGTCTTTTATCACTGTAGTGTGTTATGCAATACCAGGCAATTGGGTATTTGCATACCCATGATGCAGTGCATTCAAATGTGGTGCATTTCCTCATAAAAAAATGTAACTGTAAAACTGATACTATAAAACAATGTTCCCACACTATAAAGGAGATGTTCTGACACTTGTTCTCTGTCTAACTATGACATGTTTTAGCCGTGACAAAAATGTTTTCCCCCACAATATAAATATATATATATATATATATATATATATATATATATTTTACATGAAACTAAGATTTTGCTACTGTACTACAATTGCAAAGCTTCAAACTCTCTTGGTAAGAGAAGCTTTGGCTTGTTATTCAGTCTGGCATGTAGTCATCTGTATGTTTGGATGTGACACTATGAGGTTGTGTTCAGATAACTTGACTGTAGCAAGCACACATTGACCAATCAGAGTCCAGGAAATTTTCTTGCCATTGTATAATTTTTGATTTATGTATTTTCCATATTTAATACTTAGAGTTATATTTTTTGTATACTCATTAAGTCTAGAAAGATTATATTGATCCAGTAGCTTTAACATTTTTGAGAACCATGTATTTGTTGCACAGCCCTTCTTTATCCATTCTTTTTGCTCTTTGATGCAGTTTACTGGCAAGCTATCATCTGACATTCTAATGATTTTTAGCCAGTTTAGAACTTTTCTACTGTCTATAATTACTCTGATGTTAGAGAAACCTAATTCTGCTCTTATGTGTGCAGATGGCCATGCCTGTGGGAAATCCAGTGTACATCTTTGCAATTTTTGGATTAGGATAATTAAATTGCCAGGTTTATTACTTTCCCAGATTTCTGCTCCATAAACTAATTGAGTGTAGTACTTTGCTTTTACTGCAGTTATCAAAGGATGAATTGTAAATCCTCCATAAGCAGCATTAAATTTATTTAGTTCTTGCATTGCCTTGTAGCTCCTGGAAGGTACAGTATTGCCCATACCACCCACCCTGGAGAATATTATTGCACTTAGAAAATGGACATCAGCTTAGATTTTTTTCCAGTAGTTAACAGATGGGTACAACATTGAAAAATAAAACCTTAAAATACAAAAAAAAAGTTTAATGGTAAAATAGTCCCTGCCTGACACAGTTGCTTTCCCTGCCTAGTACAGTTGCCAGAAGAGGGCACTGTAACAGGAGGTTAGCAGTTTTGGAAAAGTCTTTAAAGAATTCCCTCTAATTGTAGCGTTTGACAGTTTATTTTTGTTACCTCTTTGGTACTTCTGTTCAGTTCTCACACCCCCCACCCCCCACATTTAGTTTAAAGTAAGGTCTGAGCACCCATATTGTTTTTTAGTTTTGTGCATCCCATCTCCCTGGGCCAGCTCCCCACTCCACCAACAGCTGCCCTTGTCAACTGATGAAGGGTTTCAGGGTTACGTTCTTGCCATCTCAATCCTGCCTGCCCGCCGTGATCCATCTCGCCCTCATGCCTGATAATGCCAAAAGAAGAGACTCTTGTGCTGTGACTGAGACTGGGAGATCAGGTACAAATAAGTGACTTTTTTTAATTTTTGGAAGACATCCTTGGTTCAGCATTGGCAGTTTCTATGATATGTATGAGTGTGAGTGGAAGATGAAAGCAAGCAATACATTGGAAGCAGCATCTGTGATTTCATTATTTTCTATCAGCATTACAACTTTGTGAAGAAAAAAACAGCGTTATTTTATTGCTTGCTTACTGATCTCTCTTGTAACTCACTCTTCATAAGTGATCATGGTAGTGAGAGGCAGGAGTGGGGGGTAAGTCCTATCATCAGAGCAGCAGACCAGGATTTTTTAGTTGTGGGGTTGATTCTGTGTTCACCGACAGGGGAAAGTGAGGGAGCGGTGGCAGACAAGTAAAAAATAAGAGAGAGAGAGAAAGAGTGTTTTAAAACTGGAAAAGAGGTACCCATTTTATTTGGTACTGGCTGTTGTCTAAGGAGTGAGTGTGTGTGGGGTGGGGGCCCACACTCTCTTGCAAAGCGATGAAAAAAATGGCGACCATTTGAAATTGCGTGCCCAGTGCTTCAGACAATGATGAAGCAGGCTAGGCACAAGGATATTTTGCTGGGCATGAGGCAGGCTTGGACTGGGGTTTTTTATTTGGTGGGCATCTATTGAAAGTTAATGTACCCCTCTGGAAGGGGTACAAACCACTCTGGTGCCTCTAAATAAAAAAAAACATTTTCTAATACACAATTAAGATGTTGTGACCAAGAAATCATAGGTGTGAAAACAATGCCTAAATATGTGTATTCCTGCACCGAGTTTATGACATCATTATCCAGGTTACATTTATATTTTATTTCTAGTTTCAAATGTCATTAAATGAGATTTATTACTATTAATTTTTAGTTTTAATTTCTTAGTATATACAGTACATCTAGTAGTTCCAGTTTCTTCTTCAACCCAGATTTGGATAATAAAAAAAGTATAATGTCATCTGTGTAAGCAAGTGCGGGTACACTAGAAGCATTTATTTTGGGAGAATCCACATCTAATTGTATAAGGGTTTTAAGCAACTCATCAGTATATAGACAGAAAAGTGTGGGTGCCAGCACACAGCCCTGTCTTGCCCCTTTATTGACAGAAATGGTGCTTGAGGGTTCCCCATCTTTGCCTAACATTAATCTTGCCCATGTGTCCATATATATATATATATATATATATATATATATATATAGAAATTATGTACACCAGAGCCAATTCTGTCCCCTTTTCAAGCATGATGTTCCACATAGTTTCTCAGATCGAATGTTGCCATGAAGTATATATAAGCTACAACAAGTTTTTGTTTTCTTTTCCGTATGTATTTTTCTGGTACATGTAATAAAACAAAGCAATGATCTATTGCAGAATAATTTGCCCTGAATCTGGCTTGAAGTTTCATTAGGCCTCCTTTTTGAATTATTTAATGTTGAAGTCTGTTTAATATTACTTTTGAAAAAATGTTTTGACTTACATTGAGGAAACTGTATGGCCAATACATTTTTGGGTCAGTTGAACTGCCCTCTTTGTGAATCATTATTAATTCTGCACCTC
Organism: Neoceratodus forsteri; assembly: GCA_016271365.2. NCBI lineage: Eukaryota > Metazoa > Chordata > Ceratodontiformes > Ceratodontidae > Neoceratodus > Neoceratodus forsteri. Next base: position 1,289,084,471 of record CM057455.1, on the reverse strand, counting down.
TCCACGATTCCAGAATGAGATTGTGTTTAATGCATTTATTGTGAAAAGATATGAGAAAATCACACTAGATCAGTGCGCTACAACGGTAAACCTCTGGAAGGATTTTATCTGGTCCTGGAGCTTTCCCTGCTTTTAATGTTTTCATAACCAAACATACTTCTGAGTGATGAAGTACTATAATATGTGACTTTGTACCTCTGTTGAATGTTGCCGATATGGAATTAAGTCTAGGTCATAGAAGATGGTTCTGAAGTATTCTGTCCAAACTATTTCAGAAATGTGTGAGTCAGAGGCAGATTTGCTGTTGCAGGTACCTCTGGCAAATGGGGCCCAAAATGTTTTCGAGTCTTTCTCCTGCATTGCAGTTAGCATTTTCCCCCATTGATTGTTATAATAAGATGCTTTTTTTTTCTTATTTAGGGATAACTTCTATTTCTTCCTTTCATAGTTTAAAGGCTTTATATTTTCATAAATTCTAGCATTCCTAGTTTCCCTTAACTTTTTCTTTAATGGTGCTTTTTTCTCTAACACATTCCTCATCAAACCAACCATCTCTTGTTCGGTTTTGGGTTCTTATTGTTATATGTTTATAAAGGTAACCTTGTAATTCATCAAAGAGCAACTGAATCTGTACCCAAAGTATGTCTGCTCCTAGGTTTGATAATTGACCTACATCCTTGCCTACAAAAAATTAATCTATTGCATTAAAAACTTTGTTATTAACAAATATGTCCCAGACTATCCTATTTCTTGCCCTGACTTCAGTAACTACAAATAATTACCCTTTTTTGAATTATTTCCAAAGTTTCCCTTTTCTATTCCTTGCAACATTATAGGAAAGTGGTCACTCTCAGATCTTGGAATCACATGGATTGTGTACCAAATGTCAATTAAACCTGTCCAAAATATAAAATCAAACAAGGAGGATACATTAGCCTTAAAATACAAAAACATTTCCAGTGCTGTCACCTGGTAACTGCCTGTTAAGAAGGAACATGTTATATTCTTTTAGAATCCTGATTAAATTAAACCCAGATTTGTTTTGTTTCATATCCATCATTTTTCTGCTGTATTTGTCATAAATTAATTCAGCATAATCCCATGTCACTACATCCAATAATCCGTCACATAAGTAAGGGGAATTTTTTTTAATCAGGAAAGGCACACTAAGATAAAGCTTGTTTCCAGGTGCAACCTGGGAGCACAAGGAAGTTAAGTGACTTGCTCAGTGGGGGCTGATAGGATTCAAACCCAGGTCTCCAGGTTTGCAGCTCAGTGCCCTTAACCACTACACTATATTGCCTCCTAATATGTCATATGCCCCAATTCTTGCATTAAAATCCCTAAGGGTCAGAATATCCAGTTCAGGGTATTTCAATTTGATATTCATAATTATAGTTATTAAATTATCCCAGATGGATTCTTTGTAAGAGTTAGATGAGGTTGGTGGAATATAACTGTTAATTAAAATCATTCTGAAGTTTTTTATAGTAATCAAAAGTAAGATAACATGTTTTTGTAGGCAGGATTAGAGACACCATGTCCATGGCCCTTATTTTAATATACACTGCTAGACCTCCTTCTCTTCTCCCATAATTACTTGTTTTAACACCTTGGTCTTAAAAAAACTCAAATCCATTCAAAAGTATAGAGGATTCTTCCCCATGCTATGTCTCCTGAAAGCAAAATATGTTTCCAAGATTTACAAAATCTCTCCAATCTTTATCTATTAATTTACTTTCTAAACCAGCCACATTCCATATAATAATTGAATACATTTTATCATTTGATTTTTCATTATTGAGAATTGTTAGATTCTCATCAGATAAATTAAAAAGAGACATGGCATGTGGAATTGAGTTACCCTGAGCTGGAGGGAGCCAGTTGTTATATCCAGCAATGTTTTTAGCCTGTTTTCAAGCATCATGTTTTCTGTTTTGGGATCTAATCCTGCACTGTACAGTAATGAATCAAGAACTTTTGATTCCATAACATACAACCCGAATGAGTCCAACATATCATGTTTGTTTAATATTTGTTTTACCAGTTTTTCACCTTTTATTAGTGCATCTATTTGCATGCCTATCTTACTTCTATGTATCTCAAGGGGATATATGACAATATCCTGATAGTCTCAAAGCCAACACTGAAAAGTCTGAGACCTAAATACAGACTGCGCGATTGCCCGACCGAACACCATCCTGACAAACTAAAGCCCAACACTGCACTTAGGCCCTGTTTGTAGGTGCTTTTCCATTATTATCGTTGCCCACCAATATCTGACTCCCTTCCCTATAAGTTACTCTAGATTAACTAAACCAAGGGAGTCATGCTAACAGTTTGAACCCTGTCTCGTTTGCAGTACGGTTTAAAGCAACAGTATTAATAACATGATTATGGCAGAAGTCTAAGCAATATGTATGCAATCTGTTTGCTAAATAGTAAAAGTAAATACTTACTTCTGTATTACACAGCCTGCCTCTGAATCTCTCAAAGGTTTGTTGTCTGCAAGCGGAATTCTGTTTATCTGTGTACTCCTGATATTATAATTGCAGCTTGCAACTTCAGCTCAGTACTCTGTACTCAGTCTGACCAACCACTGCCACACTCAGTACCGAAAGCTATTTCTAAGCAGCTTGTAACTCAAAAACACCAAGAAGCTGCAACTCTAACAAGCTTTAACTCGGTGAAGTAATATGGCAGAACTTAGTCCACGACGGTGATTTTCTTTTTTGTAATGGAGAAATAGCGAGATATAGATGTACTACGGACAGACAATTGAATAAAGCAGGGCTCTGGACTGAGAAGAAGAGAAAATTTAAGCTCCAAGATATTTCCCTGCTCCTATGGCTCAGCTATCTGAACTGAAAGTGGAATTAAAGCCATTTAGCAAACACAAGGTTTACATTGGTAGTTGCATTTTCTATGAGCGAGTAATTGCCTGGTTCCCTTCACAGTGCTGCTATGTTTGAGTGAGTGAAATAAAAGTGCACTGCTTATGCTGTAAGCCGCAGAGCATGTGATCTTTCTGGTTGATGGAATCTTGAATGGAGCAAAGTTTTTAACAACAGCTTGATAAAGTGACTTTAATTAACTTTAAGTAAATTTGCATATGTATTTGTATGTTTAAATATTATACTTTAAAAATATGTGGTAAAAATGAGCCTCAACATCAAGATGTCCAAGCTTAAGAACTGCAAACTGCACCCACTAATTATAGTTCAAACTTTTATGAGTATGTGCTTTTAAGTCTGCACAAAATCACTTTATATGTAAGTTAAAACAAAGGGCTTTAGTTAATTTAATGGAAACCAAACTCGAATATCTATCTCTAGTCTTGTGTTGTATTGTACTGAGCACTAATAAGTCAAAGTAAAATAAGGATAAAATACAGCAAAATACAACAATAGTAGTCCACGGTTATGCTCGATAAGGTGAGACAACTTAACTTCTGCTACAGATATTGCCTGAAAGAACTGTCATAAAATCTCCTTAACCATTTCATCATTGGGCAGTTCTATTTCAGGCAGACAAGCATTTCTACCAGCCATATCAGTTGTTCAGCTGGACAGAAATGCCGGCTTGATCACAGCAGAACCTCCACAGCACAGACTTCTTAGTTTTCCATCCCTCAGCAGGGCTTGCCATCTTCCAGTGCTTGGGGGGGGGGGCTCCACCACTGACCGTACTCTGGCCCCCTAGAGTGAAAAAAAAACAGAACACAGAGACTGCTTGCAGAAAGAGTAGCACAAGGTAGTCCAGAAAGAGGTTGGAGTAAATTAAAATTTAGGCAACTGTGACATACCTTTTTTAAAACAAAATAAGCATTTACAATCGTTTGCTGTTCAGCTACTCCCCAGTAGAACAGCGTGCAGCTACTCTCACCTTCTTTGCATTTTGTAATGTAAACTGAAGTTCACGAGCTATTCATTTAAATTGCAGATTTACCGCACATGTCTTTTGAAAGGTGCACATACCGGAAACACATGGATTTCATTCCTGGAGTCGCGATATTAAGAACATCCTGAATACATAATTGCTCAGTGACTGGAGGGGATCATAAACTGGCAGAGCTGGTTGGAATATATTACAATGGGCAATTTGAGTGATATGGAAAACAAGGTGTTGTCAGTGCTGGGATTTTCTTCTTCTACAGAAGCTTGATTTGACACATTTACTGGCAACCTTGAGAGATCCCACACACTGCATGACAGCGGTGCCTGCATCTGTCATGCAGGCATAGTATGCTCCACCCAACCACTTCCACCTCCCACTTGTGGCTAAGATGCTGCCCTAAGCATAGCTAGCTGGCACAGGAAAATATGGTCCCTGCCCTCTATCCCCTAGCATGAGCTGGACCAGCCCATTTCACATATGGAGTGCTGGTAAAGGCCCCTTTTGGAGTAATGTATTCATGGTATACACAGTATGTTATTGCTTCCTTTCCTATACTTATTTAAATCTGAATGTAACTATTGCTCTTATGCATTTTTGTAATAGCAATCCTTGTAACACTTCTCCACTTCTTAACTTGCTTGTTTATACAGTTGCTTATATTGTAACTCACATACCCCTTTAACCATACTTTAACATCCAAGGCTTTGCCTGAAAATGGACAAGTTCATGTGTAGTGGACTTATGTGATCACCAAAGCAAAATAAATTATTTTTTAAAGACTCTGTTAGTGTACCTATTAAGGTAACGTAAAGCCACAAAATAGGGATATGTGGTGTTAGGATTTCCAAATCTAACTCCCCACCTACACACCCCCAAGCAACAAAAATTAAAAACATTAGAGTTTTGGGTCTTTGGGGTCTTGGTAAATTAGTGGTGAGTTCTTCCTTGGGGTTGTCAACTTAATGCTCATCCCTACTCCCAGCCCATAGCCTCCAGTCCAAAGCACAAGGTACAGCTGCAAGCCATTGCCTCATAGTGATACACTCTTCAAATGTAGAGAAGTATGTTTTGCCACATGTTGTCAACACAATTTGTTGTAGCTTTCTTTATGCAGGGCCCTGTATGAAGAAAAGAGATCATGTGTGATGTTGTCTGCTCAAGGAGCGAGGTGTGGATGAGGACTGATAACCTTAAGGAAGACCCCACCACTGATTTGCCTAGACTCTGGAGATCCCAAACCCTAATGTTTTTACTTTTACTGCTAGGGGGGAGAGGGAGCTAGGGTTGGAAAACTGGACACTACATTTCCTTACTTTTGTGGCTTTAAGTTACCCTAAATAGTATACTAACAAAGTTTTTTGCAAATAATTTCATTTCTTTTTGAGATAGTGGAACTGTATCCTCATTCAGACAGATCCTTTTGGGACCTATATGAATAGATGCAGATGTGCAGGACCCCATGGACCCACTATTCTACATTTTCCAGTTGGCCAGTATCATTTACAAATCACAAGAAGTATGGGTGCTGCAAACAGATTCCAGATAAGGAGGTAATATGAAGTGGGCGCAGGTTATTTGAACACAGATATTTGCAGATTGCAAAGCATTTGCCTCCTGTACACATCTGTTACAGCAAAAGCAATAATATTTCATGTTTGATAGAAGTTTGTGACTAGTAATTTCTTCTTAAAGCTGGAAAGCACGGTGGGGTTGGTAAATATTAGCACTCGACCAGTAATCTGTATTTACTGCTGGACCACTAATATTTACAAATTGCAAGGTGTATGCATACTGTGAACACATACACAGCTACAAACATAATATTACTAGAACACAGGCTATTTACTGATCAGAAACTATTTTCCTACTGTACACATCTGGTACAACTCAAGCAGTAATAATTACTGCTCACAAGGAGCTTGAGACTGGTAATTTCTATTTACAACCCAAAAATACCATTCAACTGGTAAATATAACCAGCCAATCAGTAATCTATATTTACCGATGAAGCAGTAATATTTGGCAATCTCAAGATGTATGACCACTGTAAACACATAGCACAGCTTGAGAGTTGATGTTAGCTGCTCTCATGCTAGTTGCAAGTGGTAATACCCCTTTATGGATCTCAACTACTGAGTGGTTGGTTAATATTACCATTTGAACAGTAATCTGTGTTTACTAATTAAGCAGTAATATTAAGCAATCACAAGGTGAATGTATCTTGTAAACACTTTCCACAACTCAAAAGGTAATATTACCTGATATTTGTGAGTGGTAACACTCACGTATGTATCGCAAATACCATGCCATTGCTAAATGGTACCACTGGAATGTTATATAAATATATGTGTAGCAGATTATATGTCACAAATAATATGTTACAACTTACTGCATGACAGGTAAAAATGACAAGCAATGGCAAGTTGTATGCATCCTGTAAACACATACCTCAGCTCAAAAGGTAATGTTACCTGGTATTTGCAAGAATTAACACCCATGTATGGATCATAAATGCCATGCCATTGGTAAATAGTACCATTGGAGTGTTATATAAAATTACAAGTCACAAATTACATGTCACACATTACTGTATGAGAGGCAAAAATGAAGTACATGTCACAAATAACCTGTTGCAAATTACTGCACAAAAGAGAAAAATGACAAGCAATCGCAAGGTGTATGTACCCTGTAAACACACACCACAGCTCGTAAGGTAGCATTACTTGCTATTTACAAGCGTTAACACCTGTTTATGGATTGCAAATATTGTGCCATTGGTAAATAATAGCGCTGGAGCATTGCATAAAAATACATGTCATAAATTACTGCATAAGAGGTAAAATGGAAATAAACACTTGCTAGTTATGGTTACCATTTCCAAATTAATTTTTTACCATTCGCATTTAGTTTTTTTTTTTTTTTACCATTAATATTTCTTTTTGGTGAACTCAAAAATCCTAATAACTCTAAAACCATATAATATTTTTTCAGGAAACTTTCCAAAGGCACACCCTTGGCACAGGTCCATTCAAACCTGAAAATGTCATGAAAAATTAAAAACCATCTAGGCTGTAGTTGAGAGCAAAAACATATGCAATGTTAAGTATAGGCTGTTTGTTCTGTTTTTTTTTTGGTGCTGTGTATCTTGAAAAGTGACCAAGACACCATCACAAAACTTTTTACATCTTGTGGCTGTGACAGCCTGACTGTGCATGCCAAACATTGGGTTATTTTATCAAATGACACCAAAGTTATTAAGGTGTAAAAATTGGGGTTTATCATTAAACAGCTTACTCAAGCCTAACTATGGGGAAACTACCACATCCATATAATAAATACTGTATCAATATAGACCAGTGAGATTTTATAGTCTAGTCTCTTTCTCATGCACATGCACCCTTCCTATGAATACATTTTTTTTTCTATTTATAGTGCAACAGGATCAGACCACAAAGCATAAGACTGTTAAAGTCATTTCTGCTTCAATGGAACAAATTATATCTACTGTAAGTATACAGTTATAAACTACAATAAAATACAGCCAAACAAGCAGTGCCATATAGCACGTCAAGTGCAGTCACATATAAACTGAGTCCATTCACACACTGCAGTTTTAAATTGAGCATGGGTAGGCAATAACCACATACAAGATGGAAGGCAGATCCATAAAAATGAAACCATATGCTGAAAGGCCACTTTACCACATCTCAATTGTATCCTGGGCACTTTTAAGGCCCAACAAGATATGTCACATAGTACACGTTTAGTATCTTGGTAAGTTAAAAAGTCTGAATGGCAACTCAGGGCTGCACTGTTCATGTATTTAAATTAAAAAAAAAACTTATACCAGGTTTGCAGTCTCTTCTTATTACCAGAATAGGCTAGTTTAAGTTTTTAAGTAATGCAGAATGGTGCATCTCATTTATCAGACCAACAGTACCCAATGTGAGTCTGGCAGCCTTGTAATGTAACCTGCCAAGCTTTGCAAGAGTCATTTTGTTTTCAAATCCATATATCAAACAGCCTTAGTTGATATGTGGAAGGCTAAATGCAGAAATAACTCTTTTTTCCCTTGTTTCTAGGTCCAAACAATGTTTGTACATTTTTAATACACCCATGTTTTAAGAAATTATGGTACATAAATAAGTTATATGGTCTGTGAATTTTAGATCCATGTCAGTTCAAGCCCAGACATATTTATAAATGGGAACCAATACAATTTGAGAACCATGTAGGGTTTTAATACACCATCAGTCATACAAAAAGGACCCCAATGCATTGGTCATAGGACTAGACAACATACTGTAAGTTTTGTCTTTTTTGTGTTTATTATCAAATTATTTTGTATTAGCAAAATTTAAAACTTCTAATGTATTTTCAAAGTTTTTGTTGAACCTCAAAGGGGTTACTAGGTGATTTCAGGATAACTGCATTATCAGCATACATTTTAATATCTGAGAAATTAACTGCTGTACATGAAAAGGACAAATAGAAGGGTCCTTCAAATGGACTCCTGTGGCATGTGCCTACTAATTTCTGTTACTTTGAGTGTGCATCATTATTTATTTATTTATTTAGTGATTCAGAAAATACCTTTGAGCGCAAGCTCTTTTACAAAGGTTCCTCGTCATAGATTTTGCAAAACAGAGTACAATAGGAGAAAGCAAAGGTACATCACAATGAATGATACAGCTTGGATTCAGAACTTACAGAATAACTCAAAACATAGGTACAAGTTAAAATAACAAGAAAAAACACTTTATGAGGGTGGAGAGGGAATAAGTAGCCACAAAGTGCCTTTTCAGTAGTTCAGAGGGATGAGGATAGATGGCAGTGGGGTGAAGAAAGGAGGTATGAAGAGAGGTAGGTATTGCAGTGGAGGTGAAGGATGGGGGAAGAAGGGAAATAAGGTATAGGGAGAAATGGGGGTGAGGGGATGCTGAATGGAGAAGACATGCTAGAGTAGATGATGGGGTGTATGGGTGCATGGTCAGGCAACCTGCATTAGTAGTTACTGCTAGGGAAACTCAAAGGACTGGGAGTTGGGGAAGGGGGAAGGTGGGCTGTTGGGTACCAAAGGAGCATGATGCAAACTGATTGCTGAGACAAGCCATGAAAAGGAACAGAGGGAGGGGGTGCCTGAGGCCTGCCTAGTGCTTGCTGGGGGGGCACAGAGAGGAGGTGTGGCTGGACTTAGGGGCAGGTATACTTAGAGAGTGTTATTAGGTGCTGTTTGAGGTCAGTTTTGAATTGGGCCAGACAATTGGTGGCCAAGAGGTGCCCCGGGGAGTTCATTCATCCACAGAGGGGCCCGGTAGGCAAATGCATGTTGCCCAAGTGAGGTGCAATGGAAGGAGATAGCCTAGGCCCCTCTAGTCCTCCCTCTGGTGACCTGTAATGAGTTAGCTGCTTTGATCAAATTGCCTACACAAGGTGGTGTTTTACCCAATAGATCCTTCATCTCTAGATTGCAAGTATGGAATTTGACCCTGTTTCTTAATGACAGCCAATTTGCATGTTCGTACACAGTACAGGTGTAAGTGCCATGTTCAGCATCTAGGGTGAGTCTGCAGGCTTTGTTGAGAGCTGTCCATTTTGGTACAGCCCTCTAAATAGAAACAAAACTGAAAGAAAGTATTGGGGCTCACTCCAACACCTACCATTTTTTAAGTCAAATAGGAATAACACATTTCTAGATGAGGAACAATACAGGACTATTTATATATTGGGAGGAGAACTTTTTAGCCATTCTTTACCATGAACCATGGCTGGTGTGGTCTATATTGATTTACCACAAGCATTTGATTTGGTAGATCACAGGATATTGCTAAATTGTTTGCACTTGGTTTGTCACTAAATGTTTGTAGTTGGTTTCAAAATTATTTAAATAATAGGCAGCAGAAGATAAAATTGGGGAATGTTATGTCCATACACAGGCCTGTTAGTATTGGTGTCCCACAAGGGTCCATATTGGGACCCTTACTTTTTAGTCTATTTCTGAATGAGTTCCCCTAAGTTTGCCAGGTCTGCAGAATGATCTTTTATGCTGATAATGCAGTTCTGGCAACAAGAGGTAAAAGTGTCTGTGTTCATGAAAAACTGCTTCAGGATGATTTTACTAGACTCCAAAATTGCCTTAAAGGGGGACTGTCGACCCCCTTTGGTCTCAAAGTGTCCCTAGTTTAAAAAACACATTTTATGATTGCCAGCATTCTGTAAAGATACTGACGTAGCTGGTAGTTTGATTCTGACTCTTATTTTCTTTAAAAAAGTAAAAAAAAAAACAGACTACCCAACATACTGGTGTTATCACACCAAAACAGGTTTGTTTACATTCCCTGATCAGCACCAAATACATCTTTCCTGGACTTGGGAACACCCACAACACAGTCTAGCCCCTTATGATGCAGTGGGAGTTTAGGAGGCTACTGCCTTAAGAGTGACTGCACTGTTTCAGTGTGTTTCTGATGCTCATAAAGCCTGCAATGAGAACAGATCCAGGATTGTAAACAAAACAAGGTTGTTTATAAATATGTTGCCATGCATTTCAGTTCTAGTAAACAAGGAGACAGACAAAACAAACAACATCATCAGTGAATTTTAAAGAAAGTAAACAATCATAAGATGTGGGGTTTCAACTAGAAATAATATGATGAAAAACAGGTTTGACAGTGTCCCTTTAAAGGTAATAAAGCAGCAATGGGTGTCAAAACAAAATCGAACAAATCAATGCTGTTTGGTAATTCAAGGAATATTGACCATTGTGATAAAGACTGAAGCAGGAGACATTCTGGATCATGTACCAAATTTGAAACTAATTGGGAGTTTTATATTGTCCTATGCTAAACATATGGATTAGATAGTTCAGAAAATCAACATACGATTGGGGCTTGCTGTGTAGACGCAACAGGAATTGTGACTAAGAAACAAGAAGTTTAGTTTCCCAGAGTCTAATCCTATTTATTATTGAGATTGGTTACCAGTTTATGTTTCACCAGCAGACAGTGTGCTTTGCTGACTGAGGGCAGCATACCATCAAGTTTGTAGGGTTGTACTGGAAGCTAGAAGGAATACTCATCACTGTAAACTTCATGAAGGAGTAGGGTAGTTGCCTTTTGGTTTTTGTATTATGAATTTTGATAGTGTCTGGCACTGGAAAATGTTGCATTAACAATGTATTCAAGGATTGTATACCATGTTACTGAAATTTTTGAATTTGTATTCAACAAGATCAAGTATGAATCTGAAACTAGTTATACCCAGTAACAGAACAAGTGTGGGACAAAAAACAATTAATTACAGGTCAGCAAAGGCATGGAATTTAAATCACATTAATGTATTAGATAGGCAGCAATTGGGGCACTCTAAAAATGGTCTTAAAAAGTATCTACAAGATCTTGCTATGTGTAGATGTTTTAAGTGATGAGTGATATTTTACTGTTGTTATTATGAAGTATAATTTATACTACATTTTGTATGTGTGTCATGTATTTGTATGGCTGGGTTACCTTTGAAATAGGCACTTTTTGCCTAACAGTATTTTCCCAAAACAATAAAATCTAATTAAAAAGTAAATCTTTCCCCTAGCTTCAAGTTCCATAATTTTAGAAGACATAGTATAGTTGCTTTCTTAACAGGTTTAATCAGTATAGTCAGCTGAGCATGACTATTATATAGAAGAGAGTGGGGGCATGATGGCACATACCTTTAACACATGCACAATACAATTTTAATCCAAGTACCAATGCTACTTAGCCCTATAGTACAAGACACATGAAGACACATACACATGCTAAACTATGTGCATGCAGATGCTACATGATGCAAATACATACTGTACATGCCTACCAGACCCCTTTATTGTATACTCTGCAGCATACGACAAAACCACACAATAGTAACAGTGTGGTAGGGATGAGCAAGAGGGTGCAAAACTGTGAAAGGCAGCATTCACAGTAGTGCACCCTCTCACTCTCCCAGGTAGAGGATAAAACCTCTGCTGGGACAGGGGTCTGCTGAGCAGCTGCCATTGCTCAATGGGATGAGCCACTAGCAGCAAGGGAGGCAAGCAGTGCATTTGGGACTAGGTTTTAATTGCCGACCCCAGATGCATTAATTTTTACTTTTTTCACACTTTGTGTGATTTTTACTGTTAACCCCCCCGAGTTAGATATTTTAGTGGGGGGGCTTGGGGAGGTGCAGCCCCTTGTAACAGGGTGTGTGGGGGTGGATACCCCCATAAATAAAGACTTATGCCACTGGCAATATATTGCACTGTATTGGCAGCACAGTATATTGCAGCAGCATAATGCCTTGCAAAATTATGACCCCATGACCTCTACATGCACACAAGCACACACATACCACTCATATGATAAATATTCACCACATGATACACAATACACAAACTCTATAATTTTAACCTGAACAGTTCCTATACTAGGGCCTCTGGAGTCAGCATGATCTTTTGTAAAAAAAAAAAAAAAAAAGATCTCATGTACTTTGACTGATAAGCCTCCACGACTCCCTCATGTAATTGTGTTGGACAGTTACATTTTCCATGTTCTTCCTTCCTGCTGTCTAACAGTTCCATGGTCTGAAAACAAACTCCAAGCCCTGAAAACCCTATCATTGATATTAGCAATGACATCTAACAATTTCTTTCATTCAGTAGATGCATGGTAACAACATAAATTGAGTGAAAAAGAAAAAAATGCTCCCACTGTGAATTGTGCCCAGGCCCCATCCACATTATGGTGAGAAGAAACAATGTTGCTCACTGGTAATTGAACACAAGCATACCCAAACAACCACCTTGGTGCTCTGCCATGTTGCTATCATTCCACATGGTAAAACATAAGATTTCTAGAAAGAGTAGCTTAATAACAACATAATTGTAGTGAGAACAATAACAGTTCCCAAAGTTGATTTAAACCCAGTCCACCTAACTACTGTTCTGGTACTCTGCCACTGTGCTACCATTCCAAATTATGGTACATAATGTATCTAGTCAGAGATGTATGCAAACAACATAGATTGTTGTGAGAAAGAAGAACATTTCCTGAATGGAAATTGAATCCAGCCCTCCCCCCCCACACACACACACTACTATTGTGGTAATCTGCCATGGTGCTATTGTTTCACATGGTGAGACATGAGGATTCTAGACAGAGAGAGGTTGTAACAAAATAAATTGTAGTGAATAAAAAACACTGTTCTACAAGGGAATCAAACCCAGACCACCTATCTGGGAACTGTACCCATTCTCCTCAAGGTTTCTAGATCAACATGCATGCTAACAACATAATATGTAGTGAAAATGAAAAAAAAAGTCCCCAAAAGAGAATATAGTGAGAAAGAAAAAAATGTTCCCAACTAGGAATCAAACCCATGAACCCTCAAATACTGTCTTGATGCTCTACCATAGTACTATCATTCCATATAGTGGGGCACAGGTTTTCTTGACAGAGATACATGCTAACAACATAAATTTTAGTGAGAAAGAAAAAAATATCTCTACTGGGAATTGAAACCAGCTCCCCTTCCAACACTTGAAATTAAACATAAGCCTCCCTCACTCTCGGTTTCTAGATCAAGGTGTGTGATAAAAAAAAGAATTTTAGTGACAAAGAAAAAAAGTTCCCCACTAGAAATAGAACTCAGGATGCCACCTACTATTCTGGTGCTCTGCCACTGTACTTTCATTCTACATGGTGGGACAAAAGTTTTCTAGATGGACATGCATGCTAACAGCAAACTATAGTGAGAAAGAAAAAAATGTTCCCCACTGGAAATCAAACCCAAACATGTTCCAAACTGTAAATCAAACCTAAACCCTCTGACTACTGTTCTGGTGTTCTGCCACTGTGCTATCATTCCATATGGAGGGACATAAGGTTTCTAGACAGAGGTGCATGCTAACAACTAAAAATGTAGTGAGAAACAAAATGGCCCCAAGCAGAATCAAAACCAGCACCCCCATTATAGTGAGAAAAACAAAATGTTCTCACTGTGAATTAAATGCAAGCATCCCTTCTAACTACTGTCCTGATGTTCTGTAATGGTGCTATTATTCCACAAGGTAGGGCATACAGTTTCTAGACAGAGATGCATGCTAGTAACATAAATTAAAGTGAGAAAGTACCCCTCCAAGAATCAAATCCAGATTCACCCCCTCCATTTGGAATAAAACCCAGCCTCCACCCCCAGGTTTCTAGAAAGAGATGTATGCTAAAAGAAAAAAAAATTCTCCCTCAGAATTGAACCTCATCCCCCCCCACCACTGACAATCAAACCCAGCCCCCAAGGCATCTAGACAGAGATGCATGTCAATAACTAAACTGTAGTAAGAATGAAAAACATATTTAAAAAATTGCTCACTCGGAATAAAATCCAGCACCCCCCCAAGGCTATCCTGGTGTCCTGCCACTCTGCTATTGTTCCACATGGTGAGACCAAAGATTTCTAGACAGAGGCGCATGCTGGGGAACATCATATTCTGCACTGAGTGCAGATCCCCTAACCGATACACAGCTGCTGTGGAGTATCTAATGAACTCTTTGCCAGGTAGAAGAAATGCTTCCCACCAAGTTGCATTCAAACCTAGACAAGTCTTAAAGCCTCAGCCAAAACTAATTAAGTTACTTAATGTCTGAAAGTAAATGTAAGTGTTTTATTTGATTGTACTGTGTCTGTGTGTTTGATAATACAAATGTAAAACTGTGTGACAGCTACATGCTGTGGGACAGAAAGCTCAGCTAAACAACCAAAGGAAACTAATAAACTACATCAGTATCTGTGGGGCAGAGTTGTGGGTAGCCTAGCAACCTTTGAGAGTTAGAGGAAGAGGGTAGAGGTGGGTAGGCCTAAACAAAACCAGGGACTACAGGAGTAGCACAACAAATGTTTTTATGCACTAGACTCACAGTTTGGGGAAAGCCCTAGGAGTAAAAGACTATTCAGAGGTGAATTATTGAAATATTACTGTATTTGGGAAAATGCTTGGTCACAGATCAGTTCCATGTGGAATATTCTTAGTTCAAGAAGAAGTTTATTTCCTGAGGATGTTTTACCTTTCTGCAGTTCTGACGTGAAAATGGTGGAGGTCTTCCAGGTAGGCCTGAACAAAATTCTGATTTCCAGGAGTATTCCTGCATACCTTGGTAGCAAAATGGGTACAGAATCACTTATGAGGCAGCTAGTCTAGGGGAAGTGGCAGTAGTTGAGGATTTCAGTATGCCAGATGTGGACTGGAACATTCCTATTGTGGCTGGTACTAAGAATCAGATTCTGGTGGATGCCTGCCAGGAGGCATTCCTAGAGCAATTAGTTCAGGGTCACCACAGTATAAAGGAGGATGCTCTGGGTGAGTGCACATTCATGACACACATAGACACACACAGAGACTCGTGCATCAGTGTGAGTCTTGCATGTCCTGTGGGAAGATGGGGAAAGGGACAGAAAATGCTGTACTATGGCAGAAGTTAGTAGAAGTACCATCATAGTTTAACTCCCTAAAGCTGTGAGTATATTTAAACCCCATTAACTTTCAATAGCTTATCCTTCCCTGCAAATAATCATGGCAGGTTACAGTTCACCAAATGATCTTCTAGACCTCCTGTACACTGATGGTTCCACATCTAGGTGCTGCAACTGCCATATATAAACAGCAGCAGTCTCTCTAACATATAATGATACCAACACATGTAACAAATATGTGGAAATGGGTCAATTGCAGATGGAGGTAGGCACTTTGAGAGAGCTACATAAAAAACAGTACTCTGAACCTCTTAACATAAATTTAACAACTCAGATAAAGGTAGTAGCAAAGAATACAAATACTGAACTGGGCAAAGATGTTACTCCATAAAATGACTAAGTAACTTAGAAACACCAGAATAGGCTACCATAAGTGGGGTACCAATGAGAAAAGGAAGACAAGCACTGGGTACAACAGATACAACAGATATAGAATGATTAAATAGATATGGCATCCTAACACCAACTGAAGAATACACTCCTGAGGCCCCAGAAGATACAGCCAGTAGAAAAAAGCTATTAGTAATTGGAGATTCCATATTGTGAAAAACCAATAGTGTGGGGAAGTGTCCAATAATGTGGGGAACCATGTGGGGAAGATAAAATAAATGGGATGGTTATTTGTCTACCAGGTGCCTGTATAAAAGAACAGATTATCATGGGTCATGAAATGGTCTCCAAACAAACAAATCATTGTAATACATGTAGGGACAAATAATGTGGGCAGAGACCATGAACAGGACATTGTAGAAAAGTGTTGTTCTGTATAGAATTCCATCCCTTTCAAAATGCTGTTGTACCACAGTTCCAGAGGTCATGAAATGTGATTCTACCCTACTATGGTAGAACAGAATTCTAGAACCTCAAGAGACTGCATGAGTCAGTTTCTAATTTTGAAAGCAAAAGAACTCACGCACTCTTATTTAACACAGTACTATACATTATAAAAAAATACAGGATGAGCAACTCTATGCATAACCAGTGTGTTCTGCCAAAGAGGGGTTTCTGATTCCCTCTGAGAGGTCCATGGGAATCAGAATCCCAAGGTTTGCAGTTCATCCTGTGCAATTGCAAAGCTTCCATTTCCTGACAGATGTACAGGTCCATGGAAAAGTCTCTGCTGTCTCACCATATCAGTGTCCTGCTGTTGTGTTCATGGGAGACACCTATTTGCGTGCTGGTCCTGGAATTTGACAGTGAAAGTACATTGAAGTTCATTAAATGCAAGCACTTGCCCCATAAAAAACTTTTTGGAATAGTAGACTGCATAGAATTGTTCCAGTTGCATCTTGTCTGGGTTTAATTTTATTTTTAGCAGGGGGACAGTCAGCAAGCACACTAGGGACAGAAGCAGTGGAGAAGGCCATTGCTGAAGTTTCATGAGTAGAACAATTGTCCATTGCTTCAGTGCCTGAAGCAGCAATCATGTCGGTTGATGAAGTGCTAGGAACAGCAGAGGGGTCCTGTCAGTAAAGTGGCAAAAGCAAAGGAGGGTTGCATCATTGGGGTCTGTCAATAGAGTAGTAGGAGCAGAGGGTCAGTCACTGGAGTGCTGGAAACAGCGGGAGTGTCCGTATCTGTAGTGCTGTGCTCATGGGAATTCTTTTTTGTGCACTGAGTTGTAGAGAAGCCTGCCTCTGGCGTAGCTGAACAGTATCATTCCTGAGTTCAAGCATCTGAGCTGTCTGAGAAGTACTAGTGCTGCTGTGTTTCAGTCTGACCGTCTTTGAAGTCCATTGATCTACATGCTCCATGTTCACACATGGCCCGTCATCATTTTGGCACTTGTGGCAGACACAAGAGAGTGCTCAGGTGGCAACCACACCACCCTCCACAGATTTTACGCGCTGGACACATCTTGTCTCAGGAAAAACTCTAACATCCAGTCATTTTGGCCTTCTTATGGATTTGTCAGGCACCCAGAAAAATGTTCTCTTGGATTGCCCACACCCATCACTTGGAGGCTGTCTGGTCAGATTATCATGGCATTACATGAACATCTCTTCTGCTGTTAAAATGATAGTGATTTCACGGCCCTGGTTCCTGACCATTTCACCACATCACTCTCCCCATCGGAGTGGTGCTTACCATGACATGATCCAAAAATTGGAAGATTCGACAGGGAATCAATACTTTAATGGAGCATTTGAAATTCCATAGAAGGACCATTTTGATTTGTATCAACTGGCACAGCCATCTGTGAAATGTACCTCCTTCATAATGTTTATGTGGCGAGTGTTCATGATGTGTTCATTGGCCATCTTAACAAAATGTCAAACAGCATGGTGGTAATGTGTGAGGTAATTTGAGATGAATACCAGGTATTCCGTGACAAGGTCATTACAATGTGAGCACCTGTAATATGTAACTATCGGGTGCACTGTCAGTGGCAGGACTGGATCTCATCCTGGTACTTGCAGGAATAAGTTTTGGCAAGGTCCAGCACCATGATGACCCAGTCTTATGATAGATTTACCTTGAGTAATGCAAATTGCATTATTTGCCTCAACACCACATGCAGATGGTGACCAAGAAACTGTAGGCCTTCCAACAAGTTCTTGTAATGTGGTCTTCTTGCTGACCAACACCTTGCAGGATGTTTTCATGTTAATGCCATCATTTGTTTTCTTCACTGTGATGGTTTCCCTCTGGTACTATCTCAGCATTTCTAACCCATGTTGATTCAATAGCGCCTCTGCATGTTTTTCAACTGCTTTCACTGTACAAGTCCTGCATACCTTCTGCAGACAGTCTTTTCTGAAAAACATGGAACCTTCATTTGCTCACGTTGTCAGCTACATAAATATTGGTGACTTTGCACTCCAGCAGTTTGTAAAAATCTGCCATGTGGTTTAATGATCATAGTTTTAATGTGGCATTTTCACAGTACTCGCATAAGCACTTGTTCAGTTTCTGTTGTCTGGCAAGTTTTATGTGCCTGGGGCACAAACTGTTGAACTTGATGGCACTGATTTGACACTCTGGGTGTTGCTTCAGAAATTATGCAAGTAGTAAATGAAGGAGTTTTGATAGGAACGCTTTCGTACATTGGCTTCTTTTAAGAATGCCTTTTTGTACAGCAAAGGGGTTGCTGACTGTTCAAAAAAGCTTTTTACTTTGAAGTTTCCTGAGGCAGTGCAGATTTGTGTATGCTTTTTACATGCTTCTGTTCACTACAAGATGCATTCATGAGTGTTGTCCGGCTAATTCCAAGGGTTGTGCTTGCACACATAGCATCTTATATTTTTCAGCACCAAAACTGCTATGACCTGCTTTCATTCCTTTTGTCTATTCTTCACATTTTCCTTCATGACATCCATAATTTTGCCTCTAAATTGTGACATCATTTCATGTTTAGTCTTCTTCTTGACATTGCTGCCTGCTTTGTAGGTGAACTTCATATTATCACTTATCCCTCTATTGTTGATGCAAACCATGCAGGTGACTTAGGCAGTCCTGCTTGAGCCCTGTGAACTGCCTTTCGGTTGGCAGTGTCTGATTGGGTGTCCACAACTGGAGCTGGATCACTGAAATTTACTTACGCTGCTACTGTTGTTGCTGTGTTTGTTTGTTTCATAGTGGAGGAAAGGAAGAAACAAAGAGATCACCCTTGACTTACTTCACAACAGATGAAGCAATGGAATAGAATGTAGATAATTACTTCATAGCAGAGGAAACAAAGAAACAAAGAGATCGCCCATCAGTTGCTTCACAGCAGATGAAACAGTGGAGCAGAAAGTGGACAATTACTTCACAGCAGGAGAAAGGAAGAAACAAAGAGATTGCCCATCAGTTACTTCACAGCAGATGAAACAGCTGAATAGAAAGTGGGCAATTACTTCACAGCGGGGACAAGAAAGAAAAAAAGAGATCGCCCATCAGTTACTTCACAGACGATGAAATGATGGAATGCAGAAAGTGGTCAATTACATTACAGCTGGTGGAAGGAAATCACCCATCAGTTGCTGCACAACACAGTGTGATGAACGTAAGGAGAATGATGAACTGCAACAGCAGCTAATTTCCCGTATAACTATCATTTGTATCCCACCACCACCACCACACATGGTCTTAAAATGACAGCACACTGATTGCCTGACAAAAGAGGACTGTATTCAGCATGCAGCCATGTTAAGACCATGCAGGGCACATTAAGGAGCACATTTAATCAAAACACTGAGAAACATTTTAAAAACAATGCGTATCCTCACTCTGAGCCCCAAAGTACCTGGGCACCCTCCATTCCTACAACTACATGGTCTGAACATGGCTGAGGGGTGAGAAGCAAACAAGGGCCTGCTCAGCATCCAGTTATGTGGAGACCATGTAGTGGGTAGTTACACAAAAGCAGATGGGCATCAGGGCCCAGCACCACAGAAATGGATACAACAGGCAAAGCATTTCCCAGAAAAACATTTTGGTAGCAGACAAACAATACTTTGCATTCCCCCACCCCCCAAATAACCACAGATACACAAGGTCTCAAAATGGCTGAAGGTTGAGCAGCAAACAATGGCCTGCTCAGCATCTAGTCATGTGGAAACCATGCGGTGGGTGGTTACATAAAATTCTGTCAGACATGATTAAGCTGGGGGGGATTCTGGGATACATAAGGAGAGGCATCACCAGTAGAAAACAGGAGATTGTTATCCCTCTGTACAGATAGTTGGTGAGACCCCATCTGGAGGACTGTGTGCAGTTCTGGAGACCCCATCTCTGCAAGGACATAGACAGGATGGATGCAGTCAAGGGGAGGGCAACAAACATGGTGCAGGGTCTTCACCATAAGCTATACGATCAGAGACTAAAGGAGCTTAATATGTATACCCTAGAGAAAAGGAGGGAGAGAGAGGACATGATAAAGATCTTCAAGTACCTCAAGGGAATCAACAATGTCCAAATGGATAGCATATTTCAGAAAAAAAGATGTGCATGAACAAGGGGCATAATTTGAAGTTAGAGGGAGTGAAGGCTCAGGGGCAATGTGAGGAAGTATTTTTCACAGAAAGGGTGGTGGATACATGAAACAGCCTTCCTGAGGAGTTTGTGGGTTCAAAAATAGTGGTGGAATTCAGGAATGCATCGGACAGACATGAAGCAATTCTGTTGAGGGCAGGAGGAAGTAGGCTGTTGGTTAGCTTGGATCTGCAGCTTATACAATAGGTAGGGAAATGGGCAGACTGGGTGGGCCAAGCAATCCTTATCTGCCATCAAAGTTTATGTTTCTATGTTAAGCATCAGCACAGCAAAGCATGGATTTAAAAAAAAATACAATGGACATTACAAAACATCATGGAGACTATTATTACCCATTGACAATGTGGAATGCAACAGAAACACCATTTTTGGACCAGCCCAAACAATACTTTGCCCCCCCCCCCACAACCACAGATTGCATGGTCTCAACATGGCCTGCTCAGCATCCAGCCATGTGGAGGCCATGAGGTGGGTGGTTTTAAAAATTGTATACAACAAACCATGGATTAAAACAAGTATTTTGGTAGTAGGAAGGCTGAGCATAAATACTAAATCACCCTCCAGCCACAGAAGCAAACATCAGCGGGCAGCAAACAGTAAATAAATCATGCTTCTGGAGTCAAAATAAGCTGCACAATGATCAATTGTTCCTAAAACTGGCAGACCTGGTCACAACCTTACCTTTTGGCATTCTGAGTGCACTTTGGATCAGACTTTCTCAACCTTTTCCACCCCAAGGCCCACTTAGTTACCTGTGACCATAACTGGAGGCCCACATGTGATCAGATTCTCAATAGCACCTTCACCAGAAGTAAAAACATAACATCCTAACCAAGATTTACTTTTCTTATTATTATTTTCTTAGTAGTCAATTTGTTTGATTACTTATTATTTTGCCCTAAATTTTAATTGCTATAATAAGTTGGTTAATTCTCACATTAATACAATATATATTTCTATAGCTACTTACCAGCAGTTAGTGAGACACTTATGCTTGCTTCTGGTCAATGATGTTGTCCAGTCTTGGGGCAATTGTAGACAGGCTGACTCTTAGAGTGGCATTTAAAGTAGTGCGGAGTTTATTTCTAAATTTAGTCTTTGTGACAGTCACAGTTGAAAATCCTGATTCACATAGGTAAGTTGTGGTGAGTGGAAGAAGGAACTTAACTGCCCTCTCTGACAGTGCAGGGTATTCTGTTCTCACTGAAATCCAAAATGTAGCAAGTTCAAGTCTTGAAAACTGTAGTTTTAGGCTGCTGTCTGCTGATAGTTCCATCAGCTGGGTTTCCAAGGCTGTTGAAAGGGCAATGTGTGAAGCAGCAGGATCTACTGAGAATGGGTCCAAAATCCAAAGGTTGTCATCCCCGGGGATCTTGAGAAATATTCTGAAAATTTCTCCACCAGTTGAGTTAAATGCTGACATACAACTTTGGAGATGTCAGTGTGGGGATTCTCTTCCAAAAGCTCACTCAGGAGTGGAAACATTTCAAATCTCTTCTCATTTACTTTTCTGTTCCAAAGTGTGAGTTTCTTCTTAAATCCCTCAATTTTGTCAGCCACCATGAACACGCTGCTGTTTCTTCCCTGAATGGAAAGGTTCAGTTGGTTGATATTGTCAAATATGTCAGACAAGTAGGCAAGCTTTGCCAAAAAAAAATTTAATCTGTATAATTCTCTGCCATGGGGCATTTTTTCTCTTCAAGAAATGCATGAACCTCCTTTTTCATCTCAAACAACCAGTTCAGCACTTTCCCCCTTGAAAGCCACCTAACTTCACAATGAAATAGCAATTGTCTATGTTCAGACCCCATGCTCTCACACAATGCTGCAAAACATCTGGAATTCAGTGCATTACTTTTTATGTAGCTCACAGTTTTCACTGATATCTGCTTTACTTCATTCAGTTCTGGTGACATTTTTTTTGGCTGCCAGGCTCTCTCTGTGTAAAAAACAATGCATCCACTTAGCTTCTGGTGCTTTTTCTTTTATTTACTTCACCACACCATAGTTCTTTCCTGTCATGGATGCCACCCCATCAGTGCACACACTGACCCAATTTTTCCAGTCCAGTCCTTTTTCCACAATGTACCTGTTAAGGCAATGGAATTACTCATCCGCTGTTGTTCGTGTAGGTAGCTCATCGCAGAAAAGTATGTCTTCGTGCAGGTTACCTTACCTACAATACTTCATAAAGACAGGTAGTAAAGCTGCATTGGAAACATTGGTAGATTCATCCAACTGTATTGCAAAAAATGGGCTTTTCTTTACCCTTTCCAGAAGCTGGCTTTCAATGTCATCACTCATATCCACTATTCTTTTAGCAACAGTGTCATTTGAAAGAGGAATACTTTGTATTTTTTTGCTGCTGTTTCTCCCAGTATTTCACGACAAATCTCCACAACACTTGGCAAAATGAGCTCTTCCCCAATGCTATACAATTTTTTGCAGCGGGCGATTCGTGCTGCAATAGGGTAAAATGCTTTCAGGGAATGTGTTGCGAGCACACTTATGGCCTTCTGTTGACTTTTTAGCTGATCATGCTTCCTTTCAAAATATTCTTTTGGTTTTTCGACACATCCAGGATGTTTAGTTTGTAAATGCCTTTCCAGTTTTGAAGGCTTTAATGCTTCATTGGACAACACCTCTCCACATTCAACACACTGGGCCCTTGCCTCTGGATCAGCTGCTGTGGTGAACCCAAATTTAATGTAGCTGGGGTTGTACGTTCTCACAACTCACTTTACTACTTTTCAGACACTCCAGAAGTTTCCCCGCCATCGCTAACCTTCCTCTTTAAAAACCATTCCATCCTCCGATTTCATAGCCTAGCTTTACACTTGTATTGCGATGTCTGTTGCTTACTCTCATACTATGGCGCGGACACTTGACTTACGTTATATGTCATTATTAAAAATATAAAAATTAAATATAAATCACCTTTCAAAATAAAATGTATAAATCTATATTGTATATTTGTATTTTGTCATTGTAAAATATATTTATTTTTATTATTATTTTAATTAGGAATGTGTGCTACTATTGATCAGTTTCCTGAGTGACGTGACTGGTGGTCTGATGTAGCACAGTTAGTACATATCAGCTGTGGCAATGAGCATACGCGTGCAGTTGTAAAGAGCGAGTCTGTTGCGAGCGGCTGTGCACACCACACGCTACCTACGAGCATGGCACGGGCAGAGGCACAGGTAGGTTACCCCATTCAAGCGTGACTAGGTGACATAACCAAATTGCAAAGGGGGCCGGGGGCATATGTGCTTTCATAAGACTGCTACAGTTCAATGAATGAATTACTGCTGGCACTTGTTAACAGTTTTCTGCTAAGGTGGAATTTACAAAGGAGGGGTCTTATATGCCCGCTTTGCATGAGACCATTCAGAGTTTGTTTAGTACACAGGAATGGGTCCAACTGACTCAACAGCTGGACAAGTTGTGAAACCAAGTTCGAAGCTTACAATTTGATGTTCATAAACTACCCAAAAGTGAAAAGAAATAAAAACAATTAACCTATTTCTCTTTGCTCCCCCCAGCTTGTTTTGTTTTCAGGTTGCAAGGTGTCATGATGACTGCTTTTTTCAGGGGGGGCTTACAATTTAAAGAAGAAAAATTGTGGGGAAATTTCAATTTACTATTGGCACTTAATTGTAAAACAAAATGTCTTATAATGTTTGAAAGCCCAAAACTAATCTAGGGAACTGTGACACTAATAAAACATGCCAAATAGTCAGGACACTGTGCACGGTCTTGTGTTTAGCATTCAACTAATTTTTATAGCAGGGCAATTAAATTGTGCAGTTAAGGAAGATCTTATCTGGGTGTCAGATCTCGGTCAAGTGCTTGCACAGCCCTATTCTAAGGAGACAACAGCACATCTTTGGAGGCTCATTATGACTGTACACAGTAAAAATGTGCACAGCTGAGCAAATACCTGCCACAGTTTAACTCAGCATATCAAACCCAGAAAGCGCTGATGAATAGAAAAGGTAGCAGCAGCAACACTGAATACTACTGGCAGATCTGTTGCCGATTTGGATTTCATGAGACCTACCTGGATTTTGTGTATTCTGCTGAAGCTGTCTCACCAGAAAAATTTGATCAGGTTGGTAACGTGCTGAGCCCAGGGTCTAGCTGGCCCATTTCATAACCCTTCCAAATTGTCTAGCTGCAACCAAGCCCTGGATGTGCAGGACAGCCAAGACAAAGATGAGGTAGCTGAGCTTTTACTGCAAAAACCTCAGGTTCACCAGGGGAAGGCAAAGACCCTCAAGGTCCTTGAGGGTCTTCGCCTTCCCCTGGTGAACCTGAGGTTTTTGCAGTAAAAGCTCAGCTACCTCATCTTTGTCTTCACTGTCCTGAAAATCCAGGGCTTGGTTGCAGCTAGACAGTTTGGAAAGGTTATGAAATGGGGCAGCTAGAACTTTAAATGGTAAAAACTGTCATGCCTTGCTAGCTGCTGGCAAGAGTTTTGGAGAAAGCTGCTGAACAGTGCCATCGCTCTCTTCTTTTTGCTTGTGTTTCTTTCTGTTCAGTTCCTGGAACTTTAATTTTGTTCTCCATGCTGTTCCAACTCCTTCCAAGCACTTCCAGCTTTGCTCCCTGGGTATCCATTTGCGCACCATACCAGCGCAATATCTGCTTGGTCCCGGTCTACCCAAACCCATTACTTTGTGTCTCATGGCCCACCAGTGTGCTGCGGCCCACCGGTTGAGAAACACTGTTGTAGATGACATCATGGAACTCTGCTCCATTGTTAAAATCAATGGACAAAACCCAATTATATCAGGGATTCTGCCAAAATTGAATTGCCACAAAGAAAAAAAACACACACACAATCCAAAGGATAAATGCCCACCTTCAAAACAGATGTGTAGGGGAAGAACTGATCTTTATTGACACTTGGGAGACTTTCAATCACAAAAAGACACTCTATGACAGCCTACAGCTGAGTGGAGCAGGCATGAACTTACTAGCCACAATGATAATAAATGTGGTGATTGAACATTAAACTGATTCCTGGGGGGGGCATAGAAAGGAGGGCACACCAAAAGTAAAAACAAAAACAAGGCGGAATGGTGATAAAAAGAAAAGCACAGTGAATAGAGGGGCTTAACTGCTACCTAGCCAATGCAAGAAGTCTTCATAATAAAAATGTGGAACTTGAAGCAATGTTAGACTCACAAAATGAAATCGATATGGTCTTCATAAATGAGACTTGATGGACAGGAGAGGGAGAACGAGGAAGAGAAATTCCTGGTTATGTACCATGCCACCTAGACAGGAAGGAGAGGAGGGGAGGTAGGGTAGCAGAATATCTATCAAACAAACTGAAATCTACAAAAATTTCGAACAAAATAAAAATGGAAGGCAACACAAATGAGTCTTTATGTATCATAAAAAGACACAGGTAGAAACAAGTCTAATATAATCATTTGAGTATGTTACAGACCCCCTTGAATGAACAAAAAAAACCATTAAACAATTAAATAAAAAACCTGAAAAAGCTTATGAATTAGGCAGGACAGTATTAGTGGGAGATCTCAATTTTGGAGGCATCGATTGGAACAACCAGCAATCAGGCAAACAGCAGAGTGAAACCTTTCTACAGATAGTGAAGCAGTTAGGACTCCTCCAATATGTCAACTGAACACACCAGAAGAGATAAAATATAAGACGTTGTCCTAGCCTCAGATGAGATAAATGGTACATGCTGTAAAGTTACAGAACCCTTAGGTAACAGTGACCACAACAGGATCAGATTTTCACTGTATTGAAAGACACATCACAAAACTGATATATAACCTAAAGGATGTACTATGCAACAATTGTCTTAAAGCACTGAATCTAATGTCCCTTGAAATGGGAATAATAAAGGGAGACATGTTGCTGTGCTATGATATAATGCAGGACGACTACTTGCTAAATGAGTTAAACATAGCTTTCAAATGTGACAGAGCAACCTTTGAGAAGATGTGACAGAGCAACCTTTAAAGGCCACCTCCTACAATTAAGACAGAAAAAGTGCAGTACAAATAATAGAAAGGCCTTCTACACCCAAAGGGTAGTGATCCCCTGGAATAGTTTACCTATGGAAGTAATAGTAAGCAAGAATAAACAACAGTTCAAAAAAAGACTGGACACCTGTATTACGGAAGGAAATGTATTGACTTATTGTGTTTAATGTGATAGCAGCCAGTATGGGCTAACCTCCTTTCTGTGCTCCTGTACACCTTAGTATACCTTAGAAACATAGCATGTTAATTTTATGTACTTTACTACACGTATTGTTTGTATGTAAACTGGTCAACCATGTAAATGGGTCTTTGCCCGTGGACCTTCCAATATAAATAAATAAAACAAACAAAATTGACTGCAACATAGAAATAATAGTTCAATGTTCTGAAGGTTTGCTTTTTAGCCCTGCAGAAACCCAGTCACTGACATCAACAATTATATCTACCAATTTATATTCAACTACATCGATTGTCATGAGAAAGAGAAGCTGTGTCATACTGGGGATCAACCCTAGGCTTGTGTAGGTCTAAAACACAACCCTAATACTTAAAAGTATCGCTGACATCATCAATGACATTATGCAGCTGAATCACTCAGAATGAATGTAACTTTAAACTTTACAGAATGCAGAAAGGAACCCTCATAACCATAAAAGGCGTTTACAAGCTAAAGTTTGCTTGCACCTTACAATGATCATAACTATATTTTGACATAAAATAATGAAATGCAGCATATTTTCTGATGACTAACTACTACAGGTAAGCCATGCCATGTGGAGTTATTCATAGTTCAAGAAGAAGTTTATTTCCTGGGGATGTTTTACCTTTCTGCAGTTCTGACGTGAAAATGGTGGAGGCCTTCCAGGTAGGCCTGAACAAAATTCTGATTTCCAAGAGTATCCCTGCATACCTTGGTAGTGAAATGGGCACAGAAGCACTTTTGAGGGCAGCTAGTCTAGGGGAAGTGGTAGTAGTTGAGGATTTCAGTATGCCAGATGTGGACAGGAACATTCCTATTGTGGCTAGTACTGAGAATCAGATTCTGATGGATGCCTGCCAGAAGGCAATCCTAGAGCAATTAGTTCAGGGCCCAACAAGAGAGGATACCCTACTGGATATGGGTCCACCAAAAGTGAGGGGGTTCAGAATGCAACACTCTTGGAACCACCCAGTTCCAGTGACCACAGGGCAGCAGAGCTGGAGGACCAGGTGGTGACAGGCAAAGAAGCAAAAGGAATAAGTGTATGGGATTTTGAAAAAGGATACTTTTAGCAAAATGAGGGGAAAAATTGATGAACAAAATGAAGGACATAGTGAAGGTACAGTAGGGAGCATCAGTGAAAAGTGGGTAGCATTTAAAAAGGCAATGATAAAAATAGCAGATATCTCAGTTCCAAAGATATCCAAAGGAAAAAGCCCATGGGGTACAGTGGGGCAGAAATGCATAATGTCAGCCCTTAGTATCTCTGGAAGTACAAAACCGATACTCCTGAAATTTAATGCGTTATGCAACCATAGAACTGAGAAAGTGACTGCCTGATTTCACAGTCCTAGGGTCTAAAATAGAGGGAATATGATCCTCTGAAAATGTTCCTCTTTAGTAAAATACCAATGCAATCCTACTATACAGTGTAGAGATGGGTGAAGTGGACAAAATATGCTTTGCAAATTAATTGTAAAGCTGGTGAAATTCGCAAAATACAAAATGCTGACTGCAACATTTTTACAAGGTGAAATTGCCTTTTTTAGGTGAATTGACTTAAATTCCCCTAACTTTGCCTTAACTTCACCACTTTTCTAGACAAAGTTAAGCAAAGTTGCAAAGTGGGAACTTTGCAAATTAATTAATGAAAGTGAATTTTGCAACTTTGCCAGAAATCCACCATTGAAGTTAAACTTTGCAACATCTCTATGCAGAAACTACCATGCAGTGCAATACATTGACTACTTAATGTGGCAGAGGGTTATTAAGAGCTGCTGACATCTCTGGGGAAACTTTGAAAAACATAATATCTGAGCACAATTCAAGTTGCATTTTATGCATCTTTTGTACATTTAATCTCATCTCCCCCTTATTTGTTACTGATGAAATTTACACACTACAGGATCGTAATCCCTTATAGTTCATCTGTCCCCACAGCTTATTCCTTACTTGAATTCAAAATCTCCTGATGTGATATCACAAGCTGTTGCCATGGTGATGTCATAAACACATAATGATAATATCATGTTGAGAATAAGCCATATGAGCTGATGGACTCTCCAGGAATAAAGATCCAGTTTTCATGTGAATGACATCAGTAAAAAATAATGGGGAAAGAAATGCAGATCTAATGTGAAATATAATCTGAACTATGTCCAGCTTTTACAGTATGTTTTTAAAAGTCCACCTGGAGTTGTCAGCTACTCCATAAGAACAAAGGCTATGGGCTGGATTTTCAAAGGGCCTTTAGATCGATGCAGGGTGCATCAAACAACTACCTTGCATTAAATCAAGGTGCACCAAATACTGTGTGCCATATTTTGTAAGAAAGGGATTCTGCATGGCCAAGTCCTCCAAACTGACACAAGAGTTTCACTGCATCAAACAGATGACTCAAGGGATGATAATGACCCAAGCTGTATCAATCAAATGGTGCAAGCTGAGTCACAAAATTACTCCAGGAATGAGAATTAGACTGGTAGAGTCAAAAATGGTACAAGCAGAGTCAAAAACATGACTCAAGAAAGGAGAATGACACAAGCTGAGACAAAAAAATGGTGCAAGTTGAGTCACAAAAATGATGCAAAGGATGAGAATGATGCAACCTGATTAAAAAATACAGCAGATGAGATGGCCAACACTAAGCCCTAAAATGTTCTAAACTAGTCCTGCAGGGGAATATTGTCCCTTAATAGTACCATAGTCAGGTCTGCCCCCCTATTATGAGACTCATTATATGCTCTAGTGTATGTTAAACCGGATCTTGCTGGTCTAATATCTCATGCAATCAAAGCTGTCCCTTTTTCTCTCTACAAACAGCTCCCTCTCCCCTTATCAATCAGGATTCAGAAAATCTCATTCCACCACCACCGCCTTACTACGAGTCACCGACTCCATATTTTCCACCATGGACGCAGGACACACAATTACTGCCATTTTTATTGACCTAGCCAAAGCCTTTGATTCTGTCTCCCACCCTCTATTGTTAGGCAAATTGCGCTCCTTCAGCCTCAGAAATCAAGCCATAAACTGGTTCCACTCCTACCTCCAAAACAGGATACAGCAAGTCCAAATCGGGGACACCCTCTCTAACCCCCGACCCATCTTCGTGGGTGTCCCCCAAGGCTCCATCCTTGGTCCTATCCTTTTCTCCCTTTTTATAAATGACCTCCCCTCAGCCTGTCTCACCTCCAACATGCACCTATACACTGATGACACCATAATCTATGCCTCACGCCCCTCCCATGGCAGCATTCTCCCCAACCTCCAAAGTGATTTCAACCGAGTACAAACCTGGCTCAAGAATAATCAGCTAAAACTAAATGCAAATAAAACAGTCTCCATGGTCTTCGGCACAAGACAAAAACTCGCCTCCCTGCCTGCCCCCCCCCCCTCCGATCTACACTCTGGAAGAAATACCCCTCGAAACCGTACCCACATTTAGGTACCTGGGTGTCTGACTGGACTCAAACCTAAATTTCTCCACCCACATCGGCGCCATCTGCACCAAACTCCGGCCCAAACTTGCCATCCTCTACTGCCACAAGCCTGCCTCTCCCTCCTACTCGGAGTGAACTCATCTGAAAACCATCCTACCGGTACTGGACTACGTGGAGCGTCATTTGTGGCATGGCCCCTTCCCTCCTCCTTGCAGGCTTGATGTCCTGCTAAACTCCTTCATCCAACTCGCCCACAGCTCCCCCCCACTCTCTCATCACTGCAAACTACTCTCAACTCTATCACTGATGCCACTCTCACATAGGCGGAAAACACAAAGCGCCTCCCTCATAGCGAAATACTGGCTCAGCTCCTTTCCCCTCTACCTCTCCTCCCGCCTCTCTCAAGCCAACCCCTCTGGCTACTCACTTCATCACAGACATGCTCGTACTTTCCACCTCTCACGTCCCCTCTCAGCCTCCGGGCAAGCTGCCTTTGCCTACTGGCTCCCACTCCTATGGAACAACCTCGTTCCCAACCTCCACCTAGCCCCCTCCCTGTCCGTCTTCAAACAGCTTCTCAGGCTCCTCCCACCCACTCCCTGCCTCAGCTGCACACCCTTTTCCGCCCCACCTGGACCTAGTGATACCCCAAGTTCCTGAGAAGTCCTCTGCAGTAAATAAACACATTTATACTCATATCTGACAGTCTAGGGAATTTTATGGTCTAGTGATGAAATATATAATTTATTTCCACTTTTATGCTCCTCAAAAGTGTAACCATACTACAAATCTCCAAGTATTTACAATACAGTACCATTTTTATTGCAAATTGTTATTATTTCTGTCTATATCTATGTCTCTCTGATGTACGATGCACCCGGGTCGCACCTGGAAACGAGCCTCGGCTTAGCGTGCCTTTCCCGGTCAACAATTTTAAATAAATAAATAAATAAAATAATAGCAACATGCATCTTAGACACAAGGACAGAACTCACATTCTTTAAAAATCCCAAATAAGTGGATGGTGCATCATTTCATTGATGGAGGTATCCCTTCCTACATGGTGCTGGTATTTTTTGGCTCAAGCATGGCAGAAGCCAGTCTGGCACATGCAAACGGTTATGTTCATGAAAATCTTGTACCAATGGGATAGCAATGTTAAGAGTGTGATATAAAGTGAGAAAAAAAATAAAAACTAATATTTAAAATGCTGTTTTAATGCTTTGTATATGTAGAGATACATGTAATAATTTTGTGGTTCGCAGC
This sequence comes from Neoceratodus forsteri, assembly GCA_016271365.2. Classification (NCBI taxonomy): domain Eukaryota; kingdom Metazoa; phylum Chordata; order Ceratodontiformes; family Ceratodontidae; genus Neoceratodus; species Neoceratodus forsteri. The sequence goes on along the minus strand of CM057455.1, from coordinate 1,289,053,125 downwards.
TGCATTCATTTTTTTTTGTTATTGTCCAACCCAATTTTCTTGCTGTTTTATTGGTCCTAAATTGTGACATGGAAAGTCTGTAGCTTTTAGTTGTATGTTTTCTGTAAATTCTGCAATCTTTCTGTTTAAGTAAAGTATGCTTTCAATAATACAGATGTTGTCCTGTAGTTCTTTTACCCTACCTACAGTATGTGGTTTTTCCCATTATTTTTATAGTTTGAAGCACCTCCAAAATGTGTTCTGAATGTATTAGTTGGTGTCCTCAGCTAGTACATTCAGAACATGGCCAGTTAATTACTTTTTGACATGTACATCCCTTTTTTAATGCTCCTGTGTGTTACCAGTGCTGCACTTGCTATATGGCCAGGTTTTACATCTTGCCTGCTCTTTATCATTTGATCCAGATCCAGTGGTGGAGCCAGATTTTGGAACATTTGGGAGCCGGGGGCCATTCAGTCAATCATGGGCTCCACAACAGGCACTTTGCAGTGAATAAAGCTGGTGATGGGGCACTGCTACTCACACTGAGGTGGCCAGGAGGGAGAATGCCCCCCTAGCTCCTCTCTAGCTTCGCCACTGGTTAGGTCATATTTTTCAACCCTTTCAACCAATCATGTCCATGCTCCTATTAGGAACATTCCGATCACCTGCCCTCCCCCCAATTGGTTGCGTGATCCTTTAGGCATTCCAGTTTCCCTGTGATATAGGTGGCCAGTGGGAGGTGCAAAATCTGCTGCACATAAGTGCTTGCCCCTTTTCCTGCTGTTTTTGTACAGCAGAAGGTATTGGTGTCTGCTTGGAGCAGCCATTGTGCATTCAGAATGAGGAAAAGCCTCAGTCATCCAAAGCAGTGTTTCTCAACCGGTGGGCTGCGGCACACTGGTGGGCCGTGAGACACAAAGTAATGGGCCGTGGGTAGACCAGGACCAAGCAGATATTGCGCTGGTATGGTGTGCAAACAGATACCCAAGGAGCAAAGCTGGAAGTGCTTGGAAGGAGTTGGAACAGCAAGCAGAACAAAATTAAAGTTCCGAGAACTGATCAGAAAGAAACGCAAGCAAAAAGAAGAGAGCGATGGCACTGTTCAGCAGCTTTCTCCAAAACCCTTGCTGGCAGCTAGCAGGGCATGACAGTTTTTACCTTTTAAAGTTCTAGCTGCCTCATTTCATAACCCTTCCAAACTGTCGAGCTGCAACCAAGCCCTGGATGTGCAGGACAGCGAAGACAAAGACAAGGTAGCTGAGCTTTTACTGCAAAACCTCCAGGTTCACCAGGAAAGTAAAGACCCTCAGGACAGCAGGTTCACATCCCTAGTGAAAACCAGACTGCAATGCTTCACCTACATCTTTGTCTTTGCTGTCCTGCACATCCAGAGCTTGCTGCAATCTAGACAGTTTGAAGGAAGGTGAAATGGGGCAGCTAGAACTCGAGCTCAGCACGTTACCAACCTGATTGAATTTTTCTGGTGAGACAGCTTCAGCAGAATACACGAAATCCAGGTAGGTCTCATGAAATCCAAATTGGCAACAGATCTGCCGGTAGTGTTTAGTGTTGCTGCTGCTACCTTTTCTAATCATCAGCGCTTTCTGGGTTTGATATGCTGAGTTAAACTGTGGCAGGTATTTGCTCAGCTGTGCACATTTTTACTGTGTACAGCCATAATGAGCCTCCAAAGAAGTGCTGTTGCCTCCTTAGAATCGGGCTGTGCATGCACTTGACCAAGATCTGACACCCAGATAAGAGCTTCCTTAATTGCACAATTTAATTGCCCCACTATAAAAATTAGCTGAATGCCAAACACAAGACCGTGCACAGTGTCCTGACTATTTAGCATGTTGTTTTACAATTAAGTGGCAATAGTAAATTGAAATTTCCCCACAATTTTTCTTCTTTAAATTTTAAGCCCCAAAAAAGAAGTCAACATGACACCTTGCAACCCGAAAACAAAACAAGCCTGGGGGGGAAGCGAAATAGGTTAATTGTTTTTATTTCTTTTCACTTTTGGGTAGTTTATTAACATCAAATTATAAGTTTTGAACTTGATTTCACACCTTGTCCAGCTGTTGAGTCAGTTGGCCCCATTTCTGTGTAGTAAACAAACTCTGAATGGTTTCATGCAAAGTGGGCATATAAGACCCTTCCTTTGTAAATTCCACCTTAGCAGAAAACTGTTAACAAGTGGCAGCAGTAATTCATTCATTGCACAGTAGCGGTCTTATGAAAGCACATATGCCCCCCGGCCCCTTTGCATTTTGGTTATGTCATTTAGTCGTGCTCAAATGGGGTAACCTACCTGTGCCCCCGCCTGTGCCATGCTTGTAGGTAGCATGTGGTGCACAAAGCCGCTCGAAAAAGACTCACTCTTTACAACTGCGCGCGTCTGCTCATTGCCACAGCTGATATGTACTAACTGTGCTACATCAGATCACCAGTCACGTCACTCAGGAAACTGACCAGTAGTAGCACACATTCCTAATTAAAATAATAATAAAAATAAATATATTTTACAATGACAAAATACAAATATACAATATAGATTTATACATTTTATTTTGAAAGGTGATTTATATTTAATTTTTATATTTTTAATAATGACATATAATGTAAGTCAAGTGTCCGCGCCATAGTATGAGATTAAGCAACAGACATCGCAATACAAGTGTAAAGCTAGGCTATGAAATCAGAGGATGGAATGGTTTTTGAAGAGGAAGGTTAGCGATGGCGGCGAAACTTCTAGAGTGTCTGGAAAAGTAGTAATGCGAGTTGTGAGAAAGTACAACCCCAGCTACATTAAATTTAGGTTCACAACAACAGCCAATCCAGAGGCAAAGGCCCAGTGTGTTGAATGTGGAGAGGTGTTGTCCAATGAAGCATTAAAGCCTTCAAAACTGGAAAGGCATTTACAAACGAAACATCCTGGATGTGTTGAAAAACCAAAAGAATATTTTGAAAGGAAGCATGATCAGCTAAAAAGTCAACAGAAGTCCATAAGTGCGCTCGCAACACATTCTAAAAATGCCCTGAAAGCATCTTACCTTGTTGCAGCACGTATCGCCCGCTGCAAAAAATCGTATAGCATTGGGGAACAGCTCATTTTGCCAAGAGCTGTAGAGATTTGTTGTGAAATACTGGGAGAAACAGCAGCAAATAAAAATACAGAGCTCTTTCAAATGACACTGTTGCTAGAATAGTGGATATGAGTGATGACATTGAAAGCCAGCTTCTGGAAAGGGTAAAGAAAAGCCTGTTTGTTGTAATACAGTTGGATGAATCTACCAATGTTTCCAATGTAGCTTTACTGCTCATCTTTGTGAAGTATTGTTGGTAAGGTAACCGGCACGAAGACACACTTTTCTGCGATGAGCTATCTACACGAACAACAGCAGATGAGTGTTTCTGTTGCCTTAACAGGTACATTCTGGAAAAAGAACTGGACTGGAAAAATTTGCTTTGGTGTGTGCACCGATGGGGCGGCATCCATGATGGGAAAGAACTGTGGTGTGGTGAAGCAAATAAAAGAAAAAGCACCAGAAACAAAGTGGATGCATTGTTTTTTACACAGAGAGAGCCTGGCAGCCAAATAAATGTCACCAGAACTGAATGAAGTAATGCAGATAGCATTGAAAACTGTGAGCTACAAAAAAAGTAATGCACTGAATTCCAGATGTTTTGCAGCATTGTGTGAGAGCATGGGGTCTGAACATAGACAATTGCTATTTCATTGTGAAGTCAGGTGGCTTTCAGGGAAAGTGCTGAACCGGTTATTTGAGATGAAAAGGAGGTTCATGCATTTCTTAAAGAAAAATGTCCCGCAGAGAATTATACAGATTCAATTTTTTGGCAAAGCTTGCCTACTTGTCTGACATATTTGACAATATCAACCAACTGAACCTTTCCATTCAGGGAAGAAACAGCAGCGTGTTCATGGTGGCTGACAAAATTGAGGATTTAGAAGAAGCTCACACTTTGGAACAAAAAGTAAATGAGAAGAGATTTGAAATGTTTCCACTCCTGAGTGAGCTTTTGGAAGAGAATCCCCACATTGACATCTCCAAAGTTGTATGTCAGCATTTAACTCAACTGGTGGAGAAATTTTCTGAATATTTCTCAGAAGATCCCCAGGATGGCAACCTTTGGATTTTGGACCCATTCTCAGTAGATCCTGCTGCTTCACACATTGCCCTTTCAACAGCCTTGGGAACCCAGCTGATGGAACTATCAGCAGACAGCAGCCTAAAACTACAGTTTTCAAGATTTGAACTTGCTATAGTTTGGATTTCAGTGAGAACAGAATACCCTGCACTGTCAGAGAGGGCAGTTAAGTTCCTTCTGCCATTCACCACAACTTACCTATGTGAATCAGGATTTTCAACTGTGACTGTCACAAAGATTAAATTTAGAAATAAACTCCGCACTACTTTAAATGCCACTCTAAGAGTCAGCCTGTCTACAATTGTCCCAAGACTGGACAACATCATTGACCAGAAGCAAGCACAAGTGTCTCACTAACTGCTGGTAAGTAGCTATAAAAATATATATTGTATTAATGTGAGAATTAACCAACTTATTATAGCAATTAAAATTTAGGGCAAAATAATAAGTAATCAAATAAATTGACTACAAAGAAAATAATAAGAAAAGTAAATCTCGGTTAGGTTGTTATGTTTTTATATCTGGTGAAGGTGCTATTGAGAATCTGATCACATGTGGGCCTCCAGTTATGGTCACAGGTAACTAAGTGGGCCTTGGAGTGGAAAAGGTTGAGAAACACTGCTCTACTATACACTATATGACTAGTTGCTATGCACAGTCTTTTCTATTACCTTTTTATTTTTACATCTTTATTTTTTTTATTTCAGTGCATGAACATGTAATTGTTGACAACATAGATCACAACTAATACACTTTTATGAACTTACATTGTTGTTTGCTGGTCTTTGTCACATTGACAATGCACATTTGGTCTCTGCTATATATTCTGAACGCAAGGTTAGTGTCCGCTATACATTCAGAAGACAAGATTGGTGCCTGCTGGTACATTTAGAACACAAGGCTAGTGTTTGCTGGTACATTCAGAACACAAGGTTGGTGTCCACTGGTAAATTCAGAACACCAAAGCTTATTTTGCTTGGTCATTTAAAAGTCAGTTATTTTGCAACACAGTGCATTTTTCACTGTAGGGTCATGGCATGTTAAAATGCAAGAAAAAGATTATTTACTCTGCATTTGAAAATTAACCCCTCATGTCACAGTTTGGTACAATATTTTCATGAACATACCCAAACCTTTTGTTGACACAAGCACCATTAGAAAATCAGAGTTGATGCAAGTTTTGATGCATCCTGCTCCTTGCGTCAGATATTTTTGATGCAAGCACCCTATGTCATTCTCTGACCTTTGAAAATCTGACCCTATGAGTCCATTGAGTTTGCCCTGGTATTCCTACAAGACTTTACTCTGTCCTTACAGAGCTCTACCCAACCCTTGCCTCCCATTTGGTAATAATAACTAGTGGTGCACAAAGTCAGGAAACTTCACTTCATGAAATTCTTCATAATATTCCCGCCTTTACAATGTGTGAAGTGAAACTTTGCATAATTCTTCACCTGTGGAAATGCCTACTTTAAACAGACAAAGTCTATGCATAGTGGTACTAAGGTGCTGGAGAAGGACAACTACATAGCTTTTGCAAGTCTAAGTCACACTTTGTCCAAAAAGAACTAAGCAAAGTCCTCTTTCTGTTCTGTTATGATGTTTAAAAACCACCCCCACTATGTGGGCCATATACCATGCACCTACCCCCTCTCACTGCACCATAATTTAAAATAACATCCACCCAACCCATCCTCCTCACTAGGCCCCCACTGTGGTATGAGTGGTAGAGAAAATTGGGGGGCAGCGACGGGCTGGGGAGTGTAAAACCGCAAGCCCCTGATGAAAGGAAGGTGATAGGATACTGGCACTAATATGCCCATAATGGTTGTGAACCATGTCTTGAGCAGGCATGTGTGAGGAGGCAGCATGGCAAGGCTGTGGGATTAGCCGAGGGGGCAGGGATGGTGGGGGTTCTCTGTTTGGGAGGATGGAGGGGGGCAGGGAGGATAGAGTGGCTAGAGAGAGAGGAGAATAAGGGATGTAGGCAGCAGCATCCTGGCCTATTTTGTATAGAAGGCAGGAAATTTGGTTTGGTGCCCTCTGGTGGTGGCAGCTGATAAGCTGCAAATGGAGAAATAGGCTGATAGGTTTTTGAAGTCATGTGACATCAGCCTATATAAGGAGGAGCTCACCAAGGGCGGTGGTGGGGGTGGTGGGGAGCCAGCTTGCAGTGCCGGTGGGGCAGAAGCTCACAGGCACTGGGAAGCACTGTGCTGGCTTTACTGGAGGCAGCAGTTCATTTTTCAAAAATGGCGCCAGAACCGCGCTCTGCTTCCTTGCTACTTTCTTACCTGGGTGCTTCAGGGGCTGGTGGTCCACGTTCAGGAGCTGCAGGGGAGGGTTGGGCTTTGGTCCAGGGAGCCCTCATGACCCAATTCCCAGCATCTGTGGAGAGAAGAGAGGGGCTTTATAGTCAGGTAAGTGGGAGGAGTAACTCTGCCTAAGGTAAAAATTCCTATATATTGGTAGAGGGATTAAATTGCTTGCAGTTGTTTGTTTGGTCCTTTTGGGAAGCTTAGTGAGGGGGCTGGGGGCATTAGGTAAACGCGTGGATTAATCCTCTGCAATACCTGCTGTGTAGCTGTTTGTGGCTCAATGTTTTGCAGCCTATTTCACCGAGAAAACCACATTTCTGCTCAGTAAAGAGCTTGATTTTAAAATGTTGAGTTGTGCCTTCCTTATGGGAACAGGGATTCAGGTACAATGACAGCTGGTAGAGAAATAAGCTGGCTGGGGAGTCTGGGGGAGCAGCAAGGCACCTGGCCTACCTTTGAATGGGAAACGCTGCCTGATTTAGCCTTAGGGCATTTCTCATCGGTGAGGCAGTGTTGGGAATTTGCATTTGGACTGCTGCAGCTGAGTGCTTTCCTACAGGGGCTCTAACAAACAGCTTGAGGTACAGCAAATTAGGTTTACTGTGGTACTTTTAAGAGGCTCTAAGATACACAGAACACTGCTGGGTTGAGCCAAAATACTTAAGTTCCATACCTTTAGGTTCTCTAGATGCTATTAAAGTCACCGCGTGCATTCAGAACAGTGCAGGGTTCAGCAAAAGATACAGTAGATTGCTTCCATTAAGGGACTCTAAATCCTGATATCAAATCCCTGCATCGTGGCCAAACAGAGCATTTATAGATGATTAAGGTAGGTTAAAGATTCATGTAAAGTTACGAGTCAAAATGGGACAATACAGTAATTAAGCACAATAATATTGTGTTCTTAAAGCACTTCTACAATGGTATAGATTTCTGTGCAGCATGCTGAGTGAATTAGCAAAAGGAAAACAGTCAGCACTCATATGCCGACAAATAAATATTGGCCATACAGCCACATTTTAAAGAAAACACAAATTGCACTTACCCAAATAATGCAAAGCATCACGGGAAGGGGAACATATGCAAATGCACATGAATTACTTTGGGCTTGTTCAGCGTTAAGCAAAATAGCATGGTGCCAGAAGGCCTCGCAATACAATCAGCAAAGGCTAAGAGCAGCAGACAAAGACATGTGTTTCATCCTCATTTGGCCTCCTCAGTGTGCCACATCTGTATCTCAGCCCGGGATAGGGAGCCTGCCTGTAATTAACCTTATTTATTTGGGTGGTGGGTAGCCCAAAGTAGAGAGAGAGAAGAGAACTACAAATGATCCCCAGAGCAAATGCACTGGGGAATGGGTTGTCCTGGAGGATATTAGCCATATTTTCAGATATGACCCCCGAGAGCACAGTACAACATACTGAAAATTTACAGAGCAACAGATAAAGTAATACGATAAGTACAGTATTAAATGTAAGTTATAGCAATAAAAAGAGCAAGCAGTAGGGAGGCCTTGTCAAGAATAAGCAATTACACAGGTCAGGACAAAACATTGGTACATGGAGATACTGTATCATTAATATTATAGAATTAGCAAGTTGAAAGAGAAAGGCAGAGGTGCTCTTGTGAGGACTAGGAGGAGAGAGTAGTGACAGTGCTTTGATGGGGCAGGGGAGAGTGCAGAGGGAGTGAAGGATAGGAGCAGGAAGGAATAGAATGGGGATAACTGCAAGGTGTTGCATTGATTAGGGACATGTGCACATTTAGTGATGTAACAAGAAGGGGTGGAGCTGATTTTTGAAAGCATTAGGTTCTAGGCAAGAGTGTACAGCAGCTGGGAGATTATTCCACTGTGTAGGAGATGTACAGGAGAAGGCCATGGAGCCATATTTGGATTTAGATCTGGGGATTAACAGTTCCCCACCCCACACCTCCACTTCAGAGGATCTAAGGGTGTAGTGATTTGAGCTGGTTACTAGTAGAGAGGCTATAAAAGGCAGCTTCTGTGTGGAAAGGATGTTGTGTACTAACTTTTCGAGAGAGAAGTCAAGTAGGGTAGTCAGAGAGAGCCAGCATGATTTGCTATAAATAAGTCAGTGATGAGTGAGGTGATTGCAGGATAGGGCAAATATGCAGATGTTATTGTAGCATTATTGAGTCTGAGAAGACTAGAGGAGTGAGCAAACACAGGTAGTCCATAAGACAACTTAGGGAGAAGGAGGTAGCAGGCAACTGTGATGCATGCAGCAGGTGAGAGATTACCTCTGGCATGGTATGCAATGCCGAGGTTGGAGCTGATGGTTTTACATGTAGATAGAATGTGACAGGAAAAGTCAAGGGAGGGATCAAGTGTGATACCGAGGTACCTGAATTTGGTTACAGTATCAAGGGGAGGTGCCATCCTCAGTAGTCATGGTTAGGGGGGATGAGCATGTTTCTTAATTAGATAGAGGTTCCGAAAGCATGACTTGGGACTTAGAGTAGTTCATGAGAAGTTCATTGTCCTTGAACCAGGACTGAACACATGCTAGTTTAGAAGCCAGGTCTCAGCTGATGTCAGTTGTGTTGGAAGCATGACAGAAGAACATCGGGTCATCTGCGTATAGTAGGGGAGTGGTGTTTTTAAAACTGTGAGTAATGATATTTATGTGAAAAGAGAAAATCAAGGGGCCAAGGATAGAGCCTTGATGGACATCTAGGGAGGCGGGGAGATAATCAGAGTGGCTGGGGCCAATTCTGACTCACTGCTGTTTACTGGAGTGGTAGCTGGAAAACCAGGGGATGGTGTGATCTGAGATGCCTACAGTTCTAAGCTTGTTAAGTAGTATGGAATGATTGACTGTGTTGAAGGCCTTTGTTAGATCTATGAATACAACTCCAGTGAGATTACCTTGGTTGAACACTGAATAAATTGCATTCAATAGGGTGAGTAGCACTGTGATGGTGCTGTGGTTCTTATGAAAATCATGTTGGGCTGGACATAACAGATTGAGTTTTTCAAGATATGCTGTTAGTATGAGTAGCTATGATTTTTTTCCAAGCAGTTTACTGACTGCAGGTAATATAGCGTTAGGCTGATAATTTGAAAGAAACTTAGGGTTTCCTTTTTTTATGAATGGGCACAACATTGGCATTCTTCCAGGATGATGGAATAACACCAGTGGACAGTCACAAATTGAAGATACAAATGGGAGAGGCAAGCTCCCAGGCCTGCAGTTTCAGTAGTTTGCGGGTCGAGACCATCAGGGCCTGCAGACTTGTACTCAGAGACAAACAGAAGGACTTTGTGGATCTCAGCAGCATAGACTGGTGTAAAGTGGAAGGGAGGTGTGTGAGGTGGGCAGTGACACAGGAGGATGGGCATCATGACTGGAGTGGGAGTTCAAGGTTTCAGTAACTGCAGAGAGGTCAGAGAATTGATGGTTAAAGGCATTAGAAATGGTGACTAGGTTGTTGCAGTCTGTCCCATTTATTTCAAAGTCAGAAGGGATGTTGGGATTAGCAAACCCCAGAGATTCTTTAAGGATTTTGCATGAACTGCTGGGATTGTTTTGCAAGACTGTCAGCTTTTCTCTGTAAAATTTACTCTTACTTTGTCTGATGGCTGATTTACACTTGTTTCTAAGGTGCCTGTATTTAGACCAGTCAGTACTAGAGTTGGATGTTTTGAAGATAGCCCAGCTTTTGCCCTTCTCTTTTAGGAGAGCAAGTAAAGGACCTGTGAGCCATTTTGTTTTTAGGCATTTAACCCTCCTAGAGTTGTGCAGAGCATGTTTGTCATGACATTTGAGCACAGTATCATTGGAGTGTCTGGTCAACATTTGCAGTATTGCACAAGGGGTCCCAGTTAAGGCATGCTGGTTCAGCTTTGTATTTCGTTGGGTCGAGGAGTGCATAGTTCCAGAAGCAGATAATTTGGGGAGGGGCATGCTCCACTTTAGTCCACCAGTTACAGGAGACAGGAGAATGGTCAGTGATGGAATCAGGAAGAATACCGGCCTAGAGTATTTTGTCAGTGTTGGATACCAGAATCCAGTCTGAAAGAGTGGCTGTTTGGGCATTGTTAGAAATTCTAGTGGGTTGCATGATAAATTGGGAGAGTGTCATTTTATTAAGCAAAAGTTAAGAAAATATGTGATGCTTTCTATTACTTAACTGGCGCCATCTGGGTTATGTTGTGCTATGCAACCCATATAGTTTTTGTTTTATTGGGTTTGTCATTTGATATGTGGGTGGATACCTGGCATGAGCTCAAGCAGGCACATCAAGATTCCTCTAGTTATAGAACCTCCTGGTAGAATTTATTGTAGTTTGCAGGTGTGTAAAACTAATCGCTCTGATCCAGATGAACCCAAGCTTCAAAAGTCCCAAGTTGAACTTATTCATCATGCATAAAACAATCTAAATTAGCCCAGGGACAGCATGAGACTTTTTATTGTAGCATTTATACTTACATGACAGGATCAGGCTTAGTCACACTGACTCTGATTTTATCATAGCATGTATCTTTTTAATTATAGGATTGTGTAAGACACAGAAGTCCTGATGATTTATGTGGTGTTCTTTATGTCTAAGATTAAGTTTTTACATCAAGGACTACATTCAGCAAAACTTTATGACCCCAATCCCTTTATACTCTTTTTCTCTAATGAAATATGGCTAGAAAACAGGTGTATAAAGCACAAAATGTTTTTGATGTTTCACGTATGGCAGAAATCTAATAGAAGAAACAATAAAAAGCCTAATATATTTTCTATGGAAGTAATTTTATATTTAGACACACACAGACGCACACACAGATACATACACACACACACACATATATGCAAAACTGGATCACACTTAACCACAGAAGTAGATTGTTGTATCATTTCAGGTGCTTTTGTCCCATAGATTCCTATGGTTATGCTCAGTGCCCTTGCAAGGCATTGCCATAAACCAAAATTGAATTAAGTCACACAAATCATTAAGCACACAGTTTTCTGCACTCCACATCCCTGTTTTGCATGATGTCAAAAGGTTTGGTGCTGGTAGATCAAGTAGTGGGCTTACCAGTGTTGAAGGCTTGGGGGGGGGGTGCAGTTGTGTTCAAAGATTCAAAACTTGCATCAAACAAATATGTTTGTGTCATTATTTTAATGCAAGCTGTGGCAAATCATGGAAACCTGCAAAAACTCAGGACTTTTAATAACAGGGATGCTGTGTTTTGGGGTAACTGGATGGACAAAGGGGGAACATGCAACTGTGTCTGTCCCCCTTGAACTGTCTGCTGTACAGTTCTAAAGTACATCAAAATATACTGTTGACAACATTTGGTGAAAGTTTTTGTTACTTGATGAACATGCTGTGGAATTGATTATGATGCACCAGCTAAATATACATCAGTCATTCCACTGTTCAACCTCAGAGACCTAACAGGCTCTGGTAGAAGAAGATACAGTTTGAACATCTAGACTTAGTAAAAGACAATGATATATTGTGATGTGTACAGACAATCTTGCCTCCAAACCTGTACATTAGGATTACACTTATGTCACAGTTCTGGACTCCTAACTGTCTAAACGACTATTGTGGCATCATCTAGAAAACCTAGCCTTTTACATCCAAACAAGATTTCCTACTGAGGGGCATACAAATGATAACGCCAGTTATAAAATGGGTCGGGAGTTTTCTTCATCCTGATTGGCTAAGAGGTACTGCTGGCCATGTCCTTATCAGGGCGCATTGTGTCAACCGGCACCTCTTCAGCCAGTCAGGACAGAGAACAAGATGCATCAGAGTGCAAACAAGTGTGCCAACTGTTGTCCTGTAGGGTCCGAGCTGGACCTGGCCCCCACTGCTCTCAAACACTACTGACATGCAGTGCATTACCATACCCACTGAAGTAAAGTAAACTGCATTTAATGACATTTCTGACCTCTGCTGCCTCCAACTCACAGAAGTTGCTGATGAAATTAGAAGAAAAGAGCTACCTGCAATCCATCAAGTGTCATCCAGCGTGCTACCTTGAAATGGCTTTCAAATGAAAGCAGACACCCGCCCCTCCACCTTTTCGAACCCTGTATAAAAAAATTCTCCAAATCAATTCTTGTACCTTTCCTGTAACTCCAAGCAAACTGCTGGCAACTGCTCATTCAGGAAAGCACTAGGAAGAAAACCATTTACTACGGTGGTACCTCTGTTTTTATTTTTCTTCGATGCCCCTTTGTCGATATAAACTATATGACTCTCGCACCCACTAAAACTGCCCACAAGAATCAGTTACCATTACAAAAATCTCTGACTGCGTCCCATTTGGTTTCCAGGACTAGCATGTGAAGGAAAGTTAAATCTCTGGTCTCCACCCACCTCCCACCTGCAACCCCTCCACGTCCATGATTGAAATGTCAGCCCAATTTGAAATTCCCCTAACAGCAGCACAGAACAGAAATTACAGTTTAAAAACTATAAAACAGGAATGCAGCTCTATACAGAGGCCACTTAGGGACAGGCTCGCTCTGAGTCAAGCAGACTTTTCAGTGTAAAGGCAACACAGTGAATTAATGAGACAGATTAAAAAAAAACTTAAAGTGCACACAGGAAAAATTATTTCTGTATCTTGGGAGGGAGGGATGACAAGAAACATCACTCTCATTATATTAGCCCATATTGGACACGCTCCTACCCCCTTGCTCACTCTAACTGAAACTGAGTGGACACTCTGTCACTTCAAAGAGAAATAGAAGAAGTAAGAAATGTAAGGAAAAAAGTAAACTTACAGGATTTTGAGTGCTGGTTTGCGTGGATGGGTGGGTACGTGTGGAGTGTAGAGACAGTGATTTTTAATTAAAGAGCTCCATTGCAAGACAATGACAAGGACTACTTTTTCTTTTTTTTCTACTGATATATTTTTTTCACTGTTTTTGTGTACACCCTTTCTATGCATTTTTTTATTATTTTCTTTACAGGGGGACCCATTTTATAAGCTGAATAAGATACTTCGAGGTGTGGATTATGGCCTGATAAGAGCACTTCCCAGGTGCTAAAGGCACTCAGTGCAAGCACCTCGTTACGCACCTGAGGCATGGTCTTATCAGGCCATAAACCACACCTCGTTGTGTCTTATTCCTTACATATTTAGCATTCTCTGTAATTCCATTGAATTTTGAGCCACTCATGTGATGTTTTACCACACACACACACACACACACGCACACACACACACACACACAGCCATGTCAAATAGTTTCTCTAATCTCTTCCTTCATATTCCCTTCATAATACTACAGACTTTTGTTTTCCCCCTGATTTCCTTCCTGTGTTTATTCCTTTCCCAGTGGTCTATTAGTTGCAAGGGCATATTGCATCACAACTGAGCAGGCATGGTGATGCATCGTGGCAATCTGACACACTATAAATGAGATTATTCCTGTATATAGAAATACTAAATTCTGCTTACAACTATTCAGTTAATATTTGCCGTCCTGACAGCCAAAATACCTAGTTAGAAGAAAACAGGGATCATCAAGCAACAGTCTCTCAGGAAATGAATGGGCCTCATTTGCTATGTTATGCTAGCGATTTATGTAGTTACCTATACTAACCAGGACTACCTTGCAAATGAGCACTGCTCAATGGAGCTTCCTCCTGGTAAAACAAATGAATACAATAAAATAAATACAATATTTGTATAGTTAAGGGATCTATTCATGGGAAGGCACTAGGGTTGTAATGCTTGATAATATCAAAAACTGAACAGGGAGGAAACTGTGGTACAACATCTTTACAAAGAGGTCTGCTTTTTCTGCATTTGTTTGGGTCTTAAATTCTGAAACAGATATCATGGGAAAGGGCCCTTGTATCTCGTATGCTTATGTATGCTTTTTTTTTTTTTTGTTAGGACTTTCTTATAAATAAGAATTTTAAGTTTCAATGAACCTATTCTGTATAGAAATGTTTATTTTTTTTACTTATTATTTTATCCCTCCTCGGTGGTGGGTGATCATGTTGTTTCCCTTATCCAGCCTAACCCTCGTCACTGCACTGGATGCAGTGCCCATGCTTGACCCCTCTTCCATTCCTCATCGCAAGCCGCATCATGGCAGGCACTTACCCCACATGCCTCAAAAGGCTCAGGGTCTGGAATTGGAGGGAGCAGCCTGAACGCATCTGGTGTGCTGTCAACAAGGCCAGCCTTTATGTGCACCAGAGGATTGTTTTTACCACCTTTGACTGCATGGCAAGGACATGCAATAACATCAATGATGCTGCTGTGTACTCTTCTGCACACTGCTCATCTGACATCTGTCTGTGCCACCCCTTATTCTGGCTGCTCAGTGCACCAGCCCCCAGCCACTGCCAGGAGCCAGTAGCACAATGGGCCAACCCCTCTCCTTCCACAGAGGAGGAGAGCACTCCATGGGATGTTCAGTCCTCCTCCCTGGCCGACCCTCCAGTTCCCATGGTAGCTCCAGACCCCGGGTCACTAGCACCCATGCAGTAGGTCTACTGCTGTGCCGGTGGGTCAGACATATGTATAGAAATGTTTAATAAATAATGAATGAATTGCAAAAACAAAAATTACTCTCGTCAGCCATTGGTCAGGGCCTACATTGTCCATCAAGATACCAGCTGGGAAGGATATAACTGAAGGAGAAAATGGGTGAGAGAGAATTCCTGGAGAATGAATTATGTTGTAAGAGATACATAGATACATAGATACATAGACAGTGTCGGCAGATAAGGGCCTATGGCCCACCTAGTCTGCCCATTTGAGCTTGTAAGTTCAGTTTGTTTTCCTAGAAGTCTATGTCCCCTTACCCCTGACCTCTAGAATTCCTTTATGTCTATCCCATGCATTCTTAAATCCCGTGATTGTTTCAGCCCCCACCACTTCCTCTGGCAGGGTGTTCCACTTGTCCACCACCGTTCTGTGAAGAAATTCTTTCTCATGTTTCCTCTGAATCGTCCTCCTCCAACTTCATCCCATGCCCTCTAGTCCTGAAACATCTTTTCGCTTAAAATAGTGTTTTCCTGCACCCTGTTCCTCCCTGTAAGATACTTGTATGTCTCTATCATATCCCTCTCTCCCTCCTCTCCTCCAGGAGTACATGTTCAGTTCCTTCAACCTGTCTTCATGGGACTTGTGATGCAATCCATGCACCATCTTTGTTGCCCTCCTCTGAACCTTCTCTACCCTGTCTATGTCCTTACGTAGGTATGGTCTTCAGAACTGTACACTGTACTCCAGGTGGGGCCTCACTAGTGTCTTGTATAAGCGAATTATGACCTCCCTTTTCCTGCTGGTGATGCCCTTGCCTATACATCCCAGCATCCTATTTGCTTTACCTGATGCCTTGTCACACTGTTTCCTACCTTGAGGTCATCAGAGATGACAACCCCAAGATCCCTTTCCTGCTTGGTGCATGCTATATCCTCACCTCCCAACTGATATATTGTGCCTGGGTTTTTGTGCCCCATATGCATTATCTTGCACTTCTTTGCATTGAATTTCAACTGCCAAACCCTGGACCATTCTTCAAGTTTCTGCAGGTCCCTTCTCATTCTGTCTACACCCTCTGGTGTTTCTACTCTGTTACAGAGCTTTGTGTCATCAGCGAATAGTGAAATTCTGCCTTCTAGATCCTGTGCAATGTCACTGATGAAGATGTTGAATAGGACCGGTCCCAGCACTGATCCTGTGGTACCCACTGGTCACTCTTCCTCTGTGGAGTGACAGCCATTTACCACCACCCTCTGTGTCCTGCCACCCAGCCAGTTACCTACCCACCACACTACTGTCCTGCCCACACCCATATTCCCCAGTTTGTGTAATAGTCTTCTATGTGGCACAGTGTCAAAGGCCTTGCTGAAGTCCAGATAGGCCATGTCCACTGCCCTCCCCGATCCACATCCCTAGTCACCCAGTCAAAAAATTCAATGAGGTTGGTCTGACATGACCTCCCCTGGTGAAACCATGCTGCCTTAGGGTCCTGTAGTCCATTGACAACCAGATGTTCCACCAATCTCTCCTTCAGTAGTGCTTCCATGATCTTTCCCACTACCGAGTGAGCTGACTGGTCTGTAGTTCCCTGCTTCCTCTTTGTTCCCACTTTTGTATAAGGGACTACATCTGCTGTCCTCCAGTCTTTGGGTACCTCCCCTGTTTCCAGTGATTGGCTGAACAGGATAGCCAGAGGTTCAGCCACCACCTCTCTTAGTTCTTTAAGGACCCTGGGTGCTCCCCATCTGGCCCCATTGCTTTATCAGCTCTTATTACTTCCAGTTCCTTCAGGACCCTTTCTCGTGTAAAGGGACTTGTGTCCCATTTCTGCACCATTCTCACCCTTGTACTCCCTTCAGACCCATTACCCCTCTTCCTTAGTAAAGACTGAGCGAAATACCTGTTCAATATGTCAGCTTTACTGTTGTCATCCTCACGACTCCATCCTCCCCTTCAGTCTCACTATCCCTCCTTTGTCTTTCTTTTTTCACTTATGTACCTGTAAAATGTTTTGTCCCCTTTACCCACTGATTTTGCAATGTGTTCTTCTGTCTGAGCTTTGGCTTCCCTTACTGACTTCCCTGCCTCCCTTTGTTTCTCCTGGTACTTCTCCCTATCCCCTTCTGCCTGTGTCTTTTTGTATTGCCTGAATGCAATCTTTTTGGCTTTCACTTTCTTTGCTACCTCTTTGGAAAACCATAATGGTCTCCTCTTCCTTTTCCTCTTGCTAACCTGCTTAATGCATAATTCTGTTGTTCTTATAATCCCATTTTAAATACTGCCCACTGTTCCTCAACCCTGATTCCTGTCCCATTCCCTTAATGCCTCTTTCAAGTATCTCCCCATTTTCCCAAAGTCTGCCCCTAAAATCCAGGATACGTGTTTTTGTGTGGTTTGGTTCTGCTCTTTCTGTGATTTCAAACCACAATGACTGGTGGTCACTGTTACCCAGGTGCTCCCCACTGTTACCCCCATCCACACTGTCCCTGTTTGTGAGCACAAGGTCCAGTATTGCCTTCTGCCGAGTTGGTTCCATGACCAGTTGCTTGAGGAAGGCACCTGAAGGAGTCAGGATAAATCTGCTCTAGTTGATGCTGCTGCTGGGATGCTCCAGTCCATGTCTGGTATATTGAAGTCTCAACCAGTACTACCTCACCTTGTCTGCCATCTTTTTGGATGGCTAGCATCAACTCTATCTGTTTCTTCCTCCTGGGCTGGTGGTCTATAGACCACACCTGTCGGATGGCTGGCCCCAGTTTCCTTTCCAGCTTAACCCACAGTATCTCTCCCCATTTTGTTCCTCCTGGATCTGTGTGGCCCTTATGTCATTTTTCACATACAGTGCTCTCCTCCTCCTTCCTGCCTGCTCTGTCTCTTCTGAATATGTTGTAGCCAGGTATGGCCATCTCCCAGTCATGGTTATCATTACACAGGTTTCAGTGATGGCCACAATGTCCAGGTCTGACTGTACCATGACAGCCTCCAGATCTTCCATCTTGTTGCTAAGGCTCCTGGCATTTGCACAATGGCTTTCCATGATTTGACCTCCCTAGACTGCTTCACTGTTCTACTCCAGCCCCTTCCTTGGTTGTCATTTATCCCTGGTTCTCCTTGCTGTCTGCCCTTCTGCTGAATTTTGCCCTTTCTGCTTATCCACCTTTTGGACACTAATCTCCATCTTTTGCACACTGCTTTGCAGAGATAGCCACTCCTCTGGTTCACTGGTTCCACTGCTAGCTGTGGGGGTGAGCTAAGTAGGTACCGTCCTTGCTGGCCTGCCACCCCTTTGCTAGTTTAAATGCTTATCAATGTAGCATTTAAACTTATCATTGAGTCTTGGATTCCCCTCCAGGATGGATGCAGGCCGTCAGGCTTAGACAAACCTCCATCCTCAGGTGGGTCCCCAGTCACCAATGAATCAAACCCTTCCTCACAGCACCAGTTCTTCAACCATAAGTTAAAGTTCCTGGTGCATGCACTCTATGCTCTTCCTTGCTCTCACTGGTAGTACTTCTGAAAGTGACAAGTAGCTACTTGAGAACCCTCCCCAGTTTCCTAAACTCTTCCTGAATTTCCTTTGGCTCCCCATTTGCCAAGTCATTAGTACCTAGGTGGATAATGACATCCAGCTCACCCTCCGTCTTGCCTTCCCAGTGATCCCCAGTATCTTCCTTCCATCCCTCCATGCCGTGGCACCTGGTAGGCACCTCACCTCCCTGTCCTCCCCTTCTGTGTTCCTAGCTGGATCCCTCTTATGATGGAGTCCCCACCAGGATTCGCTTCCTCCTCCTCTGGGGTCACTGCTTTCCCCACTGAGGTCACCTCCTTGGCTAACCTCCACATCCTTTCCTTCCACTTCTCTGGGTACCTCTATTTGGTTGTCCTCATTTGCCAGTGTGGCATATGAGTTCTTGAGAGGAATAGGATCTGGGATGTGCCTCTGCCTGACTGCTCTAACCTCCTGAGCCCACTGTCATCCAGTGCTCGTTCTCGGCATCCTTTGAGGCAGCTGCATTGGACTGGGTGGTCCCTGGATAGGGGTGATGGTACTCTGGCCCAGTTTACTTCGCTCTGAGTCTGGCTACCTCATCCGCAGTCCAGAGAGATGCATTCAGATAGGGCAGCACCTCAGTGTCCAGAAGGTCTGCCTGAATATGGCTGCCCACAGCCACTGCATTGCACCACTCCCACATTATACTGCAATTCCACTACTTCTCTGCTACTGAAGCTCTCTTAGTTCTCTTTTTATTTATTTACAGTACTAAAATCCTGTAACTGATCCTCAGATATATATATATTTTTTAGAAAAAGAAACCAATAAATAAATAAATGAGTCAAAACACTTGTCGTGCTGAGGGTGGTCTTCTTCCCCCTTATGCCCCTCCTACTTCACACCTCTTACTATACCCTGTGTTTAGCTCCTGTCAATCAGATTTATCAGGGCATATAATTAAGAGTTGGGGGAAGGGGTGGGGGGAAAAATTTGCAGCAATTAAAGACAGCACAGAATTACACCACCACTATGTTTTAAATTTTCAACAGCCCAAAAACAATTAAAAGTAAAGACAACACAGAAAGAAAGTATAGTGTCACTACAAGCCTACAATCTAAGTTTAAAAGAAAAATACCATTTACCAGTTACTCTAAAGCACTGAATTGAATATGTTTCCTTCCTTCACCTTCTGGCTTCTTCTGAGAGACTGAGATTTGTGGGAACTGAAGTCAAAAACCTCTCCTGTTGGGTAATGAGAATTGAAACATAGAAACAAAGAAAGGCGCTGGCAGGAAAAGACTTGTAGTTCATCAGATCTACCCACTTTCCTACCTGAGCCATACCAACATACTCTTTTGCTTATGTCTAGGCTAAATGCATTGAGTTAAGGTTCATCTGCTCCTACACTTCAAACCATCTCAAGTTTTCACCAACTCCTTATAACTGGGCTAAGCTCTTGTGAAACCCATCACTGACTTGTTGTTTACCATATTCCTTGGCAGACCATTCCATCCATGCACCACTCTTTCAGTGAAGAAGTGCTTCCTCAAATCCTTCCAGAGTCTACCCCACTCATGTGCTCTTGCCCCCTAGTTGCAGATTTCACAAAATAATTGAACAGGTTATGGTACGCTATCCTGTTTATCTCGATTATATACTCAAAAGTTTCTGTCATGCCACCTCTCTCTCTCTTTCTCTCTCTCTCTCTCTCTCTCTCTCTCTCTCTCACTCTCATTCTCTTCTGGCCTCCAGCATGTATTTGTTCATCCTGGAGAGACACCACCATATGATTCTTCTGACCCTGTATGTATCATTGTGGAAGCATGCCTTTAGACCGATTTTATATGGTCCTTATCCTTTCTAAGTTGTGGACTCTAGAACTGGTCACAATACTCCAGGCGTGGCCTCACCAAAGACCCGTAGATGGTGCAACAGTACCATTTTTCTTTTGCTGGTAAACCCTCTCCCTCTGCATCTCAGCTTAAATTTTGCCTTCCCAAGTGTCATATTGCACTGGGACATTGACCTGAGGCTATCACTAATGATGACCCCCAAGTCCCTTTCCCCAGCAGTCTGATTAATTCTTATGCTTCCCAGCCAATGGCCCATCTTCTGGACTCACTATGCATAACTTTGCACATCTTAGCATTAAACATCAGCTGTCACCCTTTGGATCACCCCTTCAACTTTTCCAGATCCCTCGTTATGTTCCCATCCCCCTCCTCAGGTCTACCCTGCCACAGAGTTTAGTATCATAAATAAAGATGCAGATTTTTCCTTGATCCCTTCCCCTATGTCACAGATAAACACTTCAGGCATTACTGGCTCTGGCGCTGACCCATGGGGTTCCCCACTTGTGACCTTCCTGACCTCTAAATGTTCCCTATTCGCTGCTGCCTTTCGGGTCCACCTTCACAGCCAATTCTACCTTCACACCAACCTGCACCTGAGAAAAGAAGGGCTTAGTTCAATCAGACATTGTATGATTCTGGAACAACATACCTTATTATACAGTGGAGACAGAGTAGGTTCAATATCTTTAAAAACAACTTAGACATTTACTGTAAATGGGTAAGAGAAGCAAACAATGTACAGTATTATCATTGAGACAAAGTGAGAATATACCGTTATACCTTTTTTACCCATGTAGATGTCTTAGAAACATAGAATTTGCTGGCAGATGACCACTTGGCCACCCCATCTGCCCATTTTTGCCTGCCTAGAGTATCATTGCAGATCCTACTTGATCTCTGGCCCATTCACTCACCCCGTTCCCTTTCCCTAAGATTCTGTTATGCCTATCCCATACATTCTTGAATCCCACCACTGTTTTTGCCCACCACCATCTCCACTGGAAAATGTTCCAGGAATCCACCACTCTTTCTATGAAGAAGTACTTCCTCACATCTCTCCTGAATCAACCCACTGTGAGGTATTTAAAGGTTTCTATCATATCCCCCTCTCCCTCCTCTCCTCCAGGCTGTATAAATTTACAGTACAAGTCACATTAAACTGTTCCACCAATGAGTTGGTTTAACATTGTTTTTTATAGTTGGCAATGAGCTGGCTACTCATATTGCATTGTTTTTTCAATGCTTAACCAGCTCAAGAGTAATGTTTTAAAAATAGAATAATAAATAGGTTCTGGTGTATTACAAGGTAGTAATTCCATCGAGAGGTTCTGGGGACACAGAAAACCTCAAGAGCTAAGCTCGAGAGGTTTCTTGTGTCCCCAGATCCTTGAGATGGAATTACTACTTTCCTATGCCAGAACCTATTTGTTATTTTTTTTTATATATGGATACAAAGTGAATTGACTCACCTTGGTTTATGCATGCTGGCAGGGTTCCCCAGTGCTGTGTGGATGAACGGGTGGTGTGGGCTTCATTTTTCCCTGCTTTTTTTTTTAAACTGTTTGTCAGTGGAGATTTCGAGCGAGCAGAGGAGCCATGGACAGAGTTGAATTGTTTGTAATGAAAAACATTTTACCTACAGTAATGAAGAATGGTTGCTGCTTCTGACCATTCGCTCGCTGAGCAAGCCGCCATGTTTTATGACTTGTTGTGCCCGCCCACACAGCAAAAGCAGCCAATCAGGAGGCATGCTTTCTAAGATGGCAGGGATAGATTTGCGCATGCGCTCTTCAGCTTTCTTGATAATACTATCATTCAGGTGCCGAACGATACTATTATGGCACCCCAATGATACTATTATCAGTTAGGAATAGTAGTATTATCGCTCCAGGAGTGATGGTATTGCAAGAATTTTTTTGTATGCTTTTCAACCCTGTTATTTCAACAATCCATACATTAAATATGCCTTTACAACTCAGTTGGAATGCATCTGCAGTCCAGTCACAATGCAATGCAAAACTGAGTTTTAAATCAGAGTTTTAACTCTTAAGAAACTATTTGGCAGGGCTTTGTGCTGTATCTAGCAACTCTTAGGCAGCTCAGTCTTAAATGTTAAAACAACTCATTGGAGGAACAGTTTAATGTGACTTATACCGTAGCTCCTAAAGTCACTCCTTGTAGTTTTTCAGATGCAGACCCTGCACCATTTTAGTTACCCTCCCCTGGACTGCCTCCATGCTATCTATGTCCTTCCAAAGAAGTAGTTTCCAGAACTGGACACAGTACTCTAGGTGGGGTCTTACTAGCAGTCTACACAGAGGCAAAACCACCTCCTTCTTTCTGCTAGTAATACCCCTCCCTATGCACCCAAGTATCCCACTAGCTCACCTAACTGCCTTGTCACACTGCCTGGCCGCCTTTAGGTCATGTGATATGATTACCCCCAGGTATCTTTTTCTGCTTGGTGGTTGTCAGTAAAACTCCTCTTGTTTTGTACTCTGGCCCTAGGTTTCTGTACCCCATAGGGCGTATATTCAAAACCTAAGCAGTGCGCCACACAAACAGATGCACCATGCAAACAGATGTGCCACTGAAAAACAATGCAATATTCCAAACCAGTGCATGAAAATACAATTGCACAAACTTGGCTGAATATCCCATGCAAGCATGATCATGCAAACAAACAGGTGTGGCACAGCAGGCCACCTCTGAATATGGAGCACCAAGCACAAAGGTGCAGGGGACACAAGCACAAATAGGGAACGAGAAGCACTGTATGGGTACATGTGTGAATGCAGGTGGCACTGAAACGTGACAGCCCAGTGGAAAGGGGAGACCACTGGTACAACACAGGAGCCAAAAGGACATGAAGCACAGAATCAAGGGGAGGGAACAAGACATGTACAATGGACACACATGCCCAAGACTGTGCACACCCCTGCACCTGTGGACAAGGGGATGGGGGGAGGCACACATAACCACCACCTGCCCAGGATATGTTGGAATGAACATGCTGTGCACTATGATGTGAGGATGAAAAAATGTATGTATATAACAAAACAGTAAGCAAACAACATGAAGCAACAAGCAAAAAGTCAATACAGGAACCAGTGAAAACAACAGTAAAACAGGGATAACAACATGGGAGTAGGAAGCAAACTGGGGCAAGGAAAACAGCAGCAAGGGTGGGAGTCATTGGAGTCATAGGAGTTCCCAGAGAGCTAGGAGGCTTGTGTCCATTGTGCTCGCCTTAGATAACCTATTATCTTACTTGGTAGAATTGGTCTAATTTATGTTTGAATGTTTCCGTGGTTTTGCTGACCACCACCTCCAAGGGTAACCTGTTCCATTCATGAACTACTCTTTGGTTATACCATTTGCTGGTCCTTACTAGTTTTGTAGGTTTTGCTTTTAGCTGCAAGGATTGTGACCTGGTATCATACACATTTTCAGTTGCTTCTAGGCCTAGATTTTCCCATAGATCATTTTCCGCCCATGCCTTATGTACTAAGCACACATTGCCTCTTTTCCTCCTGTACTCCAGTGAAAACAGTATCAGCTCACTCAGTCTGGTTTCATAATCCTTCCCTACCATATTAGTTATTCCTCTTGCAGCCCTTTTCTGAATTCTCTTCAGCATTGCAATGTCCCCCTTCTTGTAGGGTGGATGGCAACTTTGTAGAATGCAGGGTGTGAGGCTTGGGGAGACTAGGGTGGGAGGATGAACAACTATGCACAGTCCAGTCAATCAAGGCCACGCCTGTCTGGAAGGCTGCTGGCAGCATGATATGACAACATCCCCCCTAAGGACCACCACATTCTGGTTGATTGCCTGCACAGCCCAAAGCAGGGCCCCCTGCTGCATAATCTCAGCTTGGTGGTAGATATTTGAAATACTAAATCAGCCCATTGATTAACTACCGGTGCAACATTGAACTCTGTGGCCTCATTTTTATGTTTGCTTGCATGCATGTACAATAAACATAGTGCCACCATACCAGAATTCATAGGTGTGCCTCCCTACTTCCAAAGTCCTGCTGCCTTTTGCAGGTGTGGCCCCACCATGCCAATGAATGTAAGAGCTGTCTATGACAGCTTTTGCAAATGCAGTGGCATACAGTTGAAAGGAAGAACAGCAGCGTGTAGGCAATTTGCATACTGCTGCCGTCGGCAGTATGCAAAGTGCCTACACGTCAGCACTGCACTGCAAGAGCTGTCATAGACAGCTCCCCCCAAACAAGTAGCATGCTGGGAGCCCACCCCAGAGTGCTCACACACTCACCCCCACAAGCACACAGTATGCCAACAGGGGTGCCCGATCCCCTGTTGGCTCCACTGCCCCCCCAAACAGCCTTCCAGGTGCCATGCTGGGAGCCCACCCTAGCATGGCAAATGTCCGTCTGCGCCCCCACCCAACACACTTCCAGGTGCCATGCTGGAAACCCACCCCAGCGTGGCAAACCTCTCTATCACCGACGGGGGTGCCCAATCCCCCGTCGGCTCCACTGGCCCCCCATAAAACTTCCAGCTGCCATGCTGGGAGCCCACCCCAGCATGGCAAATGTCATGCGTCGTCTTCCTAAAAGTAAAATATAACCTAGAAAGAAAAACATCCCTAAGCTGACTGTCTTTACTTGACCCCCACCTGCGCCCCACCCACTGTGCAACCTACCTCCCACACCTCACCTCACCCCATACTTACCTCTGTAGCTTGGCACAACAGTCTTCAGCGGACCGGGAACACATCTGCTCTCTTCAAAGCTGACCGCGAACTGAGAAAATCTCAGTAAGCTGTATAATGGAATAAATGTTTTTTTTTCAACTTTGATGCATATCTCAGGCATTTTGGGGAATTTTTTCACCAAATTTTCAACATGGGGTTTTTGGGTCCCCACCTCATGAATTCTGTCTCTGCCATTTTGTTATTCAGTCCTAAAAGGTGATTTCATGGTCACTGTGCGAAACCATCTTTCAGGACCTATGTATGAAAAGACAGTGTCACAGTTCGTGAGGAAGGCCCCCAAAAACCCTATGTTAAAGTGAGGAAAAAATTTAAATATTCTTTATAATGCATTCGCAGTTCCCTCGCTTTTCATTAAGTTCACAAATTTTAATATTTGCACTCCAGATTTTCAACATTGCCATTTTACCACACCTCCTTATGAGCAGTGCAGCTGTCATTTTCACATCTTGCCCAAAATGTGTTTTCATGTACGTAGCACACAATGGTGCAGTCAGTGTATGAAATCAATGTTTGGGACAGATTAAGAAAATCACAGTGACACTGTTCATGAGCAGAGGTCTTAAAATGGCTAAGTTGAAAATTTGGTGACAAAATATCTAATAAAACGACATGGTGGAGGCGAGCATTGCGCTCATTTCCGCAACACCCTCGTGGATTCCTATGAATTTGTAATATTTTCTGTCCAGATTTTCACCACTAGCATTTTTCCACACTTCCTTATGAACAGTACAGCTGTAATTTTTCATAACATGGCCGTAATGTGTTTTCACACTTTCTGAGCAGAAATGTCTGACCGCTGTCGGAAATCACTGTTTCGGACAGATTAAGAAAATTACAGTGACACTGTTCATGAGCGGAAGTCCCAAAATGACTGTGTTGACAATCTGCTGTAAAAAAAAAATCCCCAAACTAATAACATTAAGGGTGTGCGTTGCACACTTTCTACGCATGCTCATGACTCCACCAATTTTTTTTAAAGTTTTCACTGCAGATTTTCAAAATTGCCATTTTTTACACCTCCCCATGAACAGTACAGCTGTCATTTTTCACATCCTGTTTGAAACGTGTTTTCGCACCTGTGGTGCCAAATGCTGTAGTCACTGTGCAAAATCAGCTTTCAGCTACCAAACTGATATTGCCATTGTTCATAATGTGGGGGTCACAAAAAACCCATGTTGAAAATTTGGAGTGAAAATACCAACGAACGCCTGAGGCGTTAGAGTTTCCGACCATAACTCCCCACCCTGTAGAGACTGAACAGGCATCAGGCGTGTGACTTGGGATTGTCACCTGTAAGACTCATACCATTCCATCCCCACCCATACCCTGCAGCCAGTGAGAGGCATTGAGGTGTCCCTTGGACTCTTTGATCCCAAAGTTCACCCCGTTCACTTATATTACACCCGTCTCACTGCATTTCCAGATGGAATGGGGTGAGCATGAGGGCCAAAGACCCGAGGCACACTGTAACACTTGTCCGTGTCTGCAGGGTAGGGTGTGATGAAATGGCATGGCCATTATGCCTGATGACCCAAAGGCACACTCCACGAATGCCAATGCCAGCAAGCAAACATTTGGCATTGATAAATGCTTGTTTTTAACTGAATTTGGCTAATTTTGGTAGCCCAGTATTCTTGCTTCAATTTAAATTCATTTCTTGGGCTTTGTTTGCAGTGCCCGATGGATTAGTGAGTTGCTGAGCATGCTATCTAAGTTTAAGCTCTCTCTGTTGCAAGTGTTGAGTGTTTAAGAAGTGTTTATTAAAAAAAAAGAAAGAAAAATAGAGGATTTAGAGAGAATATGATCTATGCACAGCATACTTAGAAATGTGTCTCCCTTTCTGTAAAGTGCTGTTGAATCATTTTGTGTCCCTGGCTTATGTATAGTGCTGGAGTTAATGCGGGGCACATCTCTATGTTTATATTAATTCATGGGGATTGCTTATGTCCTTGAATTCAATTGTAAAGGACATTCTGGGGCTTCCACAGCTCATACTGAGCTTATTTAGTTTTCCCCCACCTGCCTGTCTTATTCTGTCCAGTGATTTTCTTTTTTTCTTTTCTGCAATAATAGTGACCAGTTGCTACTTGAGTTGTAGATTGACTGTCCTCCTCTATACTGCTTCTCTACTCCATTCTTTCCGTGTTCTCTACCCCCACTAGCCTCTCTTCTTACTCCCTTCTCCGATCCCCCGCACCACCTTCCAGAACTCTCTCAAATCACAGCCCACAATTCTCTCCCATCACCACACTACCCCTCCTCCTCCCCCACTGTAATCCAAATCTACCTTTGTCCATCTTCCAGCCCCCTCCCTTGTGCTGCTCACCAAACTATAACTCCCTTTTCTCTCTCCACAGCTGCCCTCCTCCCTCAGGGCAGTCAGGCCCTGCTGAGCTGCTCCTGGAGTGCCCATCAAATCCTGCGACCACCAAAGGTACAGACTTGCTGCCCTCTGAAGAGTCCAGCCTCTGCTGCTTTAAAATTGGTGCCTTTTTTCCTTCAGATCTGCACCATCTCAGCCACATCTCAGCTTGGCAGTATATATTTTATATACTAAATCAGCCTGTTTATTAACTACTGGTGCAACACTGAACTCCGCGACCTCGTGTTTTTTTAACTGAATTTGGCTAATTTTGGTAGCCCAGTATTCTTGCTTCAATTTAAATACATTTCTTCTGCTTACCTGTTTGCAATGCCTGACAGATTAGCAAATTGCTGAGTATTCTGTCTAAATTTAAGCTCTCTCTGTTGCAAGTGTTGTTCCCAACGTCGCTGGGCGGCTTCTCCCCA
Organism: Neoceratodus forsteri; assembly: GCA_016271365.2. Taxonomy (NCBI): domain Eukaryota; kingdom Metazoa; phylum Chordata; order Ceratodontiformes; family Ceratodontidae; genus Neoceratodus; species Neoceratodus forsteri. The sequence continues at coordinate 1,289,025,293 of CM057455.1, read as the reverse complement.
CCAGCCCTATCTGAGTGATTACATTTATATGTTTTATGAACTAATCATCACAAAAGACTATCTCCCCATACTCTCATTGGTTTCTTATACTCCTTTACAGCTAGAGGGCTCTACTCCCATGCCTGTACGCCTCAGATCTAACAATCAACAAATTTCCACCAGCTGGTTAAGTGCAGGTCAATAAAGAAAATACACTATCTTGTCTTTTGCCCAGTTTCTCTGCACTATTCTGCCCTTATTTAGCTACACCCTGGCAGGACCTGATCTCTTACTTCTTCTTTTCCCCCAGCCAGTCTAGACCTTAACCATAACATCTGTGGCCAAATTGCTGGCTATTCTACATCCTTGCTGATTTTTGCCCTTTCAGTTGAATTAATGGTTTTCAAGCTCCCTCTAGCTGCTGCAGGCCATTGCCTTTTTAATACAGACTGTTAGTATTCCCATGGCCTCTCCCTGCTGTGCCCTCCTCCCTCTCCTAGTCCTCCTCCTATATCTCACCTCTCCCTATCTCCCTCCCTTGTCCCACCTCTTTAACTCCACCGATTCCTGCCACCTCTGCAATATCACTATCCCAGCCTCTGTCCCTCCTTTATCTTAAGACCCCCCGTACTCCAGCTCCCTTACCCATTCCAGGCTTCTGAAAAGCTCTCTCCGATGCCCAGAAGCAATCCACAGGCTTTGTTCCCCCATGCCATCACTGTGTGCTTCACCCCACGGGTACAGTCCCAAGCACAAAAATTGTGGTTCACATAAGCTCATCCTCCTACTCCTGTTCTTACTGTTTGCTGGCGACATCGAACTAAACACTAGTCCCTCATTCCTCACCTTGTCACATCCTAGAGGACGAAAAATCTTCCATCTCAAGGTTTGTAGCCTTTTTTCCTAAACTGGACAAGCTAAAAGTATGGGTCATGCAACATTCCCCCCGATATCTTATGCATATCTGAAACATGGCTATCCTCCCGCATGCATGACAATCAGCTGGCCCTGCCTGGTTTTTCTGTCCTCTGACAAGATTGAGGTAAACAGGGTGGCAGAGTTGCTATTTACTTCCATGACACTTTCTCTTGTACTATTTTTCATAAGGACGCCCTTCCCCAGTCCCACAAGCTCCTTGTAACAAAACTCCTCTTTCACTTATTCAAGCCTCTCTTCGTTGGCATGTTTATGCCTCCCCAAAACTCCCCTCTTCCTCACTCGTATCCTGCATTGCAGCTACTTCTACACTAGCAGCATCTGGAGAACTCATCTTTCTTGGAAACTTTAATCTCAACTGGCTATCACTATCATGTCTTAATGCATGCCAGCAGATCAAAGCCTTAAACTTGACCTAGTTAATGAAAGAAACCACTTGCCCGAACCCTCTGTCCCAGACTCACTCCCTGCTTGCCACCCACCCCCACCTTATCTACTCTGCTAATACATTACTTAGTGCGCTTAGCGATCATTGCCCCACCTTCTGCATCTGGAAGGTCCACCTTCCCTCCAATTCTCCCAAATTCACCCAGTATTGACCCCACAAATCCCTTGACACTGGCAAACTTTATCTAGACCTAGCCTTAGCCAACTGGTCTCTTGTCCTCTCCTCCGTCTCCATGGATGAAGCCCTTGCACACTTTAATTAAATTTTTCTAAAAGTTTGGGATACCCACACCCCTGTAAAATCCATCAAAGTTAAATGATCCCACCACCCCGGATCACTCCAGAAATTCTGCTCATGTGCAAATCCCGTGATTTATGGTGGCATCAATTTAAAACCTCACAGAGTTCAGCCAACCATCAGACCTACCATACCCTCTGCAATAAATGCACTAAAAGCATTCATCAGACCAAATCAGATTTCTTCAAAACTCACTTGCAAGCCGCTAATAGCACTCATTTCTCCTTCTGGAATGATCTCCACTCACTTATTCATCCCTCCATTGACCTACCCCATCCACTCTTAGTGTGTCAGACTTTCTTGTTACTGAGCCTATCCTTGTTGCTGAAGCAATAAAGTTCTTCACTACCTGTGCGGTACCTGCTGGTCCTCCTCCTATGTCCCAGCCCATATAACCCCTCTCCCCCCTTGCCCTACCTATTTCCACCTACACCAGGTACCCCCCAAAGTCTATAGAGCTCTCATCTCCCTAAACCCCTCTAAATCTTACTTGCACTTGCACTTACAGTGTGGCTGGCTGTTTGTGTTTGTCTCTGTCAGTAGTTTAGTTTTCGTGGATTTTCATGTGTTTCTGCTTGGAGGAACTAGACCATTATTGGACATGACATCTATGAACATTTCCTGGACTAAGAAACTGTAAAATATCACCACCAGATATTAGCATTCTCATCATTAATTAACTTTTTTGGAAGCCATAAAAAAAAAAAAGTAAGGTCAGTAAATCTGTTATACAAGCTCTGAGTTGTGGAGTGCCACCTTGAATCCAAATTTCTGTCTGACTTATTCCCAAAGGATCTGTGCTTGTCATTGAGGTCTATTCACAACCATTTTGGAGAACAAAGGGAAGACACTAACAAAGGATTTGTGCATCCTGCCTATGCCCCAGGCCAATGTTCATCACCTTCAGGAATTTAACATATTCTTGATCTTTGATCTACAGTAACAACAGTTTACTGGTCCCCAGTAGTTCACCATCTCCTGTGGATTTGATTATTTTTCATCATTTGACTGCTGGTACCTTGGACAAGATTACTATATTACATATCCCTAAACATAACTATCTTCATGGTTTAATATTACTACATCAAGAATGCAAGCTAACCCCATGAGCTGGCCAGGGTATACTGGGCTAAAGGGAAATGGCTTGAAACTTGCTACAATGAATATCTGCAACCTAATTCCAAAGATGCCTCAACTACAGGCATGGGCTGCCATGCATAACCCTGATATACTTTGCCTGACTGAGACCTGGCTTTCCACCTGGGTCAGAGATAATGAAATAGTGCTCCCAGGTAACAATACTTTTAGATGTGATAGGAATGGGAAAAGAGGTGGCGGCTATTTCATTTATTTGGGTAAGTTCATGAAATAGGGGTACCAATGTGGCCAATACTTTGTATGTTGATTTAAAAAAAATTAACAACAGCCACTGCAGTCATGATAAGTAAATTTAAAAGATAACCACAAGTACAGATACATTTCATAGTTTGAGAAACCTAGCTGCAATCATTTTATTTTTATTCCATGTCCAGCTTCAGAATGACACAGATTTTCCCTAGCAAAATGTGACATGCAAAACCACAGTACATTCCATTGCTTTTATGAAGACTTTATTTTAGTTGCACTTCAGTAAATTTATGTTAGAAACTGCATTGGGTGTTGTGTTTTGTTAACGAAAACATTTTCACCCTAGTTTTTCAAAGCATATAAAATTTCTGGTTCACTCAAGTTTTGCGTGGCGCGTGCAACTGTGGTGTCCAAGCAAACTGCACTTTTTACATGTTCCCAAATTTTCAGTAAAAGCATCCAGCTTTATTTGAGTGGGTGATTTTCTTTTCAGATAGGGTCTTAAAAGTATTGCAGGACATTGGTGAGAGAGGGGTGAAGGCAATGCTTTTTTTAACTTAAACATTTGTGCGGTGTCCACTATTGCATCTGCAATGCTTGGTGTCCCTGTTGCACGCGCAACACTGAAATTGCTTTTCTCTCATATCTGATATGGAGTTATCCCACAACATAGTCCCTTTTTCACTATTGAGTCATAGTGTCTTGAAATGCTTAGCAAAAAATTAAAAAATTAAAGTAATTTTTTTTCCAAGTTAAACACCTCTTGCACATTAATTGTTTGGTGTCCCCATTGCACGTGCAACACTCAAGTATGATATAGAGTTAGCCCACAACATACTCCCGTTTTAACTCTTGGGTTATAGTGTCTTGAAATGCTTAGTAAAATAAAGTAAAAAAGAAAAATAAAATTTTTTTTTCAAGTTAAACACTAGTTGTGTCCACTGTTGCATGTGCAACATTTGGTGTCCCCGTTGCACATGCAACACTGAAGGTGATTTTTCTCAAATCCCTGCTAGGGAGTTATCTCATAATCTGGTTCCTTTTTGACTCTTCAGTCACAGTGTCTTGACAAGCTTATTAAAATTGATCTATTGTTGATTTGAAAAATTCTCCCTCATGCCACACTTTGGTAACCCTGTTTCATGAACTTACCCATTTATGGAACACCCTACAAGGCATTGTGCTCCCCATCACAACATGCAGCATTGACCATGAGCTCCTTGCAGTTAAAATCATTTTTGGTGAACATAAAAAATCTCTGGTCACTGCATGCATCTACCTCCCACTGAAAATGGTCAAAGACAGTCTAATAAAACTACTAGGATCCTTGGCTGGCGTTAACAACAAATGTGAGCTCATTGTAACTGGAGACTACAGTATCAGTTGGCTCAGGAATGAATTGACCAACCAGAAGGATACCATAACCAGCTCCCTCCTCACACAATTAGTCACGGAGCCCAGTAGGATGAACCATAAGACTTGGAAAGCACACGATCCTGGACTGGCTCCTTGCAAGCTCACCTGACAGGATTACCAATGTCTTGGTACTAACAGATTTGCTAAGCGACCACTCCTCTATCACCAGTCTGTAGTCCAATAAATTCAAAAAAGTGCCATCTGTCTTTGTGAACAGCAGAATTCTCAGGAAAGGGCATCTCTCAGCTTTCAAGGAGGAGCTTTCACAGATTGATTGGTCTCCCCTTAAGGTACTACATGACCTTGATGTAACACTCTAATACTTTATTGATAACTTTAATAGTGTTTGTGACAGATTTTTTTCCATTCAAAAAAAGAAAACACATGTTGCCATAACAATGGATGGATTACTAGTGACCTTCTAGGTCACATGAGGGCAAGGGACAACCTTTGGTATCAAGCCAGGGCCTCCAGAAAGCCCAGTAACCTTCAAAGATACAGGGCAGCCAGAAACAAATGCACACATCTCATCAGGAATGCTAAGGTTAATTTCTATAAGGATCAATTGGAAAGAACCTGAGGTGATGGTAGGCGGTTTTGAGACAATATAGAGGCACTCACAGGGAAGGATGACAAAACACAGCCATCACTGCTAAACATTAATGACACAAATACCATGGACCCCCACACCATTGCCAAAGAGTTCAACTCCACTTTCATGGATATTAGCCCTGTTCTACTGGCTGAATACCTCAAGCCTATCAAAACTGATAATAGACACCCACTGGACATCAACTTGCACCCTCAATTTTACTTCAAGAGAGTCATTGTCAAAGAAGCACTGGGTTATGTTAAAAAGGTCCTGGAGAAAACCAGAATGGGGTCTGAAAACATTGACATGAAACTGCTGGCGCTGGTAACCAATAAAGTCATCGCTCCTATTGCTATGATTTTCAATAAATCCCTCCAGCTCACCAAATTCCCTTCTTCTTGGAAACAAGTCCTGGTGACCCTGGTGCATAAGGGAGGTGATAGATCACTGACCCAAACTACAGGCCCATCTTTATCCTCTCTCCCCTCTCTAAAGCACTGGAAAGGATTGTGGCAGATGAATTTGCTGACTATGTTCACAAATACCAACTGCAATGTCCCCAGCAAAAGCATGGCTTTAGGAAACTCCACAGCATGGACACTGTACTGGTGGATTTCACTGAGTATGTCCATAAGGCACTGGATGAGGGAAAACTAGTTGGGTCCATTTTCATTGACCTAACAAAGACATTCAACACAGTCTGCCACCCACTCCTCTTGTCTCAACTGCATGTCCTTGGTGTTTCACCAAATGCCGGTCTATGGTTCCAGGACTACCTAACCTCCCGGTCTCAATGGGTCAAGATAGGTCACTCCATTTCTGCATCCAAGGAAGTCTCACTAGGGGTGCTTCAAGGGTCCATCCTGGGTCTGCTACTCTTTAGCATGTTCCTGAATGACCTATCTGATGCCTGCTCTAGCAAAGTCATTCTATATGCTGATGATGCTGTCCTACTTAGCTGTCACTCTTGCACAGAGCACCTCCAGGCCGAGCTACAATCATCCTTCCAGCAACTGGAGACCTGGTTCTACTCCCAAAGGTTGCTACTAAACTACAAAAAAAAAAACAAGATGCTGCTCCCCTCTAGCCCCCATCTAAAAAGGAGATGCCCAGAACTAACAATCACAAATCACCTGACTGCCCCACTGAAACAGGTTCACTCCTTCAAGTACCTGGGTGTCATTGTAGATGATACCCTCTTATATGTTCAGCACATTGACATGGTGGTGAAAACTGTGAACACTAAATTAGGGATCCTATTTATAAACAAGAAAAGCTTAACTGCTGAAGCCCTCCAGCTGTTAGTCTCCAGCTCTGTCCTCTCCCTGGTCAGCTACAGGCTGGTGGTTTACGGTGCTGCCACTGATACAGCCCTCAAAAGGGTTGCCACTGCCCTTAACAAGGCTTGCAGACTATTGCTAAATGTTAACCGCTTCACACACACTTGTATCCTGTATGGTCTGGCCTACATGCTACTGCTTCAGTCCAGAATCAGATACCAAACTTGCCTGCTAGTGAGTAGAGATGGGTGAAGTGGCTTCAGTTCACTGCGTGAAGTGATTCACAGAATGAAGGTGAATTCACAGAGTGCTCCACAATGTGAAGTGGTGTACTTTGCATTATAATGGGTAACACAAAGTCCATTGAAAACAATGACTTTGTGTTACTCTGCCTTCCCAAACCACTACTCCACCAATTCTTAAGGTGAAGTATATTGAAAGCAATGTACTTCACCTCACTTCACCTTGTTTTTAAGCTCCAAAGGCAACTTTTGCAGTGATTCATTGGATTTCAGGTCACATGGGCTCTAGATTGTTCTGCACAGCCTCAGCTCGGGGTAGTGTGTGCAGGAAGCTGTAGGTGACAGTCTGTTCTGAGAGGTCTCTGTGATTCAAACCTTCTAAAATATATTAAAAAAGCCTTTTTGAGTAATTTTTTTTCTGAAACTTTAGTTCATCGATTGTAGGAAACCCTCCTGTGCTCGTATCATCGAGCATTTATTGTTTGTGTATGGATTTTGAATGTTAGTGCATGACATTCAGTCTGTGTGCTGAGTGACAGTGGAAGTGTGCTTTAGGGGAGGGGTGTATCTGTGGTGTAGGTAGATAACTAGGAGAAAAAGACAGTTCTTTCTGTTTGGTGATATTTTTCTTGTATAACTGTGTTAATGTACACACAGTAATATTTTCAATAATTCTTGCCATTTTTTTGCTGATTGTTGTGGTGCAGCAGTGCATAATTTTAGTTTGTTTAAAGTACGTGGTTATATTACTGAAGTTTTCAATTTGCTATGCATTACTTAGTGTGTGTGTGAGTATGCGTGTGATGCGTGTCATCAAATCAGACACCTATTGTTGTGCCACATAGTAATTTCAGCCATGTGAACCTGCTATTCACTGCAGCTGTGTGATTTTTGTACTTCTTTGTGGTATCTTTGCTGGTACTAGTACTAGAGACTGTTACTGCAGCAGTGCAATACACTGCCCCCTCCCCCCATGGCCCGCCCCAACCACTAAAGGTATTTTTTCCAGATTTGAATTTCTGATGGTGAGTACTGGTTAGGTGTTGTGCCTTTGCGTCTGCAACTCTTCGGTGTGCAGCACAATCTTAATCTGTCTGTGCATTTGCACCTCTTTAGGGCCCAATCTCCATCTGTAACTTAAGTCACAGTTCTTTCTTTGACTTGCCTTCAGAATACTGGACTGGTGTGGTGCATAATTCTGCATGAACATTGTATCATTAATATGTGTTTTTAAGTCACGACCATGATCATGAGTCATTCGTGATACAAATCACGTTCTTCATCATCACGGTCACAAATGCAGTCACAAATCATGATTCACGATCATGTCATGAATCACAACATTAATTTTTTTACTAGTTACTTGGATGTATTGTTAGCCTGTTTTGTAGTATCTCTCCAGGCTTTACCACCCCACCATTGTACTCATTAATGAGTGTTTTAAAGTTGGGGAGTTTTGTGCTACAGCTCATCGGGGAAGTCCAGCCGTAGGCATTCGCGTTCCCAATATAGTTCCATATTGGTTATCTCACACCGTCGACACAGAATCATGTTCTTCATCATCACAGTCACAAATGCAGTCACAAATCACAATTCACGATCAGGTCACGAATCACAGTATTAATGTTTTTACTAGTTACTTGGATGTATTGTAAGCCTGTTTTGCAATATCTCTCCAGGCTTCACCACCCCACCATTGTGCTCATTAATAAGTGTTTTTAAGTCAGAGAATTTTGTGCAACAGCTCATCGGGGAAGTACAGGCATATGCATTCACGTTCCTTCCTGTACAGCATGTGAGTTACAGTACTGTAAGAAGTGGTGGGCAAAATGGCCCCAATTTGCTCATCAAAGTGATTCATGAAGTAATGTGGAATCCGCGGAGTACTCCACAATGTGAAGTGGAGTACTTTGCTTCATAATGAGGAATGTGAAGTCCATTGAAACCAATGACTTTGAGTTATTCAGCCTTCCCCAAACCACTTCTCCACCAATTTTAAGGTGAACTACATTGAAATCAATGTAATTCATCTCACTTCACCTTGTAATTGAGCTCCAAATGAAATTCTGCAGTGATTCATGGGATTGCAAGTCACATGGGCTCTAGATTGTTCTGTACAGCCTCAGTTCTGCCTGGGTAGTGTGTGTGTAGTGGTAGCTGGAGGCAGTTTGCTCTCAGAGCTCTGCGATTCAGAAACTCTAAAAGCTATTTAAAATGCCTTTTTTTAGTCATTTGTTTTGCTCATAAATTAGTACATTGATTGTAGGAAACCGTTCTGTGGTCATATCATCGAGTGTTTATTGTTGTGTGTGGATTTTGAATGTTAATTTAGAACAGTCAGTCTGTGTACTGTGAAGTGTGCTTTGGGGAGGGGTGTATTTGTGGTGTAGGTACATTAACTGGGAGAAAAAGGCAGTCTTTCTGTTTTGGTTACATTTTTCTTGTATAACTGTGTTAATGTACACACAGTAATAGTTTCAGTAATTCTTGACTTTTTTTGCTGATTGTCGTGGTGCAGCAGTTTATAATTTGTCTGTTTAAAACATTTGGTTATATTACTAAAGGTTTTCAATTTGCTACGCATTACCTGTAGTGTATGTGTGAGTGTATGTGCAATGCATGCCATTAAATCAGACACCTTTTATTGTGCCACAGAGCAATTGCAGCAGTGTGAACCTGCTATCCACCGCACCTGCACCCATTTTTTATATTGCTTTGTGGTATCTTTACTGGTAGTTGATTGTTACTGCTGTGCACTAATCCCCCAACTGGCAAAATGTATTCCTTTCCAGATTTGGATTTGTGACTTGTGAGCACTGGTTAGGTGTTGTGCCTTTTCATATGCATCCCTTGATTGTGCAGCGCAGTCTTAATCTGTCTGTGCATTTGCAGTGCATCATTAATTCTGGGAGACTGCATTTCTTGTTACACTCTCATTTCACTTTGTCAGCACTGGGGAATTTTCTGAACACAAGACAGTAGCATTTTGCCAGAAATGGGGAATTTTTTAGATACAAGACAGTATCATTTTGGGGATGCACATTAATTCTGGTGCCTCTGTGTGTGACCACTGTGTGCATGACTAAGTGCGCCATTAATTCTGGGAGACTGCATTTCTTGTTACGCTCTTATTTCCCTTCATTAGCACTGGTGAGTTTTCTGAACACAAGACAGTAGCACTTTGGGGATGCACATTCATTCTGGTGACTGTTTGGGTGGGGTGCTGCCAGTATTGTTGTCACTCCACCTTATTTTGCGTTTAAGGCTGAATGACAATGCAAAGTAATAATAACAAGGCGAAGTGAGCCTTTCCTTTGGGGCACTCCACGTAGTGAAGTGCCAATGTGAAATGCCCACTTCACGTTCACTTTGCCAGTGGATTTTAAATTCACTGCATCTCTACTAAGGAGAAAGGCCATGCTCTCCCTAACCCCTACCTACATTGCAGACCAGGTAAAGGAAGTAAGCTCCAAATACAACACATGAAGAACATTGACAACACAACCTGATGTCCCATTTCGTAGAACTTCCCTAGGACAAAGATCCTTCATGTACCGACTTCTGCTATGGCTAAATGATATCCCTGCTGCAGCTCTTAATACAACCAAAATTCGGTCCTTTAAAAGAGACTCAAACACCTGTGACTACCTTACCTGAATCCATATCTTCAACCTAGATACCCCCTCTTAAACACCTCTGACTCCCTTACCTGTGTCTAAATCCTCAACCCGGATATCCCCCTCATCTGTCTGAGCTTTCTTCCTGTTTCACCTACCCTAGACCCACACCTGCCTTCCCTTGCCAGTTCCTCCTCTCTAGCTCCCTTCAACTCCCTCTCCTCCATACTCCCCCAACACCTCCCCTTTCCATCCACTCTCCCCCACTAAATATTCTCCTTCTCCCAATCCCTTTCTCTCTCTCTCTCTTCCTTCCTCTCTCTCTCTCTCCCTCTCCCTCTCTCCTCCTCTCTTTCTCTCTATCTCTCTAATCTACCCCTCTTTCACACTCCCCCCTTTCTTTCTCCTACCCTTTCTGATACTCTACCTTGACAGGCCCTCCTGGGGCAGCTTTGCCGTACATTGCTAATTGGGAATCTCCTCCTGCTGTTTAATTTCAGTTGTCTAGGTTACTCAAATGTATTATTTATCTATTTTCTGTATTACATAGCAATCTTATGTTTTATGTTATCTGTCAAGTTTTTGTTATGTCTCTGCTGTTTTACATCCTGATGTGGAACCTTTGTAAAAGAGTGTATACTCAAAGGTGGTATCCAAATTACCAAATAAATAAATAAATAAATCTAGTCCTGATGGCCTGTACCCCAACCTCGGCAAAATCTCTGCTCCCTCAATCGTCAACCCCCTAACCTTAATTCTCAATTTGTCCATCTTCTCCTCTACTGTCCCAGAGGTGTGGAAGTCTGCTACTGTATTCCCCCTCTTCAAAGGGGGGGACTCACCTGCCCCTTGCACCTACCACCCCATTTCACTTTTTCCCTTTCTTGCTAAACTCCAAGAGACCTTGATCCTCTCTAGGTTAAATGAATAACTCCACTCCTCCACCACTCTGTCCCCTGTCCAATCAGGCTTCAGAAAGTACCACTCTACCACCACCTCCTCCCTCCTACATCTCACAGATGCCATCCACTTGGCTATGGTCCAAATTTTAATTATCTCAGCCATTTTCCTGAATTGGCTAAGGCCTTTGACTCAGTGTCCCACCCCCTTCTCCTAAACAAACTCAGTGACTCCGGCTTCTCACCTCCTGCTGTGTCCTGGTTCAGATCCTACTTAACTGGTTACTCCCAATCGATAAAAATCAATAAAGTCTTATCCTCTTCCCTCCCTATCATAGCTGGAGCCCCCCCCAAGGCTCGATCCTCAGTCCTGTTCGATTCTTTTTGTTAATAAACAATCTCCCTCTGCTTGCTTCTGTGCCAGCATCCTCATGTATGCAGACAATACTGTCCTTTTCCTCGCTGGTCCATTCACCTCACCCATTCAAACCACCTTACAAGAGAACTTCAAAGCAGTTACCTCTTGGCTAAGTGCAAACAGTAAAACTAAACATCACAAAAAACATTGCCATAACATTTGGAACCAAGCAAAAACCTCACCAGGACTGAAGTCCTACCCTCCTTCCTCTCTGGTGAGAACACTCCCCTTGAGAACATCTCTGCCTTCAAATATCATTAGGTCTGGCTTGATTTCTCACTCAATTTCTCATCCCAGTTTAATGCTTTTCATTCAAAACTGCGTCCTAAGCTGGGGCTGCTCTACCGCCATAAGGCTAGTCTCCCACTCCCCATCAGATGTGACTTTGTGATTAAATGGATCCTCCAAACCTTCGACTACGATGATGTGGTATACAGTGCTGCCCCTGTGACCTCTCTTGCTAAGCTTGATGACTTCTACAATGCCTTCTGTCAGTTTACCACCAGCTGCCCCCAACTAACTCACCACTGTGACCTCTACTCTTCCTTATCCCTCCAATCTCTCTCTCCCAGAGATGCCTTTCACACTTCTCCACCATCATATCCAAATTCTAGTTTGGGACTCTCCTGCCTTAGCTTACTTCTCTTCTCAAACCTGCCACCCTATCCCCGTACAACTCAAGGTCAACTGGCACCTGTTCCTTTGGCCTCCCATCGGTCTGCACCTCAGCTGGTAAGCTGGCCTTCTCTCATAGGCTTCCATACCTCTGGAATAGTATCCTCCTCCCTACCTACCTCATCTCCTCCTCTTCTGCCCTTATGAGCCTACTCAGACCAACCCCCAGCTTCTTTCTGCACTTGTTCTCATCCCTAGTACACCCTCTCCTTCCTATCCCCATCAGTCCTCTCCTTTCTCCAATACTCCTTTTTTCCTCTTTGTAGCCTTCCCTTCCCAAGTCAATCTGCTCCCTATTAGATCACAAACTCTTTACTGACTTCCAGAATTATATATAGATATTTTGTAAATACTATTGTATCATAGTGCATCATATTGTAATTACTGTATTCCTAGAAGCAAAATTATGTAATACTTTGTGTGACAATCTGTGTGACTGTCTGCTTTTATGATCCACCCTCTGTTGTATGTGTCTCTGTATCCCCTTCCCTGGGTCGTGCCTGGAAATGAGCTTTGCTCATGGTACCTTACCCAATTATCAAATTTTAAATAAATAAATAAATATGGGTCCAAAACAGAAGAGAAGTCTTCTGTGCCAGTGCCCAATGTCTATCTTCTTGCCCCTGGTGCACCACCCTCCAGGTGCCAATCACTGGCTGGGAATGATCTGTGGGAACAAATCTAATACTCATTTGAGGCACCCAGAGACATGTACAATAAGCTTGTACAGCTCCCCCAATGGCTGGATTGTGCATCTGTGCATGTGGTGAGACCAGCAATGGTAGGACAAACACTCACCAGTACACACCAGAGAGACATGGGAGGAACAAGCATGACACAGTCCCATGGACAGTTGCTGGCCAGAGTAAGACCCCACATTGGGCAGCATCCATGCCACTGTCCCAGCCTATGTTCCCATGCAACAGCACAAGGCACCATCCATCAGGGTAGTGGCATCACTATGACAGGCAGACCTACAGAATGTAGACCGGCGTTGTGCACACAGGGACAAAAGAGCAGGGCACACATGATGCAGAGGCATGCACATGTTTCATAGGCACATATACATATCCGCAGTGTAGCAGAGCAGCATGATGTGGGGATGGCACGGGGACCACACAGCAACACAGGCTAGCACAGTATGCCCACACAGCATGGAGTGAAGTAGACAATGCACATGCCAATGTCAGCTGTGTCAGGCAACAGCATACAGCACTGTGTACACACACACCATGCTGTATGCCATGCACACAATTTGAGGTATGTGTGGTGTGGATGCACCAACAGCAGGGATGGGATGTGCCTGCAACATGTAAGTCATGGCATGGGACTATTGCCCATCAGTGGTGCGTCACAATGGGTGGATGTCTGGACTCAGTCCATGGGCACACACAGCTGGCACACAGTGATGGATATGCCCACACTTTCATGGGACACAACAGGACATGTGTGTGCTGTTGCATGCCAGCACCATGATGCAGAAGTACAAATGACTTGCACACATGGCACAGCCATGGCACAGTGTCTGCAGTACCATGCTTGGACACACAGTGTGGCAAACACTGGGGATGGCCACAGGCAGCACAAAAGACAGTGGATGATGTGCAGTAAACAACAGTAGTTCATATGTAGCAAGGCATACATCACAGTGCCTGGATATCATTGCACATTGACACTACAATACACAGTGTATATATGTGTGCATGCCAGTCACTGTGCAGAGGACTGGTCTGCTGGCTTTTGAAGAAGGACAGTGCATGTCCAGTGCACGACATGGTGTGTCAGATACTGCAAAAAGTGTCTATGGCTGTGGGTGGCACAGCACAACAGTCCAACAGCACATGGCATGTACAACATTGGACATGCAGACACATGGTGCAGGAAGCTGTGCATACACTGCTCATTGCTGTAGGACAATGGCACAATGGGCAGGTGTGTGATACCATGCAGTGTACATGCCACACATGAACATGCAACATGGGTACTGTGGGTGTCACAGGAATGCATAAAACACACACCGAGTCTGGCAGGTATGCATATGCTACAGGTGGCACCACCACTGGATACCATCCTTGGTACGCATGATGTATGGCATGGCCTACGCACTGTACCATAGTGCATATTGTACAGTGTAGACCTGCTGTGGACCCCTGCACAGTGCAGTCAGTGGCTACATCATGGTAGCCATATGTATGTAATGGTGGTGAGCAGTGCCCACCCGTGTGCATGTTGCCCATGTAATGATGGATAACACATGATGACCACTGTGGGTGACATGCATGGACATGGCAGGCAGTACAGGGTGCATGCTACACATGTGCAACTGTGGGAGCCATACCCACAGCAGCCATATTCATGTGCACTATAGACACAACATATGTATAGTGCGGGGTCATATTTGATATGGAAATTTGACTCTCGCATATATACATGACTGGCTGCTTGATGCTGCTTGCCTCACTGAAGCCTGTCCTGCACCTCTGTCCCTGTCATAGGCTGGCCCTGGCTGATAGGTCTGCAAGAGGAACAGATAGAAAGGACACAATGGGAACCAGGACATCCACACATGCTCCCCAGAGACCTGCTACACGTGACAGCAATGATATTGCCTCCTGTACACATACCAAGAAGCGAGTCCCACAGTGGCGGATGGACCACTGTGACAGGCCTAACAGTATGGAGAGTGGGTGTGCACAGCCCACATAAGCACGTATTGCCTATAGGGTACTGCCAGTACACCACGAGCACCCTGTACAGTGACCAGTGATGTGTACCCTACACTGTATGTGACACACTCACAGCCACACCTGCCCCTGTGCTGCATTGTCATGCCCCATTTCACAGCATCCTGAAGACACTCAAGACACAGAAGCATGTCCACGTACAGTCAGGCTTGGGGCATGCCCACCCTGGGCATCAGTGCAGTGACTTCAGGCTGCAATGGGCAGTGTACTGCACTGTCTATGTGGCCATTATCCTGCCTGCCATGGCATGCAGCTGATGTGTGGACATGCATGTCAGCCCAGTGACACCCACATCATGACTTGAATGTGGCATGGGTGCGCCAGGCCAGTGTCACAATGCTTGACATGTCCCTAATTTATTTATTTATTTATTGAATGTTTCACTGGGAAAGGCACAAGGGACAATAAGTTGCTTATTTCACAGTGTATCCTGGGGGATAGGGTAGTGGAAATACATACATGCATACAACAGCAAACATTATTACGACAATATTGGCAGCGGTGAATAGCAAATAACAGAAAGGACATATTAAGTGCAACATATGAGTACGATTGTTTACAGAGATCACAATGGATGGGTCAACTGCATTAAATTAGGGTAATACCTTAAATTCATGATGATGGTACAGTACCATTTAGCCCAAAAGGAAGAGGTGAATATGGAGTTAACAGCAGAGGTGGAAAGGTAGTGAGGCTGGGAGGGGAGCAGATGAATAGGAATCAAGGTTATAGATATATTGATAGTTGCAGATTGATAGGAATCTAAAGTCATAGTTATATTGGTAGTTATAGATAACCCAAAGGAATGGTCAGGTAGGGATCTCTGTAGGAAAGAAAGTAGTGGGACTGGAAGAGAGCTGTAATTCAGAATAGTTACTCATAGTAATATCTTGATAGAGATTGGGGAGCAGGCCAGGAATACCAGGTAGGTTAATTGCAGGTACAATTGACAGAGAGGAAATTATGTAGGGCAGAAATTATAGAGGAGAAGTGGTGAATTTGGTGAGGAAGTAAAGTCCACAGTTTTGGGAAGCAATTCGAGAAAGCAGCCTGGCCTACAGTGGTAGACCGGGAAGAACAACCAAGTAACAGGAGTCATAAGATTTAAGTGAGTGGGCAGAGGGAGGGAGGACTGATAGAGAAGAAGTGAGGTAGGATGGAAGCGATCCAAACCAGAATTTAGAGACAAATTTAGCACAGTGATGGAGGAGTCTATTTTCTACTGAGGGAAATACCAAGGAGTGATAGAGTTGACAGTGGTGGGTGTGAGGAGAGTCCAGAGTGAAGCGACAGAAGGAATTGAAGAAGGTATCCAATCTGGCTAAGGAGGTCTTGGGAGCAGCACTGTAGACTACATCACAGTAGTTGAAAATAGGAAAGATCATCTTCTGGACAAGTTCCCACCTAGCCGGGAGAGGGAGACAGTTCCACTTCCTGTGTAGAGCACTGAGCTTTGGGCGCAGCTTTTTCAGGATGGCGTCCACATGGCCAGAAAAGGTGAGATGTTGGTGAAGATATCTGAATGAGGAGGTGTCCTCAAGGACTGTCCAGTCAAGGGTATGGAAGGAGGGCAGGGGAGGCAAGCCTAGAGAGTCTCTGACTAGTGCCAAAGGTCATGGAGACTGTCTTCTTGGTGTTTAGAAAAAGTTGATGAGAGCAGAACCAGTGCTGAACATTATTGAAGTCCTGCTGAAGTCTGTTTGCAACATCAGTGAGGGACTGTCCAGAGGTATAGAGGACCATGTCACCTGTGTACATATGTATTGAGGTTGATGTACAGACAGATGATAGGTCATAAAGAAATATGGGGAAAAGTATAGGGCCCAACACGGACCCTTTAGGGACACCAGTGTTGATAGGGAGAGAGAGAGAGAGAGAGAGAGAGAGAGAGAGAGAGAGAGAGAGAGAGAGATGTGGAGTCAGTGATTCTGACCAACTGGGTCCAACCTACAAGACAGACTCTGAACCAGTTATCGGCTGAATCAGTCAGACCTGTTGAGAAATGGGAGGAAACCATGCCAAAAGCCTTGGCTAGGTTGACAAAAATGGCAGATGGGATTTGACCACTGTCCATACCTGAGAAGATGGAGTTGGTAAGTCTATTCAGGGAGGAGGTGGTGGTGGAGTGTTTTTTCTGAAAACCAGGTTGGAAGACAGTGAAACTATTGGAGTTAGAGAGACAAGAAGAGAGTTGGGCAAGAACCAAGTGTTCTTGCAGTTTGTCAAGGGTGGGAAGGAGGGATATGGGATGGTAGTTCCCCGGTGAAGAAAGATCACCGCCCTTAGGTAGGGGAAGATCAACGGCATGCTTTCAAACAGGTGGGATGGCTGTCATTTTGAATGAGAGGTTGAAGAGGTCGGACAGAGGGGCAGAGATAGACATAGCTGAGAGAGATATAGCAGCTTGTGGTCCAAGCCATCAGGCAAACTGCCTTTGAATGGGTTTAAGACATGCAAGGCATCCAAAGTGTCAGAAGGGGCAATTTTAGTGAAAGATAAACAAGTAGACTGGGGCAGTGTGCGTGGTGAGGTGGAGGGGGCACTTGGCCTAGTAGACGGTAAGGATGATAGGAGAACAAAGACACAAGGGGTGAAGTATGAATTAAATTCAGTAGCAACTCTGGAGTGATTAGGGTGATGTTTATATTGAGGAGTGGGGAGGGAGAAGAGGAAGGGGGGGAAAAGAGTGAGGGGATGACTTTCCAGAATTTAGAGGGATTGTTTTTATTGGATTGAAAGGTTGAGCTGAAGTAGTCTGCCTTAGCCAAATGAGTGACTTTTGTGCACTTGTTGCGAAAAGAACAATATGTGTCATGGTCTTTAGGAAGCTTTGAGGCTTTATGTAGCTTCCAAGCTTGGTCCAGTGCTCTTTGACAAGCTATGAGTTCAGGTGAGATCTATGGAAGGTGGCACCCACGGGCTCTGATGCATCGAAGTGGGGTGTGCTGTTTCCAAATGACAAGAAAGTTACCTTTAAAGTGTTCTGTGGCTTCATCTATCGAGTTCACTGAGTTTATAAAGGCCCGGTTTGTATAAGCTAGGTCATGGAGAGGGTTGCGAGGATCAGAGATTTATATGAGCGAGTCATTATGGTTTTGTGAGGGGCCTTGATTCTATGAATTTTACATACCAGAAAGATTGTGAGGTGGTCACTTAGGGCATCTGATAATACACCAGATTTAATGACCCTATGTTGGTGTGAGGTGAGGGTGCAATCGATTAGGGAATGGTTACTCATTTTATGGTTCATCCTAGTTGGATCAAGGATGCGCTGGTATATGTTATGGGCATCAATTTCATTTCATACTTTGTTCATGGTGGGGAATAACCAGTTTAGGTTGGAGTCAACCATAATATAATCCGTAGTGTCATGAAGGTACTGCAATGTCATGGTCCCTAACATAGACACACAGAAACATAGACTTTAACGGCAGATAAGGACCACTTGGCACACCCAGTCTGCCCATTTCTCTTCCTATTGGATAAGCTGCAGATTCTAGCTAACCAACAGCCTACTTCCTGCAACTCCCCACTACAATTGCATTATGTCTGTCTCATGCATGTTTGAATTCCCCCACTGTTTTAGTCCCAACAACCTCCCCAGGAAGGTGGTTCCATATATCCACCACTCTCTCTGTGAAAAACAATTTCCTCACATTACCCCTGAGCCATCCCCCCTCTAGCTTTAAATTGTGCCCCCTTGTTCTTACACATCTCTTTTTCTGGAAGATGCTACCCTCCTGAACTTTGTTGATTCCCTTGAGGTACTTGAAATTTTCTATCGTGTAGCCTCGTCCTTCCTTTCATCAAGGGTATACATATTAAGCTCTCTCAGTCTCTCTTCATATGGTTTCTGTTGAAGACCCTGCACCATTTTAGTTGCCCTCCTCTGGACTGCTTCCATCCTGTCTATGCCCTTGTGTAGATGGGGTCTCCAAAACTGCACACAGTATTCCAGATGGGGTCTCACCAACTGTCTGTACAGAGGGATAACCACTTCCCTTTTTCTACTTGTGATGCCCCTTCCTATGCATCCGAGTATCTGCCTGGCTCTCCTTACTGACTTCTCACATTGCTTAACCACCTTCAAGTCATTTGATATGACTACCCCCAAGTACCTTTCCATTTTTGTTGTTGTTAGTACTTCCCCTGCTATTATGTACTCTTCTCCTTGGTTTTTGTTCCCAGGTGCATTACTTTGCACTTCTTTGCATTGAATCTAAGTTGTCATATGTCTGACCATTCCTCCAACCGTGACAAGTCCCTTCTCATCCTTTCTATCCCCCTTGTGTATCAGCTCTGTTACAGATCTTTGTGTCATCTGCAAAGAGGCATACCTTTCCCTCCAGACCCTCTGCAATGTCACCTATAAAGATGTTATAAAGGACTGGACCCAGTACTGAGCTCTGAGGTACTCCACCAGTTACCCCCCTTTCTTCAGAATGTGTTCCATTCACTATTACCTTCTGTGTCCTGTTGTGCAGCCAGTTTGCTACCCAGGCTACCACCCTGAAACCCACTCCCAGGCTGGCTAACTTGATTATTAGTCTTTTGTGTGGGACTGTGTCAAATGCCTTGCGAAAGTTTAGGTAGGCCAGATCCACAGCCCCTTCCTGGTCTATTACTTTGGTCACCCAGTCAAAGAAATCAATTAGATTCATCTGACATGACCTTCCTGCTGTAAATCCATGCTGCTTTGGGTCCTGTGCCCCACTGGCCTCTAGGTACTCAATAAATTCTTTTTTTCAGAAGTGATTCCATCATTTTCCCTACCACTGAGGTCAAACTTACAGTTCTGTAGTTTCCTGCTTCTGCCTTGCCCCCACTTTTGTGAAGGGGAATCACATCTGCCCTCCTCCAGTCCTCAGGTACCACCCCATCCTCCCATGATTTCTTAAAAAGTGTGGTCAGTGGTGTCACTAGGTCCTCCCTTAGTTCTTTTAGGATTCTTGGGTGAATCCCGTCAGGCCCCATTGCTTTGTCCACCTTGAGTTTAAGGAGTTCTTTCAGGAGTCTTTCTTCTGTAAATGGACTAGTGTCAACCCCCCTACTCAGAGAGCTTCTACTGTCTGATTTAGGTAACTCCTCCTCATCTTCTTTTGTGAATACTGAGCAAAAGTATTCATTCAGTATCTCTGCCTTTTCACTGTCTCCCACTGCCCACCTTCCCTCTCCTTTATTAATCTTCACTATTCCTCCCTTAACCTTTCTATGCTCCCTAATGTACCTATAAAAGGTTTTATTCCTCTTCTTAACCGAGTTGGCTATTTTTTCCTCGGTTTAGGCCTTTGCTATTCTGACTGCCTTCCCCACTTCTTTCTGCTTTAATTGATACAGTTCCCTCTCATGCACCTTCTGTGATTCCTTATACTTTATGAATGCAGTCTTTTTCTCCTTAACCTTCCCTGCCACCTCTTTTGAGAACCATAGTGGTTTTTTACTCTGCTTTGTTTTCTTTAATTGTCCCACACAAAGGCTTGTTGCCTCTATGATAGCAGTTTTGATTTTTCTCCATTGTTCTTCCACCCCTCCTTTTAGGCCATTTGCTAGTGCATTCCTCAGGTATTCACCCATTTTGCCAAAGTCAGCCCTTCTAAAGTCCAGTATCCTTGTTTTTGTATGGCTTATTTCCATGGTTGTGCTCACTGTGAAGCACACTGTGCAGTGGTCACTTGTTCCCAGATGTCTACTGACTTCTAAATTTGTGATCATCTCTCCATTTGAGAGTACCAGGTCTAGTATTGCTCCCTCCTGAGTGTGTTCCAACACTAGCTGTTTAAGACCTGCCCCCTGCAGGGCATCGAGAATGACCCTGTTCTTGGATGTGGCTGCAGTACATGTCATCCAGTTAACATCTGGCATATTCAGGTCCCCCATCAACAGTATCTCCCCTTTTTCAACCATTTTGAGAATGTCCTCTATCATTTTCTTGTCCATTTCCTCCCCTTGAGATGGGGGTCTGTATACAACCCCTGTGCGGATTGTGATGCCATTCTCTGTCTCCAAGGTGACCCAGAGTGCCTCTTGTACTCCCTCTTTACTTTTTAGTTCTGTAGCTTTGATCCCTTCCCTTATGTTTAGAGCTACTCCACCTCCTCTTTTACCCTCCCTGTCCCTTCTGTAGACTGTCTTCCCCAGTATGTTGACATCCCAGTCATGGTTCTCCATGTACCATTTTTCTGTGACTGCCACAATATACAATTTTTCATCTTCCATCAGGCCACTAGCTCAGGAAGCATGTTTCCCAGACTACGGGCATTGGCACTCATTGCCCTCCATTTAATGTTGGCTTTATCCTTTTTTCCCCCCATCCCTGCTTTTATTGGTCTTGTCTATTTTTCCATTTACCCATGTCCTGCCCTCTGTTGAGCTCTGTACCTCAGTGTTTACCTTACTACCTGCCATGTTTTGTGGGGGGATGCTTGAAATTTCCTGCCTCTTATCAGCAGCTCCCCCTTGTCTAGTTTAAAAGCTTGCCAAGGAAGGTTTTTAAACCTGTCACTTAGGAGCTTGGTTCCCTTTGTGGACAGATGCAGACCATCATGCCAGTACAGACCTTCATTTCTCCAGGTGTATCCCCAGTCCCCAGTGAAGCCAAAGCCCTGTGCTCTGCACCAGTTTTGCAACCATTCATTAAACTGCGTGGTGTGCAGTACCCTAGCCTCACCCCTGCCATGGACTGGCAGCACCTCTGAGAAGGTAACCATGCTTGCTACCTGTCTCAGGCCCCTTCCCAACTCCACAAATTCATCCTGCACTGCACTGATTCCATGCCTAGCTAGGTCATTTGTCCCAAGGTGGACAATGATATCTAGTTCCCTCTCCAATGATGCTGCTTCTGCAATCGTGAGGATTTGCTTTGTGTCCCTCCAAGCCATGGCACCAGGCAGGCACCTTACTCCCCTCTCCTCTACCTTCCTCAGTTCTACCCCCCTAACAACTGAGTCCCCTATCAGAAGCTGTTTCCTTCCCCTGTAGTGTCCCTTGCCACCCTTTTGTGGGTCTCCCTTGTGGATGTCCTCAGCATTCTTCTTGGTCTTCACTGAGGGTGCCATCATAGAGGAACCTTGCTCTGCCAGACTGGTGTATGATTTGTGTAGAGGTACAGCTAGGGGTCTTCACCTCTGTTCCACCACCCGCACTCTCACAGAACCCACTGTGGTCCAACTGCTCTTCATACTTGGCAACCTCTGAGGCAGTGGTTGTGGCAGTGGTGCTCTTTGGGTGGGGGAGCCCTCAGTCCTTGCCAGTTCAGCCTGGAGGTGGGCAGTCTCCTCCCTCAGAGCTGACAGTTGCCTGCAAATAGGACAGCAATGCAGTTTTCAGAATGTCGCCCAGAAAACTGCTGCCCTACAGCCAGTGTAATGCACCACTCCCCAAATGTCCCTCTCCCTTATAATATACAGTATGTAATATATATTAATTTTTTTTTTTGGTGATGTGTACTTACCCTTTATGCACTGTGATGGGTTATTAAGAATATGACAGTTCTGCCCTAAGACCTGTTGAGGAAGTGATGTCAGAACTTTGGCTATAAAGGAAATGCCACACCTGGGGGTGTGGGGTGTAGGGAAGGTGGGTGGGTAGTCCACAACCACAGCTGACTGTTAGAAACAAATACACCACTGCTCCACCACCCTGGTGAGTACTGTCCTTTATAGTAATTCAACTAACCTCCAGTAACTTATTTAAAAATAGTTTAACTATCACAAAATCCTACGCACCTGTAAATTATTTAAAAATAGTTCTGTCCCAAAATCCTAGTAGTCAATCCAGCTACCCCCAAGGGACAACCAAAATGCAGTATTCAAACCCTTGTGAAGTTACTTCCAAGATAAGCAGAGTTTGCAAGCTCTTTATTCACTCCTTAGCCACCTGTAATTTATTTAAAAATAGTTTAACTGTCAACAAATCCTAATAGACAATCTAGCTACCTCCAAGGGTCTACCCAAATGCAGTATTTAAATCCCTCTGAAGTTACTCACAAGATAAACAGAGTTTGCAAGCCCCTTCTTGGTTAAACACTAAATAAATGTGTAAATAAAAAGCAATTACCAATGGTAGTCAGTTTCACCTCCCACAGAATTGAGCAAAAGTGCATGTTGTTGCAGATATCAAATGCAATATAGAATTTCCCACACAGCTCACAGCTGAATAAAAAAGTAGTGTCCTTCCAGGTCAAGAAGATGTGGTACCATTGGACACAGTAAGTACACTGCAGTTGTATGACTATGGTGTTGGCCCACATGTGGATGACCTACATACCTGGGCGTGGCACCAAGCCATCTTGCACCATGGCTCAGTAGATGTCGAGCCAGTCTCTTTCCCTCTAGAGCATATGTCACCATACCAGTGGTGGCACTGCTCCTTGAATTGTACCCACCCGTCCTCCTCTGCAACCTGCTAGCAATCTCGGCCCACACAACTGACCTGGGGCTGTCCAGGTCCTCCACACAATACAGCTGTCCCTCCAAGGGGACAACAAGGTCCACCGGGTCTGTGAGTTCAATGGACAGAGGGGTTATGCGCTGTCACCTGTGCAAGGGAAGATCTGTTATCACTCCATTACATGTTTGTACATCCTGCACTGTCCATGGGCCTGACACACTTTTCTTAGCTGTTCTGCACCTGTTCACTACAACATGGTTGTGTTTGCATTACAACAGCCACCCTTAGATTGCTTACTCCCTGCAGTTGTAAGTCCATTGTCACCACAATCACCTACAGTACACTGACTAGCCTATCTGTGTGCACCAACACTGCCAGTGGCTGCAAGTGCCTGATATCTTTCATGACGTCTTCTGTTGTATCTGGCCCTGTCATTCCCCCTGTGTTGCCCATGCAGCATGCCTGCCATGTTCTCTGCCTCTGGTGTCCCATGGCTAGCTTCATGCTCCCATTCTGTCATGGTTATACATATGCTTGCCTGTCCTGTCTCACATGCTCTGTTCCCTCTCTCCACCACCCTGGACCACATACATGTCTGTATTCCATTTGGCACACTGCCTTGCAGTGCCCCCTGTATGTCTCCCATGTCTGCACCCTTAGTACCTTGTGTATACCTGTTGTGTTGCTATGGTTGCACTCACGCATGAGAAGGCCCCCATTGATGTCCCCAGACTTCTGAGGTGTCTACCCTGTTACATACCTTGGTGTCATCTGTGAACAGACACACCTTCCCTTCCAGTCCATCGGCGATGTCTGCTATAAAAACATTGAAGAGCAGATGCCCCAGCACTGAGTCCTGGGGCACCCCGCTGGTCACCCTGCCTTTCATCAGTTGCATTCCATTAACCTGTACCCTCTGGGTTCTGCCTTGTAACCAGTTTTATACCCATCTGACTACTTCTGGACTAACCCATGTGTGTTCAAGCTTCTTTACCAGCCTTCTTTGTAGAACTAAGTTAAATGCCTTACTAAAGTCTAGGCACACTGCAGGTGCCTGATATCTTTCATGACATACTCTGTTGTATCTGGCCCTGTCATTCCCCCTGTGTTTCCCATGCAGCATGCCTGCCATGTTCCCTGCCTCTGGTGCCACTATTTTTGTAGCATAGTCAAAAATCTTGAGCAAATTTGTCTGGCATGACCTACCTGCTGTGAAAACATGCTGTTTAGGGTCTTGTTGTCCACTAGTTTTGAGGAATGCTATAATCCTCTGTTTGAGTAGTGTCTCCATTAGTTTCCCTACTATAGACATGAGACTCATTGGTCTGTAATTACTAGCCTCTTCGGAACTGCCTGATTTGTGAAGAGGAACCACTATTGCCTTTTTCCAGTCTTTGGGTACCATACCGTTCTTCAAGGATTTCGTGAATAGAAGTGCCAGAGAGGCAGTTAATTCTGCCTCAGTTCCTTAAGGATTCTGGGGTGCATCTTGTCTGGTCCCATAGCTTTGTCTGCTTTTAGTTTATTTAGCACCTCCCATACTTCGGCTTTTGTAAAGGGACTCATGTGTAACCCTGGTCCCGGGGCATTGTGTTTTTTCAGGGCTGGACTATCCCCTGGATCCTATTTGGTAAACACTAAGCAGAAGTATTTGTTGAGGATTTCGTTTTTCTCTGGGTCATGTTTGGTACATTTCCCTTCTTCAGTAGTAATCTTAACTATCCTCCATTTTGACTTCCCACATTCCCTAATGTACTGTATCTGAAAAATTATTTGTCTCCTCTCTTTGCTCCTTCTGCAATTTTTTTCCTCTGTCTGGGCTTTTGCCTTTCTAATTTGTTTGTTAGACTCTCTCATTTTGTCCTTGTACAATTCCCAGTCTTTCCCAGTTTTGGCTTCCTGGTATTTGCTGTACACCTTCTTTTTTTCTTTGACTGTGATAGCCATTCCTTGGAAAACCACAGAGGATTTCTTTTCCTTTTTGCTTTACTGACTCATTTGGCATATTGATCTGTGGCAGTCTCTATTGCTCTCTTGAGTCTCCCCACATGACCTTCATCTCCTCAACCTCTATTTCCATTAACTTGCTACTTACGTTGTTCTTCATTTTTTGTAAGTCAGCCTTTCTGAAATCTAGTACCTTTACCTTTGAGTGGCTGGTGTCCGGTGTTATGTTTACCTTAAAGCATACCATGCAATGATAGCTGTTGCCCATATGGCTTCCCATTTTGATGTCCTTGATACTTTATGAGTTTGTGAAGACAAGATCAAGAATCGCATCTCCCCTTGTTGGGGTTTTAACAAGTTGGCACAGTCCCGCGGCTTGTAGTGGCAATAATAAGTCCCTACTTCTTCTTGTTGCTGCTATAAGTGTGCTCCAGCTAATATCTAGTAGGTTGAAGTCCCCCACCAGTATTACTTCACCTTTATCAGGCATTTTTACAGTTCCTCTATTAGGTCTTTGTCTCCTTTATCTCCTTGAATTGGGAGCCTGTACATGACGCTGATTCTGAAGGATTTTCCCTTGCCCATGTCTACTGTTAGCCACAGTGACTCAAAATCCCCAGGTTGCCCTTTTACTTCTCTGGCTTTTATTTCATCCTGAATGGAAATGGCTCCCCCCCCTCTTTTTTTGCCCTGCCTATCTTTCCTGAACAGATTGTAACCGGGAATGGCCATATCCCATCCATGGTTTTCCGTGAACCACATTTCTGTTACAGTTGCCCAGTCCAGACTTTCTGTTTCCAAGATGGCTGTGTGTTTGGGAAGTTTGTTGGTTAGGCTCCTAATATTTGCAGCATTTGCCTTACAGGAATGTACATCCTCTTTGGAGCGAGGTTGTACCCTCTTCCTGTACTGCTCACGCTTGCCCTTTCCGGCCAAGAGATTATGGATGTTTCTGGTTTGGGTGGACATTGACTCTAATTTCTTTTCTTAGGATGTATGTGCACATTTGGCATTTTGGGGAATGATTACCAGCCCAACAACGGCTGGTATGTGAACTGCATCATACTCCCCTTTATTTAGTTTAAACTACCTGCATAGACATCACATTTTTGTCCAAGTGCTCACAATTCTTCTCTGTTTAGGTGCAATATGTTGTATTTAAAAAAATGCTCTTTCCCAAAAGTTGTGCCAGTTCTCTATGTAGTGGTATCCCTTGTCTTGGCACTAGTCATGAAGCCATGAGTTGAATTAACCTACTTCGATTTCTTTGACTCGCTTGGTGCTTTTTCCTTTTTCCCACACTGGCTGCACTTTCGAGAAGGATAATTTGGATGGAAGGGAAGAAAGTTTGTTGGCCAGGTCCTCGAACTGTTTCTTGGCATCCTGAACTGTGTGATTTGCCAAGTCACTGGTACCAAGGCATATTGTTATATGTGTAACAATTTTCTTAATGTGCTTAGTGTCCCGGCTTGCAGAGGCTCCTGGTAGACACTTTACAATGATGTTGCTTTTAACATTTTGTATTAGGTGGTGTTCCACTCCTCAGATCATGGAATCCCTGATTACCAGAAGTTTGCTTTTGTTTATATTTTGTCCTTTTTAGTTTTATTTTTAGTATTTTTGTTGTTGTTGCATTTTTTTTGTTATTGTTATTGGTTATATTTTTAGTATTAGTATTTTTGTTCTTATCGTAGTTTGTATTGGTTTTAATTGGCGTTAGTCTTTTTTGGTGGTTTGATTTCCTTACCTTGCATTCCTTTGTCTGTGGTTGGTAGCATCGGACCGAACCTGCAATTTGTTTGGATGGCCAGGAAATGCTTTTGGTTTTTGGCTTCCTTCCTGGGTCTGTATTGTTACAAGGGTAAACATATTTGGTTCTAGTCAAGGGCTTCAAAGCTTTCACTTGCACTTGAGCTGGATGTTTTGTGTGGTGGCTCGGATTACTATGGTGAAAATATAGTATTCGTTTTGGTCTCTCAACTGGTAATACTACAAATGTGCATGCTTATGGGTGAGCTGGATCCTCATGTTTGGAATGATCCTTGCTAAATTATTCACTTATGTATATAATAATGGTAAAAGGGAGTGATGAAAAGCCATTGACCACTTAGGGAGAGTGGATGCATACATGTACAGGGCCTATGGGCAGACTGGATGGGCCTAGCGATCCGTATCTGCCGACAATTTTTGTGTTTCTATGTTTCTGATTCTGCATGCATTGGATGTATTTCCAGCTAAGTGCATTAAAATTTCAGCATTAGGAAGTGTCCTACAGATATGTGCTTGTTCTCCTTAAAGATTTGGTTTAATCTAGTTAATGTTTTGCAGTATAACTGACTGCCATTATGAAATGAAAGAGTGAGATCTGTTTAAAAGTTTGTAATAATTTAGAAATAGTGGAGAATTTCATTTTAATGTTTTTATATGTATATTTATGCAATAGGTGTGGGCACAAAAACTGTTACATAAACGTGTTTATTTTCACAGGTGTTAAATCATGGAACTACCATTTATTTAGCACCCCAATGTCAATAAATCACCATTTATTTAACACCCTGTCATCAGTCATCCCCCCTCCTGCCGGCACATGTTCTGTACACTTTTACTTTCATTTTCCAAAGTTCAAACTCCCTTATTTCACTTGCTGTCTTGACAGACTCACAGTGATACAAATATTGTGCAATTCTTTGTTTCAGCTATATATTCAGAGACCCAATGGATGAAACACTCTTCAAAAATATAGATAGACACAAAAGAAAAGAATTCATGTAATTGAAATGTCTTTTTTTCTGTACACTGCCATCATATTAAACCACTTTGCCTTTTCCTACTCACAACATCAAACATCTGTCTGCAGACTCTCTTTCCTCACCCACCCACCTGCTCACTCGTTAACTCACTCCTGTCATTTGCCACTCCTCTCTCCAGTGAGCAAAAAAAAGAGCTTTTCAAAATGAAATCTGTTCACCTCAGCAACAAAAGAACCCACAAAAAGGCATTAACCTCACTAACACAATAATACAGTCTGCTCCGTAATGCAACTGCACTGCTTTACTCCTGCACAGGCTCTAATCTGTGATCACCTCATGTCCGACTTCACCACACACTCTATCAACTCGCTTCTCTGTTCTGCAGAGATTAAAGGCAGAAACAACCAGACAAATGATTTAAAGAAAAAAAAAAACAGAAAAAAAGGGGAAAAAGTGAAGTGCCCCCCCCAAAAAACACCACCACAGCGACTCTTTCTAATTCTCGCTAAGTGAGAATTGCAGTCGCCATATTTTTTATAAGTCTCCAGCCCTGCCACATAACTAAAAGCATCCAATAAAAATCGAGCTATTAAGATTGGGGCATCAGCTGTGCACCTACTAATTTAGTGACCATAGAAACCACCCCACTCTTGAGAATGAATACATTAGATAATCCCACTAATTTAAAAAACAAAAATAAAAGACAAACTCCACAAAAAATTAATTAAAAAAATGAAAAAAAGTATTTCCTATTGCATAAATCGGATATGTAATGAAAAACTTATGGAATACATGATTTATCTGTGCTTGAGCAGTCTGGCCTCAGACACCTTATTCATGGCTTATGCCACTCATGAGGTTACCCAAGGTCAAACTGCTCTTGTGCAGATAAATCATGAATTCTACTCGTTTCTATTGCATATCCCATATAGATGCTGAAATTGAACTGTTTTTCATTTTTTATCTAATTTTTTATGTAGATACCATGTGACTTATGATGTCAATAGGTTGTTAAAATGTCAGTCACACTTCAAACTATGCCCCCTGACAAAGGTCCCTGACTGAAGTGATGGGGAGTTTCCTGGTCTGTCTCACGTGCAGTGTTCTTGGCTAATAAAGTGGACATGTTTTCAAACAAAACAAAACAAAAATAAAAATAAAAAAATAAGTTTCCCAGTCTGCCTCACCTGCAGTTTTGTTGGCTGATAAAGTGGCAAGTTTTCAACTTTGAATTTTTGAGTAAATTTTTTTTATTTTAAGCATCCTCCAGTGTGTGCTATTTCTAGTTGGTTGTAGTATTTGGGTATAGCTAATACCCTCATCAACACAGTGGTGGTCCTGGATTGAGCACAGGTCTCATTCCATGATGTCAATTATACAAAACCAAACAGAAAATGACCACAGTAGATATAATAAGGGGTGGGAAAGCACATCTGGCAAAACTGTCTGTGAATGGGGGTGGTGAAAACCCATAAACCCAAAGGAACACCTGTGCCCCCACTAATGCATGCCCATCATCAACTAGTAGGTCTATAGCAGTTGCAGACATTTAAAGTGCAGCACATGGCAAAGCAGAGAGATACCATGTTACATTATGAACTAGGGGCACCTGTGCTCTGCTCATATGTTGAGGAATGCAATGAACTCTTCCAGCATGATCCAGCAGATCATCTAGGAACTGGCCCAACAGGCATGAGGTGGCCAACTACAAGATACTGGTGGTGTCCCCCATCAATGCCTGGAATGTTCCAGTGGCCAAGAAACACATTGCAGTCATCTCCTTGAGCTCTACAGACAATGCATAGCTGTGCTTCATTCTGTCTCTCTAGAGCTGGTCATGCGATGGCTCACACAACTGCCTGAGCATGGGTCTGTTGAGACTGTACCAGCCCATAATCTGGTTGTCACAGTGGACATCATATGTGACTTGTGGACAGTACCATTTGTTTGCAGCATAGTGTCTCCATGGCCTATGTGTGGACCCAAGGTGAGCATTGGCCCTCTTCTCATCTTCTAGGGCTGGCTGCATCAGATAGACAATGTGTACTCACCTGAGTGCCATCTTTGGCTATTCTCTGCAGTGTCTATGCATGCCTTTATGGTTTGCACTAGTTTAACCCCTGCTGTGCCACCTGCGTGTATACATGTCACAAAAACCTATACATTCTAAATCTTATAGCAGCCTAACGGTAAGGTGGCCTTTTTATAGGTGATATATGTGTGGCACTAAGTCACCTGTGTAAATCCCTTTGTGCAGCACTAGCATGTGAATATCATGGTGCGTCGATGTGCATGTTCTCGCTCCTACCTTTGTGCGTTGCATACATTATCTTTGTGCGTGGGAGTAAATTGTTTTAGTGCATGCAACAGTACCATTGGCTCCCTTTTTGTATTCTTTCTTGAGTTTTATATTACGCTACCTCCTTCTTGTCCAGTTCAAAATCTTATTGCTACCTCCAGCTTCTGCCCTAGTGTGCTAGTTTCTACTTATTTAGGTGCAGTCCATACATTGCAAACAGCCTGCTATTATCCAAGAGGAATCCCAAGTCCACTAAAAA
This sequence comes from Neoceratodus forsteri, assembly GCA_016271365.2. NCBI lineage: Eukaryota > Metazoa > Chordata > Ceratodontiformes > Ceratodontidae > Neoceratodus > Neoceratodus forsteri. Next base: position 1,288,994,760 of record CM057455.1, on the reverse strand, counting down.
TGAAATCCCTCTTTCTCACACCAAGCATCTAGCCATGTCTTAAGCTCTAATTTTATTACTTCTATTCTGTCTTGCATGTGGCATCAGAAGAACCTCTTTGAAGGCTGCCATATCTGCTATTGGCCTCAACTTACCGCAAATTCCTTGAAGCTGACCTTTACATTATCTATGCTACAGTTTGCCAGGTCACTAACACTTGGCGGAGCACAATGCTTGCCTTCTATCTTTCCAGCTAGTCAGTCTCTCCAGCTGTGGAGTTATTCTCTCCAGAATCTCCCCTGGCAGACAGAGAATGGATCTCTTAACTTGTCCAGAGTTGCATATATACTCTACTGGTATGGCATTATGTTTGACTGCTGAGTCTGCTTTACTGTTTGAAGTAAGAATTTTCCCCCAAGTGTCAGAGATAGTGAAAGCATCCAGATGCCCCCACTTTTGAACCTTATAATCTCAACAAATAGTTTTTGAAATCCTATGGAGCGCCACATTTCTGCAGAAGGTTGCAGTCAGCTGTTCTGATTTTAGTAGCTCTGATTATGTGTTGCTATTACTTAACTGGCACAGTCTGGGATACACTGTGGTATCCATCCCATATAGTTTTGCTTTATTGCTTTGATATTCTAACACTGGGATGGAATACCTGGCATGAGATCCAGCAGGCAGGTTAAGAGTCCTCTAGGTCCAGCAACTCCTTTATTATAGTTTGTAGGTGTGTAGAAGGACTAATCCCTTTGATCTGGATGAATCCAAGCTTCAAAAGCCACAAGTTGAAACTGATGCATTATACAGCTGTCATAAATAACAATAAAAATTAGCCCAGGGACAGCTTGGGATTTAAAGGCTTGTTTTACTCCAGCTTTTATAGTTACAGGTAGATTACCAAATCACAGTTAGTCACACTGACTCTGATTTTATCATAGCTTGTATCCTTAACTCATAGGACTGCTCAAGACACAAAACTCTTGATGATTTATGTGGTGTTTTTTATGTGTGACATGAACTTGTCTTAACCATGGGCTACATTCAGCAGCACTTCACAGTTCCACGCCCTTAATACACATGTTTTCTCTAATAATATAGTTAGTAAACGAGTGCATAAAGCACACAGCCTCTGGTGATTCGTGTAGGGCAGAACTCTAATAGAAGAAAACATAAAAAGAACTAAAGGAAACTGCAGATCTGTCAGTCTTACCTCTGTTGCAGGGAAGCTGATGGAGTTACTGGTCATAGAGGACCTCATGGACTTCTTGGAGAGCAATGGGCTTAAGGATAGTAAACAGCATGGATTCATGGACTTCTTGGAGAGCATCAGGCTTCAGGAGAGTAAACACATGGATTCATGGCAGGGAAGTCCTGTCAGACTAACCTGATAGTTTTCTTTGGGTGATAAAGGAATTAGATAGGGACCGTGCTGTTGATTTGATGTACTTTGACTTCAGCAGGGCTTTTGACTCGGTACCTCACAGGTGACTGCTGAAGAAGATGGAGAATCTGAGTGCAGCCGAAGTCATTCTAAACTGTTGGGTAACTGGATAAAGGGGAGGCATCAGAGAATTGTGATCAATGGGGTTAAGGTCAATGGGGTTAAAGCAGAAGAGAGGGAGGTTATGAATGAGTTCCACAGGAATCTTTCCTGGGTCTGGTCATCTTTAAAATGGTCATCAGAGACATTGGCGAGTGAATCTGAGGAATGTTGTGTCTCTTTGCAGATAACACGAAGCTCTGTGGGAGAGTGTATAGTGACGAGGGAATAAGAGAAATGCAGAGAAACTTACAAAAGCTAGAGGGGTGGTTAGGAATTTAGAAGTTGAAATTCAATGCCAAATTGTGCAGGGTAATGCTCCTAGGGAACAAGAACCCCAGGACGGAGTACTAGACATGATGGATGAGACTTAGCACTATTGCTGAGGAATGGGATCTTGGAGTTATCAGCAGCAGCTCCCTAAAGAAATCTAGTCAGTGTAGCAAGGCTTATCACAAGGTTAGTAGAATGCTGGGTTGTATTGGGAGGGGTCTTGATAGCAGAAGGAAAAAAGTAATACTTACCCTGCATAGATCCCTGGTAAGGCCACAATTGGAGTTATGTGCCCAGTTCTTGTGTCCTCACCACAGAAAGGATAGTGATAGGCTCAAGAAGTTGCATTGCAAACTAACAAAAATTATTCAGGGCCAGCAGGGCACATCCTAAGAAGAGCTCATCTAGGCAATGAACATGTACTTACTAGAGACCAGATGGGAGGAGGAAGATATGATAGAGACCTTCAAGTTCCTTAAAGGAATCAACAAAGTGAACTGTGGGAAACTATTTAGATTGAATACTAACTCACAGTTATGTGGACATGGGTGGAAACTAACAGGAGGGAGGTTCAGGAGGGATGTGAGGAAGTACTAGTTTATGGAAAGGGTGGTAGAGACAAGGACCAGTCTGCCAGGTAAGGTGGTGGGTGCAAAAACAGTTGGGGATTTCAAGCAGGATAGGACAGACTGAAGGGTATAGTGGTTGCTTGGGGTGACAGAATCAGGGAGGAGAATGAAGGGAGGATGGGGAAGGCTAGAATCCTGGAGAAACAATAGGTTCCAGAGCTTATAGGGAACTTGGGCAAACTGGATGAGCCACTGGTGTTTTCCTGCTGTCATTGTCCGTGTTTCCCTTTCTAAAAAGCAAAATGTGTATTCTATGGAAGTACTGTAATAATTTCACAGTCTGTCACACACAGCAAGCCACGCACAGCCACATACCTCACACACACACACACACACACACACACACACACACAACTGGATCACACTTACTCACAAAAGTAGATTATTGGGTAATTTCATGTGCTTTTGGCCCATTGATTTCAATGATTATTCTCAGTGCCCCAGCAAGGCACCACCCTAAACTAAAATTGGATTAAGTCTCCCCACCCCATCCTCACTGGTGTACCTGAGGGATCCATTCTCAGACCTATCCTCTTTTCTTTCTTTATAAATTATCTACCTGCAGTCTACTTTCATGCCAAAATACACATGTACGTGGATGACACTGTCCTGTTCCTGTCTCGTCCTTCCACCCTAGCAGTTCAACCCCCCTACCCCACAAAATAACTTCACAGCAGTAACTACCTGGTTGGACACAATTATTTTAATGCAAAACACCAAGAAAACTGTAGCCATTATTTTTGGCTCCAAGCAAAAACTTGCCAAGCTCCCCTCTTTACCAGTCTTTCTCTCCATGGACAACACCCCTCTCGACAACATCCCCACATACAAGCACCTCGGCATCAGGCTTGACCCCTCTCTTGACTTCTCCTTCCACATTAGCTCTCTACATGCCAAACTGCTTCCTAAACTTGGACTACTATATCGTCATAAGGCGAGCCTATCCCTCTCCATAAGACGTGACCTTGTTGTCAAGTGGATACTCCCACCTCTCGATTATGCCGACATAGTCTACAGAGCAGCCCCAGTCATCTCCCTTGGCCAGCTGGATGTCTTGTTCCACACCTTCTGTAGGTTTGCCTCAAACTTCTCCCCTCTAACCCACCAATGTTATCTTTACTCCTCCCTCTCCCTCTAGTCTGTTGCTCAGAGGTGCACCTCTTTCTGCTCTACCTTCACAGCCAAATTCTGGTTTGGATCTCTACCTTCCTACCTTGCCTCTCTCCTCTCTCCTCACTCCTACCTCTACCTCACCCTACAACCCACGGTGTAACAGTGTCCATACCTTTTTCCTCCCTTATATCCCCACCACAGCTGGCAAACTCTCCTTCTCCTATAGATTTCCTTCTCTCTGGAACAGCCTCCCCATCCCAACATGCCTCTCTTCCTCCTTCACTTCTATATAACACCTGCTCAGACCCACCCCTCTTTCCTCCTGCTCCTGCACCCCTTCCTAGTCTCCCTTACTATAAAAGCATGTTTTATTTTCCCCTCATTGCTGAGTACCACTGTAAACAGCCTATGTTTACTATTGATAGTTTACAAAGCAAATTACTTATCCTGTTATCCTGTTTTGCACATATTCTAAACCGCTGTATATACTATATTTTTTGCAAAACTGTCTTTTCATATTTACGTACCTTCACAAATTGTACATAATGCCATAGAGATATACTTTTCTGTGTACTGTATTACTATGTTGTTTGTTCTGACTCCTGTACCCCCTCCCCTTGGTCATATCTGGAAACGAGCTTTGACTCATAATGCCTTTCCCGGTTATCAATTTTTAAATAAATAAAATACACACGACAGTGCCAGATGTTTAGCATTCTCTGTAATGCCACTCAGTTGTGAACCACCCATGTGCTATTTTACCCCATTTGGAAAGGCAAAGGAGTGCATTCCACTGTGCCACTCCAAATCCTACACTCATTTTGCTGGACCAGCAGGGAACAACCCACCCCTCCTCATGCACACACATGTACAGCCATGTCAAATATTTTCCATATTTTCTCCCTTCATCTTTCTCTCATAATACTTTGTAGATACTGTAGTTGCTTTCCTCCCACTAGTTCCCTGTGTTAGCTTACTCCTTTCCCAGTGGTATAGTAGCTGCAAAGGTATATGGCATAACAAATATATATGCAGACATGGTAATGCATCAGTGCAGTCTGATATACTATAAATAAGGTTGTTCCTGTATATAGAAAAACTAAACTTAGCTTACAGTTGTGTTTAATATTTGCTGTTTTGACAGCAGAACGAGCTAGTTTGGAGAAAACAAGGATAATCAAACAACAGTCTGTTGGGAAAAAATGTGGGCCTCATTTGTTATGTTTGTGATTTATGTACTGTTACCTATCCTAATCAGGACTGCCTTGCAAATGAGCACTGCTCAGTAGAGCTTCCTTATGGTAAAACAAATAAATACAATACAATAAATACAGTATTTGTATAGTTAAGGGATTCATTCATGGGCAGGCACTAGGGTTGTAACACTTCATAACATCAAAGACTGAACTGGGAGGAAAGCACAGTGCAATAGATCCGATTTTGCTATTTTAGTTTGGGCTTTCAAATTCTGAAACAGGATACCACATAAAAGAAAGGGTATTGCCATTGTATCTCATATTCTTAAGTATGCTTCGTTGTTGTCATTACGACAGTCTTATAAATGAGACCTTCATGCATCAGTGAATGTATCCTGTATAGAAAAGTTTAATAAATAAAAATAAATTACTCTCATCAGCCATTGGTCAGGGCCTATGTTATCCAACAAGATGCCAGCTGGGAATGACATAACTGAAGAATAAAATGTAAGGGAGGGAATTCTGGGAGTATTGTACTTTTTGAATGCAGCCATCTTTGCTCTGACTTCTACTTCCCGTCCCTTGGAGAATCAGAGTGCTTTCTCATTTTTTGTTCTTCAACATACCTGGGACAGACAGGTTTTAGTAACCTCCAATAGACTCCCTTTAATGAATTCCCACATTTCCTCCACTACCTCAGTCCCTTCCACTCTTTCCCATTTTCTTTATATCTGCCCTCCTGAAATCCATGACCATCATCTTAATCTTTCCTCTCTGGCCTTCTAGGCTAAACCAAACAAACTGTGTTATGACCATTTGATCCCAGGGATTCATTTACCCTAACCTATTCCAATGCTTCCACCGTGTGTTGTTTTGACAGAATTAGGTTAAGGATGGCACCTTGGTGAGTTCTTTCACTCACTGTACAAAAAAGCCCCCTTGTTATGAGTCTACAAAGGCCTGACTCCTTGCAGTTATAGCTATTAACATTTTCCAGCCCTCATCTGGGACATTAAAATCCTCAAGTAGTACCACATTCCTTCAAGTGGTAGCCTTTCTGATTTGCTCCCCTTGCTCAGAATGTTGTGCTGTTCTGCACTGTAAACAATGGTGTAAATAAAGAAAAAATATTTGCTCTGCAAGAGACCTCAGCAAACATTTTGTCTAGAAACCAAGCCACCCATGTCTTTTGAAAGGTGCACATACCTGAAACATATGGGGCCCGATCCATGAAGGGGGCTTAGATCAGAAAAAACTGCATCAAACAGCAACTTGCACTGAAGACCATTGCACCAGGAACCCTACACCAGATTCTGGAACAGGAGGGGTCCTGGTGCCTATGTCCCCACACTTGCGCCAACCTCTCCCATGTGACAAACACATGGCACACTGAAAGTGTCTGCTGCAGGTTCCTTGTGGCAAATGCAAGCAGTCCCCCATCCCTGATTGCCCCATATAATTATTTAAAAAGACCTGGTAGTCTAGTGCCACCCAAGCTCCGGTCACCTTTTACAATTATTTAAAAACCCTGGTTGTCTAGTGCTCCCCCAGTCCCGATACTGTTATATGTCTATATAACATTCTCCCAGGTAGTCTAGTGATCCCCCAAGTCCCAATCCCCTGTTATATATATAACATTCTCCCTGGTAGTCTAGTGGCCCCCTCCTGGATCCCCGATGCCACCAGTCATAATAATTAATACAAATAAAACCCTTTCCCAATTCCCAGTGTTTTGTTTTTATTAATTATCATGACTGGCAGCACTGGGGATCGAGGAGGGTCACTAAGACACCAGGAGAATATTATATCATATTGATTTTGGGACTTGAGGGAGGGCACTAGACAACCAGGGGAAAATGGTGTGTGCTGTGTATATAAATATATATATAAGACAAAGAACCTCTGTGCGCAAACACTGAGGCAAGGGTTACCCCAAAGGGCATTTGGCTGGGAAGCCAAGTTTCAAGAAAATACAAAATCACACATGCCCACACAATGCAAAGCATCATGGGCTGCATATGCAAATCACCACAGAATGTTATGCTGGTCCAACTTTAAGCAGAATTGCATGGTGCTGAAAGGCCTCTCACACAGTCTGCAAAGGGTGCTAACAGAAGCTCCATGCAATTCTGCTTAAAGCTGGACCAGCATAACATTCTGTGGTGATTTGTATATGCAGCCCATGATGCTTTGCATTGTGTGGGTATGTGTGATTTGTATTTTATATATATATATATATATATATATATTATATGCATGCCAGTTTAGGTGGACAATTCCATGAATGAATGGTTTTGTCTGCGAAACGCTATCCATAGGCTTGGGAGCAAGTTATTTTACTTGCGTGCGAACAGCGTTTCTTAATTTTATCTTGTGTAAAGTGGTGTTTTTTTTTTTTTTAATGAAATCAGTGTTTAGATGCTTTTGTGAGGAAATCTGTGTTGGGTAGGTGGCTAGAAGGATTGGGATCAGGGACGTACCTATTAATGTTTAGATGCTTTGTGACTTTTTGAGGAAATTTGTGCTGGTTAGGAGGGTAGAAGGATCGGGGATGTGCTTTTTAACAGTTAGATACTTTGTGACTTTTGTGACAGAAACACAGTTCCTTTAATTCCCAGGGAACAAGCTGTGGAGTGCAGGTTAAAACAAGTGGTGAACAGTAATTTTATTGTTTTTGTTCTCTTAAAAAAAATGGTTATCTTAGTCTGCTGTTCGGGTGCCATCGTGTATTTCTGCCAACTTTTCTCAGTTCGCCTTAGCATTTCTGGGTTTATGTCCACTCGTTGTGCCATGGCAAAGTTCAGGATGCTGAGGGCATTTTGCACATCCTCATTGGCATTTTGCTTTTCGCCATGTGCATGGCGAAAGCAAATGTTGTTCCTGACTTTCCAATACTGAAGCCATCCATCAGTCAGATTGAATTCAGATTTTTCAAGAGCGACTGCAAGCTGTTTAGCTTTTTGTAGCAAGAAAGGTCCACTGACCATAGCGCCTCTGTGATGAACCTCAACAAACCACAGCAGTAAGCCCTCCTCTATTTCCCGGTCCTTACCATCTCTCTTTCATTTCCTTTCAGGATTTTGATTGCCATGTCATTCTGTCTGAAGCCTTTCTTTTTGCTGAATTGAGTCTGACAGTTGATTTGGGGATAGAGAGAGATGAGCAGCAAGATCACGTATGCTCATGCGGGGGAGACTTTCAATCTGCCGTATCAGTTACATTTTTCTAGGCAGAGAAATGCCAGGGTGCTTTGAAGAAGCCATTTTGCACAGACAAAGCAACACCTCTGAAATGAGGTGTAATAGCCAAGACAGATTAAGTAACAGCTCTAATTAACACCAGTTATCACCGCTAGAGCTTGTGTAGACAGGGTGCGATTAGCCATAATTGCTGTAATTAACTGTCCGTGATACGTGGTGTGCATAGTCTGCCTTAAAGCACTCATTTTACTTTCTATATATAGATTTTGGTTTTGGCAATTCTGTTCTGTCTGTGCAAAGCGATTGTCCACATTAACAGCGTCTGTCTAATATGTATATATATATATATATATAAAACAGATGATCGGGACTTGGGGGGGGACTGGACTACCAGGGAGACTTTAAAATTTACAATGGAGATCAGCCTGGGGTGGGGGACCATGACATATTACCGCATTGTGCAAAACTCACCCAGGGGGTGAATTTCTAAGTACCCTTAGACCAGCCTTTCTGAGTGACTTTTCAGAATACCATTTGAAGTGCTTTACCAGCCTGTTTCTGTTGCAAGCCCCTAGCACTTTTGCCGTACACCATTCCATAGTACACAGGCAGTGCAAGCCCCATTTGGTGCAGGAAGCTTGTGGTGAATGCAGGCTGCCTTTGTGAATTGCTCCTGGGGCATTGTTTGGCACAAGGGGCACTTTGTGCCAATCATTGGGACACATCCCCTTGTGCTACCCCGGAAGCTTTGGGAATCGGGCCCATGGATTTCAGTCAAGGAGTAGCAATATTAAGAAAACCCTGAATGCATAATTACTCAGTGACTGGGGTACATTATAAACTGGCAGAGCTGGTTAGAATATTCAACAATAGGTGATGTGAGTGGCATGGAAAACATGGTGCTATAAATGCTGGTACTTTCTTCTCAAACAGAAACTTGATGTGTCACACTCATAGGCAGCCTTCAGGGAGGCCATATACTACATGATAGAAGTGTCTACATCTGTCATGCATATGTGTACCCACACTGCGACATCACAGTTGTGGAAAAGATGCTGCCCTGCGCAGAGTCTGCTAGCACAGAAAATTTGCTCTATCCCCTAGCATAAACTTGACCAACCTATTTCACAGACATGTTGCTGGTACAGGCCCCTTTTGGAGTAATGTGTGCATTTCTAGCATACTCAGTATTTTATTGCTGCCTTATTTGTACCTATTTAAATCTCCATGTAGCTATTGCTCTTACTTATAGGGTAACTTTGCAATCCATGTAAATTTCTTTTACTTATTAACTTGTTTATATGGTTGTTTATGCTGTAACCTTCCAGACTGTGCCTGAGAATGGACAATTTCTTTTCTAGTGCGCTTGTCTTAGAATCAAAAAAATAAACAATCCCACTATCAATTTCACTTAACAAAATAACTTGCCTATGAATGGATATTTCCCCCAATATGAAAGAGATTATGTAACTCAATCTTAAACCTATACTTAATAAATCTGAAACTGGACTCTTTCCTGGGATGCATCGACTGTCCTTATGAGGGTCTGTAAATTCAATCGAAAGGATCAGTGCACCAAAACATTTGCATGTACCTGTTGCCCTACCAATAAGAACTAAAAAACAGTCTGCATCTTAAACCAACAAACTATTAACTAAATTCATATGGAGCTGTAAAAGACCACACCTTCCTATAAAAAACTCTGGCTGTCAGAAAGAAAACAAGCATTTGTCAATGCCGAATGTTTGCTTGCTGGCATTGGTATTGGTAGTGCAGGAGTTAGAGAGCTGCATAATAGGAATGGCAGTGAAATACTGAACTGAAGCCAACCCCACCAACACCCTGCAGAGACTGACAGGTATTGGGGTGTGCCTTTGGATTGTCAGGCATAACGGCCATGCCATTTCACCACACCTTACCCTGCAGACACCGAAAAGTGTCATGGTGTGCCTTGAGGTCTTTGGCCCTTATGCTCACCCCATTCCATTAGGAAATATGGTGAGATGGGTGCTGCATAGGAGAATGGGGTGAACTTTGAGGCCGAAGAGTCCAAGGCACACCTTGATGCCTGTCACTGGCTGCAGGGTGTGGAATTGTATGAGCATTACAGGTGAGAATCCCAAGTCACACCCCTGATGCCAGTCAATCTGTACAGGGTGGGGCGTTATGGCCGGAAACCCTAATGCCTCATGCGGTCGTTAGCATTTTCACTCCAAATTTTCAACATGGGTTTTTTGTGACGCCCTCCTTATGAACAGTGGCAACATCAGTTCATTAGCCAAAAGTTGATTTTGCACAGTGACTATGCCATTTGGCACCACAGGTACAAAAACACATTTTGAATAGGATGTGAAAAATGACAGCTGTACTGTTTATGGGGAGGTGAAAAATGGCAATGTTGAAAATCTGCAGTGAAAATATTAAAAAAACTGGTGAAGTCACAAGCGTGCATAGAAAATGTGCAACGCACACCTGTAATGCAATTAGTTTGGGGATTTTTTACAGCAGATTGTCAACACGGGGATTCTGGAACCTCCGCTCATGAACAGTGTCACTGTGATTTTCTTAATCTTTCCCAAACAGTGATTTCCCACAGAGATCACACATTTCTGCACTGGAAGTGCAAAAACACATTTCGGCCATGGTGTGAAAAATGACAGCTGTACTGTTCATAAGGAAGTGTGGAAAAATGCCAGGGTGAAAATCTGGACTGAAAATACTAGAACTCCATGAACTTACAAGGGTGCATGGAAACTGCAAAATAGTCGGTCGCAACACAGTCATTTTATGGACTTTTTTCACCAAATTTTTAACATAGCCATTTTAACACCTCTGCTCATGAACAGTGTCACTGTGATTTTCTTAATCTGTCCTAAACATTGATTTTGCACACCAACTATGCCATTGTGTGCTACATGCGTGAAAACACATTTTGGGCAAGATGTGAAAAATGACAGGTGTACTGCTCATAAGGAGGTGTAGTAAAATGACAATGTTGAAAATCTGGAGTGAAAATATTGAAAATTCGCCAACTTACGAGCGTGCATATGAACAGCACAGCGCATACTCGTAAAACAGTCATTTTTGGGGATTTTTTAACCAAATTTTTAACATAGCCATTTTAACACCTCTGCTCATGAACAGTGTCACTGAGATTTTGTTAATCTGTCACGAAGATTGATTTCACACACCAACTGTGCCATTGTGTGCTACATGCATGGAAACACATTTTGGGTGAGATGTGAAAAATGACAGATGTACTGCTCATAAGGAGGTGTGATAAAATGGCAATGTTGAAAGTCTGGACTGAAAATACTGAAAATTTGCAAATTTACGAGCTTGTGTAGGAACAGCGCAATGCATGCTCATAAAACAGTCATTTTTTGGGGAATATTTTCATCAGATTTTCAACATAGGGTTTAGGGGGTCTACCTCATGAACTGTGACACTGTCATTTTGTAAATCAGTCCTGAAAGGTGGTTCTGCGCAGTGACTGCGAAATCACCTTTCCAGCCCGATTAACAAAATGGCAGTGACAGAATTTATGAGGATGGGACCCAAAAACCTATGTTGAAAATTTGGAGAAAAAATTCCCCAAAATGCCTGAGATATGCATCTAAGCTGAAAAAATCCTATTTATTCCTTTATACAGCTTACCGGCATTTCCTCAGTTTGCGGTCAGCTTTGAAGAGTGCAGACGTGTTCCTGGTCCACCAAAGATCATCACGCCAGACTCTGGAGGTAAGTATGGGGTGAGGGGGGTGTTGGGAGGCAGGGTGCACAGAGGGTGGGTGCGGATGGGGGGATGGGGGTCAGGACAGTCAGCGAGGGAAGCTTTTTCCTTTTCAGGTGCTTTTCTTTTTATGAGGATGACACAGGACTTGTGCCATGCTGGGGTGGGATCCCACTGTGGCAGCTGGAAGGCTGTTTGGGAAGCAGTGGAGCTGATGGGGGATTGGGCACTCCTGTTGGCCATTCAGACTGTTGCCACACTGGGGTGGGCTCCCAGCATGGCAACCAGTAGTCTCTTGGGGGGGAGGTTAAACAGTGGAGCTGATGGGGGACTGGGCACCCCCGTTGGCTATACAGAATGTTGCCACACTGGGGTGGGTTCCTAGCATGGCACCTGGAACTCTGTTGGGGGGAGAGTGCAGCAGAGCTGACAGGGATTGGGCACTCCCATTGGCCATACAGTGTGTGCATGGGGGGAGATGCATGAGCATGCAATATGCATGTGTGTTGATGGAGGAGAGCATGAGCATGCAATATCTTATCGCTGCTCACTGAAGCGTAGCTCTCCCTTTCAACTGTATGGCACTGCATTTTCAACTGCTGTCATAGACAGCTACAGCTTTCATTAGCGAACTCTGGCCGTGCCTGCAAACACACTGACTGAATTGGAAGACAGAGTGCCACACCTCGGAAAACTCAGATGATGGCACTATGTTTCTTGCACATGCATGCAAGCAAATATAAAAAGGAAGGTATGGCTTACTGAATTTTTTTAATTATCACTGAATGTGTATAATAAAGCAATCTTGCTACCTTCTGCAATACAAACTCCAACTATAGCTCCCCCTCTGGGCAAAATATGAATATATCTCATGCACCTCCACTAATGTAGTGTACTGTATTCTTTGCAGGAGGTGTTTAGCTATTTACATCGGAGAAACTGGTAGGCGTCTTGCTGACCGTTTCAGGGAACATTACAGAGCGGTCAGGAATGGTGAAACTGCTAAACCCATTGTGTCCCACTTTATCTCCAGGGACCACAATGTCAATGACCTTTCTGTTTGTGTCCTTCAGCAGGGCTTCGGATCCTAACCATAGAAAAACATGGAAGCCAAGCTGATCATCCATCTTGGCTCCCAGCAGCCCTCTGGTTTAAACGATAGACTTATTTTCCACTAACATCTTTCAGCCTCCCTTTTTTCCCTAAAGTCAATTTGTTTTTGTACTGGTTTATTTTTCATTTTCACCATATGTCTCCATTTCTGTCTCCTTCTCACACATTTGTCACCTTTCAGCCTTCTTACAAGGCCCTGTTAATCAGTCTCTACCTGAGATCTTCCCCAGCTCTTTCTCTCCCATCATGTTTTATCTTTCCCATCATCACCTTTTTGTTTCACAGCTTCTCTCTTAATCTTATCATTTATCACTTCTTCTCCCTTTGCCTCCCCCTTCTTCTTTTTCCACATATATATCTCTCTCATTTTACCTCTCCTCTACACTAACTTGTTTTTTTTCTCTTTTAGATATTTCCTGAAGAAGACCTAAGGTCGAAACGTAGATTTTTAACTCTATTTTCTATTTTCAGCGTGCATTTAATATAACCATTTTGTTTTGCTTTTAGACCACAAGCTGACGCATCGCCTTGTCTTTGTTTTTTTACAAAATATGAATATAATCTATAAACCCTAATTTCCATACAGACTTCTTTACACCACTCAAAATAAATCCCTCTCTCAACATCCAATTATACTGTACATCAGGCATTGCAATCCTGCAAGAAAATACAGAAGCTAAGACAATGGACTCACCTACCCATTAAGTTGCTCCCAATATGGGAGAAGCCCATGTTTAAATCCAAAAATAAGTTATTTATTTTTATTTATTTATTTAAAAGTTGATAACCAGAAAAGGCACACTGAGCTGGGGCTTGTTTCCAGGTGTGACCCGGGGAAGCAAGGTACAGGAGGATAAATATGTGGGGGGGGGGGAATCAATCATACAAGGTAAGTGGTGATAAATAGAGGCATCACTATTTACAATACAAGATCAATATAATACAAGATCAATACAGTGATTTATCATGTATCCAGTGAAGGATATAAGCGTTGTAATGCTATACAAACTATGTTATATATATATATATATATATATATATATATATATATATATACTGCATATATATATATATATATATATATATATATAAAATGCAGTTAGACTGTACAGAAACAGTTTCAGGAAGAGAGTCAGCTTGTGGTGTGGGAGGATGCAGAAGGAGGAGGGATGAGGGGAAGGGTAAAAGAGAGTAAGAGGTGGAGGGAGGGGAGTCAGCTGCAGAGTGGGGGAGGAATGAGTTTTATTTGATGCTAGTTGGCTGGTAATGAGGGAGAGTCATGAAGGGTTGTGGGTAGCTGGTTCCAGAGGTGGGGGAGATGGGATGAGAAGGCAGGAAGCCTGCCAAGGACTGGTTATAAGGGATGGTAAAGGTGCAGGGGTGATAGGAACACAGGGAGAAGGATGGTACAGGGGCAGGAGTCAGGGAGGAGGTGAGGTAACAGGGGAGGAGGAGGTCAAACCAGTACTTGGCAGCAGAGGTTAAGGAGTGGTTATATCTTCTGTGTGAGAGGGTGTGAAGGTTTAAGGAGGAGAGGAGAGAAGATAACATTTATGGATACACAATGGAAGCAGGCTGTAATCAACACTCTAGAAAACATAATAAATAGCTCTTCATACTCAATGACAACTTTCTAGTACATCAAACAAAAATATGGGCAGATAAAGACTAGATTTCTACTTATACCTTCAACTTACACTTTCAGTTGAATCATTCGTAACTAATAATACAGAAAAATATGCAAACATAGAATGATACCTGCTTCTTAAAGTAGGAACAAGAAAAGGTGCCTCTGGAAGAATTTACAGACTTAACAACAACACTAATAGTTCAGGCTTAACTAATGACTCAAGATTAAGATGGTCAGAAAAACTAGGTATTCAAATTGAACCTAATGACTGGGAGAAATTACAGATAAATGCTCTGAAAACAGCAAGAATAACTACAGGATAGAACAATGCATTATACGATTTAACACAATATCAGTTCTCTCAAAAATCTCTCCTGAAGACAAAGATGTATGTTGGAGGTGTAATAACCCCATGTAAATGTATCCCACATTCTCTAGTTCTATTCAAAATTTCTCCCATCTGGACATTGATTACAAACCTTTTCTCAAAAATGTTTAAAATTCAAATCTTCCTTAATACTGTGTTATGAATAACAAGAGATTTGTAGTGCAATATGATTCTTCCCAGAAAACACCCAGAAATGATTACTGTTTTATTTTTGGAACTAAAATGCATGAGTCTATCCTACTGGAAGACTCCTTACATACCTGCTCTTGAAGACTGGATCCAGTGTATATACAAACTAGTGTTTAGTGAAAGGCTCAGTTATAGTGCATTAGAAAAGTTATCCTTATATGAAGACATTAGAAAACTGTTCTTTGACCTTAATTAGCAGTTCAATAATAAATAAATACACCTAATATACTATACTATGAGTTCCCAACTATTATAACATCATAGGTTGATTAGCTTACATGTTTTAATGGTGTTACAGTTTTGACATTGTAAACTACAGTCTGTAATTGTAGTTTGCGTCTATATAAATTGAGTCAATTCACAGACTGCAGTTTTAAATTGAGCATGGGCAGGCAATAATCTCATACATGGTGGAAGGAATATCCATAAAAATGAAGCTGTATACTTTAAGTTCATTTTGTCATATCTCAACTGTACCCTTGGCACTTTTAGGCCTCTACCAGATATGTCACAATGAGCATGTGGTAGGGGGTTACGGTTTAAGCAGCTTGGTAAGTTAAAAAGTATGAAAAGTTTCTTGGGGATGTATTGTTCATGTAATTAAAAAGTAAGCAAATTTAGGTTTTTAAGTAATGTGCATTGGTGTGTCTCAAATTGCAGGACTGACAGCATGCAGTATGAATCTGGTAGCATTGTAATATGCCCTGCCAAGCTTTGTAAGAGCCATTTTGTTTGTAAAGTCATGTATCAAACTGCCTTAGTCAATAAACAGAAGGCTAAGCGTGGAAATAACTTTTTCCCCTGTTCCTAGGTCCAAACAATGTTTGTGCACTTTTAATGCCCTCCATTTTTGAGAAATATTGGTACATAAATCATTTATATTGTCTGTTTATTTTAGATCTTGGTTGAGCCAAACACTGAGGTATTTGTAAGTGGGAACTAATACAATTTGAAAGCCATGTAGAGTTTTTATACTCAATCAGTCATCCACAATGGACTTAAATGCTTTGGTTGTAGGGCTAAACAACATGAGTTTTGTCATTTTTTTGTATTTGCCGATTTTGATGACTTCTAGGACCAGATATTCAAAACTTATCCATAACACTAAGGGGTGTTTGCCCATGCTAACCAGGTTTTGTGCCCAAGTTGTGGGTGGTGTCTATACTCAGAAACTCCTACAGGGTGGGCAAAACCAGTTAGTGCCTGAGTGCTAAGTTACCTCAGTGTCCATGAAAATGAGGGGGTCCTCCCTGCATGTGGTTGCAGTGGGTTATTGAGAGGCTTGCACAGGCAGTAAATGCCACCTGAACAGGCACAAGTTTCCACCTTTGGAAACCCCAACTCAACAGACTGCAAAGCCCTGGTGGAGGGCAGCAGTACTACAGCTGCCCAACCCTGACTCCCGAATGCTAGCCCATGTACACATTGACTGCCTTGGTGTCTAGTGGAACCCCCTGCCTTCCAATCTCTGAATGCCATCTAGTGGTACTCCTACCCTCTGATCACTGGTTGCCATGTGGAAAAAGCTGTCCATGGTGTCTAGTGACATCCCCCTCCCTCCAATTGCTGGTTACCATGTAAAGAAAGCTGTCCCTGCTGTTTAGTGGCAACCCCCACCCTCAAATCACTGAGTATCATGAAAAGAAATCTGTCCTTGGTGTCTAGTGGCACCCCCCACCCTCCAATCACCTGTCCCCATAAGTGTGTAGAACATCTGGTCCCTGGGGTTCAAATCATGTCAAACATAAATAAACATTATGGGATCAGAGAACTAAATGGAAGTTGAACTGGTTTGATCCTGTTTTTGATATATGAAGTGAAGTTCCTCTCCTAAACTGAAACCCTGCATTCGATGAGGATGGTAGTCTCCACTTTTGTCCTGTTTGGATAAGACGTAACATTCTGTTGCATTTCCACTGAAACTGAGAATTGTGAAATACTCTATATGGGGCATGAGTTATCTGAGAAACTGGGAGGAATACTATACAGAGAGTAAATGACTGGAAACTATGACTCACAAGCCTATAATCCAACATCAGCATACACTGATGAAGTAATAATCTACAAAACCAAAGCATGAGTAGTGCATGATGTTACCAAAGTCTTCAATGAAAATATGCCACCCCTCCATGCTTATTTTTTAGTTTATATAATACATGGCTCCAGGAACAAGTGTAGGTTTCCCTGGTATCTAATGATATTCCCCTCCCACTGAACACCTGCTCCTGTGTCAGCCATTGCCCTTGTGGCTAGGGACCCCCCACCACACAGTCTGAAGCCCTCCTTATGTCACTGTCCAGTGGCATGCGTGGGCTCCAATATGGTGCCCATGCACAGCCCTCCTCTCACCACCTCAGCCAGTTCTCACATGACATTACAAGGATCATGCATCCTATGTACTGTATAGGGAGTGCACATACAGTCCTTGCATTTGCACACATGGCCCTCCACACCTTGCTCCCACTCGACCTACAAACTCCTTCCCCCTTATGCCCCATATCATTTTTCCCATCTTTTTTTACAACTTCTCTTCCCATCATACTTATTTTTTACTACTCTGCTGCTGCATTAAACCTGCTCCACGAGGGAGTTTTCTCCCCTTGGGTCCTTCCTTCCTGCTGCTTCAGCCTGTGGGGGGGGGCAGCGTATTCATTCCTTTGAGTTTCTGCCACCCCCTCATTTAGTTTAAATGTTCATCAAAGTAACATTTAAATTATCCACCGAGGACTGAGTTTCCCCTTTTGAACAGATGCAGGCCATCACATCTGTATAAACCCATATTCTTATAGGTTGGTCCCCATTTCCCAATGAAGCTGAACCCCTCATTTCTGAATGATTCTTTCAGCCATGAGTTTAAGCTCCTGGTGCAGGGTACCATATCTTCTCCTTGACTGTAGAAAAGTAACACCTTCATGAATGCCACAGTGCCTCTTCTTGCTTTAGACTCCTCCCCAGTTCTGTGAACTCTCCCTGTACAAACTCAGCCCTGTACTTGCCAGGTGTGACAGGATTGAATAATGGCCTTCCCCCCTTTGTTATACAGAAAGAGTTTAAATGCAAAGGTCTATTCTATCCTCTCCTTTTTGGCTCTTCTCTGTCTGCTTGCGCAACTAAATTTTCTTGTGGGACCTAGAAACTGATCACTCCAACATTTTTGCAATTCTGTGCCTCTCATTAGCTCTCTCTGCCATCCCTTGCTATTTTTGTCTTTTATTCCCCCTTGCATATATGTGGGTATAAAAATATATGTGAATCTTTATGTGGAAATGTCACTGATGCTAGGATCCCTTTGTTTAAAACTGTATATAGTTATAGTGTTGAAATGGTTGCAAAAAGCTATATGGAACTCAAGGAGTTAACCAGAGATGCAGTTTTTAAGCCATTTTCAGAGTCATACATTTGAGGTAAATTCTTGGTCACTATGTTATTTTTGCTGCACCTGCAAGTAATGAAACTTACAAGAACATTCTGTGAGAAGCAGGTTCTCTTAATGAGTTCCCAGTCAAAGACTTATAAAAGAGCAGCAATGCTTTTGCTGGAAAGACAAGGAGAGTGAGAGACTGAGATCTGAAATTGAGAAGAAATACTCAGAAGAAGGATTTTGTTGTTTCTGTACTGCCTTTGTACATAGTTATACTGAAAAAAGCTTTATTTTGTATTTTGTTTTTATTACTAATATTAAAATCCCCATTGCAAATTTTACAACTGCTACTGATCATCCTATGCTTCCTGACCTGTGCTTTGATGACAGATGGTGTCAGGACTAGGATTTACACTGTGCATACTCTAAGCCAGGTGCTTTGTGCATGGGTCCTAGACCTGGTACCAGGGAAGCATAGAAGAAAGGTATGGATTCTGCAGCAGACAGAAAAACAGATTCAATGTTTAGAGGCACAGAGAAAACAAGAAATGCAACAACTCAAGGAGCAGAGAAAAGAAGAGATGCAGTGACAGGAGCAGCAAAGATGAGAAGAGATGCAGTGACAGGAGCAGCAAAGAAGAGAAGAGATGCAGTGATGGATGGATGCCTTGCAAGTTATCAAAGCTGGAAAATCTGGTACTGGTCCAGCAGAGCAACAAGACACAAACAACTTAAAATTCATTAAACTTACAAAGTTGTGTCCTTCAGATGATATTGAAGCATAATTGACAACTTTTGAAAGGGTTGCCACAGTATGCCAGTGGCAAAAGCAGCAATGAGCAATCAGACTGGTACCTTACCTGACAGGTAAAGCCCAACTTGCTTACAGCAATATGGACACTGCACATTCAGAAAACTATGACCTGGCGAAAAGCGAAGTCCTGAAAAGGTATGACATCTCAGGACAGACCTACATGCAGAGATTTCAGTTTCTGAAGTACAACTCAGTTGACAAACCTAAAAAAGCCTTCACCCATATCAGAGAACTCTTTATTAAATTGCTCCAACCAGAGGGCAAAACAGTCCCACAGACCATCGACAAATTTGCAATGGAACAATTCATCAACATCCTGCCTAGAGATGTGTAGCTTTGGGTGAAAGAACACAAACCAGAAAGTGGGGAAAAGGCAATTTCTTTGGCCAAAGACTACCAAATGGCCAGACAGATGCCACAGCAGTGAGGTAACAGCCAAGCACTAGTAAGACACTAGTTTTCCCATTTAAACTCCAAGCTTGATAAAAACTCTGGTGGGGGTTGCAAATCTGCACCCAAAGACTTTATTTCCTATAACTGTAATAAACCAGGTCATATTACATGAAATTGCTGTAGTAAGAAGAGTGATGCTGGAGCAGATTTGTCCTTAGCAAATTTGGGCAAGTTCTTAAAAGATGTGAAGGTGGGAGATAAGACTGTGAAGGGACTTATAGATTTGGGAAGCAGACAGACTTTAGTGCATATTAAAGTGCTGGGGAAACAATGTCCCAAAAGGACCAGGTACTGGCATCATCTGCATCCACAGACACTTGATACAATCCCACCAGCCAAGTGACTCTGACTATCAATGTGGTGTCACACCAAATGAAATTGAGGGTAGTACCTAAGCTACCTGTACCTGTGATTATTGGAAATTACTTTCCAAGATTTACTGACTTAATCAAAGAGGGAGTAAATCCTGATGTTTCAGCAGCTGTGATGACAAGAGCTCAGGCAAAGAAAATATTGGATAGTGCGGACACTTTTCCTTTCAGTGATTTTCATTCAGGCTTGTTTGAGGAAAGTTCCAAGATCCAGAAGTCCAGAAAAGAAAGATGATGCCTGAAGAAACAGTGACAACAAAAGACTGATGGACATAAGGGGTTAACATATGCAAATGCTGAAACTAAACTGATCACTGATTGTGATTTTCTTTCAGAACAAGTTAACAATGTTTCTCTCCAGGGTTATTTTAAGCAGCTAGGGGTGAAACCAAAACTGGGTGAACCTATGTTTAAAAAATGTAATGGGCTACTGTACAGAGTTTGGGTTAAACCTCAGACACAGGATCAAATAGAACAATTGGTTATACCATGAAAGTATAGATCTGAGTTGTTACAGATAACACATGATAGTCCTATGGCTGGTCACTTGGGGAGGGATCACACCCTTGCCAGATTGCTGTACAGATTTTACAGACCTGAAATTCATGAAGACGTTGCTATCTACTGTATTGTAGTTCCTGTGCTGAGTGTCAGAAAGTAGCCCCAGTGACTAAAAAAGACAAGGTGCCTCTGGCTCCCATACCTTGATAGATGTGCCTTTTGAGAGAATTGCAATGGATGTGGTTGGCCCATTAGACAAAAGTAAAAAGGAAAATCAATTAATTCTGGTAGTATGTGACTATGCTACTCAATACCCATAGGCATTTCCAATGTGTACTGTCACAGCCCCAAAAGTGGAGCTGAGCTTACCAAGATTTTCAGCAGGGTGGGGATACCCAAAGAGATTATTACTGATCAGGTAGTAATTTTGGTGCTGCATTACTGAAGGAGCTGTACCAACTACTAGGTATCACTGCCATAAGAATCTCCCACTATCACCCTTAGACAGACGGTCTTGTTGAGCATTTTAATCAAACCCTAAAATGTATGTTTAAAAGGTTTGTAAAAGGGGAAGTGGGAGACTGGGACCAATACTTATCTTACCTGCTTTTTGCTTGTAGAGAAGTGCCACAGGCATCAACAGGTTTTCACCATTTGAAATGCTGTATGGTGGACAACCTAGAGGGCCACTAGATGTAATAAAAGAAACATGGGAAGATAACCCCCATCAGAAACAATCTATTACATCTTATATGTGTGTCATGAGAAAGAAGCTAGCAAAATATGTTGAAATCATTCATAGTTATCAGGAAGAGGCCCAAAACCAGCAGAAGGTATATTATGGCCATGTGGTAAAAGAAAAAGTTTTTGAGACAGGTGAAAAGGTCTTGCTACTGTTGCCTACTACAGAAAATAAACTGTTAATGAAGTGGCATGTGCCTTATAAAGTCTTTAAATGTAGTGGCACAGTTAACTATGAGATTGAAATCCCTGATAGGAAAAATCCTACTAAGATATACCATGCTGGTTAAGGAAATACAAAAATGAAAGAACTGGTATAGAAGAGTCGAGAAGTGCTTGGTCATCACCAATGGTGATTGTAAACAAAAAAGAAGTGGGTGTAAGACTCTGCCCTGATTTTAGGAAACTTAAGTGTCAGAATTTGACAGTTATCCTATGCCCAGAATAGATGATTTGATGGACAGACTGGGGAGTGCAAAGTACATCAGTATCCTCGATCTCACCAAGGGTTACTGGCAAATCCCTGTTAGCTAATGAATCCAGAGGGAAAAAACTGCATTTTCCATTCCTATGGGATTCTATCAGTTCACCACCATGCAGTTTGGTTTATATGGCACACCCGCTACATTCCAGTGGTACATGGATGTAATTTTATCCCCTTCCACTGGTTATTGTGCTGCATACCTGGATGATATTGCGGTATACAGCCCAGACTGGAAAAGCCACCTGGAACACCTATGAGCAGTTATCCAATTGATCAAAAAGGCAGGTCTGACAACTAAGCCTACCAAGTGTGCATTGGGTATGCAGGAAACCAGATATTTGGGCTATGTTTTTTGGAAATGGAGAAATCAAGCCAGCGATTTTCAAGATAGAAGCTGTAGCTAACAGCTCTGTCCCCAAAACCAAGAAACATGCAGGTCTCTTTTAGGGCTGGATGGTTATTATCAGAGATTTGTACCCAGCTTTGTCTAGTTAGCTACTCCCTTCACTGAACTCACAAAGAAACGGTTCCCGAATAATGTGAAATGGACCCCAGAGTATGATGAGGCTTTTCAGGCCATTAAGGCTGCATTATGCTCAGCCCATATTTTAAGAAGCCCAGACTCTGAGAAGCAATTTATGTTACAGACTGACACATCAGAGGTAGGCCTAGGTGCAATCTTGAGTCAGTATATATGTGGGAAAGAACATCTTATTCTACACATAATTAGGACATTTCATGACAGAGGGAAAATATACTCCACCATTGAAAAGGAATGCCTTGCGGCAAAGTAGGATATGGAGTCCCTTAAGTTTTACTTACTAGGCGCTGACTTTGCACTTGTAACAGATCGCAGTCCTCTCTGTTGGCTTAACCAAATGAAGGATACAAATTCCAGAATCACATAATGTACCTGGCACTACAGCCATTTAAATTTAGAGTGATGCACAAATCTGGGAAAGAGAATGTCAATGCTGGTTTTCTGTCAAGATACGGATCAGGAAATGAGAATTATGAAGGCTGAAAAAATGTGAGTTGCAACTTCTCTGTTTGCTATGCTGCATATGCATTTGACTGTAAATGTTATAAACTAATGCTAGAAGATAAATAAAAGAAAGTTTTGGAAACCTGTTTTCATGAAGCAGGTTCCCTCTTAAAGTGGGGGTATGTGACAGGGTTGAATAAGGCCCTTCCACATTTGTTATGCAGAAAGTTTAAACACAAGGGTCTGTTCTATCCTCACTTTTTCCATCTCTTCTCTGTCTGGTTGCACAACCAAATTTTCTTGTGGGATCTAGGAACTGATCACTCTGATGGTTTCACAATTCTCAGCCTCTCACTATCTCTCTGCCTTTCCTTGCTATTTCTGTCTTTTCTTCACCCTTGCATATCTGTGGGTATAAAAATATATGTGAATCTTTATGTGGAAATGTCACTGATACTGGGATCCCTTTGTTTAACACTGTATATAGTTATACTGTTGAAATGATTGGGGTAAGAAGTCCTCTAGATCCTAGCCAGCTTAGTCATGAGACCAACAACCTCCTCCCTCAACCCAGTGAGGTATGTGTATATGGGGCATCATTACCAAGTTTAACCAGTATTGTCAGCTGAGCATGACTATTATACAGAAGAGAACTGAAGCATGATGGCACATACATTTAATACATGTTCAGCAGTAGAATACAATTTTAATCAAAGTACCAATGGTACTGAGTGGTACCAGGGTATGATGTGTCATTTTTGTATAGTAAAAGACACATATGAATAAAAGGAAAAGGCTCAGCACTCACCACCTCAAAATAAAAATGGCTCAGAATAGTCAGAATATGTGCAAAATATCCTTAATTGGAATGCAGTAAAAAACACCACACCTCACGCTTTGACACGTTTTGGGAAACTAAATCCTTTTTCAAAAAGCGTGAGGAACTCAGTGCATGCTGCATCTTAAATACATACTAATGACATCATCAGTGAAGGACAATACATATAAAATACAGGTATATCTATATGACAATATAAAGTAATACATTATAAATTCATATACAGATTAAAAACACCTCCTTTAGCAAGATGAGATAGCAGAAAAAACATATTCATTCAGATCATATAGAGTCATAGTAATTATAGACTATAGTTCTGCTAGCCAAATCACTAATTTTAATAGCCATCTAATTTTATTCTATGTACTGTGTCTCCTTTTTGTAATATGTCTCCAAAAAGTAAATGTTTGGGATCTGTAAAAAAACAAGACAGAAAATCATTAAAAAAAATTATTTTTGGAATAATAAAAGAGGAACATTCTATTATGAAAGAAAAAGACCTAGAAATCCCCCAGATTTTTATAGAGTGCTATGAAACTTATAACATCATCTTTCAAAATAGGTATCACAAATCTCTATATAGTCTCTAAATATATTAAAAGTCAGAATAATCTATTCTTGCAGTTATAAATAAGGGGATAGGTCAAATCTTTCATTAAGACCAGGGAATTGGAATATTTTGCACATATTCTGACTATTCGGGGCAGTTTTTATTTTGAGGCAGTGAGTGCTGAGCCTTTTCCTTTTATTCTGCTGTTATATTGGCTTGTTTACCACCGACCAGGTGCAGAGATTTCCATCTGAATTTACACATATATACAGTATATATATATATATTTATCTACCGCACTGGTTACAACTTACACATCGACGGTATGAAACCTTGTTGATACAGCCCATGGTTACAATGTATAAAAAGTCTTTACTTCAATTGTGCAAGCCTGCAAGATTGGATTGTAGTGCTAAAACACCGCAAGAAGGACATTATGTCAGTGGAATGTACATCACATTTAATCTCTACAGAACCTTCTCAGAATCATATACAGGATCAGGGTCCCTTTTCTTTTGTTAATGGCTTACTAGCAGCAGCAGCTACGGACAATCCATTTTTAGTAAATTTTACTGTGTCAGTAAGCTCAAATACAGAAACAGTCACTAGTCTATTGGATGCTTTCAAATGTTTAGAAAGATTATTAAGACTTGTAAAATACATTGGAATGTTACTAATTTAGACGCCTATCTACAAGTCAAGAGAATTCCCCGAGGACTGAGGTTAATTAAGAAACCAGCTTTCAGGATTGATGTAGAGGAATTTATGAAGAAATGGCATGCCATTCTAGATGAGGCTTCAAACCAATTAATGAGGCTCATTATTGAGTATGGGAATGAAGTTAATGAAGCGTTACTAAAGGATATTAAAGAACAAGAGAAAATTGTGGTTACTTTCAAAGATCATGCAGATTTTGAACATTGCAACACAAAACTTAAAGCAAATATAGAGAAGCTGGACTTTGAACTTAAGTCTAGGAAATTGATGAAATTCAAGAGAGACTATAATGATTATCACCTGGGGAGGATGTACGATTGGAAGAAGAAGCCAAAGGGTATTCTGAGACAGGAAAGACAAGCCTCATTCAATTTCAATATGGACATAAGTGGAACTGACTCAGCTACATCGGGAGATGAATATCAGGAACAGGGAACCCTTACCATGGAGTCTCTGCTACTGTGATGCAGTCCTCGACAGAATTTATATCAGGGTTTTCAACCGGCTTATCAGAGAGGGCGAGGCAGAGGGAAAAACAGACCCCAAGGAGGAAGACGCGGAGATGGGGTAGGAAGAAAAACCGATGGTGGAAATCAAGATCCATATGCGGGACAATATCAGCATTAACTAACACCATAGTACCCCCGCCCCCATCAGACATCATGAATATTACATCGGAGTTAGAAATTGAGCAAGTGGCAAAGGTAAATTTATCTGAATCCTGACCTCTATTAGATATAGAGAAGTTAGACCAGACAGTAATAACCACAACAGCTGCAATGGTAATGACTGGATCAGCAGCATCTGGTTTTTCACTCAGGACTTCTAAGGTAATTCATTTATCTACTAGGATACTAACAGTAACTGAAATAAATGTATTGAATAAGGGTCTTTCCTTCGTAGCCATGAGCAGACTAAACAAGTCTGAGACTTTTGTGGACTTTCAACATTTTTGTAGAAATCTGTGCCTTAAATCATTTTTTTGGTAGAAAAGAATCTGAATGACAAGATAGTAATATTGCCAGTATGTGTACTAGTAGCTCTGATGCATTTAATTTCGAACTTGTAACCCCAGATAGGATAAAAAAAATTCAGAGGTAAATCTCATTTTTTCCCAGGATGTACAGCAGCAATTAATACTTTTCAGCAAGTTTGTAAAAAAGATTTGGAGGTTTTGTTTAATGATGTGCCATCTTTAAGATTTGATAATATGTCCAGGGATGAAAGAAAAGCACTGGATGATCTGAAACAGGATAAGAACATTGTTATAAAACCAGCGGACAAAGGAGGGGCTGTGGTTATCTTAGATACTGAAGCTTATATTAAAGAAATTAGGGGGCAACTTGATAACAAATCATTTTACCAAAAGCTTACATCAGACCCAACCCCAATATATAAACACAGTGCTGATGAGTGTATAGAGTAAGCCTTTCAAAAAGGCTGGATAGACAGTGATTGTAGAGATTTTTTGATTGCCAATTTTCCTAGCAGAGCAACGATTTACACCCTACCCAATGTTAATAAGCAGTTTATTGCTTCAACCTCTCCAGGTAGACCTATTGTCAGTGGTAGAGGGTCTCTTACAGAACCCATGTCACAGTTTGTGGATTGGCACATCAGACCATATGTACTTAATTTAGGTTCCTATGTGAGGGACACTAGTGATATCCTACAGACCTTGGAGGATATCCAGGTTAGTGGGGATTCCTTTCTCATTACTATGGATATAGTGTCTTTGTACACTAACATACCTCAAGGGGATACATTAGATAGCTTAGCCTCTTTTCTGAATGCTGACGAGAAGGATACTGAACCTCCAACTGAGTTCTTGCTGAAACTGACAGAATTTGTATTTAAATATAATGTCTTTACTTTTCTGAATGACTTTTTCTTGCAGATCTGTGGAACTGCTATGGGTGCTACTTTTGCCTCCAGTATAGCTAACCTGTATGTAGGAAAGTGGGAAAATGAAGTTATCCGAGATGCTGATGTTAATCCCTTTTTTTCTCTCATCAATTTATATAGACGTTTTATTGATGATATCATAATTGTTTGGGACAGTACACTGGAGAAATGTGAGCAGTTTGTTGACTATTTACATGTTTCAAACCAAAATCTACATTTTACCTATACAGCAAGTCAGAGGGAGATAGAATACTTAGATTTACATATTCAGAAAGACATAGAGGGAAATATCTATACAGATATTTTTAGGAAAGAATGTGAACACAGCACATTACTTTTGTCTTCCAGCTGCCACCCTTGACATATGGTACAAAACATCCTGAAGGGACAATTTTTGAGATTAAGAAGAAATTGTAGCACTGAAAAAGCCTATGATAAGGCTGCTATTGAGTTGCACAATATATTTCAATAAAGGGGATATAATAAAACACACATTCAACAAATAGCTCACTCAGTTAAGAATATTGATAGAAATACAATTATACAGAGACAACAACATAACAACCAAACATCTAGTTATGATCAGATGAACTTCATTACAACATACAGTGTACACTCAGATAAAGTGAGAGAGATTATTATGCAGAACTGGAATATTTTGAAGGATGATATGGGTTTGAAAGTGTATCATGATCAGGTGCCCAGATTTACATACAGGAGAGCTACCAACCTGAAGGACATGTTAGTCCAGAGTAAGCAAATTCAACCTACACAAAAGACCTGGCTTACAAATGTATATACTGGCTGCTTCAGATGTCAAAAATGTATAAATTGTAAAATTATTAGACAGGAGAAAGTATTTACAAGCCCGAATGTACAGAAGTGTTTTAACATCCAAAACTTATTACTTGTGACACAGTGGGTGACATTTATCAAGCTAACAGTAAATGTAGGGCTTTTTATTGAATCTCTAAATATTACCGACATTACCCAACATGGATTTACAGCTAGTTTATCTTGCACTACTAATCTGCTGTGCTTCTGTAATTCCATAAGCTTGAATCTTGATTTAGGCATTCCCTCCGATGTCATTCTGTTAGACTATAGTAAAGCCTTCAATAAAGTATCCCATGCTATTCTGATTAACAAACTTACCCACTTAGGCTTTTCAGCAACATTGGTGTCATGGATAAGAAGCTGGTTGACTAATAGATCTCAGAGGGTCCGGGTCAATGGCACTATGTCAGACCTGGGCAGAGTGACGAGTGGTGTTCCCCAGGGCTCTGTCCTGGGACCCACCCTGTTTAACATCTTCATTAGCGATATGAAAATCCACTCATCTAACATCCTTATGAAGTTCGCTGATGACACCAAACTAGGAGGAGCTGTTGATAATGCGGTCAACATGCAGGCAATGCTAACTGATCTTGCAACAATTGAATACTGGGCTTTTACCAACAAAATGGACTTTAATGTGTCTAAATGTGCTATCTTACATATGGGAAAAAATAACCCTAAACAGGCATATACACTGAACAATATCAAAATTAAGGTTTCCTGTCTTGAAAAAGATCTCGGGATCCAAGTAAACAATAAACTTACGTCATTTTCACACTGCAATAAAATCGCTAACCAAGCCAACGCTCTACTTCGTAGGATTAATTGCACATTTGTATCAAAAACTGAACAGTGCATCATTACTTTGTACAGATCCCATATCAGGCCCGTGTAGATTATGATTCCCCGTTTTGGAGTCCTTATCTCATTAAGGATGTAAATAGAGTTGAGAAGTCTCAGAGTAGAGTAACAAAAATTATTCCTCATTTGGCACATGTGGACTATGAGACCAGACTACAAAAGACAGGTTTGCATTCCCTTGAATTAAGAAGAACAAGAGGCGATTTACTACTACTCTTTAAGATTATCAAATCACCCATTTTGATGAGACAATGTGGCATATCAGTCTCCACCAGAAAAATTGGACCAAGGCTAAACAATAAACAGTTGGATATCGCTAAATGTAACACTAATAAGAGACAAAACTTTTTCTCTATAAGAACTCCCCGTCTATGGAACACTCTTCCACAAGATATTATTGATGCAACTACTATAACGTCTTTTAAAATGAAACTAGATAAATGGCTAACCAGATAGAACCATAACAATGATCTACCCATGTGGAGGACAATCTTGATGGGCCTTGGCCTTCTTTTGTCCTTTCAACCAAGTAACCAAGTAGGTGAACACAGAAGAGCTATATATCACCAAGATGTGACTTATGCCACTGCAATGCACATTGAATTGTGTGGCAATGATAAAAATGAGCACAATTTCATTTTTATAGGCATAGAGAAGGTGCTCCCCAACCCTCGTGGGGGTGATTATGAGAACTTGATCTTGAGAAGGGAAAGAGTCTGGATTTATATGTTGAAAGCATTCCAGTACCCTGGTCTTAATGAAAGATTTGAACTATCCCCTTATTTATAACTGCAAGAATAGATTATTCTGACTTTTAATATATTTAGAGACTATATAGATATTTGATACCTATTTTGAAAGATGATGTTATAAGTTTCAAAGCACTCTATAAAAGTCTGGGGGATTTCTAGGTCTTTTTCTTTCATAATAGAATGTTTATTTTTTATTAATCCAAAAATAATTTTTTTAATGATTTTCTGTCTTGGTTTTTTACAGATCCCAAGCATTTACTTTTTGGAGATGTATTAAAAAAGGAGACACAGGACATAGAATAAAATTAGGTCTATAATTACTATGACTTATTGTGATCTGAATGAATATGTTTTTTCTGCTATCTCATCTCGCTAAAGGAGGTGTTTTTAATCTGTATGTGAATTTATAATGGATTAATTTATATTGTCATATAGATATACCTGTATTTTATATGCATTGTCCTTCACTGATGGCGTCATTAGTATGTATTTAAGATGCAGCATGCATTGAGTTCCTCATGTTTTTTGAAAAAGGATTTGTTTTCCAAAATGCGTCAAAGCATGAGGTGTGGTGTTTTTTACTGCACTCCAATAAAGGCTATTTTGCACATATTCTGACAATTCAGAGCAATTTTTATTTTGAGGTGGTGAGTGCTGAACCTTTTCCTTTTATTCTGTTGTTATACTGGCTTGTGCACCACCGACCAGGTGCGGAGATTTCCTTCTGAATCTAAAAGACACATACAGTATATATGTTCAACAATGAAGATGCGGGTGCTACACAATACAGGCGTATACTGTACATGAGAGCAAGCACACACACACACACACACACACACACACACACACACACCACGCACACGCACACACACACACCTCACAGAATAAACATACACCACACAATACACAAACTCTTTACTTTAACCATTCAGTTCCTGCAGTAGGGCCTCTGGAGTTAGCATGACCTTTTGTAAAAGTTTAAAAAAAATTGAATGAGCTTTGATTAATGAGTCTCCATGACTGCCTCTTGTAGTTGATTTATCTTGATGAAGTGGGACACCTATACTTCCCATGTTCTTCAGTCCTGGTGTCTAAAGTTCCATGGTCTATAAACTTACTCCAGTAGTTAAGACCCTATTACTGATATCTGCAATAATATATAATAACTTCTCTGATTCAAAAGATGCATGCTAACAATATAAACTGCAGTGAGAAAGAAAAACTGCTTCCTACTGGGAATCAAGTCCAGGCCCCCCACATTCTGGTGAGAAAGAAAAAAATGTTATCCACTGGGAACTGAACTCAGACCCACTCTAACTGCTACCCTGGTGCTGTGCCATGGTGCAATCATTTCACAAGATGAAACAAAAGGTTTCTAGACAGGGATGCATGATAACAACATAAACTGTAGCAAGACAATGTTGCGAAGGAGACTCAAATTCAGCCTTCCCCCAACTACTGTCCTAGTGCTCTGTCACTGTACTAGCATTCCACATGATGGAACATAATGGTTCTAGACTGAGATGCATGCTAACAATGTAAATTGTAGTGAGAAAGTACAAATGCGCCTATAAGAAAACTGAACCTAGGCATCCCCTGCATTCCCCACTTATTAATATCCAGGTGCTCTGTCATGGTGCTATTGTTCCACATGGTAGGACATATGGTTTCTAGACAGATACACAAACTAATAGCATACATTTTAGTGAGAAGAAACAATGTTCCCCAGGTGACTCAAACCCCAGGCCCCCCACTTGGGAATCAGACCTAGGTCCCCACAGGTTTCTAGCATGAGATGCATGCTAACAACATCAACTGTGAAGAGAAAGAAAAAAAAGTTCCCAAAGGATAATCAAATCCAGCCCCCTCAATGTAGTGAGAAGGAAAAATATATTCACCACTGGAAACTTAACCCATGTACTCCCAACTTCTGTTCTTGTGCTCTGCAAGGGTGCTATCATTTCATATAGTAGGAAATACATTTTCTGGACAGAGACGCATGAACAACATAAATTTTAGTGAGAAAGAAGTAATGATCCCCAATGTGAATTAAATCCATTCCATACACTTGTACCCCCCCAACCTGGTTTCTAGAAAGAGATGCATGCTAAAAATATCAATTTTAGTGAGAAAAAAAAAACATGCTCCTCAATAGAAAGCAGACTCCAGACCACTTCCACTACTGTCCTGGTGCTCTACCACTGTGCTATCATTCCACATGATGGGACAACAGTTCTTACTCAGAGATTCATGCTAACAACATAAATTGTAGTTTGAATGCTAAAACTTTTCTCCACTAGAAATCAAACCCAAGCCCCCTCCCACTTTCTGTTCTTGTGCTAAGCCACTGCACTATCATTCAACATTGTGAGATAAAAGGTTACCAGACAAAGATGTATCTAACAATATAAAATGTTGTGAGAAAGAAAACAATGTTTCCCACTGCCAATCAAACAGTGACACCCACTCCAGCTACTACCCATGTACTCTGTAATGAAATAGACTATTGTTCCACATGATGACAGTTTCTAGACAGGGATGCATGCTAACAACAAACATTGTAGTGAAAAAGAAAAAAAATGTTACCTACTGACTATCAAACCCAGATTCACCACCTCCACTGGAAATTAAACCAAGGTTTCCTCAGCCTCCTAGACAGAGACACATGCTAAACACATACACTGAAGTGTTAAAGAAAAAAATATTTATCACTTTGAATTGAAGCAAGCCCCCCCACCACACACACACACACAATGAGAGTCACACCCAGTCCTTCCAGGCTTCTAGTCAGAAATGCATGCTAAAAACTAAATCGTAGTGAGAATGAAAAAAACTTTCACCAATGGTAGTGACACCTAGCCCGCTCCCCCGACTACTAACCTGGTGGCCTGCTACTCTGTTATCATTCCACATGGTAGGACTTAAGATTGCTAGGCAGAGATGCATGCTACAGAAAAGCAGATTCTGCACTGAGGGCAGACATGCATATATACTGTGACTGCTTCCACTAGGAGGCATTAACCTCCTACCACTCTCCCTGGGCCCTTGACTCCCTCACCTACCCCTCCCCTCTCACCACCTTACTCTTCCTTTTACCTCACCTAGACCTCAACCGCTCCCAAGCCCTCCACTCCTCCTACACCCTCCCTCCTCCCCTTAGATATGACCTCTAGGCCGCTCCCCTCAATCCAACCCCCTGTTGCCTTACTAGCTAATTTCTAACCACCACTCAAGCCCCATGGGATTCCCCATATCCATTCCCATTTACCTCACCCTCGACTTGGCCTGTTGGGCTGTAATCCTGCTAATGCTATCTTGCCATGGATCCTACCCTCTGGATCCTCCTCTATGTCATATTATCTCTCACTTGGCTTGGCCCTCTGTGCTGCAACTCTCAAATTCTATCTGACTTCACACCCTCTCCTCAACATCTGCATCTCCCCTCTCTCCTGCTGTGTCATTGTCCTGTTCCTTTGTCTCCAATTGATCTATTTAAGCATTTGTTTATGATAAACTGTGGCATACATTGTAAAATGCCTACAAGGATAACTGTGTCTGCCTTGTCCTGCCTGTATTAACCACCTCTGATACACCGGTACCCTGATACAGTTATGTGTGCTATAGGATTTCCTTTCTCTTTTTGCTGTTTGGTCTCAATAGGCTGTCTGTATTCAGTGTTTAAAATGCTTGTTTCTCTTTGTTAATGTTGACTCTAATGTCTTGCACCCTACTTGTATTGTTTTACCCTTTTGTACATAATTCTTTTGAATTGGAACGTACGTAAAGAGCTTGTAACTCAAAGGTGTAAATCCGAGATATAAATAAATAAATAAATAAATAATACATGCAGCAGCTACAGTGTCTAGTAATGAACTCTTTGCCAGCTTGAAATAATGCTTCCCACTTTGTTGCATTTAATTCTTGGCAAGCATCAATGCCTCTGTCAAAAACTAATAGCATTGATTGCAACATGGAAACAAACAGTTCAATATTTTTAAACTCTGCTTCTTAATCATGCCAAGACCCTAGTAATGACATCAACAATGACATCTACTAATTTCCCTTCAACTACATAAATGTGTTGTGGGAAAGAAAAACAGTGCTCTACTGGGAATTGAACCCAGGCTTTTGTAGATCTGAAGCACTCTAAAAGCCTCATCACTGGCATCATGCAGCTGAATCACTTAGAGTGAATGTAACCTTAAACTTTACCAAATACAGACAAGAACAATCATAACCCCAGCAGGTGCTTACAAACTAAAGCTTGCTGGTGTCTAAAATAATCACAAATACATTTTTATATCAAATAATTAAAATGCAGCATATTCTTAAACAAAATATTTCCTGATTGTCTAATTTCCAAAGATAGGCAATTTGATGTGGAACATTGATAGTTAGAAAAAAGGTTTATTTCCTGGGACATTCTAAATTGCACAGTTCTGGCATTAACATAGTGGTAGCCTTCCAGGTAAGCCTGGAAAAAATTGTGTTCATATGGAAAATCCCTGGAAACCTTGGTAGCAGAGTGGGAAGGGAGACACTTATGAAGTAGCAAGTCTAGGGGAAGTGGTGATAGTTGGGGATTTCAATATGACAGATGTGGACTGGAACATTCCAATCATGGTTAGTATTAGTACTAGGAATCAGATTCTGGTAGATGCCTGCCAGGAGGCATTGCTAGAGCAATTAGTTCGCAGTCCACCAAAGGAGGATGCCCTGCTCAATCTGGTGCCTACCAAAAATGAGAGGATTCAAAATGTAGCAATCTAGGAACCACTCAGTTTCAGTGACCACAGGACAGAAGAGTTGGAGAGTCAGGAGGGGACAGGCAAAGGTGCAAAAGGAATAAGAATATGGGACTTTGACAAAATGAGGGACCAACTGGAGAAAAGCATGACAAACATAGTGAAAGTAGGAGCACTGAAGAAAAGTGGGTAGCATTTAAAAGACAATGATATAGTGGAAGATAACTCAAATCCAAAGATATCTAAAGGAAAAAAAGGTTAAGGGGCCTAGTGTGGCTCACAATCAATGTACAGGTGGTGGTAAGAGCCAAAAGGAGGGCATGTTTAAGTACAGGCATGGTCAAAGGAGTACGATAGGGTAAAGTGTCTGCAAGAAACATGAGAAACCACCAGGAAAGTGAGGTAAGCCAATGCAGAAACAGATCTTCCCCTGACAATGGGGTGAGAAAATGGGATACGACACTTTTACAGTACATCTTAGAGAAATGCAAGGTCAACAGTGGTACAGTGAAACTTAAGAACAATGAGAGGAGGGAGAACCAGGGAAGGCAGGGATACTAAACAATTATTTTTGTTTGGTATTTACAAAACAATGGAACAGTGCCAGAATGTAGAGTTAGGAAAGGAGGGAGCAAAAACTGTGGAGTAGTGGTCCAGATATCAGAGAAAAGGGTATTTGAAAGCTAGCAGTAGTGAAAGGACATAAATCTATGACACCTAATAGCTACACTAAAGGATGATATAAGAGGTAACAGGGGTTACAGCAGGACCACAAGCAGATATTGTCAGTTGCTTCCTATCCTTAGGGGTGGTCCCAAGAACTGTTGAACAGGGAATGTGTTACCAGTACTCAAGACTGGGAAGATGAATAAGCCAGGGAGTTATAGGCCAGTCAGCATGATGTCTATAGTGGGGAAAATTATGGCATCTCTACTCAGGGAGAATCTGGTAGACTTTCTGGAAAGGGAACAGACTGCAGTACTCCAGACAGCATGGGTGCACAACGGGGATGGTCGTGCCAGACATGTCCAGTCGAATTCTTCAGCTGGGTAATAATAGCTGCAGACAAGGGGCTGGCAGTTCTTTTTTTTAACTAAATTTTATTAAATATTTACCAATGTTACAAGTGTACAAGCAGAATGACAAGATACATGACCGGAGGCTGTAGAAGATGAAAACATACAGCTATGCCACTCTAAATGATATCTATTAGGAGTTCTTTTACATTTATATACCTTTCATAATCCCACAGGTGCAGAAACAGTCAAGGTACAAACATTGGCCCGGTGGCACTGAGGGTCGAGGCGCTGGACGCCACACCTCGTGCCACGCCAGCGGCCTGGGTTCTGGAACGAGCCCGGCTGCTGGGGGTCAGCAGGGAGGGATTAGGATAGAGCATCCATAGGACAGCTCTCCTCTCCCTGGTGGGGGATCCAGGGGCATCCCAGTGCAGTGGGGACCCCCGGTGGAGACCGGAGGTACTACTGCTGCCGGAAGCACAAAGCACAGAGCCGGAGGCTGACGCTTGGCCAGAATGTGGGTGGATGCACGCACGCTCGTGGCCATTGGCGTCACTGCAAGCCTGCCAGCTCAAGGGAAGGAAAAAGCAGAAAACTAGGGCACTAGTCGTGGTGGCATAATGGCCATCTCCCATAGAGGACTCTCTCGGTGCCCGAGGGTGTGCGGCAGTACCGGATCCTGATTGGGGTGGGTTGAGCTCTGGAGGGAGTTCTCCCCCACCACCCCACCATGGGGGGCAAGCCGTGGGGGTCACTGTGAGGCCCGAATGTGGACACCGGAGGCAGCCCAAGGAGATGGCGGCCGGATGAACCTGGGGAGATGCCAGACGTGGGAAAGGTAAGGCAGACTGGTGGCCCCTGGGTGGAGAAAAAAAAAAAGGGGTACAAATGTTGAGTCAGTCTTTAGTTTATAAAGGGCCCACCTTCTCCAGATTTCATCAGACACTGACATATGATTCAAATAATGACAGGAACATTTTCCCAACGTAATAAATATTATCTATTATGGCAACCCATTGTGATAATGTTGGAGGTTGTGGCTGCATCCATCATTTGGTTACTGCTTTCTTGGCTCCTATCAGTAGAACTAATAATAGTTTAACCTGCTGCCTCTTCAGGCTCCCACAGGAGGCTGGTCAGAAAGATCAGGGACCCTGGGTAAAGGAGCTGTGGAGTTTCTCTCTTTGCAGTCACCCCTGGGAGACACAGAATGGATCTCTACTCTTAGCCAGAGTGGCACACCATTATCTCCATTCCTCTAACTATAGAGTCTCTTGTGACTATGAAATGCTTCTTGCTCCCCATGGTGCTGCCTAGCTTTCTCCTCTGTGATGTATCTCTACTTGACAGACCCATACCATCTGGGCTAACAACTACTGCTTCCATTGTGGAGCAGTTTACTCTAGCTAAAGAGTTACTCTTTCTGCAATTCCTCAGAGAGACACAGAATGACTCTCTCCACCCAGCCAGTGTTGCACACCAGCCTTTCTGTTGCTCTAACTATAGAGTTCCTTATGACTATGATATGTTCTTTGCTCTCCTTGATGCTGGCTGACTCTCCACTCTGACCTGCACATGCTGTAGGGAACCACTCCTCCAGGGGTAACAGCTATTGCTTCCATTGTGGAACAGCACTCCTAAACCAGTTCTACCAGTGGCATACACTGATTTAGCAGTTTTGCCTCCAGAGTCCTACCCATGCTGGTTCCTCTACTCCTTCTCTCCCCTCTGCAGTCCATCCTCCAGTGTGGACATGTGGTGCATATTGAGGTAATGGCATTGCAGCACTCAATTGTTCTTATACTGAGCTGCTTTTCAAGTACTGGATTTTCTCCCTGAAAACAGCTTATTCTGTACTGAGAGCCCTGAATCTCCTTCAGATTGGGCACCAACCAGACTCTCAGCATTTCTTCTGGAAAGTGACAAAGCCATAACCTTCACAGTTAACCAACTACCCACAATTTCTTTCCTCTGTGTATATGAGTACATGAATAATCGAAGGTTAATGTGAGATTAGTTTATACTAGGATCTACACAAGAAAATTAGATTGGTGAAGGCTCTTCCTGACTGAGTCCATTCCCCATTTCTAGTGGCTGTGTTTACTGAGGAATCCTTCGAACATATGATATGTGAATCCAATCTCTTTTTGAAAATATCCAATTTCTCAGATGTCTCCATTCCTTTATATAAGGCATGCCAAACCCCAAATATTTTTTGTGTAAATAAATGTCTTATGCTCCCCTTCTTAAATTGTGTCACTTTTGGCTAAGGTGTGTAACCACTCAGGTTATGCATGCTGCTTTTAATGCCATACCCAGTTTTTCCATTAATACTTTATCTAATAAGATCTTCTGTAAATGAAGTAGGTTCCCACTTAGCCTCCTTCTCTCCAAGGTAAGTAAGCCCTGTTCCTGTAATAAATACTCATATGGCATGCTCCTAAACCTGGGGATAGATTTGGCGACTCAAACTGTGTTAATCATAAAACTGCTATTCCCTTTTTATGATATGGATTTTAAAAAGGGGAAAGCATATAGGGTCTGATATATAGTATGATCTATACAGTGGCATAATAACATGTTATGTTTTATTGATAAATTAGTTTTAATGCAATTGAATATTCTGTTAGTTTTGACAGCAGCTCACCTACAATGCATGCTACTTTTTTAGGTGATTACCAATAGCGGCACCCAGGTCTCTTTCATTATTAATAGCTTCTAATTAAACTTCATGTAATACATACTCCTATTTATTATTGCCCATACCCAGAGGCATGACAACACACTTGTCTACATTAAAGCCATTTCATTCAGCAGTGCCCATATCTTCTCATTTGTTTACATCATTCTTTTAGTTTTGCTTAATCAGATATGGACTCCACAATTTCTCAGAGCATTGTGTATTCTGTAGATTTATTTAACCAACACTTAACCTCTCTTTTCATGTCCATAACATAGAAGGAAAATAGTGTTGGCCCCAGCAGAGATGCAGGAGGGACTCAGCTGGTTACCCAACTAACCTCAGACAGTTTGTATATTTTTACTTGTTAAGACCTCCTAGAGAACCATGATTTTACCCATGTAATGCTGTGTTGGTTGATGCCATACTCATTTTTCTTATTAAAAACTCCTATGGGACAATATCAAAAGCTTTTCTGTAGTCAAGATATAACGTGCCAACTAGAGTATAGTTATTGAGGTTTTGACAACCTTCTCATAAAGCATAGCAGACTTGTAATGCACAATCTATTTTTTATGAAACCATGTTGGCTGTTTTTAAAATTCCTCTATCTTCCAAATATTCTATTAATTCATCCCATAACAATGAGGCATATTGGTCTGTAATTTCCAGTCTTAGCTTCATCTTGTTTTTTATTAATTGATCGGACTGACAATTGCTTTTTGCCAATATTATGGCACTGTACCTGTCTTGAAGGACTTAACGAGACATAACAGAGTCCCAAAAAGGTAGTCAGAAGATAGTTCCTTAATGAGCCTAGGATGTAACTGATCTAGCTCAGACAATTTAATTGTGTGTAATTTATACAATTTACATTTTACTTCTATTTCCTTTCAATCTTTTGTCAGGGTATATTGTTCCCTTAAGGTGCTATATAGGTCTTTATAGATATCACTAAGACTAGATTTATTAAACATGGAGCAAAAAAAGTTGTTTACAGGTGTTGTCCTTTCCTTTTCTTCTCACAGTTCACTGCTATCACTTTTAATGGGACCAGTTGTTCCAACTATCCATTTGATGTTGTTCTCCTATCTCTAAAAGAACTTAAATTGTCCTTTATGCCTACCAGTCTGAATTCAGATGTTCTTTTTTCATCCCATATGACTTTTTAAATATTTTTGAAGCTTGTTTATATTTGTGGATATTTTCACTTATGCATTAAATGTTTTAGTTTATGGTCCAGCCTTTGTTTCTTACCTATACTTTCCTTAACTTTATTAGTTAACAGTGCTGATGATGTTTTCCTGATAGTTATATCGTTTTCTTATTGGTATATATCTGTTTTCCAAATCTAGGACTGTACTTTTGATTTTGTCAAACATTGTTCTGTATCTGTACCCTTGGGCTCACTTTTTAAGTCTCATTTTTGAAACATTCACCTTGCAGTAATTTGTTATTATTTTGTTACTCATAACTTATTAATAATTCTTTGTAAGTTAAACTGAATCATTTATGATCACTGCTACACAAGTGTTCTCTCACCATTGCTCCTTTTATTTGATCTGGTGTATTCATTAGAATCAAACCATGAACATTGTTTTCCTATGTTAGACAGTGCACTGTTAGATTTAGTTCTTGTTTTATAAAGAAGATAATTTTCATTAGGAGTTAAATGCACTTTCTTTTTTCCAGTTTATGCCCAGCAGGTTAAAGTCATCAATTATAATGACATCTCTCAAGTCTAGATTTGTAGATAGCTCCTGCAGTTACTTCTTATTTGCCTTGGGGTCACAATTGTATGCCCTTTAACAGACTCTGATTAAACGTCTTCTCCCTTCCATATAGGACATTTTTACCCACTTGCTTTCTACTTCAGTTTCATTTTTATGTTAGCTCACGCTTGCACACCAGCTAACATATTGCAGTGGTAGCAGATTTGGAGGTGCAGTCACTATGGGTGAATTCAGGGCATGCATCAGCAGGTGCATCCCTCATTCCCCAATAAGCCAGCATGTAGGCACTGACACCAGCAGTACGTAAAGTGGCCACCAGATCTAAGAAATGTGTTGCTGCAATGAGAGCCAAGCTCATCATGCAGTGGCACAATATCACACCTCCTGACGTACCTTTCCTGGTGAAGCAATTCAATAAACCTGGAGGCATTGACTGCCACCGTGCAGAGTGCTAACTTCAGGGGTGCCCAATCCCCTGCCAGCATCGCTGACCTATTTAATTTGCCAATGGGGAGCCCACTCCCCATTGGCAAAATGTCCCCAACCCCCAATTTGTGCTGTGTGCTGAGGGGGTGCCCAATCCCCCTCAGCATCATGTGCAACGCCACCTGTTTCTGTGCCGAAAGTGGGCCCAGTCCCCATCAGCTGTGGTCCCCCTCCTCATAATGCAGGTAGTACACTGGGAGCCCACCCCAGTGCATCAAACAAACACCTGCAAAAAAAGAAATCTGACCCTTGTTGTCTTTTTTTTTTTTACCTGTAAATGAAGAAAATGGTCCCTTGCGGTCTCTCCTGCTCACTCCCCCAACCCACACCAACCCTCTACATACCCTGCCTCCCCACCCCCTCACCCCATACTCACCTCCAGAGCCTGGCACAATGATCTTCAGTGGACCAGGAACATGACTGCACTCTTCAAAGATGACCGTGAACTGAAAAAATGTCGATAAGCTGTATAATGGCATAAATAGGGTTTTTCCAACATTGGTGCATATCGCGGGCATTTTGTGGAATTTTCACACCAAATTTTCACCAAGGGGTTATTGGGACCCCTACTCATTAATTCATTCACTGTCATGGTGTTATTTGGTCCTGGATGGCGATTTCATGGTCACTGCTTGGAATCACCTTTCAGGACTGATTAATGAAACAACAGTGCCACTGTTCATGAGGTGGGCTCTCAAAAAGCCTATGTTGCAAATTTGGTGAAAAAAACAAACAAAAAAATGACTGTTTTATGAGCGTGCATTGCGCAGTTTCCATGCATTCTTGTAACTTCATGAATTTGTTATATTTTCACTCCAGATTTTCAAAATTGGCATTTTTCCACACCTCCTTATGAACAATACAGTTGACATTTTACATATCCTAGCTGAAATGTGTTTTGGCACTTCCGGTGCAGACTAACACGGTTGCTGTGGGATATCAGTTTTAGGGACAGAGTAAGAAAATGTCAGTGACAATGTTCATGAGCAGGGGCACTGGAAAATCATGGGTGTGATTTTCATGCTATTTCCACAATTTGAGGGCCCCCTGTGACTCCAGTGCAATATTGTGGCAGATTTTGGTAGTGGGAGGCAGGCTCCTCTCTTATCCCTGCTCCCTGCTGCAGCATGGCTCAGTCATCTCATCGGCACTTGAGAGGCTACTGGCTCTCTCCTTTGTGTGCCTTGTTCCACCCCTGAGGTTGTTCCGCCCTGCCCATTGACATCACAAAGGGGGCTGAACACCTCGATGCAGTTAGACCCTTTGTGCCTTTTTTTTTCCCTGTCCCCACTCAGGTTCATGCAAGCCCTTGAAATGTGGCTTGCTTAGAGGGGGGACAGGTACTTCACTTCTCTGAAGACAGGAGAAAGAGCGATACAGCGGGTGACCCAAACCACCACCGAGGACCCAGACCACCACCAAGGAGTGAGAGGAGCAAGCCAGTAAGGAGCACGGCTTTTTTAAGACAAGGAGGGATGTCGGAGTGAGCGACCCAGACCACCAGAGCAACAGACCACCTCCGATGAGTGAGGAGAACAAGCGAGTGAGGAGTGGGAGTAGTGGACTCGAGGACTCTGAGCGAGCAACGAGGGAGACACCAGAAGCAAGAAAATAATCTCCAAAAAGAGCTGTGCATCACTTTTTTTTGTTGTGTTGCTTGTGCCTGCAAATTGCCCTTCCTGCAACTGAAGGACTGCCCAGAGTGCCTGACTGAGCCTGGAGTGGTAAAACTTAAGGTAAGAAACACTGTTGTTTTGTTTGGCATGTGGAGTTTGGGGGATGGTATGGTAGTGAAATTATGTATTTTTATTTGTTTTACAAGGGGCTGAAGGGGCTAATTTCCTGTGGTCAGTCATTCTCATTCATTGTGGTCAGGCCTGGCCAACTGATACATGTGTGTTCTGGTGGGCATGGGGCGGATGAGCCGGCCGGTCCAGAACAATTTTTTTCTTCATGTGTGCCAGTCTGGCAGGGCCGTGCCAAGCTCCAGTCACTTGTTGTTGATGGTCGGTGGAGGGTCAGGCCTGGCGGACTGGCCTACATGCAGAAAAAAAAATTGTTCTCACCTCGGGTGATAGAGGGCATGGGGTGGATGAACAGGCTGGCCCAGAACAATTTTTTCTGCATCTGTGCCAGTCCGGCAGGTCCGTGCCAAGCTCCAGTCGCTTGTTGTTGATGGTCGGTGGAGGGTCGGGCCTGGCGGACTGGCTCACATGCAGAAAAAAAAAATTGTTCTGGCTTCAGGTGATAGTGGGCATGGGGCGGACGAGCAGGCTGGTCCAGAACAATGTTTTCTGCATGTGTGCCACTCCGACAGGTCCATGCCAAGCTCCAGTCACTTGTTGTTGATGGTCAGTGGAGGGTCAGGCCTGGCGGACTGGCCCACATGCAGAAAAAAAATTGTACTGGCCTCGGGTGATGGTGGGCATGGGGCGGATGAGGAGGCTGGCCCAGAACAATTTTTTTTTTGCATATGGGCCAGTCCACCAGGCCCGACCCTTCACCGACCATCAACAACAAGCGACTGGAGCTTGGCACGCACCTGGCAGACTGGTACGCATGCAGAAAAAAAAATTGTTCTGGCCTCGGGTGATGGTGGGCATGGAATGGATGTGTAACATTGCTTAAAGAAATCAAGAATCGATCGTCAGTTTTATTTAATTGTAACAGTGCTTGCACAAATCAAGAATCAATCATCAATTTTATTTAATGTAACAGTGCTTGCAGGAAACAAGAATCAATCATCAATTTTATTTAATGTAACAGTGCTTCAAGAAATCAAGAATCAATCATCAATTTTATTTAATGTAACAATGCTTTAAGAAATCAAGAATCAATCATCAATTTTATTTAATTGTAACAGTGCT
The DNA here is from genome assembly GCA_016271365.2 of Neoceratodus forsteri. Classification (NCBI taxonomy): domain Eukaryota; kingdom Metazoa; phylum Chordata; order Ceratodontiformes; family Ceratodontidae; genus Neoceratodus; species Neoceratodus forsteri. The sequence goes on along the minus strand of CM057455.1, from coordinate 1,288,952,074 downwards.
TGCAAGAATCAATCAACATCAATATGTCTCAGCCAAATGCCAAGCGTCCGCGTCTGTCTCGTGAAGAGGCCAAACAGCTCCATCTTTCCTACACTGTGCGTGCCATTGATTGGGTCGCTCTGTATCCTGGCGATCTGTATGAGGATGGGGGGCCAGCTGTTCTGCAAGTTCTGCTGTCAAGCCGTGGATTATCTTCACAAGCATACAATCAACCTGCACATGAGAACACAAAAACATGTGGATCGGAAAGCTGCAGCAATGAAGAGAAAACAAGACGGTATGTATGTATACAGTATTTATACACAAGTGTCACATTTATCTTTCTGTGCATGGGTGAGTGTGTGGGTGGGTGTGTGGGTGGGTGAGTGTGTGTGTGAGTGGGTGAGTGTGTGTGTGTGAGAGTGGGAGTGTGTGGGTGAGTGTGGTGGGTGGGTGGGTGAGTGTGAGTGTGTGGGTGAGTGTGAGTGTGCGGGTGAGTGTGAGTGTGTGGGTGGGTGGGTGAGTGAGGTGAGTGAGGTGGGTGGGTGGGTGTGTGGGTGGGTGTGAGTGGGTGTGTGAGTGAGTGTGGGTGGGTGGGTGTGTGTGTTGGGTCTATCACTTTTTTACATTACCTTTTTCCCACTTTACAGGCAGTACCAGACAACGACAGCAGTCACTGGCATCTTGTTTATCGAGAGCAACATCAGCCGCTGAGGATCGTAAAGAATTTGTCCTGGACTTCGTAAGATGCCTGACACATGCAGACATTCCTCTGGAAAAGCTCCAGCCTTGAACAGTTCCTCTGCAAATACACAAAACATGGTGGAAGTCTTCCTGGGTCCGCACAGCTACGCTCTACATACCTTCAGGAACTTCGCCCAAAGCATGAGGACTATGTAAGAAAGCTGGTTGAAGACACTGACCTCTACTTAATATTGGATGAAACTACATATGCCTGTGGACGTAGCATTTTTGGAGTTCTGGCACAGCCTCTGACAAGGGTCAATGAACAGCCGGTGTTGATAGGACTTGAGTTTTTGGATCGTGTGAATCACACCACTGTCTCCCAAGCTGTGCTTCGTATTTTAAATGAGAATGGCATAAATTTTGACAAGGTGTTTGCAATTGCCACAGACAGTGCCAGCTATATGCAGAAAGCATTTAAAACTATTCTTTCCTGCATATTCCCGAACGCTGTGCATGCAACTTGTATTGCACATTTGCTAAATTTGGTTCTGGAACTCTGGTCCACAGTATTGGAAGACCTTAATACTGTGGTCAACTTGATCAAAACGGTTTTCTGTCAGAGCCCCCTGTGGCACCATCAATATTTAGAATTTCTAGAGGCAAAGGATGACATTGTTCCAAAGATGCCTGTATATGCTGTGCTGACCTGCTGGTGCTCCTGGGTAAAGGCAGTCGATTATCTGGCTGACTATCTGCCTCACGTGGCAGACTTCATAAAAAATACTTCATCAAATGCAGCTTCATTTAAAAAACTCAAAATGGTTTTGTCAAGTAGGCTTGATGTGCTTGTAGCACAAGCCACATTTGTGTCGGAACACTCTAGTGAGCTTGTGCAACTCATCGAAGAGCTGCAGGCAACAACGGTACCCCAAGGGCACAGAAATTTTTCACGACTGAATCACCTACACTTATTTTTAGATTTCTGTGCCACAGCTGGCATAGACGAATACAGGCCTAAGACTGTGGAAAAACTCTCAGTGTGCCAAGAGGGTGAGAGAGCTGCCTGTGTCTATTTATTCCAACAAGTGATGTTGGAGAGCAGTCAAAAACTGGACAATGTCATCAAAGGACACCCCTCAATGTATGTTTTTCAGGCAGCCCGTGTCTTTGATCCGTTACAACTTCTTATGCTGGACAAACAAAAAGACAGCTATATCACTGGCATACCGGGGCTTGCAGACATTTCACCCTTTGAGTGGCATGCTTATACGAATGATGCCAAGTCAGTACCACCAGCCTTTGAAATTGCAGCCTGGTGGGAGTCTCAGTCACCATCGCTGGGCAAACTGGCAGCCTTTGGCAAAACGTTACACTTGGATGCCTGTCAGCACTGTCGACATAGAAAGAACATTTTCTGTTTACACAGACCTTCTGAAGGACAATAGAAGAACTCTAAAAGAAAATAATGTAAAATTGCTGTTAATGCTAAAATACAACAAACATTTTTAAATATTGCTGAATATTATGCTTGAATTATTTCAGTTGGTTGTGCAAACCAAGCAGAAGACTGGAGTTTCAGAAGGAGGTTAAGGGCATTGAGTTCACACAGTATACTAGTGGAGACTGTGGGAATCCAATCCATGTCTGCCAGATATACTACACTGGGCTATACAGACAGCCCAAAATGTACTTTTTAGTAACTGTTTTCTTCTGGTTCAAGATAGGGGGACCTCGGTGACAGCAAAAATTGGGGAACAAATTATGTAACTTTTTGTGCATGTGTAAAAGTGTTCATTTTTTATGTGTTTGGCTGGGGTTATGCATTTGGGATGGAGTTTCTAATTGTTCTTTTTATATATATATTTTTTTGTAATAGTTTTATAGTGGGTGGATTGTGTAAAATGTGGTGTTTGCAAAGAATAAAGTGTGTGTGCTTTTAAAATAATGTGTGGCTTTTTGTATATCAAAATCTGAACTATTTGACTAATATAAGCGTCCGCAACTTTACGCAATTTTGACCCCAAAAGTCCCGCAAGTTTGTCCACATTTCTCTGCAATTTTCCAGTGCCCCTGTTCATGAGCAAAGGTCCTAAAATGCCAGTGCTGAAAATTTTGTGATGAAAGTCCATAAAATGACTGTGTTACAAGCATGCGTTGTGCTGTTTCCATGCACCCTTGTAACTTGGCAAATTTGCAATATTTTCATGCCAGATTTTCAACACTGGCATTTTTTCACACCTCCTTATGAACAGTATAGCTGTCATTTTTCACATCTTGCCCAAAATGTGTTTTCACACCTGTGGCACACAATGGCGTGGTCACTGTGGGAAATCAACTTTTGGGACAGATTAACAAAATCATAGTGCCACTGTTCATGAGGGGAGATACCAAAATGCCTCTGTTGAAAATGTGGTTAAAAAAATCCCAAAAATAATTGGGTTACAGATGTCTGTTGCTCAGTTTCTATGCATGCTCATGACTTTACCAATTTTTCATATTTTCACTCCAGATTTTCAACGTTGCCATTTTTACACCTCCTGATGAACAATACAGTTGTGATTTTTCACATCCTGCCCAAAATGTGTTTTTGTGCCTGTGTCAACAAAAGCATAGTCACTGTGCAAAGCCACCTTTCAGCTAACAAACTGATAGTGCCACTTTTCATGAGGTGGGGCCACAAAAAAGCCCATGTTTAAAATTTGCAGTGAAGATACCAACAAACGCCTATGGTGTTAGGGTTTCCAACTGTTACACCCCACCCTGTAGAGACTGATAGGCACCAGGGGTGTGCCTTGGGATCATTGGCTGTAATGCTCATGCCATTCCACCCCACCCCCACCCTGCAGCCAGTGACAGGCATCGAGGTGTGCCTTGGAGTGTTCAGCCCTTAAGTTCACCCCATTCTCCTATGCTGCACCCATCTCAGCATATTGCCTCATGGAATGGTATAAGTATAAGGCCCAAAGACCCCAAAGTACATCACAACACTTGTCAGTGTCTACAGGGTGGGGTGAGGTAAAAATGGCATGAGTGTTATAGCTGATGACCCAAAGGCACACCCCAATGCCTGTCAGTCTCTGCAGGGTGGAAGTGGGGTTGGTTTCAATTCAGTACTTCACTGCCATTCCTATAATGCATTCCTAACTCCTGCACTACCAATGCCAATGCCAGTGAGATAACATTCGGCATTGACAAATGTTTGTTTATATTCCGCTGTTCACAACACTGTCTGTCAGCCCTGACATACTGTATACTGCTACTCCCACATATTTTTTGAAACTTTCTGTCCTGATTAAATCATTTATTTCCTTTAGCCTGGTTTACTCAATCACTCTTATTGTCCTTCCATGTTTCTGGCACTTGATAATGTTGAGTTCCTTATTTTTTTAGAATGCATTCTAACTCAGTTTTCTTATGTTTAGGCTATGGGCATTTATAAGCAGTACTTTAAATTGTAATTTCTTTCTGGTACTCTTCAGCTCTTCAGAAACAATTTTTGTTCCACCATTTGTAGTTAGTACATTTTCATTTGGTGTGGTATTTTTTTCCAAGTAGCCTCCCTTCCAAGCATCTTACTTTAAATAGTCCTGCAGTTTTGTTTTCCACTGTTCCTCATCTTCCCTCAATCCCTCTTCATTTATAAGTCCTGGAACTTACACTTATGGCACTGAAGTAGCATGACTTGTCATGAAATAAGGGGCAGACATGACAGACCTAGAGTCTGATCTTGAATTATTATGTCACTAATTGTTAGCATTTGGGGTGTAAAAGTAATTAAATTGATTTCTGACATCATTAGAAGATGAACAGTACAGTATACTCCACTTAAAGGGGATGCAGTTAAACAGGATGTTCACTTAACTGGGACGTCCTGCTGGGCACAGAATTTGATGCAAATGTTATCCTATGAGACTGTTGTCTCTTTAAATGGGATGATCATTCCATTTAAATGGGACAATTAGTGATTCAAGTGCCCTATTGTCTTCACCTTGCTGCAGCCATTAGAAAGCAATTAGCGGCCACCTAAGTTTTGAGGCTACACAAGATCAGCTACCAACAGGTGTTAAATCATTTATCCAGGGCTTCAGCATGGCTGCCAAATGTGATGATCTACCTCTTAGTCAAAAAGTCAAAGTTTCAGAATCCTTACAAGAGCCAAACACCTCTCTTGCAATAATATAAATTGCTTCTGTGAGGCTGGTTTCCTGTCTGATGCTGAGACAGGGTTGCTGGGAGGTGCACCAGCTGCTGTTAGAGCTCTTTGTTGACTATAACATGGGAGAATCAATGTAATGACAAATCTCTGTGGAACTGATCTGTGACTCACTGAAGACAGATAATATGGAAGGAGAAGATGCATAAGATTGTGACCCAGACCCACCCACAAGATCAGTCACTAACAAGGAGGCCCTGGAATGTATTTCTACACTCCGTGACTGGAGTACCACACTGGATCAAGTCAAGGAGCAAGATATGCTGTTCAATTTTGAGAGCCACATCCTGAAAAAGACTTACGAAGCTTCACATCAATGCCGAATGACTGATTACTTGTGCCCAGCAAATAAGTGATTTGCTAGCAAGTTGCTAGCTGCTTTTTAAAGGTTTTAACTGCATGAGTGAAATAAAGTTTTGCCCACACTACGAAGCCACTTGCTCACTGAAGAGCTGTAATCACTACAGTTACTACTGTTTACTTGTTTTATGTTTGTTTGAGTTGTGTTACTGTTGTACAGTACTTCCTTTTATGGTTTTTATGTGGATTTGATTTGTAGGCTGTTGTTCTGCTTCATTTAGAGAGTATGTCATTACAAGTATAGCACTTCCCTTAAAGGGGATGTTCACTTAAAAGGGATGATTGGCATGCCACAGAGCAGTCCCCTTTAAGCGACTTCTACTGTACTACTGACATTATTACAGTTGTCCTTATAAAGACAGGAATTACATACAAACAATAAGACAACACACATGAAATTAGTTTTTAGTTTATTTTTTTATTACTTATAAAATCCTTTAGGTAGTGCCTGTTTTCAAAGGGTTTAGCATCAAATGAAACAACAATAATACATGTTAAATCGATTGATACAAAGCAATAACAGTAGAGAAGTCAGAGAAATACAAAACAACAGTAGTGAAAGGTATAAAACAATACATTACAATCTTGTCACTTACATTATGGCGTCTTCAAATAAGGAGCAGAGTCATAATAATCGAGTTACATGACAGTCGTTCAGTAGCAAAAAGTGCCATAACATTGTTTAGCTCAGCGATGATAGAGACCTATCATTTAAAGCAGTTGAAGGTTCCAGTAGGGAAGAGGGAGGAGAGCAGTGAAGTCTTGAAAAGATGCCTGTGTTTCCAATCATAATCCACTGGTAGCAATTGTACAAAGCGTAATAATAGGTAATTTTAGAGAGGTCCAGATTAAAATTATTTGCTCAGTTACAAAAGAGAATCCACTTTATTTAGTACCATTTTTGATGATGTAGTCAGCAGAGAGAGTACCATAAGCTTTAGCCCGCACTCTCAGTTGTGAAGGGTGGTGGTGCAAAATGGGTGAGGCACACTGTGCTATAATGTGCCAACACCCTTTGTGCTGTACACAACAAATCTTACTAGCCACAAGATGGACAAGCCTCCCCCCCGACAAAGTCACAGTGCAAAATAGAAATATACAAATTGTGGACAGAAAAGGACTGCTTGACCCACCCAGTCCTCCCAAAGATTTCCTACACATTGCACCTCTGCAAAACCTAACAGGTACCCAGGGTCCCTCATCCATCCCTGTTGTTGTATCATTATGCCCATATGTCTAGTCCATACATGCATGAAGCCTGCACACACCACGGGTCAAGAGGGCTGGAAGAGCCTTCCCTCTGCTGGACTGCATGGCAAGATCGCCCCCACCCCCCGGACTGCTGTAGGGGTCATTGAAGCTGCACCGCACACCGCGGGTCGAGAGGGCTGAAAGAGCCTGCCCTCCCCTGGACTGCACTGAGAGATCATCCCTCACCCCCTGGACTGCTGTAGGTAGGAATTGAGCAAGGAGCAGGGCAAGGCTCCTGTTGAAAGGCATGTTGTTCTTTGCGCCAAACAACTTTCAAATATGGAGCTGTAACAAAGGACCCTATTATACGCCTTAAGAGTCAGCACAGCACTACAGATAGTTTTTTTCTCAACCATTTTCTGTAATTTAACTACAGTTTCCCTGCTACATACAAGTTTTCTTAAGAGTTTTGAAGTTAGCAAGTGAAATCTCTGTTGCAAAAAGTTTCCATAAGGAGTCTAATTTAATTAGTGAAGTCCCTGCTGCAAACAAGTTTCCTTACTGCTTGAATTTGCTTAGTGAAAGCTCTGTTGCAAACAAGTTTCCATAAGGAATTTAATTTAATTAGTGAAGTCCCTGCTGCATACAAGTCTCCTTACAGTTTGAATTTGCTTAGTGAAAGCTCTGTTGCAAACAAGTTTCCTTAAGGAGTTGAATTTTATTAGTGAAATCCCTGCTGCAAGTAGACTCGCTTAGAGAAATTCCAGTAAGTCCTTTGTCCTTACCTGGCCCTGTCTCTAAATCCACAGCTTAAAATCTCTCCCCGTCTCCTCACCTAGTGGTTGTTGAAGCTGCACTGCACACCATGGGTTGAGAGGGCTGGAAGAGCCTGCCCTTCCCTGGACTGCATGGCGAGATCGCCCCCCATCCCCCGGACTGTTGTAGGTAGGAATCGAGCAAAGAGCAGTGCAAGGCTCCTGTTGAAAGGCATGTTGTTCTGCCCCACCGGCACTGTGCGCCAGCTCCCCACCACCCCCACCACCACCCTTGGTCAGCTCTCTAATTTATATACATAGTCACGTGTGGTGCAGAACCAATCAGCCCACTTTCCCACCTGCAGGTCATATTCGTTGAACACTAGGGGTATCCTGCCTTCCAGCACTTGTCTCCCTTCCTTCATTCCATACAACAATATGTCTCTAGTAGTATTCTGTATACTTGCATTACTCCTCATGATCCTGTCCTTCCCTGCAAAGAATCTCTCCAGCACCACTGTAAGTGCACATCTGCCAGAATCGCAGCCTTCTCAGGCACATCCCCCCACTGCTCATAGCCCTCCCATTTGTTTTCCGCTCACCACTAATGCACCTCACATGCTGGATCACCCCACCACCCCCCCCACACCCACTACCGACGCCCACCCCCCTGCCCCCTGTACACAATGGAAGGTGGTCCCTCTCTGTCCTGGCCATACCTGCCCTTAATTCCCTACCCATCCCCTGCACTCCCCCCCAGATCCTTTCATCTGCCCAAACACCTGTACCACAAACGCCGTAGTCTTTTTCTTCATCTCATCACCTTACTCCTCATGCTCTCTGGTAATGCCCACCCCAACCCTGGACTGGTACCCGCTACCCCTCCATCGCCCCTTACTGGACATGGCCTCCACATTGCCTCTATGAATATCTGCAGTCTCCCAAGAAAGACTGCTGCACTCCAGTGTTGGGTCTCCCAACACACAGCCAACATTCTTGCCATAGTGGAGACCTGGCTCTCCCAGTCAGCTCCAGACTCTGCTGTCTCCCTCCCTGGCTTCACCCTTTTTAGAGAAGATTATGTGGGTAAGCGTGGCGGTGGGTGTGCAGTCTACCTGCGTGACTCCCTCCTGGGTCATGCACTACCTACCCCCAAGCTCGACCACGGGCCCAAGCCATCACCCTAAAAATCACCCCTGACCCGGGCCATGGCCCTCTTTACCTCACAACCATCTACATACCCCCACGGGCACAAAGTCTAGCTATCTGCTCTCTCACTGACAATCTCTCTACCCTGCCACACAAGGCTGAACAGCTTGTCCTAGGAGACCTCAACATCAACTGGCTTAGCCCCACTACAACACACATTAAGGGCAACTTCACAGCCCTTGACCTCTCTCATTTAGTCACTCAGCCCACAAGATTTAACCAATAAAGTGGGACCAGCTCCCTCCTAGATATAGTACTCTCAAACTGCCCACACAAAATCAAGTCTGTTAACATCCTAGCCAACTCCCTTAGTGACCACTCACCAATTCTCTGCTTCTGGTCCTCCCCAACACTCAATCCTGCATACAAAGCCATCTCCCATCACCACTTCCACCCTGGGGCCTTAATAAGCTAAAGCAGTACCTTGCCCAGCTCAACTGGTCCCCGATCTCCCTCGCAACAGATATAGATACTGCTCTAGCCTTCCTCACCAGTGCCTTCTGTAAGGCCTGTGACATCTTTGCCTCGTCACCAACACCCACCCCAAGAAACACAATGCTGCCTGGATTTACCCCTCTCTGATCCAGCAACTGACGCAGCGGGATAACCTGTGGCACATTGCTGTTGAGTCCACAAGGACAGCTGACAGGCAAGCCTACAATGCCACTCACAACCAATGCACCTGGGCCATAAGACAAGCCAAGACCATTTACTATCAAGCAGTCTTGACCTCATCCTGGGGCTCTGCCTGAGCTTTCTGAGATAACATAAAGGAGCTTAATGGGAAGACCCGCTCTCCCCCCCCCCTTCTCAGATGGTTATTAGTGGCACAATTAATACTGACCTACCACATGTTGCTGACTGCCTCAACACAACATTTTCTGACCTAAGTGCAGTCCTTACTGCCCACTTCTTTGACCCTATCCATGCATCCAACCACCCAGCTTTTTCCTGACCCCCATTTCTCTTCAGGACCATCTCTCCCCATGACACCAAGCCACTCCTTCTAAAAGCCCTCTCCTCCCACAACCTGAGCTGTGACCCCCTTGACTCCAGGATACTCCGCCAACACTTGATGTCATGTTAGCCCCCCTTCCTGACCTTCTTAACCGATCCCTATGCCTCGGCCAATTCCCAAGCGCATGGAAGTTGGCTGAAATTACCCCTATCCATAAAAATGGAGACCACACATTACCAAACAATTACAGACCTATCTCCATCCTCCCCAAAGCCATGGAGAAAATAGTATCCACCCAACTCATGGATTACCTATCCAAGTACAACATACTATGCCCAGAGCAGCATGGCTTCTGCCCTGGTCACAGCACCACTTCAGCCCTATTGGAGTTCTCCCACAAAATAAACTCTGCACTTGATGCTGGGGAGATCGCCGGGGCAGTGTTCATTGACCTATCCATGGCCTTTGACACTGTGTGTCACCCACTAATGCTTGACTCCCTCTGTCAGCTGGGCTTCTCATCTGACCCTCTGGCCTGGTTCACCAGTTACCTCTGGGATAGATTCCAATGGGTCAAATTAAATGGTATCCTATCAACTGCCCTACCAGTACGCTCTGGAGTCCCTCAAGGCTCCATCCTGGGTCCCACATTGTTCAGTCTCTTTTTAAGCACCCTCCCCAGCTCCTGCACAGGCAAAATGCTTCTATACACCGACAACGCAGTCCTCGTCACCCCACACCCCAACCCACTCACATGCCAGAGCTCCCTGCAACTCACCTTCAGCCAAGCTGAAAAGTTGTTCCTCGACCATCGTCTGGTTCTGAACCTCAAGAAGACAAAATCTATGATTTTTGCACACTGCCAAAGTAACTCCAGAAATGCTCCCCTTCGCATGGTTCCCAGCACCCTCCACCCCCTTGAACAGGTATCAACATACAAATACCTGGGCATCACCTTCGACTCAACTTTCTCCTTCCATGCCCATCTTAACTCTTTGTCCTCTGCCATGAATGTCTGGATTGGACTCCTCTACCACCACAAAAACTGCCTCCCTGAGTTTACCCTACGGCTGGCTATCACATCCTCCATCCTGTCTTTGGTTGGTTATGGATTCCCTACCTATGCAGCTGCTGACCCCACTGCCTTCACCAAAGTTCAGACCTCTTTCAACAAAGCCTGCAGGCTCCTGACCAGTGCCCCCAGCAAAACTCACACATGCCAGCTCTAATCCACCTCTAATATACTCACGTTTGAAGAATGCCTGCAATACCACACCTGTATACTGGCAAAAAAGGCTCTACTTAGGCTCTGCCCCCCAGGAGTCACTACACCCGTTCAATGGGCCTCCCATTCGGTCATCACCCGCAATACTACCAAAGCCACCTTCCATGTGCCTAGAGCTAGGACCTCGCTCGCCCAAAGGTCTTTTCACCACAGAGCACCTTCTTGGTATAACTCCCTCCCCACGCACATTACAAACATCTCCAAAACTGGCCCCTTCAAAATCGCCCTGGGCAAACACTTCACTAACAATTGGAGCTGTAAATGCCCATTATAGGGCTTTCTAACAGTGCAGTTCAGAACCAATCTGTCTCTTATAGTATTACGTATGTGCTAGTTTACTTAGAATAGCTTGTTGTAGCCTGTACACCACAAACTCTAACCTGCATGCTCCACTGGGACACTAAATGGCTCAGTTTTGTATGCTCTTCTGTATCTCACCTATTTTGCTCACTGAAATGCCTTGCTTTGTATGGTCTTTTGTATCTCACCTGTATTGTTCTCCACTGTCTTGCTTCACAAATATTTTGTCTCCCCTCCCTGTGACGAGGTGCCTTTGTAAATAAGTCTTTGACTCAAAGGTTTGTAAATCCGACTTGTGAATTAAATGAATAAACATTCTAGCCTCCACCATTTCTGCTGACAGTTGATTCCATGTGTCCATCACCCTCTCAGTGAACAAATATTTCCACACATCACTCTTAAACCTGCCACATTCCAACTTTATTGCATGTCTTCTAGTGTTGGTGCACATCTTCACTTGTAAGAGGCTCTCCCCATGCACTCTGCTTACTCCTGTGAGGTACTTTAAGGTCCCAATCATGTCACCCTTCCCTCTCCAGTTTACCATAGTGTATTTGTTGAGGTCTTTCAGCTTCTCCTCATAGGTTTTTCCATGCAACCCCTGTACCATCTTGGTTACCTCTTCTCTGCACCACTTCCATCCTGTCAATGTTCTTCTAGAGGTGTGGCCTTCAAACCTGTGCACAGTACTGCAGGTGGGAGATTACCAGCGAGTTGTACTGTGGCAGCACATCCTCCCTCCTTCAGCTAGTGATGCCTCCACCATACCACCCAGTATCCCACTAGCCCTGCCCATGGTATTGTCACATTGTCCTGCCACTTTGAGGTCCTCTGATATGACAACCCCTAGGTCCCATTTTTGTCTAGTAATTACCACCCTCACCCCATCATGTACTCCACTCCAGGGTTTCTGTGCCCTAGGTACATGATTTTGCACTTCTTGGAATTGAACCTCAGCTGATATGCCCTTGACCACTCTTCCGGTTTCCCCATATCTCTCTACATTGTCTCTACTCCCTCCTGGGTATCTACCCTGTTGAAGATTTTAGTGTCATCTGCAAATAAGACCTTACCCTATAATTCCTCTGCAATGTCCCCTATGAAGACATTAAAGAACACTGGTCTTAGCACCAAACCATGTTGTACCCCACTGGTAACCCTCTCTGCCCAGTCACTGGACTGTGTGCCATTTACTGTTACTCTCTGCCTCCTATTGTTTAGCCAACTGCATACCAAATTTACCACTGTGTCTCCCAGCCTCAAATTGGTGAGCTTCTTGAGGGACCCCCTGTGTGGCCTTGCTGAACTCTAGACAGGCCACATCTACTGCCCTCCCTGATCTATCTTCTTGGTTACTCCGGCAATGAACTATATCAGATTTGTTTGGCATGGCTTTCCCCCGCGAGAACATGTGCTGCTTATAGTCCTGAAGCCCATTTGATTCCAGGTACTCAACAAGTTTCACCTTTACTAGGGTCTCCATCAGTTTCTCCACCACTGAACTTAGACTAACAGGCCTGTAGTTGCAACATTTCTCCCTGATGCCACTCTCGCACAGAGGGACCATGCTAGCCCTTCTCCACTCATCTAGAACCACTCCTAATTCCAGCATGCTGTTGAACAAGACTGCCAGTGGGGAAGCTAGCTCCTTCTTGGGCTCCATTAATACCCTGGAGTTTAGCCCATCTGGTCTCATAACCTTATCTATTTTCAAGGCAGAAATTCTTTTTAGTACCCTCACCTTAGAAAAGGAACTTGTGTACACCCCACCTCTATCTTTTCTCTTACCAGGTGGACTGTCACCACCACCCTGCACTGTGAAAAAACAAGCTCACCCCACTCTTTCTGCAAAATAATATTTCCTCATTTCCTTTTTTTTAACATATTTTTTACATTGCTCTGGACAAGGCAGGGACCTCCTTCCTCCCCAGCAAGCTTGCCCATATACTGTTTGGCCAAGAACCTGCAACCTATCTGTTCAGGACTGCCAGCCCACCCGTGACACACTGCACCACTGTGCTGCCCCCTGGCTCCCGCTGGCAAATATCTCCTTACTCTCCACCTGGTTAATCTGTTTCAGAAACTTGAAGGTCCCTATCATATTTTCCCTTTCTTTTCTGGTTTCAAGTGAATATATGTTCAGTGCCATTGGCCAGTCCTCTTGGGATCTGCCCTCCTGTCATCGTATGCTGTACCTTCTCTGCCTTGTCCTTGACCTTTTTTGATGGGGACTCCAGAACTGGGCACAGTACTCCTGGTGGGGCCTCACCAATGACCTATACAGTGATAACAGTACCCCCTGCCTTCTCCTGGGCAGAACACCTGCCGTGGATCAGTATGCACATGATCCCAGTGTTTTTCTTGCATTCTACTGTTGAACTCTCTCCCAGTGCACCCAACATTGAGGTACCATTGCTGAAGGCCTATTACTTTGACTGGTTTGTTTAAGGGAGTAACTAATGATGACTCTTATGTCCCTTTCCTGTTAAGGGGGGACAAGAACAAGTGCTAATGCAAGCAATAATAATAAAGGAGGAAAGGCAAGAGTTAATGCAAGCAGTGATAATAAAGAAGTTGCTGGTTTCCCCCAGTGGTAACCTACCACCCTCTAATTACAAGTAGTTTGAAATTAAATGAGCAGTTCCATGTCCCACTGGTGTACTAGTAGTCCCAAAGTCCTTATTAGGAGCTACTGTAGTCTTTACTATGTGCACAAAGGTGGCTAATGTTGCAGATACAAATGGTGCAGTTCCAGTGGATGCTGGGAATTCCAAATTCCTTTTAAATGACAAGCCATTTATTATTCTTGATTGGTTGTGGAAAAGCTAATTGTTAGGCATAGTTCTAAGTTAGCCATCAATGATCTACAGTATCTACAGTATATGCCCCAATATAACTACAATAGCTGCAGGGCAGGGCTCTGATTAAGTTCTCAAAACTGGAACTTATTATGCTGCAAGATCACTCACTCTGCAACATCCTCCTTGGTGATCTAGGTGGCTGATCAGCTGAACACTGACTGGTGGGCATACCGCATGTCATGCAGAAATCATTCTTCTGCAAACAATTCCTAAATGGTTCACCTACCATGGGGAGAGGGGGACTTTTCTTTACCTACCACCAGGATAGGCAGTCACACAGGGCTGCTGTGACCTTACCCACTACTTGGACAAATACTAGTAACAGAATCTGCACAGGAAGTCAGCTGTCCTCCCTCACTGAATTGGAGCTTTAGCAAGGCAACATTAGTACAGGCACTAAAACTATTTTAATATGAACATACAAAATTGCCAGCAGATAAAGGCATTATGGTCTATTGAGTCTGCTCTATTGTGCAGCTTGCAGCCCTTATACTGCAGCTGCCCTCCCCTCCCCCTTACCCTGCCCCATCCCCTTTTGAAGTAGCCTATTGTTCTACAGGATACTACTTCTGCAGGCAATGCATTCCACCTAGCCACCACCCTCTCCATAAAAAAGTATCCTCTCATTTCCCTCCTGAACCAACCACCCTCCAATCTCAGATCATGGCCTCAAGTGTCTCTCCTCCCCCCTTAACCTGAAAAGCCCCTCCATTCCTGTATTGTTTATTTTTCATGTACTTGAAGGCTTCAATCATATCTCCCCTATTTCTTCTCTCCTCCAGGGAGTACATGTTCAACTCCCTCAGCCTGCTCATGTAGGGTAAGTCCCCCAGCTCCTGATCATCATTGTTGCCCAGCACTGCACCCCGCTCCAGTAACCTAATGTCCTTCTTTAGGTATGGGTGCTAGTTCTGCACACAGTACTCCAGGTGTGGCCTAACCAGTGACCAATATAGCAGCAGGATCACCTCCCCCCTCCTGGACGATATACCTCTGGCAATACAGTACAACCCAGCATCCTATTGGCCTTTGCACTTTAATCCTAAGTACAGATTTCAGGCTGGAATCAACTGAAAATCTGAGCTATAAAAAGCATGTCTGTACTTTTCTCTGTCTCAAGAAAATCTGAAATGGTGGTCTAAGTTTCTTGGGCAATCTACAGGTGTTCCACTTCTCAAGTGTTAGTGTCTATTGGCTATGGCAATCACCTGGAGCAAAAGGAGATCTCTCATTTATCCACTTGTGGTGCTGTAACAAAATGCAATCCACTTCCTACTGCCCTGTCTTGTATTACAAGGCTTTGCTGCCCATAGTTGGAAAATGGTCAGACACAAGTGCCTAACCATCGCCTCACAACTTCTGATCCATAGATTGTGCAACATAACCACTGCTGCATATTGTTGGATCTCTCAAATGGTAATTCACAACATGGCACAACACCTGGCAAAGGACACAGTGTGGACCACCATTAATACGCAGTCCCAAACAAGGCAATGCATACATGAGGACACATCTGATTGTCAAGGGACCAGGTTCTGCAACTGCTCATTCATACCAAGGTAGAGATTAAGGTTCATGTGTAGGAGTGATGTTCATCAAGGTGTGCCTTAGACATAGCAAGCTGACCCCTGACTCATCCACTGAGTTTTAATCACATTGCTTACACAGTTTTTTTAATGACATTTGTTAGGTGTCTGGCCAATATCAGAAACAAACAGAATCCTGTGCCCCCAATGCTACTCTAAATAGCATGCAAATAATTTTGAAGTCATTCTGCTTTCTTATTGTCTTTCTTTCTTAATTCCATGATTTTAAAAGGGATTCTTGGGGCTTGATTTTCAGACAGCCTGTAGATTGCTGAAATTTGCGGTGATCTATGGCTGTGGCAAACTCCAGGTATGTCGGGGACTCTGCTCCCTGTTTCATAAAACAGGGGGTCACTGCACCAAACACCTGGGAGTTGCTGCAGCTGCAAGGTTTCACCACTCATTGGGTACACCAGCAGGGTTTGATGGAGGGATCTACCCCTCCAACCTGGCACAGCCCTAGATAACCTGCGGATGTCAGGGGGGTAGCAATGCCTGGAAGATTGGTATTGGAGGCTGATGTAGCCTTGGTAATGCCATGGAGGGCAAGGAGGCACAGTGGTAGTAGGAGGAACATGTGGAGGCACCCAGTGGAGGTGCCTTACTGGTTGGCACTAGAGATGTTGCAAAGTAAAACTTTGCAGGCAAATTTCCGGCAGAGATGAAAATTCACACTTCACAGAGCTTCACAAAGCTTTCCCACATCTGTAAAACTTTGACTTCACCCGAATTGTGAAGTTTTTACCATGAAGTATGTAATTTTGCCCACAAAGTACAGAATTCATGGGCAAAATTCCGCACTTTGAGGCAAATTTCATTTTGAGTATCCGGAATTTCACAAATTTTGTGAATTGACTTTCATGAATTGCACGAAGTTCACACATTTTGTGGACTTCGCCCAGCTCCAGTTGGCACATAGCCAAATGAACTGGGTGGGGGGGTACAGCCAGTCCAGCATGACCCAGCCCCTTGGGCAGCAGCCCTGGCACATGCCCCAAAGGACCCATAGTCCCTGGCATTGTAGTTGGGCAGTCACTGGCCTCCACAAGAGGGGACTCCATACCTGCAGAATGGCGTGGTGCCTGGGGCATGTCCCTGACCACCAAATGCACCTTGCAACTTGCACCCACTATCACTTGCCATCTATATGGGACTGTGGATATTGTGGTGTGATTGCCAGGGGTTCAATAAACTGGGGTCTGGGCCATGCTGGTGTGGCCATGGCCCCATACCCATACTGTTTAATTGTATACCAACTCACAGCCCTCCTCCATCAATTGCCTCCACATGTCCCTTCAATGGCTACCGTGCCCCCCTCGACCCTTGTGGCACCACCAGGGCTCCATTGGTCCCTGTTCCCCAGCTTCCAGGTATCCCCCCATTCACCTCCCTGAGAAATAATTGTGCAGGACCCTTACACCACCTCCTAGCTGGTCTACAGTTAGCCCATACTTGAGACCATGGTGGGGCTTCTGGAATTCCAAATAAGGGGATGGTACAGCCCCACTGTGGCACAAACACAAGGGCACTTATGCCACAAGGGTGATGCAGGGCAGTTTCAGCACACAGCAACCCAATTTTGACACAGCCTGCATTCAGAAATCGGGACTGACACAAACTATGACACAAGGTGCCACTTGTTTCATAGCCATTTGATGCAGGCACCTTGCATCATAGATTTCAGTTTGAGAATCGAGCCCTTGGTCTTATAAATTAGCCAAGTTGAGAAATATTGTATTTCTTTTTTTTTATTATTATTATGCTTTTTGCCACAATGTCAGACCTCTGAAAGGCTCAGCACACAAGTCCCTTGCCCTCCGCACACCCCTGAGACTTACCTGGAATGGCAATCCACCCAGGCTTACCCCTCTCTGTGAAGCCATCAGACGGCATGGCCCTCATGAATGACTGGTCAGGAATCCTAGTGGGAACACCACCGAGAGTGCCTCCCAGGCTTTCCATCCCACCCCCAGGCTGGACATCATAACCAAACCATACAGATGGAAACTCATCCCTCAGGTGCTGGCCAAGCATTCTAGAGGGTGGCATGGAGCCAGAAAGGTGAGACATCCTGAGTGGAGCTGCCCACGTTTTTTGAAGTAAATGGAGAGCTCCCTGGGAAGCATGACATGCAATGATGTAATGTGAAATGCGTGACATCAGGCATGCCTCCCTGACAACTTGGTTCTGGCAGCTGTAGTCCCCTGGCCTCTGCCAGGGGTCAATCACATGCTAGTTGCTCTTCCCTCCTCCCACCCAGAGGAGGAAAGAAGTCCCTAGGACACCCAATCCTCCTCCCCTCAGCTAGCCCTCTGATGCTCTGAGTCTGTATCTGAACCAGGGGTGTGGGTGTCACAGACAGAAATCCAACTGCTGCACTGGTTGACCAGCTGTGTACTGTGTTTCTAATGAAAGAGTCCTGGTATCAACGTATTTAAAAGAGAATGTTGCTCAATTATTTGCTACTTGCTTTGATAACATCTTTTTTCTTTTCAAGTCAGTGAAGAGACTGATGATCCATCAAGTCTGCCCATATTATACTAACTCACCCCCAACCTAGTGTCATGGGGGTTCTCCCTCTGCCACCCTTCCAAAACCCCTCCCTCACCAGTACTCCGCGTGAGACTATGAGTCCTCGTGTTCTATTCTAGCCATATTAGAACCCACTTAGGCTACCTGTTCCCACCACTTCTGCCAGCAATCTGTTAGATGGCTCCACCACCATCTCAGGGAAGCAGAGTGTCCTCACATCCCTCCTGAATTAACCCCCCCCACCAACCTCCAGTCGTGTTCTCTTGTGAAACTTGCTCCTAAATCTAATAAACAGGTCTTTCACTTTTCACCCTGCTTATACCCATCAGAAACTTTTAAACTCTGTTATGCCCCATATCACATCTGGCCTCCAAAAAGTACATGTTCAAGGCATCCATCAATTCCTCACATGATCTGCTTTGCTAGCCCTGGATCATTTTGGTGACCTTTCTTTGTACTGACTCCAGCCTGTCTGTGTCATTTCTTAGGTGAGAGCTCCCAGACTGGACACAGTATTTTAGGTGGGGCCCTCACCAACAATCTGTATACAGGCAGTATCATTTAGCTTCTCTTACTACCAAAACCTCTCCTGATCCACCCCAGCATCCTTGATGCTATACTGTATGCCTTATGCACTGGCTGGTTTGCCTGAGGGAGTCACTGATGATGACTACCATACCTCTCAACTGCTATGACTTTTGTATAGCGATATGATTTTTACACTCTAACTTTCCCTTGCTCCTCAAATGTTTACTGATGTTTTTAATAATGTTTGAGCTATTTTGGTCACACAAACTATGAAATCATTGAACTAACTTGACAGAAACATTCCTTAACACTAAACATATGGGGCCAACCACTTAAGGACATGTTATTCTTTAAAATAAAAGGGAAGTTCTACACTTTTTGGCCATTTGCTTTGATTTTTGAAGGCCAGTGCTATGATCTTTAATACTGCGAGGTTGAAAGGTATGATGACTACCAGTTTACTGTCCTTTGTACTAGTATCCAGCCTAACCCCTTCCAGTCAATACTCTGTGTGTGGGTTCATGTTACCGAAGTGCATCACCTCACACTTCTTGGCATTAAATCTCAATTGCCAGATCTTTGACCACTTTTCCAGCTTCCCCAGATCATTTTTAACCTCCCTAATCCCTCATTCACTGTCTGTCCTGCCACACAGCTTTTTGTCATCAGCAAAGAGACACATCCTGCCCTGAATACCCTCTCCTAAATCACTAATAAATATATTCAATAGGACAGGTCCAGGGACTGATCCCAATGGCACCCCATTCATTACCCCTCTGCCCCCTGATTAGGCCCTATTTACTACTACCCTCTGTTGTGTACATTCCCTAACAACCTGACTAAACCATTCTGTATTCCCACGTTCTTCAGTTTTTTCAACAGCCTCTTGTGTGGCACTGAATAGAAGCCTTTGCTGAAGTTAAAGCAGAGCAACCCTTCTGCTTACCCTCCATTGCAATAATGGTCCAGTCAAAAAAACAGTATCTGGTTGGTCTGGCTGGACCTACTTGACACAAACTCATGCTACTTGCCATGCTGCAGCCTGTTGCCTTCTAAGTAGGCCCCCCTCAGATTACCTACAATGGAGGCCTCTAGTTGCCCCGGGTCCTCCCTGCACCCCCCTTGTGGAGTAGGACTAAGTTCATAAACCTCAAATCCCCTGGCACTACTCCAGACTTAGGTGAGTCATTAAATAGGTTGGTGAAGGGTTCTGTCAGTTCTGAAGATGGTTCCCTAAGCATGCTTAGATGCAGACCATCTGGACCTTGCTCTTTGTCTACCCTGAAGGCCTTCAGTCCTTTTTTCACCTATTCAGTTATGATCACTACTCTCCCCATTTCCTGCACACCCATGTGTCTGATTTGATCCCTTTCTCTGGCAGAGGCCCACGGTCCTCAACCATGAATATTTTGGTGTCATTGTTTAGTAAATTTACATTCCACTCATTACATAGAAACATAGAAACACAGAAGTTGAAGTCAGAAGGGGACCATCTGGCCCATCTAGTCTGCCTATGATCCTATCCCCACCCATTTGCTGCTATTCAGTGTTATTTTGCCCTTGAACCTATCCCACATATGTTTAAAGGATCCCACTGTTTCCGCCTCCACCACCTCCCTTGGAAGTAAGTTCCATGCATCCATCACCCTCTCAGTAAAGAATAATTTTTGTGTGTTGCTTCTGAATTGGCCTCCCTTCCAACTTCATGCCATGCCCCTTGTTCTTAAGCATTTCTTGCTTTGGAACAAGTCCTGAACCTCCACTTTGTTTCTACCTTTCTGGAATTTGAAGGTCTCTATCATGTCCCCCCTCTCCCTCTGCTGCACCAGGGAGTACATGTTTAAGTCGCATAACCGTTCTTCATAGCTTTTGTTGTGCAGCCTATGTATCATTTTTGTTCCTCTTCTTGTACTGTCTCCAGTCTGTTTATCCAGTATATTTTTTTAAGGTGGGGACTCCAGAATTTTATGCTGTACTCTAGGTGCAGCCTCACCAGTTGTCCATAGAGTTGCAGGTTGACCTCTCTTTTTCTGCTGGCAATCTCCTGCCTATGCATTCCAACATCCCATTTGCTCTCAGTGCTGCCTTCTCACATTGTCTTGACATTTTTAGATGTTTCTTTTGATGATTCCCAGATCTCATTCCTGTATGGATTTTTCCAGTTTCAGTCCTTCCAGGTAGTACTCTCCTCCTGGGTTTGTTCTACTAATGTGCATGACTTTGCACTTCTTTGCATTGAAACTTGGTTGGCATGTTTTTGACCATTTTTCTAGGGCCATAATGTCTGCTGTATTTTTTCCACTATCGCTGGAGTATCCACCCTGTTTCCTAACTTTGTGTCATCTGCGAACAGACTTCCCTTCCCATCCTTCTGAAATGTCGATAATAAAGATATTAAACTATAATGGTCCTGGCACTGATCCTTGAGGCACTCCACTAGTTATGTCCCTTTCCTCTGATTGTGATCCATTTACCAGAACCCTCTGGGTCCTTCCAGGAAGCCATCTCTTTATCCAGTTTACCACCCTCTTACTTATTCCCATGCTGTCTAACTTGTTTAGTAACCTTCTGTGTGGTACAGAATTGAATGTCTTACTGAAGTCAAGGTATTCTATGTCTACCGCTCCTCCCAGGTCCACTGTTTTTGTTACACAGTTAAAAATATCTATGAAATTTGTTTGGCATGACTTTCCCTTAGTAAAGCCATGCTGTTTCTTGTCTAATTTGCTGTTTTCCTTGAGAAAGGATACAATCCTCTCTTTGAAGAGTATTTCCGCTGTTTTTCCCACTACAGAGGTGAGGCTTACTGGTCTGTAGTTGCATTTGCTCTCCTTGCTCCCACTCTTATGTAGTGGTATAACAGTTGCCTACTTCCATTCCTGTGGGACTTTGCCCATTTTGATAGTTAAGTTGAAAAGGTCAGCCAGTGGAGCTGCCAATTCTTCCCGTAGCTCTCTTAACAACCTGGGATGTATCCCATCCAGTCCCATGGCCTTATTTGTATTTATTTTTTCCAGTTACTTTTGGACAGTTTCCTCTGTAAAGGGACCTGCTTCTAGTTTGATGCCTCCTTTACTATGTTCCTTACTGGTAGGTCTGCCACCATCTCACTCTTTGGTAAATACTGAGCAGAAACAACTGTTTAGGACTTTTGCCTTATTCTTATCATCTTTGGCTAACCCTCTTCCTTCCTTTGCAAGTTTAACAATGCCATTTGTTTTCTTCCTCTTTTCTCCGATATACCTGTAGAATGTTTTGTCTCCATGCTTGACTTCCTTGGCAATTTTTTCTTCTGTTTTGCCTTTGCAGCTCTGATCTCTTTATCAGCTTCTTTCTGTTTCTGTATGTAGTCTTCCTTGTCCTTGTTGGAGCCTGTCTTTTTGTATCTCCAGTATGCACTTAGTTTTTCTCTCACCTTGTGTGCGACTTCTTTGGAATACCAGAGTGCCTCTCTTTTTTTTCTTTTCTTTACTCACTGTTTTGATGCATTGGTTTGCTGTTTGTAGAATGGCAGTTTTTAGCTGAGCCCAGCAGGGTCATAGTGGGGAGAGGGGGGAGGTCGGGCAAATGCCCAACTGTCATTGCAGCCTCACTTCTGTTGGGAAAAGCAGCCAGATTTCTGTTGGGAAATTGCAACTCCATTCTTGTTTTTTTTCATTAATCCTCAACTACTCTTGCCCCTATCACAGCCCAGACATTTGTTCCCTTCTTGCTCCTCCACTGATGATCACAGCCTACTCCAGTCTGTCTGATGTGCATGCACACTGTGACTTTCAGAGCAGCTGTGCTATAGTAAGCAGTACATGTCATGTTTACTGGCATCGGCAGATGGGTGGAGGGGTGTGCAATGTGAACTTCAACTTAACTTACCACATGACTCTGTTAGCAGACTGCTGTGACAGTCATGTGATAAGTTAGTAGAGCATACAGGTGATACATTGCCTGTCAGTAGCTGATAACTTTCACTATTGGTGTCATCCTCCTCACCCTTGAGGAGTGAGAGAGTGAAGCACGGTATATCTATCTGTCAGTTGTATGAGGTGGCTTGCCTCATTGTCACTTGCACTGCATTTACTTTGTTAAATTCATCAGTAAGTTGCAGTATTTCTTGAAGTGACTATAGGTGATTTTAAAGTTAGCACTGCAGCACAAGTTAACATACATGGTTTAAATGGTGTAAAATTGTTTGGCCCATTTGATTTTACAATGATGACGTGGACTTCATCTGGCAGAGGTATGCACTGAGTTAAGTGACAGATGTTACTGGCTTTACTGATGTAGCCACCCAGGAATCTAAGTGTCATGATTTGCATTTTGCAATGACTTGAAGTCACTCATGACAGTTGATTTCCCTGCCTGTCATTGTCTCATCATTGATCCAATCCTCCCTTCAGACCCATTAGACCAGTGTTAGAGGGCAGTGGACTGGGCAGTGTTTCAGGGGAACCCTCACAGACAAATATGGACACCAGTTTTGAAAGGAATAAAATCAACTTTACTTCAGAAAAGTCACAAAACAAAAATAAAGGCGTTTACGTTCAGTGTGATGTACAATTTAACACAACAGATTCTCAGTGGTCAGTCTGTTTGCTGCTGCCAGCCTCCCATCTATTCATCTCTTCTCACTCCCTTTCCTTGTCCCTTTTTAAGGGGCTCCCATTTGTGTGTGAAAAACACTTTACCCTGAGTTCCTTACCAATAGCCTCTGCAAGCAGAGCAAGCCTGAGATCTTAAAGGAACAGCCCTAAAGCAAGCAGGTCTTTTTCAAATCCCCCATAGCTCCTGCTAACTTCTTTACTGTGGTGGTGGTGGTGTGGGGATGATGGGTGTAGAGGACAAATGTGGAGATGAGGTGCTGCTGTATGTGATGATCATCCACATCAGCCTTGTATCTGTATGCCAACAAGCTGTTACTATCAAGGGGAAATCTGGAAGTCCCAGACCAGACTGGCAGAGAACAAGTCCCATTAAGTGATGCTGCAAAAGAGAATAACTGAATAATTAAACCAGATAATCATTATACGATCCAACCAAAATATCTGGTTTTAAGTTGTTTGGGAAACAAATAATGGCATACTTTACATATCTGCAGTATTCAAACATCTATATTCAAATTACTCTGCCACAAATCTTCAAGGTAACCTTTACTTCTATGTTTTCTTTTCCCTGTTTTTTTTTTTTTTGTAACATCTATGTTGGTCCAATAAAAGGTATCGAATCATCTTTTTTTCTGGATCTTTTTTTACAAGGACCAATACGGGAACAAAACTAATTTCCTTAACTTCCCTGATAAGTTTGGGAAGGTTATTCACCCCCTTTCAGACCCCTACCCAGTTGCTTGCCCCAGTTCACAAACCAGGAAACTTACCCATCTCTGACCTACCATACGACCTGATAAACACTGACATAGAACTACTTAACTTGAATGCTGGATACCATTTACTGCCAATGTTGGTATGTTGTTGAGACGGGGGATTCACAAGTGAAGTGCCACAAGGATTAGTCCTGGGACCAATCCCATTCAATATGTTCATTAGTGACATAGGGGAAGCTATACAGGGCAAGATTCAGCTCTCTGTTCTGATGATGCAACACTGTGCTGCAGGGTAGATATCAAGGAAGGGGTGAGAAAACTTCAGAAGGACTTAAAGATGCTGGACAGGATGGTCACAGATCTGGCAGTTGAGTCTGAACACCAAGAAGTGCAAGGTGATGCACTTAGGGAAAAGGAACCCATGCATAGAGTATTGAATATGAGGAGTCAGGCTGACTACTACAACAAAAGAAAGGATCTGCATTTCATCATTAGTGACTGCATCAAACAAGTCAATTCACTAAGGCATGTAGGGGCGTATTGGAGGGGTTTTAGTAGCAGGAGAAATTAAGTGAAGTGATACCTCCCCTAAACAGATCTTTGCTGAGGTCTCACCTGGAATATTGTACCCAATTCTGAAGACCTCACATGAGAAAGGACACAGACAGGCAGGAGTCAGTACAAAGCAGAGTCACCAAAATCAGCCAAGGCCAACAAGGCAGGTACTATGAGGAATGGCTGGTGGCCCTGAACATATACTCACTGGTGGCCAGATGCGGGGTGGGGCATGATTGGGACATGTATGTTTCTGAGTGGTATAATGAAGGTGTAAAGTGAAGACCTGTATGTTTGAAATATGGACATAGTGACAAGAAGTCATGATTAGAGGTTAAGTCGGGATAAGGTCAGTAGGGATGCAAGGAGGGTCTACTTCATTGTAGGGTTGTGGAGTCATGGAACATATTTCTGGTGGAAGTGGTGGGGCTGGTACCCTAAAAGTATTCACCGATGACTGGGACAGCTCAAGAGTGCTCATAGTCCCACTGGGGAATCAGGGGGTTGTTATTTGCTGGAAGAGGAGAGAGGGGAACAACCCACCAGGCCACTAGGTCCAGAGGTGATTTATAGTAGTATAATATGTGCAGACTCGATGGACCATTCATATCTTTCTGCCAACAGATTCTATGTTTCTACAGTTTGTATAATATAATTGTATTGTGTTTACTTCTATTTAATTCAGAGGTGACAGAATTAATTTCTATTTTTGTAGGCTCTCTCTAACCATATATAATGTGTTACCTTTAGAACCTACAATAAATAAGTGAGCTGTCATAAAGGAAACTTTTAAAAATGAGCCACGGCTAAATAGTTGCAACATCTTTCCTCGATTTTAATTAACAGTTGGATTATAAATTTGTAGATACTATAATTTTTGCACTTTGCCATTTTTATCAATAATAACATAATACTGTGCAGTATCTGCCAGCATTGCTGTTCCTGTAGCCTTTGAAATATTGTGCAATACTATTTATGCTCTGTCTTCGTAACTCTTTGATATTGTTTCTTACTGTCCAATTGATCCCCAAATCAATCATAGAAACATACAAACATAGAAAGTGATGGCAGAAGGGGACCCTGAGATCCATCTAGTCTTCCTGATATTGTTTGCTACCCAACACCCTTTTTGCCCTCACATCTAGTAAAAAGTGAATCTGTAAATTAGGCTTATCGTGCACTTTGTATGTTCACCTGGTAAAGCATTTTTTTTTGTTGTTGTCGATTTATACCGCTGCTTTTCTATCTGCTCCATATCCTCCTACTCTCCTCCTCTAAGTCCATCGCCCCTCCATCTCTGAGACATATAGTGCCACTCTCCTCCTCTTGCCTCTGTGGCATACCCCTCCCCCCATGGTGAGGCAACTCTGTCAGAGCTTGGGGGCTCAAATGCCAACTTTAATCCAGCTTTGAACTGGGGTGTTTTCTCTGATGTTTCATCCAACGCCAGGAGACATCATGAGCATGCACACATAAGCATGCTGTTGCACCTATGTCAACTACATTCTCACCAACTTGCCAGCTCTCCCACTCCACTACCACCTGTGGTCACCCAGACGGCAGCATCATAGCAGATGATGGTTCCCCTTCCTCCATGGAGGAGGAATGTATCTTATGGAATGCTCTTTCTTCCTCCCCAAAGAGGCCCCTGATAATCCTTGTGCATTCCCACACCCTAGTCCTTGGCATTCCAAGTGATAGCTAGGGCTAGTGATTTCTGGATATGGAATTTCTCTAGTTTTGTGAAATTAATTATACAATTTTGGATAATTCTGGACATAACAGTTGCTATAGATTTCTTATCAGTAATCATTATGCTTTAGCAGATTAGCAATACATAGCATCACGGAGTACAGCATTTCAATGACTAGGTTACCACAACATCTAGCAAAATGTGAATCACTAGAGTTACTAAAAATATAGATAAGTGTGTAAGTGACAGGTACATTTTTGGAGAGAAACACTAGATTCAGGTGCTCAAAAATGTAGGTCCACTGTTTCCTGAGAGGTATTCCATAGCATCTAATTATTCACTTTAAAAGCAGATTCATTTTAAAAAAATAACCTTTATGGAATAAATCAATAGTTGTACCAATGCAGAAAGCCAGATTACTATAAAACTGTCTGAACAGAAAAAAAGGCACTAGAGCAAATGTGTGAAATAATTCCCATTCTCCTTAATAAGGCACTAGTGTCAACACCTTTCAACCTTTTAAATACTGTGCCAACAGTGCTGAATTTTATCTGACGTTAGAGAACTTTTTGAAATGTGTCTCTTAATACAGTATAGCTTCTCTGAACATTTAAAATGCACCAGCATATAATGTGAAAATCTGCATAACATGTAAGTTGTGGAGGTGACATAGGTTTTGTTTATGGACTGAAAAAGGCAAAAGAGGGAAAAGCAGCACTGGGAATAAATGTTACCAAAAATTACAATTTCAGATATACTATCTAATTAAAAGCAATTTTGGAAAACCGGCAATTTTGGCAATGTCCAGATATCTCAGGACCTACTGATAGTCCAACAGCTGTGCCAACAGGGCAGCCATTAAAACATTTTCAATAAATAAACTTACCAGGGCCAAATAACTATGTCCACTTTCATCAGCTCCACTCCATTACCTTTTTTTACATGCATTTTGCTTTGACACTTTTTGTTTCTGTATTCCACTCCCACCCCCCATTTCATTTCATTTGTTTACCAGAGTGACGCACTACTCCAAAGGTCCTTTCTCAGGTGCAGCCTGCAGCCCCAGTACAAAGCAGCAATAGCTGATAACATAATTTACAATTACAAATATATGTACAACAATAAATTACATCTTGCAATATGCAGGAAATACTTTAAGAGAAGAGCACTCAGCACTGCAGGCTAAAAACATTCATAGTACATTACAATAATGCCTATGGGGTGGGTGGCTGATAGAATTGTTGGTCAGCCAGTTGCCCAACACAGTTGCAGCTGCTGTCTTTAGAAGCGACTATAGTCTCACACGCCCTGACTCAGGGGAAAATAATTTCCCTGGAGTGAGGGGAAGGTAAGATGTAACAAAGGTGTGTTTTATCTTCAATAAATCTTTAGAAAAAAAGATGTGCAGGAACAAGGGTACACAATTTGAAGATGGAGGGGCAGTTCAGGGCAATGTGAGGAAGTATTTTTTTCACAGAGAGAGTGGTGGATGCATGGAACAGCCTTCCTGAGGAGGCGGTGGGATCTAAAACTGTGGGAGAATTCAAGAATGCATGGGACAGACATAAGGCAATTTTGTGGGGGGGTAGGAAGAAATAGGCTGTTAGTTAACTAGGATCTGCAGCTTATCCTGTAGGTAGGGAAATAGGCAGACTAGGTGGGCCAAGTGGTCCTTATCTGCTGCCAACAAAGTCTAAACTCACCACAAAGCATCTAAACATCTAGAGCTTCTGGGGACCTAGCAGCCCCTAGACCCCCAGCCTTCTTGCTCGAAATCTAGGAACTTTCTGCCAAAGCTATTGTTATCAAGATTTTCTTTATCATTATGTTCATGTTTGCAAAGTCTGCTTTTCTGAAGACCGTGACTTTGGTTTTTGTGTGGTTTTGTTCCGTTTTTGTCCCGACTTTAATAGTCACCATGCAGTGGTCACTGGTCCCCAGGTGCTTTCCAGCTTCCACTTCAGAAATTTTGTCCCCATTTGTTAGCAATAGATCGTGGACAGCTTCTCCTTTTGTTAGTTCTTTTACAAGCTGATTTAGTGCTGAAAAGCAAAGTGCCTCCAGAAAATCTTTGTTCTTCGCTGAACCTGCTGTTTGGTGTCCCAGTTTACATCAGGTAAATTGATGTCCCCCACCACTATAACATCCCCTTGTCACTCATTTTGATTATGTTTTCTATAATTTCCTTGTCTCCATCCAGCCCTGCTGCTGGAGGTCGATAAAATACATCTACCCTAGTTATGACTCCACTTCCAGCCTACAGTGCTACCCACATTGCTTCAGTTTCAATTTCTGTGCTGTCATTTTGTATTATGGTTGCTTTTATGTCCTCTTTTATGTACATAGTGACTCCTCCCCCCCGTCCAGTTCTGCCTTTCTAAAGGAGACAGTATCCTGGGATAGTTGTTTCCCAGTCGTGGCTGCCATTGAACCATGTTTCAGTGATGACAATCCAGTCTAGATCAGCTTCAGCAATTGTAGCTGAGAGGTCAGTGATTTTATTTGTTAATCTTCCTGCATTTGTGAACATGTCTTTCTGTACTTGAACCCCTTTTTCTGAGGTGCCATGTTCTATTCTTAATTTATTTTTGCTGTAGTAGTATTTATTTTGAGGCGTTGATAAGGTGTTTTTGTTGTATTTGTTTCCCTACTTTTGTAGTGTTTGGGGGGAGAGGCAGCAGATTCCTTTTTCTCTACCATCCCCTTCCCTTGATCTAGTTTAAACAATCGATTGCTACATCCAGTATCTGTCCTATGCGCCCCTCACAAGTGAGATTCAATGCATTGTATCTGAAGAGACATCTGTCCCAGAGGTTCTGCCATTTTCCAATGTAGAGATCGCTCCTTTCTTGACACCAGCTAAAAAGCCAACTGTTTAGAGCCTCTATTTTTTCCTTGCGTATCCTTTGTTGACTTCCTCCTTTCTCACATACAGTGAAGATCTCTTAGAAGACAATGTTTGAGCAGTGTGAGGATATAACTCACCCAGGTGAGATATGTGTTGTTTGGGCTCCTCCAGAGACTAGTTTGCCAAATCATTTTTTCCTATGTGGACGAAAACGCTTGTGCATTTACCTGCCCTTTTAACTATTCTGTTGATGTGGTTGGTGTCCCTTTTTGCCAATGTTCCTGCTAGACATCTCAATGTTGCTTTTGTCTTTGGACCCTGATTTATGTGTGATTCCACCCTGCAGATCATGGATTCACCTATGATCAGGATTATCTTGTATTCCTTTTTGTCTGAGTCCTTTGTAGTTCCCTCCTTGCCTAATTTAGGAATGCTACCAAACTGGTTATGTTTGGTGATAGTGGCTAGTTTTCCCTCCTTTGCGAGAGGACAGCATCTATTTTTTAGCTTGATTTGTGCTCTTAGTCCTGTATGGATGGAAAAAAAACAATCAGCTTGCTTTGCACTCGCTAAGGATAGCCATCCCTGATTTAGCGAAGGGATGTGTATCAGAAACAGTCACTGTGAGGTGCAGCTGAGAAGACAGACAATATCAACAACAGAAATAGGTATGTCATAATCTTTATCAGTAAACACCAGTTCCTTTGAGCCTTTTGTGGCTGTCTGAGACAAATACTCCTGTGTACCTCCCTGTATGTGCCCTAAACCTTCAACAATGATTACAGCCCCCTTTTGTGTATTACTCTTACCTGCTCCATTATACCACAGTCCCTTGCAACCAAGATGTAGCTGATCTCCTGTATCAGCAGTGTATGTTTCCACAGGTGGCTCTGTATGCCTCCAGAGAACTGGCACCATATGAGATTGGAGCCACTGGCTTCTGCTGTGATCTGCCCCATTCACAGTAGAGTTCCCTTTTCTGGCATGCCCTGTGTGTCCTCCAAGACCCAGCATATTTTAAACAGGAGCCGAGAATTGCTCCTGTGGTCTGCCATTTGGGTAATCACTCACTCAGTATGGCAATGTGGGACTCGTCGGCAGCTGCAGGGGAGGTGAAGTCCTTATTAGATACTGCACCATCCCTCCTTAGCCGGATGTCTTCTAGTATCCTCCCACCTTCTTAGCCAGCCTGAAAATCCCCCACTTTCTTTCCTTTTCTCTCTAATATACCAACAAAAAATTCCCCTCCCATTACACCCTTGGCAATTCACAGTTTAGTGTCTGCATTTGCTCTCCTGACTGCCACCCTCATCACTTTTATACTGGTCTGGTATACTCCCATTCTTCATCTCTCCTTATTTGCCTTGTAACTTATGAAGGTACATTGTTTTGCCCTCACAGCCTCCCTTACTTCCATTGAGAACCAGACTGGTCTGTTGTTCTTGTTCCTTTGGTGATCTTTCTTGGACAAGAGCCAGTCGGATCAGCAATGCTGGTGCGGCAACAAAGTTGTTGGCTGATGTTACAGTGACAGATTTAAGTCACCTGCAATTGCGGTCGGCATAAACCTGTCTGAAGAAAGTTACTTTTCTTTTGGGGGGCTTCACCCACCAAACCCCCCATGCAGGGGGCTCTTCCCTCCACACTTCCTGTAATATAGATAATCAACTCGAAGTCAGAGTTGATTCAGTGAGGTGGTGCAAGACCCCCAGACAACAGTGTCAGGTTCTGTGGTGACATTACAGCAGCAACAGTGAATTATCACTGTAATGTTGTTCAATTTCGAATTGTCACTGTTTGGACAGCATACTGAGTCAGTCACCTCCAGAACTGCACCCTTCATCTTTCCTCACTTTTTCTCTACTCCCTCAGTCTGGTCTATTCATATCAAGCTTTCCCTAACCATATCCCACATCTGGAAAAATCTGCTGGTTTGAGTTCCAGAACCACTCCCCTCAAGAAATACCAATGTTCCCCATCACCAGATCAAACCACATAGAATAGTGGTCCCTGAACCACAATGACTCCCTGACTGCCACCACTCTCCTCTTCCTAAAAGGTAAGTACTAAGTTGAGAATGGTGTCCAGCCCATGTGGGATCATTGACCAGCGGATCAGAAAGCACTCCTGCAACATCTTCAGAAGTACCTGACACCTGGCGCTCTCATCTGTAGAGGTGCTCCAGATTAGGTTTTCCAATAACAATAGACTCCCTTTTGTTAACCCCTCCTGATTTCCTCCACCTAATCTAACCCCCTTCTTCTTTTTGCCCTGGTGGTCTGTAGATAACCCCCAGTCTAAACTGTTTTATTACAGCTGAAGTCAGCTGTACCCAGATAAGTGCCACTCCCGCTTCTTCTGAATGGTTTCATGCTCTGCAGCCTTAATTCCCTTCCTGATGTAGAGAGTTACTCCCCCCTTTACCTTTACTTCTTCCCTCCTATACAAGGTGTACCCTATAACTACCAGATCCCACTCATTATTTCCAGAGGTCTGCTTCTCTGTGATGGCTACCAAGTGTAACTTTGCCTATGCTATCATTTCTTGTAGTTCACTGATCTTGTTGCTTAGGCTTTTGGCATTTAGGCAGACTACCTTCCACACTCCCACTTTATCCCCTCTCCCCTTACCTCTTCCTCAGCTACTGCCCACCACATCCTTCCTACTCCACCTATCTCCACTGCTTATAGCTGGTTTGTCATGACCACCAATCTCTCCCCCCTTTCTAGACAACTGAATAAGTGAACATTTTTTTTAATTGAATGGTATGGTATTGATCTTGTAATCTGATTTTTCCTGAAAAACTCCTGACATAGTGGGATTTGTGTGATGGCCTACAAACTGGGATTAAGATTTGCTCTTGGGCAAGTGTAAAATAATCCATTTGCCTCCCACGTATTTTGCTTTCAGGTTTGAGATGGTTTAAGACAAACAGAGTAGTAATGCTCACAAAGCCATTAGGTGATTGCCTGGGCTTGCAGATAGCTACCTCGGCAGTTAATGACTAGAAAGTACTCCAGAAAAGATGTCTAAATGTAACTAAAGCAAACAGAAATCTGGGTGGATGGATGGAAAACCCAAAAGAGACTGTTATTTCATGATTAAATCCCAAGAAGGAGGGTTCTCCTCAGTGAAAGCCACTGGACTGTGCCAAGGCAAGATTTACTTGTGTGCTACAACTGAAGATAAGCTATGAAAGCAGATAGCCAAGTAATATTAAGGACTGGTTGTATGAATACTAAAGAGAAGGTGTAACATCTGAATTGATGAGTTTAATAGTTAACCAAGGTCACCATTAAGGATCCTGTAGCAACTAATAATATGATGTCTCCCCATAGAAACATAGACTTTGATGGCAAATGAAGACCACTTGGCCCACCTAGTCTGCCCATTTCCCCTACCTACTGGATAAGCTGCAGATCCTAGTTAACCAACAGCCTATTTCTTCCTACCTCCCCCCACAAGAATCGTCTTATGTCTGTCTCATGCATTCTTGAATTCTGTCATAGTTTTAGACCCCACAACCTCCTCAGGAAGACTGTTCCATGTGTCCACCACCTTCTGTGAAAAAATATTTCCTCACATTGCTGCTGAGCCATCCCCCCATTTTCAAATTTGTGTCCCATTGTTCTTGTTCATCTCTTTTTCTCATAGATGCTACCTTCTTGGACTTTGTTGATTCCACTGAGGTACTTAAAAGTTTCTATCATGCCCCCCCTCCCTCCTTTCCTTAAGGGTATACATATTAAGCTCCTTTAGTTTCTCCTCATATGGCTTCTCTTGCAGACCATGCATCATTTTAATTGCCCTCCTCTGGACTGCCTCCATCCTGTCTATGTCCTTGTGGAGATGGAGTCTCCAGAACTGGATGCAGTATTCCAGATGGGGTCTCACCAGCTGTCTGTACAGAGGGATAACAACTTCCTGTTCTCTGCTGGTGGTGTCTCTCCCTATGCATCCCAGTATCCCCCTAGCCCTCCCTACTGCCTTCTCACATTGCTTGTTAACCTTAACGTCATCTGATATGATTCCCCCCGGTCCCTTTCTATTTTTTTTGTTGTTACTACCATTCACCCCATTGTGTACTCTTCCCCTAGGTTTTTGTTTCCCAGTTGCATTAGTTTGCACTTCTTTGCATTGAATCCCAGCTGCCATACTTCTGACCATTTCTCCAACTTTGCCAAGTCCCTTCTCATTTTTCCACCCCCTTGCATATTAACCCTGTTGCAGATCTTTGTGTCATCTGCAAAGAGGCATACCTTTCCTTCCAGTCCTTCTGCAATGTCACTTATAAAGATATTAAAAAGGACTGGGCCCAGTACTGAACCCTTCAGTACTCCACTAGTAACACTCCTTTCTTCAGAGTGGACTCCATTTACTATTAATTTCTGTGTTCTGTTGTCCAGCCAATGTTTTACCCAGTCTACCACCCTAGGACCCACTCCCAGGCTGGCTAATTTGTTTATTAATCTTTTGTCTGGGACTGTCAAATGGCTTGCTAAAGTCTAGTCAGGCCATGTCCACAGAAACATAGAAACTTAGAAACATAGAATTTGACTGCAGATAAGGACTGCTTGGCCCACCTAGTCTGCCCATTTCCTTACATAACAGATAAACTGCAGATCCTAGTTAACCAACAGCCTACTTTCTCCCCCCAACAAGAATTGCCCTCTGCCTCTCCCATGCATTCTTGAATTCCCCCACTGTTTTTGACCCTATGACCTCCTCAGGAAGACTATTCCATGCATCTACAACCCTCTCTGTGAAGAAATACTTCCTCACATTACCTCTGAGCCGTCCCATCTCTATCTTCAAATTGTGTCCCCTTGTTCTTGCACATCTCTTTTTCTGAAAGATGCTACCCTCTTGGACTTTGTTGATACCTTTGAGGTATTTGAAAGTTTCTATCATGTCCTCCCTCTCCCTCCTTTCCTTGAGGCTATACATCTTAAGTGCCTTTAGTCTTTCTTCATATCTCTTCTGGTGCAGACCCTGCACCATTTTGGTTACCCTCCTCTGGACAGCTTCCACCCTGTCTATGTCTTTGTGGAGATGGGGTCTCCAGAACTGTACACAGTACTCCAGATGTGGTCTTATCAACTGTCTGTACAGAGGGCCAACAACTTCCTAGTTCTACTATTGATGCCTCTCCCTATGCATTCCAGTATCCCCACATACCCTCCCTGGTTTACTACTTTGGTCATCCAGTCAAAGAAATTGATTAGATTTGTCTGACATGACCTTCCTGCTTTGGATCCATGCTGCCTTGGCTCCTGTGCCCCACTGGCCTCTAGATACTCAACAATTCTTTCCTTCAGAAGTGATTCCATCATTTTCCCTGCCACAAAGGTCAAACTGACAGGTCTGTAGTTTCCTGCCTCTGTTCTGCTCCCACTTTTGTAAAGGGGAATCACATCCATCCTCTTCCAGTCCTCAGGTGCCACACCATCCT
This sequence comes from Neoceratodus forsteri, assembly GCA_016271365.2. Taxonomy (NCBI): domain Eukaryota; kingdom Metazoa; phylum Chordata; order Ceratodontiformes; family Ceratodontidae; genus Neoceratodus; species Neoceratodus forsteri. Next base: position 1,288,917,768 of record CM057455.1, on the reverse strand, counting down.
TCCATGATTTGTTAAAAAGAGTAGTCAGTGGTGTCACTAATTCTCCCCTTAATTCTTTTAGAATTCTGGGGTGAATCCTGTCAGGTCCCATTGCTTTGTCCACCTTCCATTTTAGGAGTTCTTTCAGAACCATTTCTTCTGTGAAAGGACTGGAATCAACCCCCCTATTCAGAGTGCTTCTGTTAATTATATTAGGTACCTCCCCTCCTCTTCTTTTGTGAAAAGTGAGCAGAAGTATTCATTCAGTATCCCTTCTTTTTCACTGTCCCCCTCTGCCCATCCACCGTCCATTCTGTTCAGCCTCACTATCCCTCCCTTTGTCTTTCTACGCTCCCTAATGTACCTATAAAAGGTTTTATCCCCCTTCTTAACCGAGCTGGCTATCTTTTCCTCAGTTTGGGCCCTTTCTATTCTGACTGCCTTCCCTGCTTCCTTCTGCTTTAACTGGTACAGTTCTCTGTTCTGCTCCTTCTGTGTTGCCTTATACTTCCTAAATACTATCTTTTTTCTCCCAAACCTTCCCTGCCACCTCTTTTAAGAAGCATAGTGGCTTTTTCTTTCATTTTGATTTGTTTATTTACTTCACACAAAGGCTTGTTGCCTCTGTGATGGCAGTTTTGATGTTTTCCCATTGTTGCTTCACCCCTCCTTCTTGCCTGTTTGCTAGTGCTTTTCTAAGGCACTCTCACATTTTGACAAAGTCAGCCCTCCTGAAGTCCAGTGTCCTCACTTTTGTATGGCTTGACTCTGCAGCTGAGTTTATCATGAGTCACATTGATTTGTGGTCACTTGTTCCCAGATGGCTACCCACTTCTAGATCTGAGATCCTCTCACTGTCCCCATTTGAGAGTATGAGGTCTAAGATTGCTCCCTTTTGAGTGGGTTCCAACACTAGCTGTCTGAGGCATGCCCCCTGTAGGGCATCAAGAATGGCCCTGCTCTTGGATGTGGCTGCAGCAAAGGTGCTCCAGTTAACATCTGGCATATTCAGGTCTCCCATCAACAATATCTCCCCTTTATCTGCCATCCTAAGGATGCCTTCTATCATATCCTTGTCCATTCCCTTCCCCTGAGATGGGAGTCTGTTTACAACCCCTGTGTGGATTGTGGTGCCATTTTCAGTCTCTAAGGTGACCCACAGTGCTTGCTCTCCTCCTTGTTTACTCCTTTGTTCCATTGTTTCATCCCTCCCTTTACATACAGAGCTATTCTTCCCTCACTTCTTTTTTATGGTATCAAAGTTTATTGATTTTTCATGTTACATGCATCGGCATTGCCAAAATCAAGGTGTAGGCAGAGATAACAGATACAGAGAAAAGAAAACTCTGTGCAATACAGTAGCAATAAGCTTGTAGCACGTAAGATCAAGTAAGAGTATAAGTCTACTGTAAGCTACTAAAGTTATGAACCTGCATAAGCTACTAGTAAAATATCAATGGTATCAAACTCATAAAATAAAGTGGGATAATATTAGGATAGTTATCCAAGAGGGAAAACACTTTAACAGATATTTTGCCACAGGAACTTACAGATATGGAAAGGGTGATTCAGAGGGGATAATAGAAAAGTAGGGGATCAATATTTGTGACTTAGCTGGAGGAGGGGGTAGGACTGTGCACAGGTGTGATTGTAAGTATGTACCCCACTTATTTTGGTATTTGTTAAGGTGACCGAGATGGAAATACGATAACCTCACCAAGATGGCTGTCTGTGCTAGGGCTGACCTCCATGTCAGGAGAGGGGGGATTGGGCTTTCTCCAGTGCATCAGGACAGCATGCTTGGCTTCAAGCATAGCTACTAAGGCCCATTTTTGAAGAGAGAGAGGCAGCACGATTAGTGAGGTGTGGTCACCCAGCAGCAGCATTGTGTTTGAGTGTGAAATGGTTTGGCTTACTACTCTAGAACATTCAGCAAGCATCATGTCCCAGAAGAGAATACTCTTTGGACACTGCCAGAGGATATTGATAAGATGAGTGGATGGTTGATGGCCTCTCCAATAGGAGGAGTGGTTGAGAAGGCCCATACAGTGAAAGGCTGTTGGGGTTCTTTACCTTCACAGTAGGACTTTCTGCTGGATAGTTTGGCTCTTGGTGTCCCTGTAGGCTGTGTGGGCAAACCTTAAACATCACTTCCATGTGTCAGCTGGCAGGGTGATTCGAAGTTCAGTGTCCCAATGTTTCCTACTGGTTTCAGTGGGGTCAGGTTGTTCTTCTCTTATAGTCCTATAGAAGCCACCTGTGATGCCTTTTTGAGAGGCTGGCCTATGTAGCGAGCTGAGCCATTCCCAGCAGGGGTCCTCAGTCACCTCAGTCCACAGCTTGGAGACTACACTATGGATCTGTAGGAATTTCCAAAAGTCTGTAGTTGTGAGGGAATATCATTCTTGGAGTTGCTCATAGGACATCAGGTCTGCTGTACCTGGAGTATAGAGGTCTATAGGATCTTAATCCTGCTGGAAGCCCAGTTTACCCAGTGGACTGGCTTCCCATCTATGCACAGGAGCTTGTTATTCCAAAGGGGAGTATAACATACTGGAAGACCACGGGCCCTGCTCGGGGTGTGAGAGAGAGCCATACAGTTCCTCCATGCAGGTATCATCTCTGTCATGGCTGGGGTGCAGCATTTGATTCCAGAAAAGGCAGGGTAAAGCAGTAACCATAGTGGTGTACCTGACATGAGTCTCCTCTCCATATTCACCCAGGCAGGGAGGGGGAAGGGATGAACCACTTCAATGCCTGGGTGGCTATGAAGGCTGATTGATAATGTTGAAAGCATGGGAGCCCCATACCTCCATAGCACCAGTGGGCATGCATTTTTGCCTTGCTCCATCTAGGGGCTTTCCCCTCCCAAAGTATCAGGGATACTGTCTTATCTATTGTATAAAAAGCTTAGGGGATAGCTGGAATTGAGGCTGTTAAACAGGTATGAGAACTTCAGGAGGAAGAACATATGCACAGCTTCTACTTTACTGTGAAGGGATAAGTGAAGCTTACACCATCAGTCCACCTCCACCGATAGGGAGGTAAACAACGGGGAGAAATTGACGGCTTCCAGGTCTCGCCATCTCATAGGGATAGTTACCCCCAGATATGAAAAGCTTTCTGGAGCCCAGGCAACATCGGTGTCAGCCAAACAGTCTTTGGGACATGAGTTATTGAATGGTGCTAAACTAGTTTTCTTCCAGTTTAGTCAGGCCAGAAAGTTGTGCAAATTCCTGTAGGATGTCCAGGGTCTTTGGGAGTGACAGTCTAGGTTGGGAGATGGTGAGTAGGAGGTCATCTGCATAGGCATTCACAAGGTAGGTTTGGTCTCGAACTGTGATGCCTAGGACTGTGTATGAGCTTCTGAGCCAGGGGGTCTAATGCTACCAGAAAAAGCAAAGGGGAAAGGGGGCAGCCCTGATGGGTGCCTCGGTGTAACTGGAAGGGGGGGACATTTTTATTTGTCAAGATCTTAGCAAGTGGTACATTGTATAAGGTAGAGGCCCAACCCTGGAAGTAAGTGCCGAACCATAAATCTGGAGTTTGTCATGTAGGTACCCCCATTCCAGGGAATCAAAGGCCTTGGAAAAGTCAACCACTAGGGTTGCAGCTGATTCAGGGGGAATGTAGAGCCAGTCACTTAAGGTTTAGGACTTGCCTAAGGTTGTCTACCCCCGATTTCTCCCTGGTGAAGCCCACCTGGGAGGAGTGAATAACAGTTGGGAGGACCGACATCATCCATGTGGCCAGAAATTGTTGCTGCAATTTTTGTGTCCACTGACAGGAGTGAAATTGGGCAAACGTTAGCGCAGTCTAAGGGGTCATTGGATTTTTCAGCAGCAACATTACCAGTGCCTCTCTCATGGAGGTAGGGAGGGTCCCAGTACTATGTGACTCTTGTAGGGCAGAGAGGAGTGGGGAAGAAATTTCCTCACTCATCACCTGGTAGAGCTCCACACTCATCCCATCAGGACCTTCCCTTTGGCCATTTTGAGGGAGAGCTGCATGCAGTTCCTGGACAGTGAAGGGCTGCTCCAAGACCTTCACAGATTTTCTGAAAAGGCTTTGAATGTCAGTTGAGGCACAGAAACCTTGGAGCACCTGGGACAAGTCATCATTTTTCAGTGATGCCTGGGATTGATTGAGTGTCTGATAGTAATGGGACATGGTTTAGTTAACTCCTTGTGGATCTGAGAAAGCTGAGCCCATGTGGTCTCTCAGTGCATGTATATGGGAGGCAGCTTGCTGTTTTCAGAGTTGGTAAGCCAAAAGCTCAAAGCACCCTTTCCACCTCCCTCCCAGAAGGTGTGCTTCACTCAGAGGAGATGCCATTCAGCCTTCCTCTGGAGGAGGGTATTTATTCGATATTTGAGTCCTGTGATTGATGCTACCGGGGGTGATCATTGTGAGCTACGGGGGAGGTTTTAAATCTAGCCTCCAAAATGGTAAGTTCCACCTGTAATTTGGAGAGTTTGGCTTTCTTGCCTTATTCTTGGTGGCTGAGAATGATATGATCCTACCCCTCAATACAGCCTTGAATGCCTTCCATACATTGCTAGCCTTAACTTCCCCATCCGCATTTTGCTGAAAGTAGGCCTTGGCTTCAACCCTAATTATTTTATGAAACTCCTGGTCCTGTAGGACCTGGGGGTTACAGCACCACCTAGTGCTGGCCAGCCTCTGTCCTGCAGGGAAATAGTGGAAAAGGATGGGAGCATGATCTGAGATCAGGATATTCCCCAGTTTGGTATCACTGATTCCTGACAGAGCCTCACCATTGGCCAGCCAGAAGTCAAGGCAGCTGAAGGAGGCATGGACAGGGGAAATAAGGTGTAATCCCTTCCACTAAGGTGGTCCCACCTCCAGGGATCCATGAGTCCCCACTCGTCCATGAGTTCCTGTAATGCCACCCTTGCCTTGGGGTGGGCATGGGGGTTGGGTTTAGTTTTGTCTAGGAAGATGTCAAGGACAAGGTTGAAATTGCCCCCATAATGATGGGCAAGTTGGGATAGTCCCTTGTGAAAGATGTAAGGGCCTAGCATAGTTCAAGCAGCAGGTCCTCTGAGTCGGTGTTGGACCCATATATATTAGCAATTACAACACTGCCCCCTGCGAAGAAAAGTGGGGCTATCACCCATCACCACTATTTGTTGGTTTGAACTTCCTCAACAGTCCAGGGGCATGCATTGTGTAGTAGGATAGACACTCCTCTAGTTTTGTTTGGGGCAGAGCTGGTCAAAACCCTGCCACCCACATCTTCTGGAGCCATGTTACCATCTTAGCGGTGAGGGGGGTCTCCTGGATGAGGGCAATGTCAGAATGAAGGGAGCAGAGGTGCTGCAGAACCTTTGTACACTTCACTGGATGGTTTAAACCCTTGACATTCCAAGAGATCCACCTCATGCTCATAGAGGGTGCTCCAGCCATAGTGCAGCTATCGAAAGCAGGGAATTTCACCTACCTGGGGATGGTCAGTCAACAAAGGAAATTATAGGTACCCCAAGTTGTGTGTTGTCCACCCAATGAGTTCTCCTACCCACGTCCACTAAAGGCTCTGGAAGGAGCTGTAGCAAATGGTTGGCAATGCACTTGGAAATATTCCAAACTGGTCGTACAGTAAGTTATGAGTGACAAAAGCAAAAACAGAGTTGCTAAAATAGTAGAAACAACAAGAAACACTCAAATGACAACAATCAATAGAAACAGTAGCAGGTTATACCTGAGGATATAACCTGTGTAACCACTAAGAGTGCAGAGATAAGCATGTTTGAAGCCATATCAACAGAAGGTATGCCCGAGCAATGCCAGCTCACAACACTCAAGCAGGGTAGAGAGAAGAACATTAGTGATGGGGTCCATCCCTACCCAAGTCCAGTTCCACTGGAGTGTGATCCTTAGGGATCATGGAAGCAAAAAGGGGAGGGGCTGGAAGGGGGGTAGGTAGGGCCTGGGTAATGGGGATGGGGGGGAGCTGACTGCCATATGCAAAAGCTGAAAGAGCCTAGCTGAACGGAGTAGCGGTGGTTGGGCTCTTCCATTTGGGACATCACAATAGGGAGATATTGAGTGAGAGTACCAGGGGTGGAATGGCCTGGACACCAGGCCTTGGCACCATAAATCTGTCTCCCAAGCTAGTTCAGGAATGAAGCTATGATGCCCATGAAGATTACAAGGGAAGGAATATCAGAGGGACAGCCAGGGGGCCATCTGGCCACATCCAGGGTGGACAAAGTGCAAATACACAAGTAATATAAGTCTGTAGGTTACACCTGAGGAGGGGTTGCCAAGGGGTAAGCCCCAGTGGTAAGCAGCCCCTTCTGTAAAAAGGCAGCAGGAAAGGGCACTAGAGGAGTATGAGCCTAAGGCCAACAAGTGTTCATCCCCCTGTTAGCTGGGCAGGGTAAATTTCCCACCCAGCGGTGGAGGGGAGAACTGCGGATATCTCCTGGGTAGACTTTGAACACAAGTATCGCCTACAAAAAATTAAGTAGTCAAACACTGTATTCAAAATGTTTACTGCCAGAGAGTCCATAAAACAGTCCATATAGATCATCCATCTGGTCCAGGTACGGGAGCATTGGTGGGAGGTGCACTCTGGGACAATCTCTGCAGGAGTCACTGTGATACTGCTGCAGCAAAGGTCAGAAGGCCAGGCCTGACTAGTCTAGAAGGGTCATCTGCAGTGGCCACGGTTATTTCTGTTTACACTGCCCAGTCCAAGGGAGGGCTAGAGTCCATCTCATCTGGCATGTCCACTGACTTTTGCCCATCTCCTTCATAAGAGATGGAGTCTCCTTTCATCAGCTTGGCTTGAGGGGAGGCTTCTACATGCCTCATATTGGTCCTCCCTCAGCTGTGAGAGCATGGTCTGGGTCTGCTTATTCGAACCATGCATGTCTGGTCGGGAGGTGGGGGAGGTGAGATGGACTTCGGTTAGGAGGATTCACTGCTTCCAGGCTGTGGATCTGGGAACTTCAAGCAGCCTCTCAAATTGGAGCTGGGAGGCCGAGAAAATTGTTGCACTTTCCATCACTGAACTGCGCCTCCTGGAAGCTGCATCTCAGAAGTTTGGTTCCTCCTCATCTGAGCCTCACCCAGAGCCCAGTGGCATATGGGGGATGTAGCTGGCAGTACCACATATTTCACCAGCCAGCTTTCCACCTCTCTTGAGGACTGTGCCAGGATTTTCCTACCTTCATTGGTCATGTACAGGGAGATAAGTCTTCTCATTTGGTATTTGTAGCCATACACCAGCAGCACTTTTTTAATGGGTACAAAGGCCTTTCTTCTTAACACCACCTCGTGAGAGTAATCTCGAAAAAACGAAATTCGGGACCCCTTCCAGACAATGTCCCCCAAGTCCCTGGTTGCTCTCTAAAGTTTTTCTTTAGTAGAATACCATAGTGAATATGCAATTATGGGCTGAGTGGGAGAGGTGCGGGGGTCTGTTTTTATTGTTAAGTGGTGTGCTCTCTCTACATCTACTGGATCGTTCCATCTGTCCCCCAGTACTTTAGGCAGCCATTTGTTAAGAAATCTCTTCATATTGGGACCCTCTATATCCTCGGGGATGCCAGGTATCTTGATATTATTATATAGTCCCTGGTTCTGCTGGTCCTCAGCCCTTTCCCACAGTTTGGCCAGCTTGCATTCATGGTCTTGTAAATGCCTCCAGACTTGCTCATTTTGGTCTTCTAGCCTATCTGCGCATTGCTCCTGCACATTTGCTCAATCCTCTAACTTGCAAACATCAGCCACAATCCTTGTAAGGGCATTAGAAATACCATTGACTCTGCTGAGTAATGTTTCTAGCATTTGGGTAATGTAGGACAACAGGTCCCCCAGGTGAGGTTGCAGTGGGTGGGGAGTCCAAGGTGGGCTCAAAGAGAGAGTTCATGGAGGTGCCAAGTTGGCCATGCCACTAGACCGCAGGTAAGACATGATCAGAGCGGGTAACTGGGGAGCTGTGAGTGGTAATCTGGAGCACTGTCGCTAGACACTTGAAGTAGGCTGACACCACTGTTCCCGAGTGGGTGATGCAGGCAGATTGTGTCAGGACCTAGAGGCTCATCAGGTGCTTGCTGGCTGGCAGGCCAACCAGGACCACAATTCAAGTTAGACAGCTGAATCAGAGGCAAAAATGCTAGTTAGGCGGTCGGAGGAAGTAGCTGGTTAGAGACCCATCCCTCACTGCTAATCAGGTATAGGGATCACATTAGATGTTCGCTGTTAAAGCCTGGAAAGGGACGGAGCTGTGGAATTATGCTGCCACCATGTCTCCGCATAGGCCCCCCTCCTCCCCCTCTTCTACCCTCCCTGTCTCTCCTGTAGGTTGTGTACCCTGGTATGTTAACATCCCAGTCATGGTTCTCTGTGTACCATGTTTCTGTGACTGCCACGATTTCCAGGCATCCATCTTTCATCAAGGCCACCAGTTCAGGAAGCTGTTGCCCAGACTACAGGCATTGGTACTCATTACCCTCCCTTTCTTGATGGCCTTACCCCTTTTTCCCCATCACTGTTCTTACTGCCTTTGTTGTTTTCTCCATTTACCCCAGTCCTTCTTCCTATCAATGTCTGTATCTTGGTATTTACCTCAGTAACTACCCTGATTTTTTTTGGAGGGGGCTAGGATTTCCCTCCTCCTTTCCAGTTCCTCCTCCATTGGCTAGTTTAAATGCTTGCCAATAAAGCATTTAAACCTATCACTTAGGATCCTGGTTCCCCTCCTAGACAGATGCAGACCATCACACCAGTATAGGCCTGCATCACTCCAGGTGGACCCCCAGTCCCCAGTGAAGCCAAACCCCTGAGCTCTGTACCAATTTTCAACCACTGATTGAATTCCATGGTGTGGAGCACCCTAGCCTCACCCATGCCATAGACAGGCAGCACCTCCGAGAAGCTTACCATGCGTGCTACTTGTCTAAGGCTTCTCTCCAACTCCACAAACTCCTACTGCACTGTTCTGATCCCTTTCCCAGCCAGGTCATTTGTCAGTAGGTGGACAATTTTATCCAGCTCCCTCCTTCATGCAGCTGCATGGTAAAGAGCCTTGTAATTCCCAACAACTGGGGATAGCAGATATTATTACTGACTAATGCCATCTCTAGTAGTAGTACTACAGCAGGAGAGTATAACATATACTGTTGTTTGGCTGTCACAATAACAAAATACAACAACTAGGGCTGTGTGAAATTTAAAATTCCTCCGGTGGAATTCTTGCAAAATGCCGAATTTACTTCTGTTAAAATTCCACAAAAAACAGGAAAATTTCGTGAAAATATGCCTTAAACTGTGGAAATTTTTCATGTATTGTGGAATAGTATTACATTAGTTGTTAGAATACTACTAGGCACTCAAGGGAAAAGCATTAACTTCATGGTCACCTATATCCCACTGCGGAGCCAGAAACCAGCATTTGATGAAATCCTCACCACCCTATCGTCTCTCCCTAGCAATGTGAAAACCATCCTCTCTGGGGACTTTAACGTCAACTGGCTGTCTCAAGCATCCATAGCTTTTAAGGACTCGGTGGCCACCTTGGACCTTGTCCAAATGGTCCAGACCCCTACCCAATTTAACATCAACTCTGGCACCTCCACCTTACTGGATCTCCTCTTCCCTCACTGACCAAAACACATCTCTCACATTACCATCCACCCAGACCCCCCTAGCAACCACTCTCCTGTTACCTGTTGATGGTCAAACAAGTTTTCTGCCTTCCCACCTATTCCTACTTACCTCAGGCATCTAGAAAAAGGCTTGTTACCTAAGCTCACGGCCTTCCTTCAAGTCTGTGACAGGTCCCCCAATTTTACAGCTCCTAATGTTGATACCGCCCTGACCTACTTTATCAACACTTTTAACAATGCCTGTGACATCTTTGCCCCCCAAAAAAGCATTATACAAAAAACCTAAACAATCCCTTGGTCACCCCAGACCTGCTGCATATGATGTGCCACTGAGACAATCTCTGGCTTAGGACACTTGACTCCAAACACCCCCACATTAGACAACTCTAGCGAGAAGCCAGAAAAAGATGTACATGGGCTATCCAACAGGCTAAGGCAGCACACTATTGCCAAGCCCTCTCAGCTACCTGGAGCTCTAGTCATGATTTATGGTGCAATATTAACGAAATCACTGGAAAAGTGGTTCTCCAACCACCCCCACAGCTTACTATTGAAGGGGAAATAGTCCACGACCCACTTACTATTGCGAATACCCTCAACAATACTTTTTCTGAGTTTAGCAGAGTATTGCCCCCAAATTTCTTTGACCCCCCTCATCTGCGGCCCCTGCTTTTCCAGCATCAAAATATCTTCCCCCTTTCTATCTCTGGACTATCTCCCCTAGCTCAACACAAAGATAAATCTCCAGGTTTATCAACAAGTCCAGGCATAGTGGCGACACACTTGATTTAAAAATCCCAAGACTCACCCTGGATGATATTCTCTCCCTCCTTACAGAAATCTTTAATTTGTCCCTCTGCCTAGGGCAATTCCCCTCAGCCTGGAAATGTGCAGTAATCACACCACTGTTCAAGGGTGGTGACCGCACTGCTCCCAATAACTACCACCCTATCTCCATCCTGCCCCATCAAAAGTGCTAGAAAAAGTTGTCTCTGACCGACTCACTGAATAGCTCTCCAAATATAACCACCTCTCCCCTGTACAACATGGTTTCCATGGTGGTCGCAGCACTACCTCTGTACTCCTTGAGTTTTCATCCTTCATACACCAGGCCCTCAACAGCAGACAATTGGTAGATTCTGTTTATATAGATCTTACCAAATTCATTCAACACCATCAATCATGCCCTGCTGCTCTACACCCTCCCATCAGTGGGCACTGCCCCAGAAGTTTTGTCCTGGTTGGCCAGCTATCTAGCTGACCATTCCCAACAAGCTAGGATCAGCTCTACCCTCTTCTCCAGTTGCCCTGTTCATTCCGGGGTCCTTCAAGGATCGATACTTGGTCCTCTCCTTTTTAGCCTATTCCTAAACCCCCTTCCCCAGACCTGCCCTAGTAAAATGCTCATCTATGTGGATGACACCGTTATTTTTGAATGTCATCCTAACTCTGGTATACTCCAAACCTTACTCCAAGATCGCTTTTGCACCATTGAATCTTGGTTTACTGCCTGTAAATTAATTCTCAACTGTAGTAAAATGAAATCCATTATCTTTACCCAATGCCAAAATCAACATAGTAACCATTCCCTAACCATCTGTAATAAGTCCAATGTCCCCACTGAGCAAGTCTCCTCATTCAGATATCTGGGGATTGCCCTTGATTCCCACCTTACCTTTCATAATCTTATCCAAAGTCTCATGTCTGCACTCAGCACCAGAATTGGTCTACTATATCAACACAAACACTTTTTTTCTCCTGAGGCTCTCCAACTGGCTGTATCTTTTTAATCTTCTATTTAGTTGACTATGGCCTGGTGATCTCTGGTTTGACTGACACAACATCCCTCTCCCATGTTAAGAGTACCCTGAACAAGGCATGTTGGCTCGTCACTGGTCACGACAGAATGACTCACACCTACACCTTATATAAGACTGCAGGCTGGTTAAATCTTGAAGTCAGGCTTAAATACTCTACCTGCATCCTGGCCAAGAAAATGTCCCTCAGAACTACTCACCTGGGCCTTAATGCTCTGGTCACCTTAGCCCACCCAGCCAGAGCATCCAGAAGCTCCTTGAGGCCATCCCACTTTGATCCTCACTGCAGAACCCCACAGTGCCAAAGGGCCTTTTTGTACTGGGCTCCCTTGTGGCTCAACAATCTCCTCCCCAGCCATCTCCCTCTTACCTACCCTTGGTCTTTTCAAGTCTTTCCTCAAGAGCTACTTCCTACAAAAATCGGACTGTGATTATTTCTGACCAGTGCCCAAGTTTTGTCATATGTTCAACTGAGGTCCACTATGACCTGCTTATTCTCTTGTTTAACTTACAGTGCTTATTGTAACTGAATGTATAACTTGAGCCCACTTGGTCTGTATTATGTAACTTTGTTATTTTACTGTTGCATAGCCCATTTCATTTTGTATGAGTGTGTAATTGTCTTGCCAAAAATGTACCCATTGAAAACTGTCAGTCCTCTTAGTAACTGTGATGAGCACCCCTTGCAAAATAATCTTTGACTCAAAGGTTGTATCTCATCATTTTAATAAATAAATAAATAAAATAATTTGGTGAACTGCAGAAAATATTTCTGTGGAACTGATTGCCCTTTTTTATTTAGTAAGTAAAAAGCTGGTGTAACTGGGACCCTGTGACCAAAACTAAGAAGTGGAGATGTTGGTGTAACTGGGAGGAGAAACTAAATAACTGGGAGGTGACACCGCTGCAACTGATACTTGTGGAACTGGGAGCTGAAACTGATATAACTGGGATGAGACACAGATATAACAAGCTATGGTGAAATGTGTGTAATTTTGAATGCTGTGGGATGTGCTAATGAACTGTGAGGAGAAACAATTTAATCTAGGAGGAAACACTGCCAGGGTACAAAATTCCTATACTTTAGGTGCCCCAAGGCAAGCATTTTTGTCTAAAGACATCTACAGCTCCTCAGTGCCTACTCAGTGGGGCAACTAAGGCATTAGTGCTACTATATCCTCATGTGTTTCTCCTGTACTCCTACCTGTTTTTTTTCATCTCCCCAGCCCACCCCTTCCCCAAGTGCCTGTGCCATCTGTGATGGTGCAGAATTAGCATTGCATGACTAAGTTCATGAGACCAGTTACCCTTAGGTGTAGTGGAGAAACCAGGACCAGGAAGGAGCAGTGCAGTGGAGAGTTTGTCATGCAACCATAAAGTCTGTGCAGTGAGAATCATGCTGACTCAGTCACACAGCTGGTGTCACATGACAGGTGCTTTCACTAGGCATCAGACCACAGTCTGGAGTGGAGGAATTAATTGGTTGTTGCTGGCAACTGATCCTTCTCCCAACAAGTGTTGCTGGTGAGTGCTATTCAGCCCATCAGAACATACTGTGGTCAAAGTTTCATTCCCTAAACCCTTGACGGAAGCCTTACAGAAGTGGCACAAATACAAAATCACTCATGTGTATCAGTTAGTGACTCTCAATGGCATACCATCATTTGCTGCCTTAAAGGCTGCATATAAACTCCCTTACAGGGAAATCCAAACCAGTATGTGCATAAGGGCACAATTACTACCTCCCAAGGGCTCACTGACTGATATGCCAAAGGCACCATCAGTACCAATATCTATAGTAATACATCACCTCAATGGTAGCTTACTTGACCACCTTATAAGTAATCTTTATAAGGCTATGAGGGAGCCCCTAGGGGATACAATAGACAGTATATAACATCGCTGGCTGGTAGAGCTGGGAAATGAGCTAGACCCACAGTTATGGGAAAAGACAGCCCTCCCGGCCATAAAGGTGTCTTCTACTACAAACTGGAAGGAATACACCTGGAAATCTAGGCATAGAGTTTTCCATACCCCAGCCATAGTAGCAAAATATAAAAATGCAGACAAGGGACAATGCTAGCAAAAGTGTGGATGCACCATGGCTGATCTGGAGCATGTAATCTGGTCCTGCTGTTACCTTAAGTAATACTAGCAAGAGGTTATAGAGAAATTAAGTCAGATCTTTAAATTCCCAGAACTGTTCACTCCAACGTATATCTTAACAGCTGTAACCCTTACAGGGCTCAAAATAACTAGAGATGAATATAGGCAGACAACTCTTCTACTGATAGCCAAAAAAGTGATAACTAAGCTCTGGCACACCACAAGAGCACCTAAAAAGCAGGACTGGAGAACACTCACTTATGAAGTATTTAACTTAGAGCATCTGGAGGCCAAAATTGCTTGTCTCCCCACATTTGAAATAAGGTGGCGCAAGTGGGTTATGTATTAATTGGACCACTAATCAGAATTTGTGCCTTAAACACCTGGAGGGAAACAACAACCCAAAAAACAGGGAATGTGTCTCCAAAAGAACATTTCTTAGCTATGAAATATTGTACTGTACTGTAGCTATGGAAAAAGAAGGTGGAGGTGCCACTTCCTTCCCTCCCTCACTTTTCTGACCCCTCACTAACTCCAGGCTCAACCATGTCTTTCTTCTCTACTACCCATATTGTGCCCTTATAATTTCAGAGAATTATCATTCCTACCTATTACATTTTTATGTTTGCTTGCACGCATGTGCAAGAAACATAGTGCCATCATCAGAGATTTCGGAGGTGTGTCACCTCCTCCTCCAATTCAGTCAGTGTGTTGGCAGGCGCAGCCCCTGCAAGCCAATGCATGCTGGAGCTGTCTATGACAAGCTCCAAAATGCAGTGGTATACAGTTGAAAGGGGGAGCTACACTTGAGTGAGCAGCAATAAGATATTGCCTGCTCATGCGCAGCTCCCCCTACACACACACACACACACACACACAGACAGAAACTCCCCCCTCCCCCGCACACACGTATAGCCGACGGGGGTGCCCAATCCCGTCGGCTTAACTGTCTCTCCCCTTCCATACTATCACCGACGGGGGTGCCCAATCCCCTGTTGGCTTCACTCCCCCCAGTACAAGGTGCCACGCTGGGAGCCCACCCCAGCGTGGCAACAAATGTCATGGCTGACGGGGGTGCCCAATCCTCCGTCGGCTAAAGGCCCCCCCACCATCCTTGTGCCACGCTGGGAGCCCATCCCAGCGTGGCAAACATCCCGCATCATCGATTTTTTTTTTAAACCTGGAAAATAAAACGGTCCCACGAGTCTCCCAGCACACCCTCCCACAACCAGCACCCACCCACTGCACCCTGCCTCCCCACCCCCAACCCCCTCACCCCATACTTACCTCTGGACCTCGGCGCGATGATCTTGGTGGACGGGAACATTGCTGCACTCTTCAAAGCCGACCGCGAACTGAGAAATGCGGTAAGCTGTATAATGGGCTAGATAGGTGGGTTTCAACTTTGTGCATATCTCAGGCATTTTGGAATTTTGCTGCAAATTTTCAACATGGGGTTTTTGGGACCCCTTCTCATGAATGATGTCACTGTCATGGTGTTATTCAGGCCCGAAGGGTGATTTCGCGCACTGACTGTGCAGTGACTGCGAAATCACCCTTTGGGCCTGAATAACACCATAACAGTGACATCATTCATGAGAAGGGGCACCAAAAACCCCATGTTGAAAATTTGGTGCAAAAATTCCAAAAAATGACTGTTTTACGAGCGTGCGTTGCGCAGTTCCTACGCAGGCTCGTAAGTTCACAAATTTTCAATATTTTCACTCCAGATTTTCAACATTACCATTTTACCACACCTTCTTATGAGTAGTATAGCTGTCATTTTTTCACATCTCACCCAAAATGTGTTTCTGCCCATGTAGCGCACAGTGGTGTAGTCGGTGTGCAAACTCAATGTACGGGACAAATTAAGAAAATCACAGTGACTCTGTTCATGAGCAGAGGTCTTAAAGTGGCTATGTTGAAAATTTGGTGAAAAAATTCCTAAAAATGACTGTTTTACGAGCATGGCGTTGTACAGTTCCTATGCACTCTCGTAAGTTCACGAACTTTCAATATTTTCACTCCAGATTTTCAACATTTCCATTTTACCATACCTTCTTAGGAGCAGTATAGCTGTCATTTTTCACATCTCACCCAAAATGTGTTTCCCCCATGTAGCTTAATGACATGAGTCGTAAAGTAAATCAATGCACGGGACAAGTTAAGAAAATCTCAGTGACACTATTCATGAGCAGAGGTCTTAAAATGGCTATGTTGAAAATTTGGTGAAAAAATTCCTAAAAATGACCCAAACGCACACCCCAATGCTTGTCACTCTCTGCAGGGTAGTGGTGGAGTTGGCTTCAGTTCAATACTTCACTGCCATTCCTATTATGCAGCTCTGTAACTTCTACACTACCACTGTCAATGCCAGCAAGCAAACATTCTGCATTGACAAATGCTTGTTTAATTAGTCCCCTCTTTTTTGCTTCTTCTTTTTTCTCTGTATCTCTAATTTCATGCACAGATAACTGGGATTTGCAAGAAATTAGTATACTGTAACTAAGAAAGAATATTTGAGTAAGATACAACCTGCATAGTACTAGAAAGCATAGTAATACAAATGTTAAATGGATAATTAGGTAAGAAAATGGAATGTCATCATGAATACATGTCAAACACAAAAGAAAACTGCACCGATAATGTATGAAAAGAGAATAATGTATGGTGAATTGTGAAATCCTTTATTTATGTCCTTTTTCAAAAAGAAAAAATGTATTAATAAAAATTACCATAAAAAAAAGAACATGCTGTGGTGGGGAGTTGAATTGTTTGTCAGAGCAGCAGGGAGCATACAGAAAAATGACTCTTTAAGGACTTTAAATCAGTACTCACAAACCATTCTTTTAAGGGCTACTGCTATGGAGTTTTAGGGACCCTCACCAGTGCAAAATAATATATAGTTAAAAGCCCTTTCAAGGGCTTGGAGATAAATAGTTATAAGAACCTATTGTATCATGTCAAACAAGTATTAAATTCATTTTAAAAAGCCCTTTGCAGGGCTTGGGAGCTAACAAGAATCATTTTAAGGACTAGACGGATGCAGGCATGCAGGAGAAAAATTATTAAAAAAAACCTTTTCGGGATTATGCAGGCTGCTATTACATCCATTTTCAGGGCTTGTGGGCTAGTGAGTCCTTTATAGAACAGAGTGCATGCAGGCAGGAAGAAGAAAAATCAGTACAAAAAAAATATGTATTTTCCAGCCTTGGGAGCTAAGGTCTTATTAAGAAATACAGACCAGCATTAAAGTCCCCGTCTGGGCCTGGGAGCTATCAAGTCCTTTTAAGATCTAAGGGCACACAGACTTGCCAGATTTGCAGCTTCATCCTTTGCACCCCTCTATACATGCACCACTGCTCTCTCTCTCTCTCTCTACCAGCCCCTTCTTTGGCTTCTCCCTCAAGCCTGATGCTCCTACTTACTGACCCAGACCACTGGGGATGCCATCCACTGCCCTTCGTACACCCCTTTATCTGGTCTAGTCTGCCACAAGACTCATAGCCACAATCTCTGTGACTCAACCCATCTCCAACTCATCTGTCCACATATTACTACCAGAATGGGTCAAAGGGTCTTCTACATTGCTGGGCCCTCCCTCTGGAATGACCTCTCCCTTCCCCCATTGCGTTCCATAGACCCCCCCGCTAAATTTACATACCCCACTAAAAGCCCACTTCCTGTTCTCCATGACCTGTTCCTGTCTCCAAGCTACTGGCACTCCGGCGCAATCTATTTAGACCTCCATTGCCCCCTGCCATCTCCTTCTCCTACCTAGGGACTGGCTTACTGGTCAGGACCCTGCTCCCTGCAAATTGTAAATGTACTGATAAATTATGATGTGTAAATAGTATGTATATTTTTAGTTCAATACTACTCTTTACATGTCAATGTTAACTCTGAGTTGCAGCTATTGCTGCCAAACACTATGTAGCTACTAGCTCCATGCTGCCCTGCTATTTGTTACTGTAGAACACTGCGCATTTACCTGTCCTTACTGAGACCTTTCTGTATGTGCCAGTCTCTGACCTGGGCCATGCATGAAAAATGTCTTTGGATCAGTGCGCCAACCCAGTTAACAAAGGAATAAATAAATAAATATGTAAATAAGTAAGTAAATATGTTTAAAATAAAACAATCCCTTTTAAGAGTTTGAAGATGTGTAAGTTCTTTTAATAACATTTGTGCCATGCTGACAGGATAGAGTTGTTTAAAAAAGCCCATTTGAGGCAAATAATTATTTTAAAAATGCCACTTTACATGTCTACCTGCTCTCCATGAAGGGTGGCCATCACAGGTAGGAGTACAGGGGATAGTTTGTACCTTGTGAGTTGCTGAAGGAGGCAAGTGTGACTAGGAAGGAATTATAAAGAGAATGTTAAACAAGCATTTGTCAATGACGAATGTTGTCTTGCTGGCATTGGCATTGGTAGTGCAGGAGTTAGAGAGATGTATAATAGGAATGGGAGTGAAGTATTGAACTGATGCCAACCCCACATCCATCCTGCAGCAGCTGACAGGCATTGAGGTGTGCCTTTGGGTCATCAGTCATAACACTCATGCCATTTCACCTCACCCTACCCTGAAACATAGAAACATAGAATTTGACGGCAGATAAGGACCCCATGGCCCACCTAGTCTGCCCATTTCCCTACCTAATTGAAAAGGTGCAGATTCTAGTTAACCAACAGCCTACTTCCTCCTACTCCCCACTAGAACTGCCTTATGTCTGTCCCATGCATTCTTGAATTCCTCTACTGTTTTTGACTCTACAACCTCCTCAGGAAGGCTGTTCCATGCATCTACAACCCTCTCTGTGAAGAAATACTTCCTCACATTACCTCTGAGCCATCCCCCCTCTATCTTCAAATTGTGCCCCCTTGTTCTTGCACATCTCTTTTTCTGAAAGATGCTACCCTCTTGGACTTTGTTAATTCCTTTGAGATATTTGAAAGTTTCTATCATGTCCCCCCTCTCCCTCCTTTCCTGCAGGCTATACATCTTAAGCTCCTTTAGTCTTTCTTCATATGTCTTCTGGTGCAGACCCTGCACCAATTTGGTTGCCTTCCTCTGGACAGCCTCCACCCTGTCTATGTCTTTGCAGAGATGGGGTCTCCAGAACTGTACGCAGTACTCCAGATGTGATCTTACCAACTGTCTGTACAGAGGGCCAACAACTTCCTGTTTTCTAAGGGTGATGCCTCTCCCTATGCATCCCAGTATCCCCCCAGCCCTCCTTACTGCCATCTCACATTGCTGGCCTACCTTTAGGTCATCTGATATGACTACCCCAGGCCCGTTTCCATTTTTGTTGTTGTCAGTATCTCACCCCCCATTGTGTACTCTTCCCCTGGGTTTTTGTTTCCCAGGTGCATTACTTTGCACTTATTTGCATTGAATCTAAGCTGCCATACATTTGACCATTTCTCCAACCTTGCCAAGTTCATTTTCATCCTTTCCACCCCACCTTGCATATCAACCCCATTGCAGATCTTTGAGTCATCTGCAAAGAGACATACTTTCCCTTCGAGTCTCTCTGTAATGTCACTTATAAAGACATTAAAAAGGACCGGCTCCAGTTCTGAACCCTGCGGTACCCCACTAGTAAACCTCCTTTCTTCAATGTGGACTCCATTTACTGTTACCCACTGTGTGCTGTTGTCAAGCCAGTGTTTTACCCAAGCACCACCCTGGGATCCAGTCCCAGGCTGGCTAATTTGTGTATTAATATTTTGTCCGGGACTGCTAAAGTCTAGGTAGGCCATGTCCACAGAACCTCCCTGGTCTACTACTTTGGTCACCCACTCAAAGAAATCAATTAGATTTGTCTGACATGACCTTCCTGCTGTGAATCCATGCTGTCTTGGGTCCTGTGCCCCACTGGCCTCTAGGTACTTAACCGTTCTTTCCTTCAGCAGTGATTCCATTATTTTCCCTACCACTGAGGTCAAACTGACAGGTCTGTAGTTTTCTGCCTCTGTCTTGCTCCCACTTTTGTGAAGGGGAATCACTTCCACCCTCCTCCAGTCCTCAGGTACCACACCATCTGATTTATTAAAAAGAGTAGTCCATGGTGTTACTAGTTCTTCCCTTAGTTCATTTAGAATTCTGGGGTGAATCCCATCAGGTCCCATTGCTTTATCCACCTTCAGTTTTAAGAGTTCTTTCAGACCCCTTTCTTCTGTGAAAGGACTAATATCAACCCCCCTATCCAGAGTGCTTCTATTGACTGGATTAGGTATTTCCCCCTGCTTTTCCATTGTGAATACTGAGCAGAAGTATTCATTCAGTATCCCTGCTTTTTCACTGTCGCTCTCTGCCCAACCACCTTCCTCTTTATTCAGCCTCAGTATCCTTGCCTTAGTCTTTCTTTGCTCCCTAATGTACCTATAAAAAGTTTTATCCCCTTCTTAACTGAGTTGGCTATCTTTTCCAGTCCCCTGCAGACACTGACAGGTGTTGTGGTGTGCCTTGGGGTCTTTGGACCTTACAGTCACCCCATTCCATAAGGAAATATGCTGAGATGGGTACAGTATAGAGAATGGGGTGAACATTCAGGCTGAAGAGTCCAAGGCACACTTCCATGCCTGTCACTGTCTGCAGGGTGGAGTGGGGGTGGAATGGCATGAGCATTACAGCCGACAATACCAAGTCACACCCCTGACGCCTGTGAGTCTCTACAGGGTGGGGTGTTACAGTTGGAAACCCAAATGCCCTAGGTATTTATTAGTATTTTCTCTCTGAATGTTCAACATGGGCTTTTTGTGACCCCACCTCATAAGCAGTGGCACAATCAGTTCATTAGCCAAAAGGTGATTTTGCACAGTGACTGCGCCATTTGGTGCCACAGGTGTGAAAACACATTTCAGGAAGGATGTGAACAATGACAGCTGTACTGTTCATGAGAAGGTGTAAAAAAATGCCAATGTTGAAAATCTGGAGTAAAAATATGAAAAATTGGTGAAGTCACGAGCATACATAGAAACTGTGCAACGAATGCCCATAACGCAATTATTTTGGGGATTTTTTTAACCAAATGTTCAACATAGGCATTTTAGGACCTCCAGTCATGAACAGTGGCATTGTGATTTTGTTAAGCTGTCCCGAGTTGATTTTCCCCAGTGAACACTCCATTGAGTGCCAGATGTGTGAAAACACATTTCGGACAGGATGTGAAAAATGACAACTGTACTATTCATAAAGAGGTGTGAAAAATGTCAATGCTGAAAATCTGGAGTGAAAACATTGAAAACTTTAGAAGTTAAGAGTGTGCATGGAAACTGCACAATGCACGTTCATAACACAGTCACTTTTTGGAATTTTTTCACCAAATTTGCAACATAGACTTCTTGGAACCCCATCTCATGAACAGTGGCACTATTGTTTTGTTACTCAACTCCAAAAGGTGATTCCACACAGAGACAGTGGAGTCACCTTTAGGGACCAAATAATGAGATTACAGTGCATGTATTCATGAGGTGGGGTCCCAAGAACCCCATGTTGAATATTTGGAGCCAAAATTCAAAAAAACTGGCTGAGATATCAACCTAGGTTGACCCCCTCACTGATGCCATTACACAGCTTACCAGCATTTCTTCATTCTGTAGTTCAGCTTTGAAGAGTCCAGACATGTTAGCACTCCACCGAAGATCACAGTGCCAGACCTACGGATGTAAGTATGGGGTGAGGGGGTGTATTGGTAGGTGGGGTGTGCAGAGGGTGGGTGCAGGTTGGGGAGGGGGTTCCATGGACAACAGACCATTTTCTTTATTTCAGGTACAAAAAAATAGACACTGTGCCGTGGGATGGTTTTCTTTCTTTACAGGTGAAATAAAACAAATATTGGGCACACTGGGGTGGTCTCCCAGTGTGTCCCATGACTTTTGGAGCTGATGTTGGCCACATTGGGGTGGGCTCCCAGTTTGCCAAACAATGGGGGCGGGGCAGGGGAAGAAGATGACGACATGGTCGGCTTTCTGTGAGTGGAGGCACACTGGGGTGGGCTCCCAGTGTACTACACAATGTGGGGGGAGTGGCGGACATGCTGACACAGGGATTGCACTCCAGTGTTGGCTTTCTTTGGGGATTGTGTTGCCATGTTTATTGAAATGCTTCACCAGGAAAGGCACGTACAGGAGGCGTGTCATCTCTGCCACTGCATGAAGAGCATGTCTCTGATTGCAGCAGCACATTTCTTTCAAGTTGTTTCCACTTTACACAATTCTTGTATCAGTGCTGGCATGCTGGCTAATTGGGGAATGAGGGACACACCTACTAAAGTGTGCCCTGCATTTGCCAACAATGATACACCTCTGCATTTCTCCTACTACCACAAAATGTTGTTTGCACAAGTGCAAGACAACATAAAAAGCTGTGGCCTATGTAAACCTCAGAATATCCTGCAAACTGTGGATTCCTTTTTCATTGTCCAGGTAATAGCTCTTATTTTAGTCACTACCGTTGCTTCAGCTGCATTCACCTCCCTAAGTATCCAACATCTCCTGTGTCTAGCATTAGTGCTGTCACAGATGTCACAGGTTTGCCTGAATTATGTTTGTGCTTGACATAGATTTTACTGCCTTTTGGTTTAGAGCTACATCCGGTCCCACAAAAAACTGTTAATACTTATGCTGGCCCCAGCTGATTGAGCCCCACCCCAACTGTGTGACATTAAGCAGAGGGTGCCAGCACCACTTCCATGTCCATCACCACCACTGCTTGATAATGAACACATCTTTGTCCCCACATTTCTGCCACCACAAGATCCATTTTCTCTCAACACCTAGCAGTGTGCAAACAAATAAGTATTTCAGAACATCTAAAATCAATAAGTTAACAATCATATTGCAGAAACACACTGCAAAAATCATCAGAGAGTTCACAAACAATTTTACAAATAAATGCCATGAAGTGCTTTGAAATACAGCTTTTTGATTTACAAATTAAGTTGCAAAGAGCTGCATATCTTTCTCCTTCAACACCTGCTGTTGAACTGCCCAGCAGAGTAGAAGGAGCAGTCACTTGGGGGGGGGTGGAGAGAGAGAGAGAGAGAGAGAGAGAGAAAAGAGAGGGTTGCTATATCAACTCACACTTTGACACATAGACTTCTGCCTAATCAAAAAAGATCAGGTGACAGCATTGCTTGCCGAATTGTTTTGTATATTCCATGGTAAATGTTAGCAAATGCCAGACTTTTGGGATGCACCGAGGAATTTTTGACTAAATTACAGTAAATTACAGTTTTAAATTTACCATATAAAATTTACCTTAGGACAAGAGGGTCAGTATATCTAATGAAAGAGACAGTGATAGCAGGAAACCATGCCTTGCCAATTCAATTCCCACCTAAATTAATGAAATCACATGACTAAATACCTTGTGGAATACATTTTCCAAGAATTACGCCTCTGAATGGAGTATTTTTCTGTAATAAATATTTTCCCCAGTTTATTACATATTTTCCACAGTACACTTAATTATTCAACAAATCAGATGAAAAGGCTGTGGAAAGTGTGAATTTCACCAAAGGTAAATCTCTAGTGAAATTCCAAGGAAAATTGTCGAATTCCATGAAATTTTTGCAGAACCGAAATCCACAATTTTTTCGCCCAGCCCTAACAACAAATAATAAATGGTATTATTCAAAAGTATTTATATAACACAATGTCTAGAACAATCTGGACAATACAAATACGCATTATCTAGACAATTGTATATATCAGTGTTAAAAATGTAATTCAGAGATAATATTGGCAGTATCAACCAGATATGCAATATCTATAATTATGGCAGGACCAAATGTCAGCATGACCATTCAAGATGTTAGTCATAAATATCTGTACATAAGTCTCCAAATGGGAAAGAATGGAAGGAGGGCTCTGGCAAAGAAACCATGAATATAAATAAGAGCTTAATTAATAAAGTTATGTTTCTGTAGCTTAAAGCATTAAGTTTCACTTGTAAAGAAACTACAGTAGGTGCTGTCCCTCCTAACCATAGAAACTCCAGTTTATGGTCTAACCCCATTCTTTCATTGTTCATGTTTTCATGAACGTATATGTTTCTCCATGGACATCTGTGGGCATCCATGTTTTATTATTGCTCTTTGTTCATGGTAACTCCATCTATGCTTTGAATATAGTTCATGGGCAAGATTGTCTGTGGTTGAAAGACATGGACAATTCCCAATAAACCAAAACAAAAATCAAAGAGAAATAAAACATGGGAGCTACAGTAAATCCATTTTAATGAGCTAATTGAAAGAAAAAAATGTCCATGGTTGATAATGGTTCTCTTTATGTGATTTTTAATTAAGATAATAATCTAACTATTCTATTTTGTGTCCAGTTCAAGATAACTGTATACAGTATCATGAACGGTTTATAGTTAAAATATAAACATTGTATTTATCACATGTGTAATTCTTTCTTTCAAACTACTTATGGTATAAATTATGAGAAATATTTTTAGTTTCCAATTTAGCCTCATTGCGTACAGGTCCATAAGTTCAGCTGGCCTCCCACTGCTAGCAGTGCCTAAATCCCATCTTGTGGTTGGTCAGAGATCCTTCTCTGTCTTGGGACCCTCTCTTTGGAACTCCCTCCCAGCTGTGGTCCTAACCCACCTTTCTTTATATCAGTTCAAGCACTCTCTTAAATCCCACCTAGTCTCCTCCTAGTAGTGCTCCTGTACCTGATGTGCCCCTCCTACAGCCCTTTGGCCCAAATGAACATTGTAGTCAGCCCGTTACTATTGTTTTTATCTTAGGCTGCAGCCAGAGTGATTTGTTGAGTGATTTGTAAATTATACTATTTATGTATATGTTTGATTAAATAATTGCAACCACTGTTTATTTGCCTTTGTACATTCCTTTGATATTATTGTATTCTTATATTGTACCTCACATTTTGCTCTCTCCCCCAGGTCAGCCATGAAAAAGGAACAATCAGTCTTAGTGGGCTTAAATGGTTACCAAAATACAGATAAATAAATAAATAAACACATTTTAAGATGGAGCCACTTAATTCATCAGGGCTCTAGATGATATGAAATGGTATTAAATTCATCAACTCCATGTATGAAGATAAGATTGAAATATATGACTTTTTAAATTGATTTTATTGTTATGTAACCTCTTTTTGGTTTAATATCTAGTTCCATGACCTTACTGTAAATGACAGCTGCCTAGCTTATCTTTTGTTATAAATGTGTATATACAGGATATATACATATATATAGGGGATACATGATGGGCAGGAGTGGGATATGGAAAATATTCTCACTCCTGCAGAGTGAGCTGTGTATTCTCATGAGTGCCAGAGGCACGAGTGAAAATACACAGCTCACAAGACAGGAGTGAGAATATTTTCCATATGCCATGATCTGTCCATCATGTGTGTGATTTATACCACAGGGGTGAGAGCTGCAGGAACATTTTTTCTGAGTCTGTGTGTTTCCTGCTCATTCTGTGTGTGCTGTCAGTGTGTGTGTGTGTGTGTGTGTGTGTGTGTGTGTGTGTGTGTGTGTGTGTGTGTTCTGAATGGACTGGGAGTCAGAAACACAGGTGAGTGTGTTTTGCAAAGCTAACTGAATGAGTCAGAGGCTCAGTGAGAAAGACAAACTGCTGCAGGTAGCACTGAGAAACAGAACCTGCTTTGTAAAAGACTTTCATTTAAAATTCAGGTTGTTTTGAAGCTGAGATCAGGACAGTAATGGGCTAGCAATGTTAGAAACACAATGAGAAATAGGTGAGAGTCTTTTGCAAAGCTAATTGAGTAAGTTGCAGCTTCAGTGAGAAAGAGAAACTTTTTCTGAAGCAGTTTCCTTTAGAATGCAAGCTGCAGTGCATTTATCCTCACTCTGGTGACATCAGCAGAGTATGGAAAAATGTCGATATCCTCACTCTGCTGATGTCATCAGGATTTATCCTCACTGCAGTGGAAATAACACAGGTTATCCTACTGAGAAAGCTCTCACCCCCATGGTATAAATATGTTTATAAAATGGGTAGAAAAAAAGTAGCTCATCTAGTGGACAATCATCATCACATGACCATGCGTATATCAGAGCGCGACTGCACACCTGCACTTTTACCCCCCCAAAAAAACAATTTTGCCATTTTATAAGATAGATAACCCACTCTAGGATATGCGGTAGCTCTCTGATATGCACACGCCTTGGGTGGTTGATGCACTCGGCCTGCGGCCTCGTTCATACAACTCACCCCAAGGTGTGCGTATATCACAGCACGACTGCACACCTAAGAGTAGGTTATCTATTACATAGATATATATATATATATATATATATATAGATATATATATATATCTATATATATAGATATATATATAGATATATACATATATCTATATATATATATCTATATATATATGTTTATATATATTTATACAACATATGTTTTGAGATAACTGGCCAGATAAAAAGTGTTATTTTTCTGAACATTCAAAGTCAATATTATCTTTTCGTGATGCAGAGTTATCATTTTTTCTCTTGGTTTAGAATGTTCGGCCTCAGTAGCAGTTTTCACCATATTCAAATGTGCATAACTATAAAACAAAAAAATGATAGCATGGTATTCTGAGCACAAACTTTGTTCAGCACAAGACTGTCAAAAACAATGAGTGGTGTTTCATTTATAGATACCTTTTAGATATTTTATTAAAAGTAAAAATGGCAAAAAAAGATGCTTATCCATTAGGTAGGGAAATGGGCAGACTAGGTGGGCCAAGTGGTCTTTATCTGCCATCAAATTCTATGTTTCTATGTTTTTATAAAAATCTATTTTTTTTTTCACTATTTCGACAAATGCGAATAACTTTAAAGCAAAAGATGATAGCATGGTACTGTGATGGTAGCAAGATACTGTGAGCATTAAAGTTGTTCAGCACAAAAGTGTCTACAAAATTAGTGGTGTTTCATTTATAGATACCTTTAGAATTATTTTGTAATATGCAAAAAAGGCAGAAAATTCAGTTTGTTTCACTTTTTCTACAACAAATGACAAAAAAAAAGGCAAAAATAAAAGAAGTGTACATCAAACTTTTTCAGTATGTTCTGGCCATAATGTAAAGCCATGGGGCTCTATGAGTTAAACTGAAGTAGTAGTAAATATCAGAAGCCACATCCAAATAAGTACTGTAACTGAAAAAGAAGGCGAAAGTTAGTCCCACATTTCAAAGTCACAAGCACTTTTTTATACATTCCCTATCAAGTTTATCCCAAAACATACTGTATGTCTGAATAGACCGAACCTGACATTGCCTGACTAAAAATATTATATTTATCTTCATTTGAGGCCTAGGATATTAAGATATCTCACTCGTGACATTGCTACTTGTGAGGTATCATAATATCATTGGCCTCTCATTGTATCTTCAGTTAGGCCTTGTTATATCCTCTATTTATAGGACATACAGTATGTCTTAGGATAAATACCAAGATGAAAAGTGGCATCTTGGGCTGCTGTGAAATATATTATGATCTTTCCTTGTTCCTATATGTCATTTCGTTATCTTTAACTCTTCTTATATGTCATTCCTGTATCTTTGAGTGTTCCTCTATGTCATGGATATGAGAACCATTGGTTTGAGCTCAGAAGTGAAAGTGCTAATTAGAACAGCACAGCACTGAGAAGTGTGAGTTGCCATGTGACTCTAAGAGCTCAGTTAAACTCTAACCAGACTCCTGATGAAGCTTGAGAATAAAATGGTTTGTTGTTTTGCTTTGTCCTGTAACTTGAGACCCTTACAGGCAGTAAGTACATTTTAGAGTTACACTTTGCACTTGTCAGCATGTTTGCTTCTTGCACCTTATCTAAACAAAAGTTAATTATTCTTCAACCCTGAAGACTGGTGCCAGCGTTCTTTATTTTCTATTTTCCTGGTGGAACTAGTGAGGCTCAAGTCTGCCCTCAATTTAACTGTAACAATTAGTAAATGTATCTAAAGCAACCTGCAATGAAAAACATGCTTTCTTGGCTATATACCAACAGCACAAACTAGTTTGGAGAACTATTGACTACTGTCTTATCGCAATTTATTAAAAGTCCCTTTTGCTGTATCCTTATGAGCTGTGTTCTACAGCTATGCAGTCTGTTTAATGCAAGAGATCTATGCTCAGTGGGAAATATTGTTCACATGAAGTCCTGGGGCTTCAAACCCTGATATGAGTGTGACAGAAAATGGGAAAAGAGACCTTCTTTAATTTATACACATACAAAAACAAAATGGAATCCTCTGTAGTGTGTGTATTATACAGTGATATTAAGCTATTCACCAGGGTGGGGGAGGTGCCTAGATACAGTGTAAAGGGCCTTGTATATTGACTGAGCTAATATGCAAGCTGCCATATCTGCTACCTGGTGCCCCAATAACCACCATGGTGGGAAATTGCCATTGTTTCACTACCACCATCTGGTCATACAGGAACCTATGTAGGGGGACCCAGCCATAGCTCTTGTGCATATAGGAGATTAAAACATATCTGGAAACAGAACAGTAATATAATTAGTCCCTATAGCTGAGCATGCAAAAACACATCCCTTGGTGCTTATGGGTACAGCAAGCATTGAATTAGAAAGTTGCATGGCAGTTCACTTGATTCTGGTTTGTGGTCTGGTGATCTATGTGCTCATTGCACTTCATAGTCAGTACCTCACTGCAGTCACAGTGTTTCTGGATGCCATTTCATTAGGAAAAATATGGGGTCCTTCCTCTCTGCTCTGTCATGCAGAACTATGATATGGACGTTGTTCCACCACTTTCTGTTTTTGTGATCATATGCCACTGCCTTAAGTTCCTCAATTAGTTTATGAGTAGTGTGAAGCTTATGACTTGCTTCTGTGAGGTGCTTTTCCTGTTCACAGACTCTCATTTCCAGTTCTTCCAAGAACTTTGTGCGGCTGTCCATTCTGTCACCTAACTCTTTAATAGTTTTCCAGCTATCTGAAAACAGGGCTGCAAGGTTGTCAGACACCTGCACACATGTCATTCCTCATGTCAAAGAGAAGATTCAATAGCTTCTTTAGCATCATGACCACCAGCACAGTGTCATTGCCAGTTGCTGAGGACTGCTCCTTGCCTGGGTTCACGCTGGTGTTAGTGTGACAGGAAAAGTCCACAGGCCCATCTTTGTCACTTAAATCATTTGCAAGTTAAGGTAAGCCATGACTGTTTTTTACCAGATTTAGTGGCACTAGCCATCAAGGCATCCATATTTATTTATTTATTTATTGAAAATATCAGAATTACAAACCTTTGAGTCAGATACTGCTTTGCAAAGGCTCCACATCAAAATATAACTTAACTGTACAATACAAATTAAAAGAAGATGTGGATACATGAAGTACAGCGCTGTGTACAAGACACACTGAGAGTAGATAACTATACCCTGAGTCATGACAAGCAGATAAGCAACAAACCATGTATTACATTAGGATAGTACAATAAGTAACATAGAGCAGCAATATAATTGAGAACACTCATGAGCAGGTACAAGCCTATCATTTTAGAGATGAGGGGGACCATTCAGGAGGTGGATACAGACACAGTGTTTTAGAGATGGGGGAGAAGGTATGGAGGAGGAAGGGAGGTGTGGTGGTGGGGGTGCCATTGGAAAAGACTTTGCCTGTGAAAGCTAGTAGTGGAAAAAGTAGGGGGTGTAAGAAGAGCAAGGGGAGGTGAGGAATTGCAGACACAGGAGGAGAGGAGTAGCTGTCTAAGTTTGGATTTGAAGGGGCCTAGTTTCAGTTCTTAGGAAATATCTACAGGTAGGTCATTCATCCAGAGGGGGGCCCTATGGTAGAATGCACGTTGCCCCAAGGATGTCCTGCAGTGAGGAACTAGGAGCGGGTCTTTTGTAGAGCTTCTGGTGGATCTAGCTTGAGGGGTATGCTGGATTAGACCACAGAGCCCCATAGGGAAGAGACCAGCTGAGATTTTCTTGGCTATAAGGCAGGTTTGGTATTTTAGTCAAGCCTCAAAGTTTAGCCAGTGTTTTAGCTTGTAGAAGTCACAAGTGTTTCAATACATCTGGGTCAGTTTCTGTTGCTAAAAACTGCAGGATTACTCCGATTAATTCCAAGATGCACCTATTTTTGATTAAAAAGCACTTGTGTACCTTATGCTGAAACATGAGTGCAGCCTTTCTTGTCACAGGATTACTCCGGTTGAATGCAGATTGTTCACAGAGCTAGCATAAAAGACTACCATTTTGCTTCCCAGCCAGGCCAAATAACTACACCATCTTAGTAGCCATTCTCTGTACTCTCTGCAATATTGAGACATCTCTCTTGAGATATAGTGCCCAGAACTGTGAGCTATAGTCCTGACACAGTCTAACATAAGAAATAATGCCCATGTGTCTCTCCTAACTGCTGTCCCTTAGTTGTTGCCATTTACAAAATAAGCAGCATTGCAGTTCCTTGGTTCCATGTCCATTACAATGCACTTATATATATATATTGAATCTCATGCCATGTTTATCATCTCATTTGTATAACATGTCCTTGTCCCTTTGGATTGTGGTCCACTGTTCCTCAGTTTCTACTACTACACCTCTCAGTTTTGTATTGTCAGCATAATTCTCAAGCCAATTTATAATATAATTTCCAAAGTCCTTTACAAAAGTATTGAAAAATACAATGCCTAATACTGACCCTTGAGGTGGTGTAGGTTGTGTATTACTGTGCCATCTCTCAACAAAAGCCATTGTCCTTACTTTCTGAGTTACTGTTACTAAACCCTTCTATTATCAAGTTGTTAATTTTGTTATCTTTCTTCATATTTGTTAATTATCCCCACACCAGGCACTTGGGTTAAATCCCAATACTGACACTGTAGTGCAGCATGAGGGGGTGCTGCACTCCTGAGGTGCCATCTTTCAGATGAGATGTTAAATCAAGGTCCCATCCGCTTGTCTTGGTGGTAGTTCAGGCAGATGTTAAAGATTCCATGTGTGGTGGAATTTTTATATATCCTAAAGTATAATACCTTTATGTTCTAAAGCTTATTGTACCAGAGCTTATAACTGTTATATGTGATTATAGCCATATAGATATGTTGCTTCTCATATGCTCTAAAACTATCTGCTTTGTTATAGCCATATAGCCATGTTGCCTTTCATATGCTTTAAAACTATCTGCTTTTTAAAACAGCCATAATGAATGTGCAGTTCTGTGCTAACTAAAACAAAGGAGGTTGTTTGACAGAGATAAGAAAACCTTGAAAAATTAAATGAAGTGAAATAACAGCTGGTTGTAACTAAGATAAAGGGGAGACACATAGTAAGTATAAAAAAACAACTCCTTATACGGAAAGTGCTGAATCTAAGGTTTTTGCTAAAGATAAGGAAAAGCTGTTGTTAAGCATGAGATCACTGTTAGACTGTGAAACTAAAAAAGGTATATAAGCTTCTGTGAACAATGATCGAGGAGCTCTCGCATTTAGCTGAGGCTCCCACATATATGTGTGCAGACAATAAACTGAGTTTATTGGAATAACCATTGGGTGTGGTTATTGAGTACATAGAATTTAAGGTAAAGTATATACAGTAAAGAGAATCTGTGACCACAGTTTTTTGGCGTAGTCGGCAGGATGGCTTCACTTCTTCGTGTCACACTGTGATCGGACTGCCAAGTCCCAGCCTCAGGGGAGGGTGGCCCTGGAGGTTCAAGTCCCACCATATGTGTGACGCTTTTGAAGTGGTGACAGCCATCATTTACTGTCTTAGGTGCTGGGGTGGCACCAAGAGTGCTGGGTGGGCACTCGGCATCAGGGGATGCCCGAAAAAGTAGGAGTGTTGGGTGGGCACTCCAAGACCGGTTAGGCACCTTTTAGGGACTACAATGGGAAATACGGGGGACCTCTACCAGATGGATCTCAACTTTTTACTGTTAAAGATTTTTTTTTGTTTTGTTTTAAAACTGCAACCCAGAGCTCTGGAAAAAGACTTGGTTTGGCAGGTTACTAAATGGCCAAAGAAAACATTTGAAAGGGTTAATAGCTGCAGTGTTTGGAAATTATCATAAAGGTCCTGCAGTCAGTTTTCTTACTCAGACTTGTGTATCGAAAAGAAGAAGAAAAATACCTTGGCACGGGTAAGTCTGAATTTTTATTCAAAGTTGTTTTATGTCTGTCTGTTTTATTTCTGTAATACATATACTAAACAAGGTAATGCTCTGTCTTTCTCGTGCATATTTTCTAGCTTATATCTGTGTTCTGTAATTATGTTCTGTTGTCAAGGTTAGAGATAGGATTGACTGCCTTCAGTGCACAACATGTTACAGTAAAAAA
Organism: Neoceratodus forsteri; assembly: GCA_016271365.2. Lineage (NCBI taxonomy): Eukaryota > Metazoa > Chordata > Ceratodontiformes > Ceratodontidae > Neoceratodus > Neoceratodus forsteri. Next base: position 1,288,885,914 of record CM057455.1, on the reverse strand, counting down.
AAAAAAAAAGCTTCTTTGCCTCATAGCTGACTGTTTTAATTGGCTTTATTTTTAATGGAACATTTGTGCTGCCTAGATAGGGTCAGTGAAGAACTTTGTATGTAGTTGTTGGGTGAAGCAGGTAGTGTTGAAGGTGAAGAGATATGGCGTCATAGAGTGCAATGTGCAGAAAGATTTGTAGTTTGCAAGCAATGTGCCAAGCCACTGCTAGGTGAAAATGTAATGTGTTAACAGCTATAAATGGCTTTATCATACTTCTAGTTATAACCAGAAACTTTTGCAAAATGGCAGGGTGCCATATTTTGGCCTCTATAAAAGGTGTAACCATGTTATACAAGATGGTTCACTTACAGATGGTATGGTGTGTTGTGTTTTAAAGGTGTTGAAAGGAGTTAAAATGTGTTTAAAAAGTGTTTTGTTCTGGAAAGATTTGGCATGGCGATATGTATAAATGTGTTGGTTTAAAAATTGTCAGTGTTACAAGACAGGCAGGATGCAGCACATATATCTAAAACACGTACAGTTTTCTAATGAAACTATGGGCATTACCTCAGCAAATTGGTGTGAAACAATGTCAGTCTTATTTTGTGTTAAGTACTTATTTTTGTGTATGTGTATGTGTGTGTACTGTCTTGGCCAGCAGTTTTAATATCAGTAGTGTTCAAGGACACTAATATAAAAAAAAAAATAACTGGGTTTAAACGACCCTTGCATGCACACTGTGACCTTTTGCACGTTATTTGACCTTCTTGTGTTTCAACATTTTATGTTACTACCAGTTCAAACTTGATGTGTATTCCATACCTAAAGCACAACTTTTCACACAAAATGTATGTTTTCATGGAAGCACACCAAGAGTGAACCATGTAATTTGACTTTTTATTGCAAAACTAGTATTCTAAGTGAAGAGAAACAAACTTTTCTTCTCCTCTCACTGCTTCTGACTTGCAGCCAACACAGGCAATACTCCAGCTGGAAGGGAGAATTATTCATCATCTCCTATATTTTTATTATATATATATATACAGTACGCTTTTAAAAAAAAGGACTATTACAGCTGTTTTTGAGAGTCTACCATCTACAGTTAAAAAACAATGGTTTTGGTTTTTATGTGTGACCATGGTGTAATCATTTTTTTTGTCTTTTTGAAATACATTCTAAGAGATAAGTACGTACAGTGTTACCATCAATCTAAATTTTTATAAACTCAGCTGACATTTTGTCATGCTTAGGATAAAGGAACCAGGGACGCTTGGCTTCTTTTATCCTATGGAAATAATCTTGTTTATTTTTAAACTGGTGTGTGTTTGTTTTTGTTGTTTGTCTGTGTTTCTTCTCTTTTCTTAGAGAAAAGAAGTTCTCCATCTTTATAGTAAGGTATGAAACTTACTAAACTAATTGTAATATTATCTTGTTATAATTTAAAGTGTAAGTAGGTGGGGACTGCAATGGGGCCACCCCATTACCGTTTATCCAGTGTACATTTTTTTTAAGGTGCTGTGCGACTAGCTACTAATATTGCCAGACCATTTCTGGGTTAATATTCATGTCACCATCTAGAGCTAACCTTTTTATTGCTACAGTATTCGAGCTGTCTCTTCCACCAGTAGGAGCTTGGAGGGAGGGGGTATGCTACCCTTCCTCCATCCCTTCCAGTGTAATACCTACAAAGGTTGCAAGGTACATCACTGTTCCCCCAGAGGGGTAAATAAGAAAAATATGTATTTGCCAATAATTGTTTCTTATTTACAGGTTTTAAAAAAAGACCCAAGGTATTTTAACAGCATAACCCAGCCCAAGCCCTTCTGTTTTTTCTAGTGCAAACAGTTAAATCTCACACCTATTATTGGTACAAGGGTTTCTGCCCTCAGCAAATAATCAGTTACGCTGGAGAGTGAAGTTGTGTATGTATGTCCACACATATTCATTCTTTTGATTGTCTTTTCAGCTTTCTTATCCTGTTAAAACAAATGCAAAGCAACTTTTGTCATTGCCTTACAGCAATTAATGAATGCATTTTTTTCAACCAGTAAATTCACAGTACTCTAACATTTCTGGACTCTAAGCTAAGTTTACAGCCTACATGTGTTGTTTAAAATGTATTTTATGCATTATGCTCAATACTGAAATTGTTCTGTTACAAACATGCTTATGTTTCATGTTTATGTTATAATGTTTTGATATACATCTTGCTACATTGTGTCATGCATGTATGTATTCAGGAAAGTGCTCCACATGAATAGCGTTTTTAATGCTCATAGCAAACCTAAATACTTGGACCAGCATTGCTGACCCACCCCTACAATATGTTCCAAAGCAAAACCAAAAGTAAAATTAATGCTCCATTTGTCTTATTGCTCACAGGTACCCCTGAAAAATGAGTGTACTCTATGCAGGTTTTGTCATTTTACATTTTAACAATTATAATATGCACAATTTAGATTGTACTCCAAACCTATGCTTCAAGCCTTACCTCACTCAGTACTTTGGAGTATTTCACTATACAGGGTAAAAAAAAAAAAAGGTAGACCTTTTCACTTGTCACAGGTGCAATAGGCACTGTTATTAAATGGCACAGGCCAACAACATATGTATTTGTCCCACTAATTGCATTGTGTAAAGGCATATTGTTAGGAAAAATATGTTTAAAGCGTGTAACTGCATTAAGCAGGTTAGCAAGAAAAAGGAAGAGGAGACCATTATGGTTTTCCAAAGAGGTAGCAAAAAAAAAAAAAAAGTGAAAGCCAAAAGATAGCATTCAGGCAATACAAAAAGACACAGGCAGAAGGGGATAGGGAGAAGTACCAGGAGAAACAAAGGGAGGCAGGAAAGTCAAAGCTCAAACAGAAGAACACATTGCAAAATCAGTGATTAAAGGGGACAAAACCTTTTACAGGTACATAAGTGAAAAAAAAAAGACAAAGGGGAAGGATAGTGAGACTGAAGGGGAGGATGGGAGTCGCGTGGAGGATGACAACAGTAAAGCTGACATATTGAACAGGTATTTCTGCTCAGTCTTTACTGAGGAAGAGGGTAATGGGTCTAAAGGAGTACAAGGGTGAGAATGGTGCAGAAATGGATTGCATCACAAGTCCTATAAAGACAAGTTGAAGGAACTAAACATGTACTCCTGGAGGAGGAGGGAGAGAGAATATGATAAGAGACATACAAGTATCTTACAGGGAGAAACAGAGTGCAGGAAAACACTATTTTTAAGTGAAAAAGATGTTCTAGGACTAGAGATCATGGGATGAAGTTGGAGGGAGGACGATTCAGAGGAAACATGAGAAAGAATTTCTTCACAGAACAGGTGGTGGACAAGTGGAACACCCTGCCAGAGGAAGTGGTGGGGGCTGAAACAATCACGGGATTTAAGAATGCATGGGATGGACATAAAGGAATTCTAGAGGTCAGGGGTAAGGGAAAACAGACTTCTAGGAAAACAAACTGAACTTACAAGCTCAAATGGGCAGATTGGGTGGGCCATAGGCCCTTATCTGCCGACACTGTCTATGTATCTATGTATTGTAACATTATAGGATTTTATAACTCAGGTCTCCATCAGGCCTGCTTGCAACAGACAGGGAAATAATGTTCATCACTGTCATAACTGCTTCTGTGATTTAAAAGCAGGAGGTAACCATAACACTGTCATGATTTACAGATGGTCAAATGGTATAACTGAACCTTGGCCTGCACCCCCAGGTGTGCTGTTAATGTCCCATTTTTATTTTTATTTTTCTAATTGCCAGAATTTAGGCTCTGTCACACCACTCTTTACAGAACAAAAAGTAAATGGTTTAAAAGATTGTTATTTATGTGTTTTTAACTCAGTGTCTAACACACTTTGCAAGTTTGCAGGTTTCCACGGTGTGGCACACATAAGATCTCCACGTTCAACAGCAGTAATACTTTTATCTAAGTTGCCAAGACCTTCATCTTTTTCCTTTAAAAGAAAAACAACTGCCACAGTTTTGATGTTATCACCATCTTTGTGCCTGACTGGTTCCTTATAAGGACTATTGCATGAATCCAGTTATTACTACCTCTGCAAGTGTAATGTTTTCAGCAAAATTACACCCATTTGTAAAACTTTAAATCAACTGAAGAAGATCCAGTCAGTTCAGACTCTTCAATCAAGCTTATTGTTTCTGCTTACTATAAAGTTAAGTCTGGGAAGGGCACTCCCAACTCCAGAGAAGATTCTGCTTCAATTGACCTTCAAGCAATACATCCATTTTCTTCACTGCGCTTGTTCCAGACATGGCTGGTACTTTCTCCAACCCTATTGCTCTAATATGGACTGTGTTCTTAATGGTTTATTGTCAATTGTTACCTTTTTATGGACTGTTAATCTTTATGCTGGGTGTAATCAACTACGACAAAACAAATGCCATGCCAGTGTGTGTGCTATTCCATTAAAAGGACTTAATGCACCTAGGCAGTGTGCCTACCGTCCCAGCAGCTAGCCAGCAAAATGAACACTGACTTTTCTACTATGCTGGTGTTTTGTTTTTAAATTACTGTCTGCATTGCCCCAAATGCCTTGTGGGGTTACCACCATTCTGCAAATGACATTTCATCTGTACTGTAACTACATCAACCTGTGGATACTTATATGAACTTTATGGACTGTTAACTTCATGGACTGTTATGTTTTATAAGGACTTATCTGTCAAGAGACATTATCAATAGATTCTTCAATCAAGCTCCAGGGTGTGCCACACCTCAACACAAGGTAGCATCTACCTTATTCACTCTCAAAGTGGATTCCATAAACTCTTTTTCATCAACAAAATTGTTATGTTATATGTGGTGTCACGTGTTAGCATTTTTTTCTCACACATTTCAATTGTGGTGTTGACATCCCTCAATTCTGTATTATGTTTTATAAACTCACCATAGTGTTCCATCTGTAACTCCATGCCTTAACTATCTGTATGCTGAAAACCAGTTTTAAATCATATAAATAAAAAGGGGGGTGGTTAGTTGATAGAGTATCAAAGGGGGAGTGTGGTGGAATTTTATATATCCTAAAGTATAATACCTTTATGTTCTAAAGCTTATTGTACCAGAGCTTATAACTGTTATATGTGATTATAGCCATATAGATATGTTGCTTCTCATATGCTCTAAAACTATCTGCTTTGTTATAGCCATATAGCCATGTTGCCTTTCATATGCTTTAAAATTATCTGCTTTGTAAAACAGCCATAATGAATGTGCAGTTCTGTGCTAACTAAAACAAAGGAGGTTCTTTGACAGAGATAAGAAAACCTTGAAAAATTAAATGAAGTGAAATAACAGCTGGTTGTAACTAAGATAAAGGGGAGACACATAGTAAGTATAAAAAAAAACAACTCCTTATACGGAAAGTGCTGAATCTAAGGTTTTTGCTAAAGATAAGGAAAAGCTGTTGTTAAGCATGAGATCACTGTTAGACTGTGAAACATTAAAAAGGTATATAAGCTTCTGTGAACAATGATCGAGGAGCTCTCGCATTTAGCTGAGGCTCCCACATATATGTGTGCAGACAATAAACTGCGTTTATTGGAATAACCATTGGGTGTGGTTATTGAGTACATAGAATTTAAGGTAAAGTATATACAGTAAAGAGAATCTGCGACCACACATGGCACTTTTTGAAAAGAGTAAGGGCATTTTTATTGTAAACATACATAATATAAGTTCCATACAGAAAATCATAGATTGTGTAACAATTTTAATCCCTACTTTACATTTTTCTGCAAATACAACAGATAAGTGCTATTTCAACATAATTTTGAAAAGAGAAATTGTTTCTTTTTATGCCTCATGTAACTGGTGTATCATTATTTGTAATCCAGGGGAGTCCTTTCCATAACTCCAACAGTTCAAACCTTGAACATTTTTGTTTCTCTTCATGAAACAATTTTTGCAAATCTTGCATAATTTTATTATATAGTTCAAACTGACTCCCTTCTTTTTGTTGTAAGGTAAAGCCACACCTCATTATCCATAGATTCCATTTAAAAATTGTTATTAATACATGTAGTGCATTAACATTCTGCTTTTCCCAACCCTTGTCAAACACCCCATACATTGTATTTTCATATGACAGGGTACTGAATTTATTCTCTTTCCATTGCTTTGCCACACATCCCCAGAAACCTGGAATAAAAGTACATGAGAAGAACAAACGTTGTATGATTTCCTCTTTTTGTATACACTTCAGTCTGTTACAAATTCTGTCTTGCATCTTTTTATGTTTTTGATTCACTTTGACAGAGTTGGGGAATTTTTATTTACAACTTCAAAACAAAAATAACAAGCAATGTTAATTCACATAAAAAAATACATAAATAAAGGAATAAATCAAAAAAGTATTACAATCATACTATTCAAACTGAAACAAAATTGACAAAATGTGTAGAAAAGAAAAATAACTAAATGACAAAAAAGTATTAATTCACACCTGTCCCCTTTCATAATTCATAAATGAGAAAAACAAATAAGTATTTCAATCATAATCCTGTCAGATTACTTTCAAAATAAATATATAACATGATAAGAAAAATTATGAAAGTACCCAAAATCCCCCTCCCCCATAAAAGACATAAGGGGAATTTGTTATTATAACTTCAAAATTAAATATTTACATATAATGTTAATGCACACAGATAGTAATACAAGAAAAAATAAATATAGAAAAGCAAGGAAGTATTAATATCAAATATTGTTTGAAATATCACTTTGAGCAATAGAGCCATTAAATAATTATAAACTAAAATATAGTCCCCCCCCCCACACTAAAAGAGTAGAGGAATTTTTTGTTAGAACATAAAAGTAAGATACAAACCAAACAGTGTTTCATCACATGAAATCATAAGAACAGTAAATAAACAAAATATGTATTACATCATAAATTGAAACAGAGAGTAATTAAAACAATCTTTCCTCATCTGAAATCATAATAAAGAAAAAATAACCTAAATGAGTGTTAACATCATACTTTCTACAAGAACAGGTTGTATATATCCCAAAACTGAAAAAGGAATACTCACCCTCCTCTCTCTATGAAAAGAGTAGGAGGAATGTTTTACTAGTGCATAAAATTAAAATACATGCCAAAAGTGTGTAATCCTAATAACAGTACAAACAGACTGCATAACCAATTTCCCTCAGTGCAGCATTTCTTCTTCCAAACTCATAAGAAAGAGTAAGGAAGCCATAAAAAGGTATTACAACATACTCTAATTATAACCTCGACTTAAAACCACCCCTCCCACCTAACAAAAAGGAAAAATGTGAATTTCGTATAAAAATATAAAATCAAAATTAATCCTGTTTCTTCAGGCTACTTTATAAACTCTAGGAGGATAGAGTCACTTCTCTTAATATAAGAAAATTACCATATTCTTACAACTGTATGACATTTAGGTCCATGTTCCTTTCCCACTGAAACTTCTTTCATGTTATTGGTGCATCATTATCTGTTATCAATGGTAAGCCCTTCCATAATTCCAACACTTTAACTTCAGAAAATAAACATTTTTCTTTTTGATACAGTGTTTTTAAGTCATATACCACTTTGTTCAATATTCCTATATAGGTTCCCTCTATCTGTTGTGATGTAAAAAACATCTATTGAGACATATCTGCCACTTAAAGCAGGTTACCAATACTCTAAGGGTGCTAATAGGCCACTTATGTCATTCATTAGAAAAGGCTGCATACATAATGTTGTCATATAACATTGTCTGAAATACATTCTCTCCTTATTGTTGTGCCACAAAATCCCAAAATCCCTAATAAAAGTACATTCAAACAGTAAGTTCTGTATGGTTTCTTCATGTCCAATACAGGCCTACCTGCTACACAGCCTTTCTAGCTGCTGTTTGTGCTTATGGTTTGCTTCACATTCATCCTTTCATGATAAGCTAACCAATGTATATCCCACATTTGTTCAGGAATTCTTTTGTCACTAACTTTTTTAAGGTTGACAGTTGCGGATCTGAGCATTTTTCAAATACTTTTTCGACTTGACAAATGGAATGCAAAATGTAAGCATACCATTGTTTTCTTTGTAATGATACCAAGGTGCTGACAGAAAGGTTCCATCGTTTTAGCCTCAGAAAGGTCTCTCTAATATAGTTCCCTATTGACACTGATCTCCTGACTACTAATAGCCTCACATTTGACCATTGTTGGAACCATAGCTGTCAGCTGTCATACAGCACATGTTCCCACCTTTCATTTTTTTCTAGCAGTACTGGTTTAATATTAGAGTTTATAAAAATACTATTAAAAACACTACAAGATTGACCTTGTTCAGGCCTCCTTGATTTATAGGAAAGTATGTTATATTTCTCCTTATTGGATTTAGACAGCTCCCCTATAAAGCCTGAAAAAATATATTGAAAAGAGTGGTCTCATATTTCTTTGGCAGGGGAGCATATAGCTAAGGTATAGGAAGATAGGTATTAAAAAAGGTTTTAATTAAATACATCCTCTTTTTTTAACTTGGTTTCCATCTATTTCAATCAGCCACTTTTTGTTTACCTATTTCATGCTTTGGTTTCCAGTTTATTTCATCTATATTCCTCAGACCAAACTGTATGCCCAGTATAGTAACAGGTTCTAGGATTGTGGAAATGTCAGCAATATTTGTTGTATACCCCAATGTATAGTTTAGTCTATGGCCAATGCATTTTTGTAAATTCAAGGAGGCACCAGATACCTTTCCAAATGAGGAATAAAGCAACACAGTTGCAGTAATTGAGCTTTTGTCTGCCACTATTAGATTCATATCACCAGCATATGCCACAACTTTATGCTATAAGTTGTGTCATTTTATTATTAAGGGTATAATATGGGGGCTATTAGAAATTGCTCTTAAGAGCAGGTCTATAAAAAAATACATATAGTATAGGACTAAGAGGGCAGCCCTGTCTGACCCCTCTCTGTATTTGAATCATAGGAACTTTCCATCCCTGAACTAACAGTATTACTGTTGCAGTTCTGTATATTGCTTTGATCCACTGTATGACATTGGGGGTATCCTATAACATGTTAAAACCTGCCATAAGAAGTCATGTGTTCCAAAATCAGATGTTTTTCTCTGGCCAAAGGAAATGAGAAAACCATCAAGGGCACCATGTTTTCCATGTTCTACAACCTCTCTAATTAGTCGTAACAAGTCTGCTATTTTTTTTTCTGATATTGAACAAAATTGAGTAACTGATATGCCATATTTAGCTATTAATAATAGTCATTATGTTAACATTTTTGTTAGTAATTTAAAATTCATATTCAGAAGATTAATTGGTCTCCAGTTTTGCAGGTTAGTTTTGTCCCCTTTTTTACATAAATAAATCAATATGCCTATATTCATACTTAATGGGACCTGTGGTGTATTTAAAATCATGTTGTAAATGATTGTTAATTCTTCAATTAGTTCCATCCCTAGTAGTTTATATAGCTCATTTGAGAGAACATCTGGACCTGGGGTTTTCCTTGTTGAAAGTGATGAAATTGCTCACAGTATTTCTTCAGCTGTAATTGGTCATGATATTTCAGTGAGAACTGTATCTTTCACCTGTGGAATATTTGAGGGATCTAAAAATGGATTTATATTCCCACCATCAATAGGTAGAGGGCCATACATTGTCTTAGTATAATTAGAGACAATATTAATTATTTCTTCCCTAGAGTTACAGACTTTCCCTTCTAGGTCTTTTAAGCTAGACATTTGCATTTTTAAAATTTTGTTTAAACAGCTATCAAAAGGGCATACTGTTTCTGAAGTGCCCTGTGTTTCATACTTTTGTTGATAATATAAAGCTTTTGAATTATGTTCATGGTATGACATTATGACATTAAAGCTGTTTTTATTTTAGAAATTTGGGAGGAAAGATCTTGTTTTGTGTCGTGCGTAATTGTTAAGAGATTTTGAAACATAGTTCTATTTTGCGCATACGTTAAATAGTGTTTATTACAAAATGACCTGTTTAACCATTTAACTAACTTCTGTATGTCATGTTTTGTATCTTCCCACCACTGTATTGGGCTATCAAATAAAATAAATACTGATTTTCTTGCCTTAATTAGTTCTTTAATAGCTGTTAGTATATATTCTATTTTTAGTAACAACACATTTATTTTCCATGCCCCAGGGCCTTTAATGATTGAAGGGTTATGCCCCATCTAAATAGATAATAAATTATGGTCCAAACACTCCACCAGATGTACGGTTGCAGATCTGATCATGACATTCCGAGAAGTGAAAATGTAGTCAATTCGGGTAGCTAACTGCCCTTTGTGAAAAGTTGGTGTATGTTATTTAGTAGCATAATGATAAGCATCTTGAAGCCATGCTTTAGTTATTATATTCAGTAAAGTATTGGTGTCACAATATATTTTACTGGTAGCAGGCTTCTTGCTTTTATCTTTTAATGAGAGACTACAGTTAAAAACACCTGCAGATATGACATTACTGGAAGTGTACAAAAATGGCTGAATAGTTTTCAAAAATCTCAATCCATGCCACTTTTGTTTGTGGTGCAAATAGATTTATCAATCTGAACATTACTTGATGAATACAGGCATTCAAGATTAAGGGACTTAATTCCTAGGACTAAATCCATTAATTTTATTAGCTTCATTTCTGGCATCCTAAAATGTATCCACCCTGTCACTGTTTATTGCCCTATGGACCAAAAGGAGGGCCCATAAAACCATTAATTCTTTGAAACCTGTATTTCATGTAGCATGTAAAAATGAACATCTTGCAAAAAAATTATTACTATATGTAGGTAAGACAGATAGGAAAATACTCCCTTACTTTTTTCTAAGCTTTTTATACTATTAACATTTATAGCATAAAAAGTGGGATCTGCTAACTGTGATGCTTGGCCAGCTGGTTATGATTATTGTATAATATTTATAATATAAAAATATAGTATGTGATTGTCTCACATAAAACAGCCTGTGCTTCCATGGGTGCCTCCCCCACAGATTTCAGTGAAGCTACAGGATATGTAAACCAACAAGGAACCATTTAATTAACTGACTTCCTTCAGAATGGCATTTTATTACCTTTTTATGACATGCCTAGGCTTTTTGAAGTGCAAACTAAATGTGACTTTATGACTTCAGAAACAGGATGTCATTAGGCTGATTCCTGTTAGCATTATACCACATTGGTGCCAGTGTAGGATTGCTAAGTTCAAAGGAAACGTGTAATTAATGAGTTATATATAGGAAATGTAATTTTTCTTCTAATGGCACCTTATTAAAAATACTTCATGATAGGAAATAATTTTTTTTGTAATTTTATATTCTAAAAGGAAGAGCTAGATGACTCACAGAAAGGGTGTGGAGACACAGAGTTTAAACTGATACTTGTGTCTGAAATGTTGTCATATCATCTTGGGACTCTAGAGAGACACCACAGCTCTCTGATATAACTTTAAAATGCACTTCCAGAGGTATTACCTTAGATAACAAAAATCTAACTGTATTGTGGTAGGAGTTTTGCTTTATAATTTTCCCCTTGTTCTTTTATGTGATTGTGAGCTCTTTGATATATTGTTCTGTGTTTACATTTTTCATATTTTCATCATCTATTAGTAAAGTACATTTTCTTAAGATATTGCCTGGGGGTGTCTTCCAAGTTCTTTTTGCATGTGATGTATATTTGGTTAAGTCTGACAGCTGTTTGAAGGGATTGATGTGTTACTAAACTGGGAAAAGATAAGAATATACCTAAGGTCTCTTACAGAGGTAAAAGGGTTCATTTTGGAAGCCTGGCTGGGTGTCCCTGGTGAAAAATTGTACTGCAATCCCCAAAGAGGGTACGTATTTGAGCCTGTTTTTTGGGTATACTAGCATAAGGTTTGCAGTTTGAATCCCCACCAGAACTTGAGACTAATGGTGATTTGGACCCAAAAATAAACTGGAGGGTTACCCTGTCCATTACCTGTTCACACTATTGTGCTCTGAGGTTGGCACTGTGGGAGCAGAGGGCCTGACCTGCTGAGTGCATTTGTGACATTAACATTTAACAAATAAATCATTTGAATCTTCTCCTCCTCATTGAGTATCCCCTATCTCTGGCCTTTTGTGTAGTTGTACGTTTTTGTTGTTTCGAAGGCTTATCTTGAGTGAAAGGGTCAGGGGGAGATCTGACACAGAGAAGACCACTGAGGATGTGTCAGAATCCTTATCAGTATGCTCTGAAAGAAACAAGTCATATTTGTTTAAAAGAGGCAGTGGTTCAGGAACATTTGGGTCTTTAGGTTGCTTTCTACGCACCCTTTGTTTGGTCACCCTTCATTCTGGCTGTGGGATGGGGTGGGGGTAGAAGCATGCTAGCTTACTACTGTTTCGTTATCTTTCTCAGTCTCAAGCTGGATTCCGTCAGTCACTAAGGGCTCCTTGTCTATTTCTGTGTGACTTCCACTAGGGTGAGCCTCCTGCTCTGAGATAAGCGTACTGTTCTTAGAACAATCTGGTTGGGAGTTACTATCTTGACCCAGTTCAGCACAATTCTCTGGGGCATGCACATTTTGTGCCCCATTCTATTTTTTTGAGCCAGTGTGATTGGGAGCCTTTGCTCCTCCCCATCAGCCTGATCACCTATGTTATGTGCTGCCCATTTACAATTCTGAAATGCATGCCCAATCTCTCCACATAAATTACATTTACATTCATTTAAACATTGTATTCCCATATGACCCAGGTCATCACACACAGCGCATCTGACCTGGTCACAGATAGTGCTCAGATGTTCCCCAGACCCACATCTGTAACTTGTTTTAGGCTGTCCCAGGAAGAACAGAACACTCCTATCCCATCCCAAAAAGAAAGAGTTAGGCAGATGTACAACCCCTATGTCAGTTGTTCTTAGCATCACTTTTGCTTTCCACCCCCCTGTCCAAATGTTCTGAGAGTTGAAGATTGCCTCAGGTTCCTCTGTTACTGTTCACTTCTGCTTCAGCCAGTGTGTTAAGTCATGTACCCTGACACCTTCATTTCAAAAGAGTACTGTGATGTTTTTTTTGAAACATAGAAACATAGATTTTGACGGCAGATAAGGACCGCTTGGCCCACCCAGTCTGCCCATTTCCCTACCTATTGGATAAGCTGCAGATCCTAGTTAACCAGCAGCCTACTTCTTCCTACCCCCAACCCCTAGAATTGCCTTATGACTGTCCCATGCATGCTTGAATTCCACCACTGTTTTTGACTCCACAACTTCCTCCGGAAGTCCGTTCCATGCATCCACAACCCTCTCTGTGAAAAAATACTTCCTTAAATTACCTCTGAGCTGCCCCTTCTATCTTCTTCAAATTGCCCCTTGTACTTGCACACCTCTTTTTTTGAAAGATGCTACCCTCTTGGACTTTTTGATTCCCTTGAGATACTTGAAAGTTTCTATCATGTCCCCCCTCTCCCTCCTTTCCTCAAGGCTATACATATTCAACTCCTTAAGTCTCTCTTCATATGTCTTCTGGTGCAGACCCTGCACCATTTTAGTTGCCCTCCTCTGGACAGCCTCCATCCTGTCTATGTCCTTGTGGAGATTGGGTCTCCAGAACTGCACGCAGTACTCCAGATGGGGTCTCACCAACTGTCTGTACAGAGGGATAATAACTTCCTGTTTTCTACTGGTGATGCCTCTCCCTATGCATCCCAGTATCCCCCCAGCCCTCCTTGCTGCCATCTCACATTGCTTGCCCACCTTTAGGTCATCTGATATGACTACCCCCAGGTCCCTTTCCATTTTTGTTGTTGTTAGTATCTCACCCCCATTGTGTACTCTTCCCCTGGGTTTTTGTTTCCCAGGTGCATTACCTTGCACTTCTTAGCATTGAATCTAAGCTGCCATACATTTGACCATTCCTCTAACCTTGCCAAGTCCCTTCTCATCCTTTCCACCCCAACTTGTGCATCAACTCTGTTGCAGATCTTTGTGTCATCTGCAAAGAGACATACTTTTCCTCCCAGTCCCTCTTCAATGTCGCTTATAAAGACAATGAAGAGGACCGGTCCTAATACTGAACCCTGCGGTACCCCACTAGTAACCCACCCTTCTTCAGAGTGGACTCCATTTACTATTACTCTGAGTGGGTTTGGAAAGGGGTATAGCCACAAAGGAAGTCCACAGAGAGGTCTTTTTTAAGGAATTATATTTTGTCCAAAATGTTCCAAGCCATGTACAGTTTTAAAGCTTATGTCAAAAATGTACTCTCCCAATACATGAATTAGGGCATAAAGTTGGTGTGCAAAAAATTTCAATGAGTTTTTTTAAATTGCCTTGCCAGAAAAACTCTGTCTGGCAACTCTGTCATTCCCCCGTGTAGGAAAATCTCACTGCATTATGTCATTTTGCAGGCAGCATTGGTGTTTTGAACAGGGATGCAAAGGGCCTCGTAGTCATCTGATTTATGCTGTTCAAAGGTCTCTCTGGGATTGTACTAGCACCTTCTTCTGATATCCTGGTAGTAGGCTGTGGTGCATTGACTTGTAGATTCAGTTGAGGATTTTGAGAAAGCACCAAATGAGAAGACACTTCTATATCAATTTCAGCTAAGGAAACAAGTCCCTGAGGAGCTGCGACAGTCAAGTCCTTCAGTGCAACATTGATTGAGAAGGGGCCTGATTTCCACTGTCCTGTCTCTTTGTCTTGAACTGATCCAGCTCCACGTAAGGCCTCAGAGACTGTCCACGTAGTTTTAGAAGTAGAAGCCCCAGAGTCAGGGCATCGTAGGCCAAGTATAGGTTTACTTGTTATTGCCATTCCAGACATTTCCCCTGACTCACCTGCAACCAGCTCATTTTCTAGCACCTGCGCTAATTCCATGGATTCCATCTTCTCCACCCAGCTGCTTTTTGGCCCCTTTAATGTTACTGTGGCAGAAGCAGCCAGCTGAGTGCTTTTGACAGTGACTAGCTGACTGCCGGTCCACAACTCTGTCATTCCCTTTTGAAGCTGCATTTTTTAAAAACAATACTGACTTTCTTCAGCTTACAACTGGTCCAATAACTTTTTATTTTCAGGACAAGAAATCGTGGACTCACCACTTGCAGTGTTGTTTTCCACCTCTAAACCCAAGTCATCTGGCTGATTTTCCACATCTGTAGGAACATCATCATTCATTTCAACACTTGGCATTTCCACAAGCTCAGGGTCTGCTACTTTATTTGTAGTTTCTTCTTGATCTTTTCCATAAACGATGTTGGTCTCTGTTTGTTGTGAGGCAGGAGAGGAGACCCTCTCCCCTACCTCCATCATCTCCTGCTCAGCTTCAGTTGCCTGTGTAGCCATCTTGCTGGCCAGAGGTTCCACTATAGGTGAGTTGGGGAATTTCCCTGATACCCTGGTCAAATTTCCCCCCATTCACTAAAAATACCACCAACAGCTAAATCTGGTTCAAGGTCAGCTGGCATTCATCTGTATCCCCCTCTCCCGAGTCATGCCTGAAAATCAGCAGAACTTGTCTAGTGCACTTACCCGGTCAACAAAAATGAAGTAAATAAATAAATTAATTAAGACTCAGTTGCATCAATGGGTACCTGGTTAAAAGATTTACTCAGATTCAAGCAGATAATATCAGCTGGGTTATTATCATCGAATTCCCTTCTCACACACTCATAAATTAAAAACATATGATGTTTGTGACACAGGAGCATGCTTTGGTAAATCTGTGTTGCTTATTGTATTTTTTTTTTCTCAAAACACCTGTTAAGTTCTTTCTTAATATTGGATTCTAACAGTTTGCCCAGAACAGGCATTAAGCTAATGGGGTGACAGGTATTAGTTAATAATGTATTCCCTTTCTTATGTATGGCTATTATGATCAAAGTTTTCCAATCACTAGGTACACAACCCTCTTGTACAGCTGCTGTAATTGACATGGTCAGATAATTTCCCAAATTTATGTACTATCTCTAAAGAAATTCCCTGATAGTCCGCAGTACTGTTAGAGGACCACCTGAGAGAATCTCTTTCAAAACAATAGTGAAATATCTGGAAATATTTGGCCATGTCAATTGCTGTAACTATAGGAATGAATAAACAAATAGTAAACAGGGTCTGTGATTTTATTCAATATAGCTTTTAAAAATGTGGGTGCTAACTCATCTGGATCTTCCGATTTGTGAACATTGAGTGAAATTAGTTTATCTTTTAACCCAGTCTAGAGCAATTTCTGACTCACTTGACCTCTGATACAGCAAAGAGGTCTTTGCATGCAGCAGGCTAAATTAGTTTTCAAATTCTGGAGTAGGCTTCCATATTTGATTTTTTTTAATTCCCTCATTTTTTTATTAAAGTGTAACTTGGTTGGCTTTCCAAAGCACAACATTTACAATAGATTTACAACTGATTTGTCAGTAAAGGTGCATAGATACCTTAGAATCTGAACTGATTTAGGACAGTTAGCTATAGGATAATCTATACCCAAATCAGGCATCTAAGCCTAATGTCAGATGTCCTTGTATTAGGATTCAGATAATCTACAATCTGACTATCCTAGCAATTATTCTTCCCACCCTGTGATTAATTGGCAGTAGAGGAACTTTCCTGTTGCAGCTCTAAAATGTTTTAATTTTCCTTGCATTACTAGCAGTTCCCTGAAAAGTGGAAATCTGCATTGCTTACACGAGTATTCAAAAGCGATGACCACTCTAACCTAACCAGTTACAGACCACTTTAAGTTATCTCCCCTTCTGTCTAAGGCCCTGGAGAGAATAGTCTCTGACCAGCTTGTCTTATATCTTATTTATTTATTTATTTTAGTTATTTATTAAGTCTTGGATTACAATAACTTTGAGCAATAAACTCTTTTACAAAGGTTCCACATCAGTATATTAGGGCACAGGTATCAGAGGTGAAACAGACTAGCAGAGTTCAACAAAGATTACAGGAATAACTTGTTAAAATTTGACAGGACTTGCAAATTGAATATCTAGAATACAGCAACACATTCAGTGTTTTAATAGGAGGAGATGCACAGAACACACTATTTGAATCAGCCAAGTAGGCCTTGTCAAGACTGGCAAATAGATAAAATGGAGCACTAGGTTGGGAGTTGGAAGAGTAGAGAAAGTTATAGGGTGAAGGTGATAGGGAGAGGGGAGTGGAGGGGTAAGGGGGATAGAGGTAGTGGTTGGTGAAAAAGGGAGAGTAAGATTAGATGGAGGGGGAGTTCAAGGCTCCCTAGTTGGGGCTTGTATAAAAGTGCTTGAATGGCTACAGCATGGGGTAGTAAGGATGGCTAGGAGAAACAGTGACAATTGCTGTTAGCTGTGAGGTGTTGCCGGAGCTCATGTTTGAATGGGCCCAATTTTGCTTCAGTGGAGATGTCTCTGTGAAGTGAATTAAACCAGAGAGGTGCTCTATATGCAAATGATCCTTGCCCATGAGTTGTGCGGCATCGAGGGACCATGAAGAGCTGATTTTCTGAGCTACGTGTATGGTGCAGGTTACAGAAGAGGCTTAATAGCTTTTGAACCGGTGGTGGTGGTGTGAGTCCAAGACTTGTTTTTTTTTTTTAATTAGTAGACTGGTTTGGAATTTGATCCAACCTTTTAACTGCAGCTAACCTGTTTGTGCATAGAGGTCATACATATGCGTGAGATGATTTGCTCCAGTGATGAGTCTGCATGCTTTATTAAGTGCTATGGAGATCCTTTTGGAGGGATATATCAGTGGCTGAGCCTTAAATGACCAACCTGTAGTCAAGAATAGAAATGACTGAGCTGTATGGTGCCAGCATTAATGGTTCCAGGTTCAGGCTATGCTTATGTCTGTGAAGAAATCCAATCCATATGTTGACAGCTTTGGTCCTGTTTTCTATGTGGTGTGCATATGATAGAGTGCTAGCAATAGTTACCCTGAGATATTTGAAGTGTTGAATCTGTTCAAGTGGGGGTGCCCACACAGTTTCTAATGGTCAGTGAGTGGGTTTTATGCTTATTTTGGGAGCTAAAAAATAGCATAACTTTGGTCTTTTTGTAGTTTAGTACCAGCTTTTGACTACTAAACTACTCCTTCACTCTCACACAACTAAGCTATAGATGGTTCTCAAGGAGCTTTGGATTAGGGTTACTTGTGAAGATAATGGTGTCATCCACATAGAGTGTGATCTGTTCATGGCAGGAGCTAGGGAGTTTATTCAGAAAGAGGCCAAACAGGAGAGGGGCCCAATATGGATCCTTGCAGGACACTCGAATGGACTGGCTGTCTTTTAGAGAGGACATTAGATATCTTCACCTATTGAGTACAGTTTTCTAAGTAGCTTTTGAACGAGGCAGTGGTTTCCTTTGAAATCCCTGTGCTGGACAGTTGCTCTAGTAATAGGGTGTGGTTTACCATATCAAAGGCTTTAGTCAGCTCTATAAAGGCCACTCCCACTAACTGACCTTGGTCCAGTGAGCTGTGGATGAAGCCTGTGAATTCGAGTAGCACTGTGGTGTGTGGTACTATACCCTTTTCTAAATCCATGTTGTTGGGGAAATTTAATCTTGTATTTTTACAGATACTCCACCAACTGGCCAGCAACTATGTGCTCCAGAGCTTTGTACAGTGGGGGGAAGAATGGAAATTGGTCTAAAGTTAACATGTTGAGCCCTTTCACTGCTTTTGTGAACAGGGGTTACCAAGGCTGATTTCCACTTTTGAGGGAGTTGGGTTAGCCTTAATGATAAGTTCAATATCTTGGTAAGGGGTGCTAGTATTTCTTCCAAGGTGAGGGCAACTAATTTAAGATTTAATGTATCCTCACTGTGTTTTGATTTTCCTAGTACCTTGTGTATGCATTTTCTGGCCTCCTGTTCAGAAACTGCTTTGAAATAGAAGGGGGAGAACCTGAGGCTGGTCATCATTCCCTATCTCAAAAGAGACAGTGTCCAGTGTGTCCAACAACATGGATTCTGAAAGCTGCACAGCACCAGTACTGCTCTGTTGGAATACACCAGCTATGTTTGTGAGGCTCTTGACAATGGTGACCTGGTTGGTGCTCTCTATTTCAACCTTACAAAAGCTTTCAACCTGGTCAGCAATAATCTCATATTCAACAAACTCCTTGGCCTGTGTCAGTCTCAGAACACAGTAGCCTGGTTCCAAAGTTATTTCACTAACCACACTCAGCATGTGAAGATTAATAGATCCTTGTCTGATACTAGGGGAATATCTGTTGGTGTCCCCCAGGGATCTGTTCTTGGCCCAATTCTATTTGACCTCTTCATAAACCACCTACCCAATACCTGTTAGACAGCCAATGTGCTTCTACAAGTTTATGCTGATGATGCTGTTATGTATACCAGAAACCCTGATCTTGACAGCCTTATCACCACCCTTCAGTGTAACTTCAGGACAATATAAAGCTAGTTCACCCACAGCAAACTGATTCTAAATTACAAAAAAAATTCATTCTCTTTTCTAGCCCCCGACAGAAGAGGAAAGCACCACCCTTTGTCACCCAAAACGGCTTGAGACAAAATCTTGAACAGGTGGAGACCTTTAAATACCTTGGTGTGATTATAGATGATGCCCTATCATTTGCCTATCTTGCTCATAACACAGTTACAATAGTTAACAGAAAACTAGGTGCTCTGTTCCTTAATCAGAATAATCTCACTGTGGATGATAGATACCTTATAGTGGCCAGCTCCATCCTGTCACATATAGATTATGGACTCCCTGTCTACACAGCTACCTGAGGCATGATGCTAAGCAGAATAAAGCTCCAAACCTGTTTGCTAGCCAAAAAGGCACTCCTGGGCCTAACCCCTTCTGCTCTAACAAATCACTTCCACACTGTTTCCAACCAATACAACACCAGGAGCAAGGCCATGAATGCCCTTGATTCTGATGTACGCCACTGGACAAGCAGTCATTTGCTGTCAGGACTGCCAAATGGTAAAACAAACTGCCTGATACTCTGTTGAATCTTCCCAAGATTGGACAGTTCAAGATATATTTGTAGACCACTCTTGAAGTTCAATGCAGTTGTAGCCATTAGAACTTCTAAATTTGTTTGCTCCTAGTAATCATTTTGTTTCTGTTTTACATAGCAATCTGCCATAATTTGTAAAATTCTGTATGCAGTTGACATCTTGTATATATAACTACCCCCATCAACAAGGTGTGAGACTACACCTGTCAGATATTACCAGGGCACAGTCTATAAGGCCTTCAGGTAAATGGCACCTGGGCTCGGTTGGTATTGGGGGCAATATAAAAATGGTGCATGGCCTCCACCTAAGGGGATCCTTTTGACGGATCGCTGCCAGTGTACTACCCCACAGGAAATGAATGCAACCTCCACATTCATGACAGGAACCTTCATGATTATATACAACTCCCAACGTATACTCCATGCATGCAAACACAACAATATGCAAAACACAATAAACTGCAATTTAAACACAAGGGTTATTTATTAGGGGAACATGGAACATGTCCTATTTGGGTAATGGGATGGATTAAATGCAGTGAAACAATTTTGAGATCACTCCTAAATCCTATCACCTTCTGATGAGTACCCACACAATATTCACAGTTTCTCCTAATGGTGCACCAGTACCCTGAAGTTCCTTGGGAGCTCTCAATGCAGTCCCTTAATTGTGTGCACAGACAGGGCAGTTGCAAAACTGATGTTAGGCCATGGTGCAGTACCAACTGAAGGCTGGGCATTGGGGATCCCAAACAAATTATTCAACACATATATTAGTTGCTCCTGGCTTCCGGTTTTGGCTTGGCTCAGTATGGCATCTTAGTTATTTTCGCTCTGCTCTTAGCCACCTATTTTGCCTCTGCATAAGTGTTTTAGCATTAGCTGAAGATTTTTAAAGTTAGAGGCACTTTGTTTATAGGCAAAAAGAAAAAGTTCAGTACAGTAGCCATTCATACTGTGGTCACAGAACCTACCATAAGTGCTCAACAACAGAATCATATGCTGCAGATAATGGAGGAGACTGGGGTCCAGAAGTAGCATAAATCAGATCCCAATATACTCACAATCCTGCAAGAATTGAAGGACTTTCAGGTGGAAACCAGGGAAGTGAACAGTGAATTAAGGTCATCGATCCATTCCCTTGAGGATACAGTTGCCATGCTCATTAAATAAGTCTCTGAGTCAGATTTCCCCATTGATAGGATAGTGTGGTTCATGGGTCAGCTGCTCCTCAACTGTCAGCAACTCCATGAGCAGTGCAAAGACCTTGAAAACCACTCATGGAGGAACAATATCCATATTTATGGGATGCGAGAGGGGGACGAGAGATCACAGAGTATGGTACAGCAACTCCAGATGTTTCTCCCAGCTATTTTTGATTTGCAGGATCTGATGTCACTACCAATAGAGCGGGCCCATAGAGCCTTAACACTGAAGCTGACTCAGCCTAATCAAAGACCTTGCTCTGTAGTGCTCAGATTATACAATGTTGTGGTCAAGCAATAGATCTTAGCCAGGGCTTGGAAACATGGCCCACTTATGTACAAGAGGTCCCGTATTACTTTTGACAATGACTCTTCTCTTGTGCTCTAGAAGAAGTGGCGAGCCTATTTCACTATCTTTCGAATACTGCAGGTCCACAAAATTAAGTTTTTGACCCCTTACCTGGCTTGTATTAGGATCCATTTTGAGGATGGCACTAAAACCTTTGTAGAGCCAGACTCCACTTTCAATTAACTGAATAGCTGGTGTCTAAAGCCTCCTGCAACATCTATGGAGATGGAGGAGACCAAGGACAAGAGTATGCTTCAGAAGGACAGATGGTCCTGGGTATCTCCCACCTTGAAAAAATGCTGCACTGAATTAGCCCTTCAGGACTTCTTTTTTTGCACTTGCCCAGCTCCCACGGCTTTTGGAGGAGGCCTCGTACCCCCTCCTACTCTGTCTGCCTGAGTTATTCACAGCCACCCCTACCCTGGCTTCATTGTCCTCAGGGGGCTGGGGTTGTATGTGATTTTTCTCCTGTTTTTCTCCCCTTGACCCCTGAGAATGCTGGCACAATGGACGTATGTCCAGGCAAATGACATGCTGATGCATGCCATTGCCAAGCACCCAGAGAGTCCTCCCCTCCCCGGCTCCAGAGAGCTACCATTACTGCTGTAAGCTGATGCTTCCACCAGCCCCCAGGAACATCAGGTGCATGAGACACCCCCGGTAACCCACCCCTGGTGGAGGAGAGCATCCGTTTGGATGCTCGATCCTCCGGCACCCCCTGCCGGTCCCCGACAACCCTGAGTCCATCCTGAACCAGGGTCACTGGTGTAGCATGAGTGTGGTATCCAGCACCTCAACCCTCAGCACCACCAGGCTGGCCCCAACCCTTCAGAACTTTAAGGACATGCACCAGGCATATTGAAGAGATGACTCTAAGTGACTGGGAACTGTAGTTGTACTGAACTGTTAGCCTTGCTGGCTTATTTGCTCTTTTTTTTCTGACTGGCTTCCATATGGGATAACTCCTGATAAGCCGTCTAAGGGCTGAAACTCTGAAGGTTGCTCTGGTGCCTAGGGGAGATATGGTTAATGGGCTAAAGATGGAATGGGGGCTATTCTGTCCTCTCCTTCTTTTCAGTTTACTTTTTCTTGCCTTCTGTTATTTTTCTTTTGTGTGTGTGTGCCCTTTATTTTGTTTGGATTTTCTCTTTGTGCTTTTTTTGTATTTGTCTTCTATCTCTTCTATATGCTGTCATCTTCTACCTATGGGGGTAATTCATTCATCATCTTCTATGCTGTAAGTAACCCCATGTCTTTTATTTATTCTTATTTGTTTTCCTTGGTTGAGATTTTAAATGTTTGTATACTTTTTTAATTTGGTTATGGATGTTAGAATGCTAATGGAGTTCTTTCTTACTGAGTAATATAATGATAGAGAAATCTGGTCAGTCTCAACTGGGTAAAAGGGTTAGTATTTTAACTGGGGGGGTGCTGTTCCAGTATGGGTCTTGGGTTGTTATTTGGAGTGTTTATCTTATGGGTCTATATTTGGATTTTCCTTTTTAGCTTTTATTATTTGCCCTTGTTAGGGTGACTATTGAGTGTACTACTTTATTTCATATGTTTGTAAAAGAGGGGGAAAGGTAGCTATAATAGAGGGGCCCAAGGTTTTTTTTTTGGTGGGGGGGTACATACTGTATTTTAAAGTATTAGGATTACTTTTACCAAAAGCTATTTTGCATGCTGTTGGTAGAGGTAAACTAAAACAGAAGGTATACTATATTGGGGGATGAGGGTGGGATAGATAGAAATGTTGGTGACAATAGGGTCAGTGACTATGAAAAATGTTTTGAAGGCATGATTTCTTTACATTTTGCTTGTAGCAATTAAGCAATAATGCACGACAGGGTGTGTGCTGTGCTTGGATAACATCATGCCTGGGGTGATTAGGCATGAGGCCGCAGGATGTTATCCCAGCACAACACACACCCTGGAGTGCATTATTGTTATTATACAATGGCTCGTTTGCAAAACAAAGAAAAAGAAAGATTGAAAAAGTACACTGAAAGTATTTTTTTGTCATATTTCTAATGGGTAAGGTTACTTTATAGAAAAATAGGGCGGATTTCTTGTTTTAGCTAATAGGGGGAGCTGCTGTGTTTTCATGTGCCTCTGTAGTTCCCATAGGAAGGTGTTGTCAGTGCTGCTGATCTTTGATCATCATGTGCCCTATACCCTCATTGTTTATGTTTTGTGCAGCAGAAGGTTTTCAGTTGTTTTAATTTTTTTTCTACGTTAGTGTTCCTCTAACTCGCTTTTCATCTTGGTGCTGTCATGAATGTTATATTGACCCCCGCTTCACCACTCATTCTGATCGCTTACCTGCTGCCTTGAAGGTACTTTGAAAATGAGAGCAAAGGACACAGGAAGGTGGTAGGGAGAATATTTGTTTTACATGGTAAGGTTTAATGTAAAAAAAGGGACAACGTGATTCAAAGAGTGAACGACTGAGAGTCACGTGGTGGCTGTTTGAAGATACGCTCGGTCGTTGACAGTGAAAACACTCATACAGACTGGCTCTTTTTAGTTTAATTATCTGAAGTGATAAAATCTATATAAGTAGTTGGGATAAAGTATATGGGGGGGGGTTGTCTTCCTAATTGATGCAAATGCGGCCTGTTGTTTTAGGAGCAAGTGCAGCAGTTTTGAACTTAGAAGACGCTCGTAGAATCCCTCGACAGAGACTAGACATGGTACATTCAGCACTTCGCTTCATTTTTGTTGTACAGTATGTGTTTTTATAAACTGGGATTGGGAACTTGTTGGGGCTAAGTGTGGAATGCTTTATTAGTGCTGGAACAATTGAATCTCACCCCTGAAGGAATGCATGGGACTTTTTAAGTACACAAGGCAGTGCAAGTACTGGGAAGTGGGCAGTAATTATTTTTAATGCTTGTATATGTGGTGTGGTCGTGTGTGTGCTGGGACTAGATCAATGATGTTATACCAGGATAACATCATGGGGCCATTCCTAGACTGGCCAATCAGAGTCCAGCATTTTTTCTTGCCATTGTATAATACTAGTTAGTCTAGTTAGTATAGGGATGGCTTGAATAGAGCATAGCTGAGGCAGTTTAGTTTGATATGACTTTTATGCACTTGGGGTTCTTTGAGAATCTGTGTTTTTTTCCATCTTTCTTTATTCCCTCATAGCATTTTGTAGTTTAGTAACGCAACTTAGGAGCCATGCACAGAGACTGGCTCACTACCTTGGAAGTCTGTTTCATAAGTTATCTGGTTGTTACTATTCTTGTTGGATATATCTTTATACTTTGTGCCTGATTGGCACAGTTATAATTGTCTTGTTATTGTAAAACTGTTTTATTTGTGTTTTTCACTTTAGGCAAAAAGGGGATGGCTTATGGTGTGATATTTTTCTGGGTTTTTATGTGCTTAATCCAAAATGTGACTTGAAAATGCAGCTGTGATATGTAGAATATGTTATTGAGGGTACTGTTCGGGTGGTGACAAAATATATGGCTGGCAGAGCAAGGTGTCCCTGGATGCTAACCTATGCTGGAACTACGTGTTGGATGGCAGATGATTTTAGAGGTCCACCCTGCTGTTGGGCTGTCGGGCTTCTGTGATGTGGGATGGCCTGGTGGCCAGGGTTATTGTAGATGGGTGTAGTTGTTTATAGGGTATTCTGAAATGTGTTATTGATGTTTTCATTGCTTAAGTTAATTTCATATAATGTAAATGGGCTACACAGCCCAGTTAAATGCCACTGGCTATTACAATACTTTCATAGGCACCACGCTGATATTATTCTGATGCAGGAAACTCATTTGTCCCATGGGGAGCACATGAAGGTTTCCAAGCTTGGGTTTGATTTGGTTTATTTTGCCTCACACCTCTCAGGGTGTCAACAGTGCATTTTGGCACATTGTAGAAGTGGGCTCCCTCTAGAAATACAAACCTGTATCACTGATGAATCAGGCAGATATGTTATTCTGTCAGGGAAGCTATTTGGAAAGGAAGTGACGGTAGTGGACTCTTACTTTCCGCCGGGTACAGACAAACCTGTCTATTAATTTTTTTTCTTTACTATTGTCCACTTTGTGAGGGCAACTGCTGTTGGGGGGGGACTTAAACCTGGCTTTGAATCCAGATTTGGACACCTGACAGCCAGTGGTAGACTAGTATTCATTTCATTTTAATTTCTCTGTTAATTGGGTAAGAGCACTGGAACCAGTCAATTTCAGACCCCACCCAAGCATAAGAAAATGCACATAAATACAAACAACAATACATAATAAATGCATTCCACATTCTAGCACATATAAATATGTGTGGTGTGCTTTGCAGCACTTGGATTTGGTAGATGCTTGGTGAGCTACATATCCACATACCCCGAGGATATGCACATTATTCCAATTGGCATGGCAGTTTTGCTCACCTTGATTATTTTATTACTACAGCTGATCATTTGGGGTTGGTGGAAGAGGTTGACCATGATGTCATTCACTTATTGGATCATGCTCTGGTCATAGTTACTTTACAGTCAGGGAAACTTGCCACCCACTCCTTTTGGCAGTTACACTTAGGGTATCTTAAAGACACAGCATTGTTCGAAGAATGGGGAACTCAGATTAAGTTGTTTTTTGAAAGTAATGATAATCATTCAGTTTCCTCTAGTATATTGTGGGACACTATGAAAGTTGATTTAAGAAGAAAATTAATTGCCTATTCTTCAGCTAAAAAGATGGAGTGGGAGAGCATATGGATAAGCTGTATAAAACTCTCCAAGCTTTGCAAGATGCTCGGATGAAGGGTAAAAAAGCAATAAAGGCTGACATGCTGGCAGTGCGAGCCAAACTACAACACTCATCGATTTGAAAACTGAACATGCTTTGCAATATTTGAAACAAAGGTTTTATGTGGGGGGCTCAAAGAGAGCTATCTATCTGGCTAGAAGATTAAGGTCTTTCAGGGTAGCAGCCACAGTAGTTAAGTTAGTACATCGTGAATCTGGTAAAGTCTTACACCGTAATGATGATATCCTTACAGTTTTTTACTCTTTTTGTTCTAATTTGTATTCCCCTGCCTTGGCTGAGGCATCAGAAGACCAGCTGCACTCTTTTCTTTTCAAAGTGGCCCTTCCTAAAGTGACAACAGTGCAGTCAGAATTACTAATGAACCCAATCACTCTTGATGAATTACATCTTGCAATTAAGGTGGCAGAGCCTGGAAAAAGCCCGAGGATGGATGGGTTCCCTTCTGATTTTTATAAAGCTGCGATCTGTAAAGAAAAGTTGGCCTCAGTCCTTCTCCATGTATTTCACCAGGTACAAGAGGGCTATGACCTGCCTCCGACATGGATTTATGCAATAATAACTGCACTCCTGAAGCCGGTCAAGGACCTTACTAAGATGGAGTCTTATCATCCATTCTCTTTATTAAATGTGGACTAGAAATTCTTCATGTCTGTTTTTGCATCTAGACTGTAGGGCCTTCTCCCTTCCTTACTGGACCAGGACCAGGTGGGCTTTGTACGTAAACAACAGGCACATGGTAACGTGTGCCATACTTTTCATTAGTGGAGCATGCTTGTCAGCATGCTATCCCGCTGGTCCTGACCAGTTTGGATGCAGAGAAAGCCTTTGGCTAAGTCTCATGGTCATTTTTGTGGTCCACATTGCTCTCTTTTGGTTTTTCACAGATGTTTATTACCATGCTGAAAACAGTTTATAAGGCCCCTACTGCATATGTTAGGGTTGTCTCATACTGTTTTGGTTAGGAGGGGAATGAGGCAAGGCTGGCCATTGTCCCCACTATTGTTTGCCCTTTATGTTGAACCCTTAGTTGCATATATCTGTCATTCAACTATAATTGAAGTTATCCCTCTGGCAAGTTGGGACTATCATATAGCTGTCTTCCCAAATGACATTTTTTTGAGGCTGACTCATCCTTCTAGGTCTATTAAATAAGTTCTTAGAATCATAGAAGAGTATGGACAACTAGCAGGTTTCTGGCTAAATAGTTTAAAAAGAAGTGATTGCATTTCACTATTCCCCTACACAGGAAATATGACAGCTGTTACCAGTCAATTGGAACAGGAATAGTTTTAAATATTTTGGCATTTGGATTAAGAAATGTCAGGAACATGTTGATCTTTTAAATTTTGAGCCTTTGACGCAAGCAATCTCGGAGGATTTAGCTCATTGGTTGATGCTTCCTTTGTCCTTTTTTCGTCATCTTGAAGTAATTTGTTTAAATGTATTGCCTTGATTATTGTTTGTACTCCAAACCCTTCTTGTTATGCATTTGAGGGCACTTATTAATGAATGAAAGTATATGCCTCTCCAATTTTTGTGGAAAGGCAAGCGACCGAGAATTCGGGCATCTTTTCTATACCTCCCGAAGGCAAAGGGGGAACTGGATTTCCATGTTTTCAGTGGTATGTGGATGCTTGTTTGCTTCACATTCTTTGTTATTGGTCTAATGCAAGATCTTCTTCTTATTATAAAGATACAGAATTTGTGATAAATGACCTCTATAATATTGAATGGGTGCTATGTGCATCCCCACCAGCATATCTGCCCTTTGCTAATTTTTTGTGCTACACCAGGACAGTCCTGAGGGTATGGCATAAATACAAGCACCTTTTGTCTCTTTTGATGAGAAACCATTTAACCACCATGGCCTGGGACCATGCTAATCCATTAATGACCGTGGACGATTTCCTAAGGCATTGGGCGAGGGCAGTCCTGGCATTTTACTACCAGTTGTTCGGTGAACAGGAGTTCCATACCTTTGCTGCACTACACGCAAAGTATTGACTCTCGAATAGGCAACATTATAGATATTTGCAGTTGTGTCCATTTGTGCGAACATTTCCTATTATTAAACAAGCGTTATCAGTGAGTGCTTCTTCCCTTTTTGCACTGTTGTTTTTGGTTTTAAATGGGGGGATGGACATATGGTAGGTCAGCTGTATATTAGTATTTGTTCTTTGTCAAAAAACTCAACCTTGTCCATGTTTATTAAATGGGGGGATGGACATATGGTAGGTCAGCTGTATATTAGTATTCATTCTTTGTCAAAAAACTCAACCTTGTCCATTTTTATTAAATGGAGGGAGGAACTACCTATGGTTGGCATCCTTGAGAATTGGGAAAAATACATTTTACTTACTTATAAGGTAGCAATCACTCTGTATATAAAAGAATTTGTGTGGAAGAGTAGGTCCCAGTACTTTAGGACATCAGCCCAGATTGCACAGTTTACAGGTAGGCAAGTTGGAGCGTGCTGACGTAGATGTGAGGTGAGCTGGGCAGATTATGTGCATATCTTTTGGACCTGCCCTATAATTCAGCAATTCTGGGAGACAATTGAGTTATCCCTTGCACAGATTATTGACCAGGACTTTGTTTTGTTCCTAGTTCTGGTGCTCTTACATATTCCCCCAGATAACTTAAAGCTTCATTCAGGCTAGGTGAGGCTGCTGTTACTACTGGTGGTATGCACCAAAAAATCCCTTACAAGACTGTGGCATTTACCTGAATGCCCTAGTTTACAAAACTGGTATGAGATGGTTAATTTTGTTTATGGCCTAGAGAAAGTGTCCTATAAGCAGATTGACAAGCTATGGCTATTTGAAGAAATGTGGGGCCCATGAGTAAGATATCAGCTTTTGGAAAACTGATCTTTTGTACAGTAGTTTTCCCAGGCAACATGCTGGAGATGAGCTTTATAATTTAGTAAACATATTTAGCTGTGTCCTGACCGACAAAGGTTAAAAAGTCAATAATGGCTTCTCAGGGACACCTTGCTACGCTTTGTTTCACACTGGTGATAATTATTGACTGTGTATAGGTATGTCAGAGTGTGAGTGTCTCTTCTTTCTTGGCGGTGTTTATTATGTCCTTTTTTTGTTCAATTTTCACTATATAAGGCATATTCTGCATGTTTTGTTTTGTTTTACTTTGGATATGAGTATTTGTATATGTCACAATACCCACACTGTAAGCCTTTATACTCGTGTTTTTGATGTAGTAATATGGAATCTGTTACTGTTATTGGTAAACTCAATAAATATGTAATTATAAAAAAAATGATAGTTTCTCCTTGATGTTGCAGTTCTATGAATTGATTTTGAATAATAATCAGGCAGAAATGCCCAGAAGTTACTCTTATCTGTTCCTTACTAGCAGAAGAATTGGAGGGGTATTGACCCAATACTCATGACCCTGGCAGACTCTGCAGGCTGGCACTTTTGGGATATCTCTCTCATGGCTGCATATGTGGGTGATGGTACAGATGCAGTGGACCCAATGAGCTTATGTGTGGTGAAGGGTGTGGGCCATTCTGGTCTCTGATATCCTCGTCACCCCCAAGGACTTGTCTTCACCCATTCACAAGGAGTAGGCAATCAGTCATGGCTTCATGCAACTAAGACCACTTACAAACCTCAGGGCAGGAGCTGTGGTGTTGTTCCAGGAGGAAACATGAATATTTTTGCAAAGATTCTTCAAACAGCTTTCTTCCAACTTTTTGGCTGACTGTTGACTTTACTAAGAGGTCTTTCTCTTTGTGTCTGCCATCCAAATCTGCTCTATTGCACAAATCTCACCATTGCACAGAAATCTGGGGATCAACATCAGTGTCTGGCATCTCATACATTATTTATTATGTGAAACCCCTAGCTGTCAGTGGCTGTCAGTTCCAGGGGAAAACCATATATACAAGTCCTGAGCCAGCTTGCAATTTAGCCATAGCTGAGCCAGCCAGTAAATGTATGTCATTTTTACAGGGATGGGATGTATGTATGTAGCTGCTTTTGCAGAGCTGATAGTCTCCAAATTGATGTATGTTTCACAGGGACAAGATGTAATGATTTACCTGTTTTGCAGAGCTGAGATAGTCTGTTGCTGGCTGACTCTGCAAAGCTAAGCACAGGGACACTAAACATTCCCAGCCAAGTTGTTTGTCATCTGACCCTCTTTTCAGTAGCCCTGGGGCTAGAGAAACTACAACCATGGCTGCTTTTGTAGTCTTTCACTTTATCTTCTATTTTAAAATGTTTCTGTCTCTTCATGTGGCTTCTGGCCATCATAATCAATACCTACCAGTCCCTACTGCCATCTGGTGGGACTGAAGGGGGTGAACTGGTGGCATGGGAGTGCTTCTCAGTGTTCCCAAAGTTCATGTTCCTAGTGGAGTAGTAGTTTTGCACTTTATGCAGCTTTGCAAACTGCTTGAAACTGAGCAGCCTCCTTTCTGCGGGTTCCCTGACCATGAAGGCAGTCCAGGAGCTGGCTGAGTGAAGAGAGTTGGCAGCACACTGGCCACAGTTAGAAGGGCAATAAACAAGCCCATGGAACAAATTACAGTGTCCAGTCTAGCCCTAGGACCCATAGCTGCAGTCTGGATGGGGACCAACATGAAGAAGCTAGTGCAGGGGAAGGTGTCAGCAGAGCTTCAGAGAGATCCAAAGGTAAGTCCCCTTTTAGTATGGGATTACATAGAGGATAATGGCTAAGGTTCTGCTGTTAACAGCATTGTAATTGCCTCAAGTGGTTGCCATGCTGACCATGTAAACCTCAAGAGCATAGCTCAAGAGGTTTACTATCACCATGGTAACTGTGAGAGGTGATTGCAACCACTGTTAGCAGAAATATAGCCATTGTCTTTTATAGTTTATGGGTTATTCCTCATTTTTTGTGACTGTCAACCCTCCAAATGTAAGCACAGAGATAACATTTTTCTACATCTTTGGAATCAAATGTGGTTGGCCAACCATGATCATGTACTTCTTGAGGTCGCGGGTCACATCAGCAGACAGCTACATCATCCTGATGTGCTGTGGGAGCAATCTGTGAAGTAAATAATTTGCATGGCACTCCAAGTCAGAAACCTGAGTATGGGGGAGAAAAAAAAGGATTTTAACTACCAATGCTGCTCACTGTTTGAAGTTTGGTAGACGGGCTTAAACAGCCGCGCCATGGTAAGTTTTAAAAATGAGCACATACTACCATGATCTCCATTTCAAAACAAGAATAATGTCAGTGAGGTTCTGTCTTGTAATCTCATTGATCTGACATAGGAAAGCAAGGTTTACAGTTTGTACGTCAGAATGATGAGATTACAAGAAAATAAAAAGATAGCAGGCTATGCATAATAAGGGCTCCCCATACATTACATATGCATTGTGTCTGACTCAACTACATTCCTCTGGAATTGCTTATAGAACTTGTATTGTTTTCATTGCACACTGCCATTGATGTGCAACCTTTGTAAATGAGATCCGAATATCTCAATAAATAAAATATCCCTCAGCTTTCAGTGGCCCCAAAAGCACCCTGTAACCCACAACCTCTCTCCTCTCCCAAAATCCCACTGGTTGTGTTATTAAATAACAGTCCAGTGACTTAGTCTTCTCCTAACAATAAAAATATTACGGGTATCAATATAGGTTAAGAAGAAACCACGTCCCTCCAATAAATCATAGCTGACATTGTCCCTGCCAAATCCTGGCTGAGTTGCAATCCACAGACCCACAGTTCAAAAATATCCTTCCCAACAATCCCACTAGACCTCCCCACCTCCCAATAGCACCTAAATTAGTAGAAAAGAAATCATATGATTATAATTATTATGGGTAGTGGGTCCCATAACTGAGCCAGTTGTGGATCTTCTTCATTCCAGTAAGTGTGAATGAAAATAAGTTCTCCTATACTAGTAACACCTGACTGACCAACAATCAGTTGGAGGAGGGAGGTGGGGACTACTGGGTGTGTTGAGAGTGTGATTCTTTATTGAATCATGGGGACAGTGATTGCAGCTTTGGCCAGGGTTTTGTGTGCATTGTTAAATATAGCAGGAGAGGGGGCACTGTTTCTTCTCAACATTCACTGCCACCTATAATATTTTTATTATAAGTAAGAGACTAAGACTTCAGAATGCTATTTAATAATATCAGTGGGCTTGGGAGGAGGAAGGAGGTTGTGTATCGGTTGTTTGGGTGTTTTATTTTACATTCAGGGGTCAGGAAAAGCTTGTACAGGGTGGGGAAGTTTTTTAATTTTTCTATAATCTTTAAGATTTCAGATATTAGGTAGCTTTATCCAAAATTCCTAAATCCTACATTTTTGCTGTTATCTGAGGTACACATTTTTTAAACCGATATATAAGGAACCATAGCTGTCATCCCCACTCACCCAACCTAATCACGTTCACATAATTCTTTAACTATAAATGTATGCAGATACAGATATAGTTTGATAATGCTAGTACTCACAAAATGTTGCCTAGTCAATCAATCCCAGCATATTCCTTGTGACACTTAAAGTTGAATTAAGCAATAAGGCATGACAGGGTGTGGGTTATTGTGGGATTTACCCATGCCTTGTGTGGTGTGTCATGAGATGCAGCAGAGTGACTTAACCACACAAGAAGTGGGTAAATCCCCCAGTAACCCACACCCTGGAATACCTTATTGTGATTATACAATGGACTCATGTATAAAATAAATTTAAAATGCGTTTAAGTATTTTTTTTAAATGCCATTTCTCAGCTGTGCATTATGGCAGGATATACAATGGTCATGTGATGTGTTTTTACCAATGAGGTTACAGGATTTTCATATGCCATTGTATAATGTTTACAGAAAGTAATACATTAATAAATATGTAAGTCAATATGGGACCCACTGTGCTGTCTATGAAAGGTTTTCACAGATGATAATGCTATTTCCTTTCCCATGTGCAAGGGTGTGGGGTGGGGTGGAGTGCAGTAGCAGAAGAGTAATCACAATTCAACTGCAGTGCTACAGTGTAAACATTCACCATGTACACCATCATACAAAGTCTCTCAGTTACACTTATTTCCAAGTGAATCACTGATAAAATGTATCAAACTCAGAAATGCCTATAACAAATTATATGTATCTGTGTTTTATTACAGTATATTCTTAACAAAAATACTTGTAGACTCTCCTAATCAATATCATTGCACCTCACTTTCCGCATCATAAACCATTTAGAGAAAGGTTAACTATGAGTCACATAGCTGAGTCAACTCTTACAGTGTTCTGCGGTATCCTAGCAACACCATTCCACAGTAATATTTCAAATGAAACTGCCATTTATGACAGGCACTTCATTTTTCTGTGACAATAAACTCATGGAACTTTTTGAATTTGAGCTGAGCTTAACAATACTTAGGATAACTTCGATAATCTATCTGTTGATAGCCTAGGAGAAATTGAACAGACAGAAGCAGCAGTTGTTGAAACAAAGGTGTCCAGACATGACATTGAAGGATACTTCTGCCTTAGAAGAAATTACATCAGAAAAGAATAGCACATATGAAAGCAGCAGTACTAGTTAATAACATTTTTCTTTTCAATCCAGTTATGTCAAACAAGCCCCACCACTGACAAAATGTGAATCACTTGCTTTTACTTTTTTTTTTTTATATTCATTTTTTTCTGACAGATTAGTACTCTTAGTACCTTACCAGGAACACCATATTGGATTCAGAGGGAAAGGGGATATTGCCATTCTCTCATTGGTTATTTTTTCTGATGTAACTGGAATGCACCGCCACTTTCCTTTGCCTGCTGAGTGTTTATAGGACAAGCAATGTAAACAATGGGTGAAAAACAGAAAATGGCATGGTGGCTGCCATATTTCTTGTCGATCCACACAACATTATAAATTTACAAAAAATCAAGGGAACCAATTATCAGAAAGCAGTAGTAAACAGCAAAAGTGAAATCTGAAGTTTTAAATTACCAGACAGTGAAAACTCTGAGAAGTGATGAACATTTCCTGGTTGACTAATACTGTTGCTTTAAATAAATTGGGCAGTGAAACTATTAAAGGACTTCTGTATAGAGTAAACAACTGTCACCTGATTTTGAAGGTTTACCAGTATCACAGTTGGCTAATTTTCTAAACAAGTTGTATATGTCCCTTGAGCAGATAGACATGTCTGTATAAATGTGCTTAATCAATATAAGAGGCTGCATCAACTAATATTGTATTTGCAGGAACAACAGTGGTGCTTAAATGTGGATATAACAATTATGCGATATTTCGTCAGGCAACCTCTAGTCTAAATTTACTGTGCAGTAATGCAGCTATTAGTGGTCTGAACAGTGTGACCCACAAGAGTGTCTACAGTATGTAATAGTACCTAAATACATTATATACCAGTGGCATTCTCAGTTGTTAAGCTCCTTTGAACCTGCTTTATAAAGTGTGGTTTGAAAACTTCATTTCTGTTGATGAAGCAAAAAGTATTCTAACAACCTTCTGAAAATGGATTTTGCTGTAATAAATGGTGCAGTGACGGGAATGTGACAATCTCTGAACAGACAAATTTTATTTTTTTTATTTTTATTTGACTTTTGTTAACTGGGTAAGGACACTGGAACTAGTTCGTTTTTAGGCCCAACCAGACAATAAGCAAAACATATTACCATGAACACAAACATACTTAATACATGAACAAAATTAGAAAAAAATGTTTACAAACATCCGAAGACAATAAATACAGTTTAAGGTTACAGTATATTTAAATTGTTTCGATGAGGCAGAAGAGCGAAGTTCGACAGGTAATGAATTCCAGAATAGGGGAGCAGCAACTGAAGAAGATTAAGAACTGGCTTTGGAATAATATGGAATAGTTTGAAGAAGAGTAGCACTAGAAGAGCGTAAATTACAAGTAGAGAATCTTATATTCACCAGATCCTTAAGCGGATAAAAAAATATCTGAATGAGTTAATTTGAACACTTGACAACCAAAAAAATACATAATTTTGGAATATGGAGATAGCCACCCTAGATTAACATATAAATATCAATGGTGAAGACGATAGGAAGACTCCAAAACAAAACACCAAATGTTATTAGAAGTGACAGTTGCTGTATTGATTTCTTTGGCTGATAACCTATAATAAAGATGCACTACATAATCCAAAAGAGGAAGTAATGTCTCAATAGCAATTGATTTATTACTATCTAAAGTAAAATATTTCCTAAACTTAAAAAGTAACCCCAACTTTTGATTGACCTTTTTACTGACTGCTTTGATCTGTAAAGAAGTCAGACCTGGATCCAAAAAAGACACCCAAATACTTAAATTAATTAACAATTTCAATTGCTGTCCCATATCATCATGAATCATAAGAATAGGGCTACTTTTCAGAGATTGAGGTGTTCCAAATAACCACCAGGGTGAGATCACAGGCCTGCCAAGCATTACTGAGCAATGCATTTATGCCCATCCTGATTCACCTCACTGCCAAGTTAAAAAGCTTCATATTGTAGAAGACTGCATCTAGTGCAACTGAGACTGTTTCAGAAGTTAAGGTGCGCCAAGGCAAAAACTGCATCAGGTTAATCTGGTTTTGTAAGTCAGTTTACATTTGTACAAAAAAGTGAGTGGTGACCACGATCCATCCCTGCATGGAGGGTGCACTACTGTAGGTAAGGACAGTTAGCCCAGATAAATACAGACAAGAAACCAAATGCACATCTATTTGAGTCCCAAAATCAGCACACTGGAAAAACTGTATATTTAAAGCACCAATGCTTTATTGAAAGGGTGCAGAAATTTAATTTAGAACAACACACACATCAGTCGCCCTGGTGCTTTGGGTCCAAGCCCTTTGTCAGGAGGTGTACATCAGTGCAAATGTTCCCCTTCTCTTGCCCCAAGGTCATGCCTGGAAATGAGCCACAGTTCAATGTGCCTTTCCTGGTCACAAACCTTCAAATAATTAAATAAATAAAGGTTTGGAAAATATTCTGTGGGTGCAAGATTTATCTCTACAATGATGTCAAGAATCTCCAAAGCAGTAGGACTGTCGAAAACCTCGACTAACATTTATGTGGAACACACTGCACACTATTCACAGATAATGGCTTTAGTGACAGGCATATCATTGCAATTTCTGGGCATAAATATGAGAGCAGCTGAAACCACTATGCTCCACACACAGATGAGAAACAAAAGACTGTATGGGCTTATGGTCTTTTTTCTGCTGGCAGTGTCTATATTTCTAGGTAGAACAAGCACTACAACCACATATTCCATGCTAATACAGTGTCCACAGTATTACCAACTACAAATCCCAAAAGTGTGACATATGACAATTTGGAGCTTAGACCACAGACTACTGACAACCACATGTTCCGATGTTGTCAACCTTTGCTGCTAGATGCTGTACCATGGGTACAAACTTTGCCAGCTGCACCTTTCCATTTGAGATGCAAGCAATAACATATGACAAAGGGTGGGTTATGTCCTGATAACAGTACACCCAGGTGCCTTATGGATCTAGGCGTACTCCTATCAGGACATAACCCAAACCTCGGTGTGTGTTATTGAGCTCTTAAAATGGGTCTCCCAGTAAAACAAAAAAATACTTGAAAACTGTAAATAAATACAGTATAAATGTGATCATATCGACGGAAAGTAGCAAAAAGTAGTCCTTGTCATTGTATTGTAATGGGAAAAGTCACTAGAGGGTAGTGGTGTCTGTTCTGCCCCCCCCCCCACACTCACTCACAATGCTGCACAATATGGTTATTTTACTGTTTTTTTTGTAAAATTTTTTACTATCTTGCTGTGACTAATGGAGTGTGAATCCAATTTCACAGACACCAAGCAGGACCAAGTGTGTCTCATATCAGCTGCTGTAGTCAGTGGTTTTCCTTCCTACTGCTTCTCAGAAGCTAGTGCTACTGTAAAAATGATGCTGACCACTCTGTTTAAAAAACAAAGGAAAACTTGGCAGTTAACTCTTACATGTCATCCCACCTTGGTCATATGACAGAGGAGTGGGTTTCTGCTATTCTTTGAAAGTTGCGTCATGGCGGCACAAGCAATGATCACCGGATCAGGAGCAGCTTTCTGTAGAGAAGTAGCAGAGGTGAGAGGGAAAAGACAGAAAGAAGTTCTTGTACAGTGACAATCGTGGGTGCGCCATGACACAGCTTTCAAATGAAAGGAAACTCACTCCTCCATCAAGAGTAGACTGGCAGGAGTGTTTTGCTGAGGGTGGCACACATTTTTGTTGTTGTAGCTCTCTCCCTTGCGGTATTTCTCTGGCAGTTGACAGGCTGCTACGGCTCTCGCTGACAGACCTGGTATTTCTTCTTAGCTTTAGATGCTGTGATGGCTCTGACTCATAGGACTTTCATTCAGCCTGCCCCAGTTTTGTTTGGTTTACCCCTGCTTCTTCTTTATTGTTTAAGTTCTGCTCAGTGCCTTAATCTGCGGTTTCTGTAGAGCTGACTATTCGTGACAGCTGTCAGATCACTGTTGTGTGTGTTTTGTGCTGGTCCTGCGCAGTGTGTGCCCACCTCAGGTTCTGTTTTCCTTTCAAATAGGTCATTGATATTTTACTGTTGTGTGGCCAGTATTAGAAGGATAGTTCCGGTTGGCATTGATACGGGCTGATAAGGACATGGTTCAAAAGTCTTTTCTGCCAATCAGATTAAGCCAAATTCTTTGCCCATTTAAAAAAATAAATAAATTAGTATGACAAACTTTCTGTGAATAGCGTCAAGAGACATTGTTTTATGAAAAGCACAAAAATAAAAAAAATTAAAACACACAAAAAAAAAACCTTTCTCCATATCATATTCATCCCTATCAATGCCTCCTTCACCATCTAACCTAGTCAAAAGCAACAAATTACCCTCAGCAACTTCCTCCATCCCCACAACACCTTAAACCCCCAAAATATATTATAATAGGTTTCCACATTTGATGTCTCCTTTTTACGTTACTCCCAGTCCCTTGTATGTGTAGTTTAGTACAAGCCATTTACCAGTGCGCGTGTGTGGAGCAATATTATGTGCATATTAAATATTGCATTGTCTGTTCTTACCTCTGGGACTTTTTGATAACAAAACTGTGCCAGACTCATTAAACAAGGCACTATGGAAACAACAGATGGAAACAGTCCAATAGTCACATAATGCAATGATAGAAGTTTTGCCCACTGCATATTGACTAGACAAGAACTTTATGATAATTATATCAGTGATTTATATATCATAATAACTTACATTGTCACCTTTAGCTATATAAAAGATTTTGACAACAGATTGTGGTGGGTATTTGGTGTGTGTGTGTGTGTGTGTGTTTAGTTAGCATGGACTTTTCAGCTGCCTGATACATTTTGATTGCCAAGGCTCCACTCAAGAACAACAAAATGCATTTAAGTTGCTTCAGCACATACAGTACAGTAGTTGCATTTCACCTTGGTAATTTGCTACTAATTACCTTTCTATGATTCCTCAGGGATTCCTATGAATAAGGACATGATTGATAAAACATGAATGGGCTTTTCAGATGTCTCTTGAATTCTCAAGAGTGTCATTGTGTGTCTTCTTAGGGTTATAGTACCCTAAAAGGTCATGCGATGAGCGGTCTTCATAAGCAAAGAGACATCTTGCAAGTCCCATGTACCTATGGCATATCACAGTGACGTTAACATGCGGCAATGTGTGTGCAACATGCACAATGCCTCACAGTGTCTTTTTTCTGTGCCACACAGGAGGCAGCGGATACCCACTGGGGACAGTACTCCTCGTGCTATACCTGCAACCATGGATTACTACATAGCCATGTTAAAACAACACCCACAGATAGACAGGGGATGTCATTGAATGAGAGTGTGGTGTGTTGGAAATTAACTTTAGATGCCTGCTAAAAGTGGGGGCACCAAACTGCTATCCCAAGGTATTGTCTGTCATATTTTTTTAGTTTGCTGTGTGTTAAAAAAATGGATTGGAAATTTCCTGTTTCCTGATTGGCTAAAGACGTTCTGAGACCATATCTTAATTCCTCACAACAGGCTAGGTTGGAAAATGTGTGGCAGTGTGATCTGGAATTTGGGCAACTCATATCCAGAATTTATTAGCTACTTCAGTCATTCCTGATTGCCAGCACAAACATGGCTGCCACCTTTACCCATACTGCATATGAAAACCTTAAACTAGGCCCAAAAAATAAAACTCGCATAAATTAAACAAAATAAATACTCGTATGTTTTTTCCACTCATGATCCATTCCTTACACAAACAAATTTAGAAAATCAAGTACTATTCAGTTTTCATTTATGAAGTTTCTTTGATAACCATGAACAATTCTATTCCTATCCTTACCAGTTTGACAGAGAACTTTCTGTTGCATACCCTGACACAGATACAAATAAGGCTCAGGCTCCACTTGAGGTAGTGGGGTGTGTGTGTGTGCGTGTGCAGTGGAAATCCAAAGAATTCATATTATATTCCACGTTAGAAAATGGGTTGTGAAAGTCTTCTCACCTGATTGGTTGTTTCTAATCCTCAGGTAAGAACAAGTACTCCAAAGCAGGATGCATAATTCTGAGTTTTAAAACAGCTGCCATTTTTCCATCCACAGCTGAAAACCACAAAGTAAACTGCTAGTGCAAATACACACCACACCACAATAAACTACCAAGGCACTGCTGTAAATACTGAAAAGCATCTGAAAATGCTGTCAGGTCACCAGATATTAATATCTTTAAACCACATCAGAACTGCTGACATAATCGCTGTCTCCATGGTCTCTCCAATACTCAGCCGAGCAGTCTATATCACCCCAAAGTTTCATTTGTGTGTATGTTTTCTAGTCCCTCAACCAAAGCTTGTTCTGCTCCTTGCTTTTATCTGCAAATTACACAATGGTGAAGAGTTTGGATGTGAAGCTGCTAAATTGTTCCATTTACTCTCTCTCTCTCTCTCTCTCTCTCTTTCTCTCTCTCATTTTTGGAAGTATTTTTTTACTTGAGAGATCTCTTTCAGCTTCCATTTGACCTCCAGTCTCCCACCTTCCTTGCTGTCCTCACACACCACTCTTCATCCTTCCATTAAACAGCCAGCACAATTCCAACACTTAAACTCACATTAGCACTCCCAGTTCTCCCAACCAGCCCAGCACTCAAGAACTCTCCAAGATATCCCTGGCATTCAGTGACAAAATAAATAAATTTTTAAACCACTTACTTGCTCAGTATTGCTGGACAATACACTAACTAAAAATCAGTCTGCTCTGTGTGTGTGTGTGTCTATATGTGGGTGTGTGGGGGGAGAGAGAGCTATATACAAGCTGAAATACAAAATGGGACTCAAGAAACTACAACTATGGAAGCCATACTAGGACAAATGCCCTCAATAAAAAAAAATGCATCCAGCTAGTATAGGCAGAATAACTATTTTATATCAAATATAGACAAAAAATTTACTTTTTTATTATTTAAACATATCAGTTTTAATTTTAACATACATATTTATACAGAG
Source organism: Neoceratodus forsteri (assembly GCA_016271365.2). Taxonomy (NCBI): domain Eukaryota; kingdom Metazoa; phylum Chordata; order Ceratodontiformes; family Ceratodontidae; genus Neoceratodus; species Neoceratodus forsteri. The sequence goes on along the minus strand of CM057455.1, from coordinate 1,288,845,128 downwards.
TTCCATTTTATATGCACTATAAGAATCTCTGGGGATTTGAATTAGACATTTCTAATGCATGGATGGGCTGAAGGCACTTGGCCTGCGGCCTTGTGCCTTACCACACCCCTGCCCATGCATCAGAACTGTCTAATTCACACCCTGTTGTGTCTTATTGCTCGCATACCACTTCATGAGTGTGGAGGTGAGTGTGGGGGAGGGGGGATGAGCATTCTATTAGTGGAATACCGCAGAATATTGAATTCTTGTATTCCAGTGTAAATAAAGACACCATCACCATGTACTGAATGTATAGAAGGATAGAGACCCCTCTCTCCACCCTTCAAATCCCCTTTACCAAATTTTACTTGATCTCCACTAGCCCCCCAAACTATCTCTTAACTCTACCTACTTTTCTCACCTCTAATTCCCCCGTTCACTTCCCATCTCACTCCCCCTACCCCATCTTCCTCTCCGTATTCAATTATAGTTCTTTACAGCCTCCCTCTCCACCTTTCTGCTCCCTCTCCTGCCTAACAAAGTCAACATTGACTGCTACCAAGATTTATGTTAGATTAGAGATGGGTAAAGTCCCTCAACTTCACTACATGGAGTATTTTGCATAGAACTCGAATTTTGTGAAATACTTCACATTGCAAAGCGCATAACTTTTAATTTGTGGGGAATGCAAAGTTGCCATTGAACCATATGGACTTTACATTGCTTCACCTTTTTTGGTTCTTAATGACGAATTTTGCAAATGATTCATGGGGTGGTAGGTCACATGGGCTCTATATTGGCTTGCACAGCATCAGTTCAGCACAGTGTGTGTAGTGGAAAGCTGGATTTAGTTAGTGCTCAGAGCTGTGTGATTCAAGCCTTCAAAAAATGTTCAAACGATCTATGTACCTTTGGACTTTTGAGTCCAAATTTAGTACATCCAGTGTACTAAATCCTTGTGTGTTTGCATCATCGATCATTTATTGATTCTGTGTGAATGTGTCATCTTAAATTAGTACTTTCAGTGTCTGTACTGACAGACAGTGCAGAATTGTGCTTCGGGAAGGGGCAGATCTGTGGTGTAGAAGGAAGATTCACAGGCTACAGTGTAAAAGGCAGTCTTGCCAGCTGTTGTTGGCTAGTGTTTAGCATTGGTGTGTTCAGTTCTGTACACAGTTACACACAGTAATCCTGCTAGTAATTTTATTTTTTGCTGTGCACTGTGCATTTTTGCTGTCCATTTAGAAGACTGTTTTATTTTACTGAACTGTTAAACTTTCTGTGTGTTACCTTTAGTCTGTATTCATGCCGTCAAGTCATATGCATTTTATTGCGCAACTGTAATAGCAGTATTGTTAATTTCTGAGTCCAGCTGTAGTATTTTTCCTGCTTCTATCTAGCTACTGCTGTAAATACACCCCCCCCCAACAAAAGAAGATATTGTTGTTCCACTTTTGGATGTGTGAAGAGTGTAGTTAAGGTCTTGTTGTGCTTATGCGGCTATATCTTTTTATTGCCCGTTTTCCATCTAGAAGTCACTATTGTTGTTTTTTGGCTTCCAGTCCACCTAAAACTGAAAAAATGCAATCTTGTTGTTAATTGTATTTCTTCAGTCTGTTGAAACTGTTGTCACTGTATCACTATTGTGTGTTTCCCCATAGTACCATGAACACTGTCTCTCCAGTGCATATTGTAGCGTTTAAATGAATAAAAACAGATGTAATAAAACAACTTACCTATCGCTGTATTTTTTGCAGTGTACTGTCTTGTTAATTCTCTTGAATTTGTTACAGCAGCCCGCAAAATCAGAAAAATCACTTTTTGTAGTGCACGTTTTTTTTCTTGGTGACTGTCTGTGCTATATCTCTTTAGTGTGACTTTTTCTGTCTCAGATTCCCTATTGTTGTTTTGTGGCTTCCCACGCCACCCAAAACCAAAGAAATATAACCTTGCTTTTCATTGAATCTGTTCACACTGTTAAAATTGTTGTCACTCTACCACTATTGTGTGTTTCCCCATAGTACTGTGAACACTCTCTCTCCATTACATATTATAGCATTTAAATGAATGAAAACAGACACAATAAAAAAAGAACCTATTGCTGTATTTTTTGCATTGTACTGTCCTCTGAATTCTCTTGAATTTGTTACAGAAACCAACAAAATTGGAAAAAAATCACTTTCTGTGGTGCACATTTCTTTTTTTGTGACTGTGTAATCTAAAAACATGCCCGCCAAGAGATAGTAATGCAAAACATTTTCTGGCTGTGGCACTGCTGCCAAGCAGATTATTGCTTTTGTTCCTCCAAATGGTAACAGTGGAAGTTGTTGTGAGGATGAGGCAGGTTCATCAGGGGCTAACAATGTTAAGTGTGGTCATGGACGTGGTACTACTAAGCAGCAGAAGGGAAAGACAGTAGTTTCTGCAAGTAGAGGGGTTTCTGTGACTCAGTTTTTTTCAGTTAAATAAGTGGCATCAATGCCGATTGGAGATGTTGATGGCACTGATAGTAAAGTGAGTGATGGCACTGTGGATAATAGCAGGAGTACTGCTACAACCCAGGAAAGTTATCAGGGGAAAAAATGTTGGGTAGTCAGGAAATGTGAGGTTAGTTGGTGTCCCACTCCCCACAGAAGTTGAACATGAACCTGATCATCATGAGTCACAGTCTCATGTTTCCACAGGTCCTCATGTTAGGCCATCCAAAGAATCAGATGGTGACAAAAAAAGTGTGGATGATCAGAGTGAGGCTGAGGTAGTAATATCACCACACAATTGCGTCCAAAGTGAATTTGTGGATGATGATGATGATGCTAGCAACTCTATATGGGAACCTGACAAAAAGAAAGTTAAGGTGGCTGTAGGGAAACAGTCTGATTGTAAATCCATGCCCTCAAAGTTCTTCTGATGTAGCTGCATCAGTGGATGACTCTGAAGTCATACTAATAGATTGTATTGTTCAGTCAAAGTTAAAGTTTGCATCGCACCAGAAATCATGCATCACACCCCCCATTTCACCTCCCAAAAAACTGCAGTCCCATATGCAGCAGCAGCAGCATCATGTGAAATGTAATGCAGCCAAATCCCTAGTTTGAGATTTTTTCATACAAGATGAAAAGAATGAAACAGTGGCAATCTGCCAGTTTTGCCAAGAGCATGTGAGGTGTAGGAAAAAGGTAGCCACCTTGTCACTGGGGGCCAACATACTCATCTCGAGAGCAGGCACATAGCACTGTGGATCTGGCACCAGAGGGAGCCAATGCCATAGTGGGGTGTTCACCCTCATCACTTTAGTCAGCAAGGTATCTCTCCTTCCCAAGTTAGTGTAAGTATCGTGTAGGTAAAAGTTGTGAATTAACGCCGGAGGATTACTACAGGTATGAGGAGGAGGATAACTTTGAATGCTCCAGTTGAGGTCAGAATAGCAGTGGTGGTCCATGTAGTCATTCTTCTACATCAACCCTTGTGCTTAAAACAGGTAAAATAACATAATTTATTAGTTTGTCACCTATGCACCCACCCCATGTCAAATCCACCCCATCCATGGCAGTTCACAGAGTAGAGGCATTTGGCACACTACAGGCAAAACATTGAACAACGTAACCCACGTTGCACAGCCTTTTTGAGCAGCACAATAAATACCCACCAAATCATGTGATTGCACATGAACTCAATGCTGCTGTAGCAGAAATGCTTGCAATTGACCTGTTGCTGCTCTCCTTTGTGGAGAATGTGGATTCCGACGCTTTGTGGCACTCACAGATCCCAAATGGAAGATCTCATCCAGGAATATTTTGCTACCCATGCTGTCTCTGAGTTATACTGAACTGTGACAGAGTCTATAAGACATGCCCTTCAGCATTCCACATCACTTTATATTTATTTAAGTATGGATATGTGGACAAGTGAAAAAATGGCGGGTAGTTCTTATCTGTGTTTTACTGCACATTGGGCACAGCTAAATTGATTTATCTGTGATGGTGGATGGGAAAACCTTATTATGTCAGACCATGGTGGTAGCAGCCTTCATGGCATTAGACAGCATGCCACGCTTGCTATGTGTAGTGTAGCAGGGTCACATACAAGCGAAAATATGCTAGACTCGGTACTGACAGAAATCGATGAGTGATTGCACCCCCATCCCTAAAAGCTGTCTTCATAGCAAGAGAAAATGGGTCAAATGGTAAATGTATCAGCAATGGTGGGTTTATGAGGGTTCCCTGCATGGCCCATTGTCTAAATCTTGTGGTACAGGAGTGTCTGCAGTACCTTGAAATCATGCAAATGCTGACTGTTGATGTTACATTTCTGACCACTTTGCACGTTCTGGAAAGCCCGATGACCAACTTAGACAGCTGCAGATCCAAAACAGCCTCCCTCAGCATTGCCTTAAGCTTGAAGTTGTCACGAGATGGAACTCCACACTTTACATGGCAGAGCGCTTGTACGAGCAGTACAAAGCAATCTCAGAGTACCTTGTGATGCACACTAGCTGTGACAGTTCTGGGTCATCAATGTCTCTGACAACTGAGCAGTGGTGATTCATGGATTCAGTAATACTGATTTTGAGGCTGTTTGAACATGCCACACAGGCAGTGAGCGGTGACACTGCATCTGTTAGTCAAGCCATTCTACTGCTACAGGTGTTGAGGTGGACATTTTTGAATCTGCAGCCTAGCCTTTATGTGGCTGGAGATAAGTCAAGCTATGCATTACTCAAATACATTATTACAATCTTAGACAGAAATAGACACATTGCCACCATTCAGCAATCTCCAGAATTTGGAATAGCCACAATGCTGGACCCACTCTACAAATGTGGCATTGCATCCATACTGGAGGGTGGGCATGATCAGCTTCAAAATCTCACTGGATAGCTTGTCAGACTGGTTCATGGGGCAGAGAGGTCACATGTAAAGTTCTGCAACCCACTGCATAACCAGGCTGATGGTCATTGTGGCCACAGTGCCACCAGTAAGGTGGCTGAACAACAAGGGCTGGAGCAGCTGCACAGTTGCCCATTAATCCACTTTGGGGTGCCTTGTCCCAAGTTAGAATTTGTGAGCTAGAGGAAGGGCATGAACAGGTGAATGACTCATCTGGACTGTGCACATCACAGAGCATGGTTGATGCCTATCTGGCAGAAAACAGGCGTCTAGCAATATTGGATGATCCTCTGTGTATTGGAGTGGCAAGGTGAATGAATGGCCAGCTCTGACATCAATAGCACTGAAGTATCTGACCTGCCCTCTATCTAGAGTAAGTGTGGAGAGGGTATTTAGCTCTGCAGAGGCCACTGTGTGGGACCATCTTACTAACCTATCTCCTACAAATGTTGGCATACTGACATTTATCAAAATTAATGAAGGTCACATTCCAAGTAGGACAAGCACATCTATGTTTGTACCCAGTCATGATGATGGTGGTACTGATGAGAGTGAAGCAGACCATACTGGTAGCAGCGTCAACCAGTGTTCCATTGAGGCTGATGATGTGCTCATGGAAAAAGAATTTCCAAATGGGGAAAACTCCAGTACTGAGGATTGCAAAGGCTGCTTTCTCATTGATGAGGATGAGGATGCTGGTGGAAGTGCATAAAGAAAAAATGGCATTAAAGTACTTCTTCCAGTTCTACGTTCATAATGACATGTCATTAGAGTTCACCTTCACCTTCCTTACTTTTGTCATTATAGTTCCCAGAATGTTTGCAGTCATTATTACCAAGGCCACTGATTTACGGTGATCAAAACAATGAAATTCCATTTCAAGACTTCAGAATCCACAATTGCACCGGTGATTGTTACTCTAATTTCCAGATTTCACTGGGATTCTACTGTCATTCTTTTAGCATATGTGTAAATAATCAGAATAAAAGAAGGCTTAATACACAGAACAAATAAATAAAGCAAATTGAAAATAGTACAGGAAGCAATTATAAGAAAAACACAAGTTTTGTAGATTTACTTATCTGGTATAAAATGCCAGATTCCATGAAATCTTTGTTTTTACCAGTGTTCAGGCAGTCCAAATTCTAGAATTTTAGCAGGTTTTCCAGTAAAAACTGAAAAACAGTGGACTTGATTATTACCTGCAGTCATTTAAATATGTCACCTTGTAGCCACTGACATCATGTTGATTGAATGAGAGATATCCTGCAACTGATATACATAAGACATCCTAGCCAGCCACCCTGCATCTTAACAGAGAGAGAAAGGAAGACAGACAGACAGACGGACAGGCAGAAAGACAGACCTTGTACCTTTGCCCAGTATAATAACCCACAGCCAACCACAGAAACCCTGCTTCTTGAGAGAGACAGAAAGAGAGAGAGAGAGAGAGAGAGAGAGAGAGAAAGACAGACAGGCCTTGTGCATTTGACCGATATAAGAAGCCACAACCAGCCACAACCACCCTGCTTATTGAAAGACAGAGAGGGAGAGAGAGAGAGGAGAGAGAGAGAGAGAGAGACAGAGAGAGAGAGAGAGAGAGAGATAGACAGACCTTGTGCCTTTGTCCAGTATAAGAACCCCAGCCAGCCACAGGCACCCTACTTCTTGAGAGAGACAGACAGACAGACAGACATTGTGCCTTTGGCCAATATGAGAACCCATTGCCAGCCACAGTCACCCGGCTTCTTGAGAGAGACAAACAGACAGAGAGACAGGCAGACCTTGTGCTTTTGCCCAATATAAGAACCCACAGCCAGTCAGCATGATAGGACATCAACTGCGCATGAAACAAGCGACATCCATCAGAAAAGTATCATCTGGCTTGTTTGGCTCATGCCACATACAGTACTGGCTTTCAAGACAACATTTCAGATATAGTGAAGATCTGGAAAGAAGAAAGAATATTAAGGAAAACTGTTTTCCAAAGATCCTCCCCCACCAAAAAAAATAAATAAATACTTACTTTTCATGGCTTACAATTGTACTGCTGCTGAAGTCACCAATAAGACACACGTGGAACCTATCTGCAGCGGCAGCATGATTTCATCAATACGGATGTGAATCTGGGTGATGCGATCCGAAAATGTCAAAGAAAAGAATAGTAATGAGAAATGGTTGTAACTTACTCACCCACAACATTAACCACCCCCCCAAAAAAAAAAAATTAGAGTAACACATTACACACTGGCACATATGTACAGCATGTGAATGTGATCATGGGCAACACACTGGTGAAGGTGAAACATTCAATATTTATGATGATAATTCCCTGCAAAGGAACAACAAGATGGACTGCTTACAACAAACGACAAGATTCACTACAAATTAAATGGCAGTGTGTCTCAACAAACATGACAGTAACACATACAATAACTTACCATTTGTAGTGTGAATACACACACATCTGGCAACATGTTTCAGCCAACACAGCAGAAGACATTCAAGAACATGAAATTATACTTCAACCCGTGGTCATGTGTTGCTGTTATCATTCAGCAAAACACTGTATGTACTTCAGCAGCAGCAACAGCAGCAATCATGATATTAAAACAGCAGGATAACAGCAGCAGCAAGCAACAGAGAAAGCAATTTTCTCACTTGGGACACTTATACACAGTTCTGACTCTCTGTAAATTTTAAACAGTGCAGCAAGAAATAGCTATGACCTTTTTCTGAACACTTTTTCATGTGCTTGTTCTTAATCAGGACCTCTCATGAAATGAAAACAGGAAGACAACAGCAGCAGCAGGCGTCAGCAAGCAATTTTCTCACTTGGGGCACTGATACACAGTTCTGGCTCTCATTGTAAGTTTTAAGCAGTGCGGCAAGAAATAGTTGTGACTTTTCTGAACACTTTTTCATGTGCTTGTTCTTAATCAGGACTTCTCATGAAATGAAAACAGGAAGACAATAGCAGCAGCAGGCTTCAGCAAGCAATTTTCTCACTTGGGGCACTGATACACAGTTCTGGCTCTCATTGTAAATTTTAAGCAGTGCGTCAAGAAATAGTTGTGTTTTTTCTGAACACTTTTTCATGTGATTATTCTTAATCAGGAAACTAATACCACATGCTGAATGATGCAACAAGATAGCAGTATAAGCTGGCTACCTAGACATAAGATAGTACTTTTTTTTGTGGTTTTGTCATTGTAGGTGACTTTAGGGTATTTTGATTGTAGTTGTGGGTGTACTATGAAAATTTAACACAGTCAATAGTAACCAGAAAATAATATAGCATAACAATTAAAGCATCAGTGTAAGAATGCGGTGAAAATTTTGACTAGTATTTTTTATTCTATTTTAGATTGCCCCATATCTAGTGACTTGTGTATATGATACCCTTCTTTCCATGATTTAAGTCTGTTTTAGTACTTTTTTTTCCACATCTGAAATAACAAAAGGAGTGCTTCTTTTAATCTGGCTTGCACCAGGTTTTCATCAGTATTCTCGGCTATTTTTGTACATCAATTACTTAAAATAATTTCTGCTGTGACTAAAATGAATAGTTATGCAGCAGGCAGTGCTTCCATGACCTTATGGAACAGTAGGTGTTGAAAACCCACTGGAAATAGTGATGAAAACAGGTCTGAGCAATATTAAAAGTAGTGTTACTTTTATTACTTCAGATGTAAAAAATTGGACAAAAGCAGACTCAAACTGTGAAAATAAGGGTATCATACAAGTCAGTATATAAGGGGCAATCAAAAATAAAATACAAAAGCATAGTTCAGAGTTGTCACCGGATTATTATACTGCTGCTTTAATATACAACAGGAAGAAAACATCAATGGAAAAAACATTATATACTTATTCAGTATGTAAAAAGATTATTATGTAGGAAAAGGAGGAAAAGTGGAGAACAGGAATTTATTTAGCCTTTTATAATTGTTCTGGTGTGTTTTCATATTTTCTTTATGCTTTTAGGTTTTTTTGGGGGGGTGGGAGTACAGTGAGGAAAAATAAAGACAGAACACACACTACATGTTAAGAGAGAAACCAAAGAAAATTGTATAAAGCTACTGGGCCTGGGGCCGACCAATCAGCGTGCATAGCATACTGATCATTTACAATTGCTGAGCCTCCATTCTGTCCAACTGCTGGCAAGTTTGGCTGACAATGTTACGCAGGTAGTCAACCTCAGTACACAGGACGACCAGGTCGACCTGTGTGGCTTGCATTTTCCCTGGGTTGGCTGCAGCTGCTGCAGCCACCACTTGCTCAGTCCTCTCCCTTCTCCTGCATTTTTGTGCAATGCACAGGCTGTCGCTGTACTGCCCCCTCTTCCACTGTACCCTCCACTGCACAAGCGGTTCATAATTCCTGCACCTTGGCCTCCTGCTGGGCATGGTGGTGCACTAAGAGGTGAGTTCTTTGGCCACCCATGCCCAAGTGGCTGCCTTATCTACCACGATGCACCAGCATGCTGCAGATGTTGCATTTCATCACACTTGGGTCACCTGGCAGTGTAGTGAAAAATAGACACACTGGTAAGCTATGGGGAGGACCAGGCACAGGCAGTGGGGAACCCCAGATGTTGTAGGCTGTTCTGCAGTTGGGAGGCAACAAGCTGCTGCTGCTGTTCTTGTTCCTGCTGCTGCTATTCTTGTTCCTGCTGCTGCTGTTCTTGTTCCTGCTGCTGCTATTCTTGTTCCTGCTGCTGCTGCTGCTTGGCCTTCTGTGAGGGGTTGATAGGCACCAGTGCTGCAGAGCTGGCACCACTAACATCAGAAGAAGCAGCTGCTGCTACTTATGGTGCCACACTTCCACTGGCAGTGGAAACAACATTTTGCTGGGGGGAGGAGCACTGCATTGCAAAACATTGCCATGGTTTAGGCAAATGGTTCGTCCAAGGCCCTCATGCATCCTTGGGCCATGAGGAACCCTGCTTGCTCCACTTCTCTCTTTTTTTTTTTAAAGAAAAAATTGCTAAATGTATTACTAATTAAAAAAAAGAGAGAAACTGAATCAGATAAAAAAAGGTGATCTAAGGAGATGAAAGTGGTTTAAAATAAACACAGGAATCTGGAAAAAAGGATGAAAAGCAGAAAACTCTTTCTTTTACTAGTTTTGACTAGCACACTAAGTGACACAGGTCCTGTTCTAGCAAAGCAAAAGTCAAAGTGAAACTAGTTCACTGACTTCCTCCCAAATTCCCATCCTGCCTGCATCATGTGACCCAAAGAAAGTCAGACATGTGATCTGTGGCCTGTTTCTCACAAACTTTGCCTTCTCACAATGTAACCTGAAGTTAATGCAAAGTTCATTAAAGGTGAATTTCGACCTTTGAATGGAAACTTTTCGTAATGGTACGCAGATGCGGAGTTGATCACTTTGCATTATATATGCAGGCTTAGAAAAACTTTGCTGCATCTCTATGCTACATATGTATTTGTCTGTCATTTTATTACCCTCAATTTGTTTGCACAAACTCTTTATCGTTGATTGTATTTTACTATATGTATTTGCATATTATTGTAGCCCCATGAACTTGTTTGCACTAACTCTGTATCATGAATTGAATTTTATTGTATTCTTGTATGTCAGTAAATTGTACCTGTTTATGACATAGAACCTGTGTAAAAGAGTTTCTAGCTCAAAGGTGTTTCTCCAAAACAATTAATAAATAAATAACAGGAGGGAACCATCTGTGGAGGGACTATTTTATATTTTTGAGTCATATTTTTATATGGCCTCAGTCCGTACAGCAGTAAATTCCAGGCTGGGAATTTCATACACCGTCAGTGACAACCTCACTCCTAAAGCCTGTATTGCCACATTCTGTAGTATTTTACTCCACAAATGTCTCTATGAGATGTCAGTTCTCTTGGCAGCCACAAAAAACATTTTACAAGAGATGGACGTGCCATATAACAACATCTGCCACTTCACCTTGGCCTCCAATTGCCACGTCCACTGATGCACACTATACCCTGAACTTCTATGACTCCCCTCATTAGCTCTATGTGATCTCTCCTTTGAGGTGCCAGCCATACTATTGTACAGAAGCAGCTGTCCTTGACCCTTGCCTAACTTCTCTGACCTTGTAGAAACATCTATCCCTTAAGATCATCAGAGCTTGGCCTATTGTCAATACCCATAATAAGAATGAAACCAGGTGAGATTCTCCTATTTTGGATCCAGAATCTGGAATTCTATTTTGGCTGAGGTTTGACAAAGTCAATCAGTCCAGGCTTTCTATAGTTGCTACCATACTTATAGAAATTATCAGTGTGACCCTGCCCTTAGCTAATATATGATTGTATAATTTTTTCTGAAATGCTGTGGTCATCATGTTTTGTCAGTGTGTGTTCTCTGCACCTGTTAATTCTAGGTGTTTGTTATGTAGCTTGTACCTTGTTTTGTACTTCTCATTATCTTTGTACTAATGTGCACATTTTACTGCATTTTGTACCTTGGACATTGTACTTCATATGCCTATATTATGTATGTAAGACCACTGTAAATTATGGTATTTGTTCCCTGGTGTGACCTCTCAGGTTGTGCCTGAAAACAGGCATCTGTCTGTTTAGTGTAACTACCCTGGTGAATAACACTTAAATACAATTTTTGTGTGCCTTTTTAGACTTCCAGAGTGTTCATTTTTTATCATTTACCTATCGACCCATTTTATAATTGCAATAAGACACTTTGAGAGTATTGGTTTCAGTTGCTGAAAACATTCTGCCTGTGGTCTTGTGCCTTACTACACCCCTGTGCATGTGTTGTAATCAGCACAAGCAACATCTCATACTTTATTGCTTATCTGTCCAACCTATCTGTGTGACTAGGGAGATGCTATTACTTGAGGATCAAGATGCTCCTGCTGACAGTGTTGATGATGTTGTGACTTAAAATGCCAATGTGCCATGTCTCTTCCACCAGACAAATCTAGGGCTGCTTGGTACAAAGCAAAGCTTGTCAGACATGGGTGGTGGACAACTACTTCGCCTGGAGGGGGCTGTCCATCATTACAGGAAGGCCTGTGGTGGGTAGGGATGTGCAAGGTTTACTCACTCTGCTTTACATAGTATTTTCAGCAAGGGAATTTGAGCCCACATGCACGAAGGGCCTCCTGTACAGTTCTCTGTGACACAGTGTCAGGTTGTGTAGTGTGCAAATCCATGAGGAATGTAGTAGTAGTAGTAGTAGTAGTAGTAATAATAATCTATTTATCAGTTATTTAAAACCATTACAATAGACAATATACATATTCATCTGCAAAGAGAAAATATAACATTCTTTAAAAAAAGTGCCAGTCACCCATTCTGTTCAAATATTCAGTTATAGAAAGCACCCTTAACATCAATTATACAGTGTGGATTACTATTTCATAAGTGTTTCCAATCCAATCACCACATTTCAATGACTCACTTATTTTCCCTTATTTTCATAGCAGTTAGCAGCTATTTTGATATGCTACTTAACACCTCTGTATCCTTTGAATTACACAACTGTCCTAAGATATAATTTGCAGGAAGATATGCTTTTGCAAAAACCTACCATGTATTTTCCCCCTCACAGTATAATACCATGGGCACATCAAAGTCACATGATACAAATCTTTTTATGCACACAAGTTACAGTCACTGATATCTATATAATCTGTTTCCAATTTCTTATTATCCTTTTTTTGTCAGATTTTACTTGGTTGAAATTGAAATCAATAACATGAAATCATTCTCCTTTTTTTATCATTCATAAGATTTTGAAGAAGAAGAAGAAGAAGAATCAGCATTTATATAGCGCTTTTCATACATCCCAAAGTGCTTTACAAACAATGCTAGACTGGTAGTGAAGTGACTGAATGTGTGGTGGCAGCCATATCGCACGTCATCACCCACACACAACCTGAATAATTGCATGAACCGGTTTATGGGAAGGGGAATGTTGGCCAGGACACCGGGAATGTTCCTACTACTTGCAAAGAGTGCCCTGGGTTCTTTTACTTCCCCCTTGACACTCACCAGGACAACACCAGTATGCGCAGAAGGGACCTCGGTTTAATGTCTCGTCTGAAGGACGGCACACCCCAGCAGTACAGCACCCCTCAATACTGCACTCGGATGCCGGCAATTTTTAGGTGCAAATCCAATCCCGGTGTGGGATGAGAACCCACGACCTTCTGGTCCAGAGGCGGATGTGCTACCAACTGAGCCACACTGACACTTATGTAAGTGAAGTTTCAGACAGTGTTCCCCCAAATTAATAACCAACCATTTTGATAATTTTAGTTTTCTGATTGTTTTCTAAATCTTCTTGGCATGCACTGTCTGATAATGTTAATTTAATATATGTATTTATTGATTTATCTATTGAATTTTGTTGACCAGGTAGGACACTGAGACTAGAATTCCCAATTTCAGGGTGACCTGGGAGTGGAGGAGGTGGGAAGGGGGAGATACAGATGGTAACCAACTGAAATTGAACCAAATTCAGCTATTGGTGGTATTTTTAGTGAATGGGGAAACTTTGGCAAGGACACTGGGGAAATTCCCCTACACCATCAGGTGGGCGCACTGTTGGGCAGCCTGATGGATGAACCAGATCAGACAAAGGAGTGGAGGAGCAGCAGGCTGTGAGTATGTCTCTTTCCCCAGCCTTGAATGCAAGGGACGACGAAGAGGAGATATTGTCAGCAGTATCAGAAGTGGATACCGCAGAGTCAGAAGGAGGTGAGGAAGGAACTGATGAGGAAGAGAATTCCCTAAAATTTGAAGAGACCCCCAAGGAAGATCTGAGTACCATAACAGCCAACAGTGTTTTGGCAGAAGTACAGCTCCGAAAGGAATTAGACGACAGATGTACCATTTTGTTCACCTTGCTTGCAGAGGATGAGGACTGCTACTTCAGGAGGAAAATTGTGACACGTAATGTATCCCAAGAGGTTGTATCTACACCGGGCTCTGTGCAGCAGGTTATGGAGTGGGACCATGACCAAGTGAAACAGTTACAACAGGATGTGAATGGGGGAGTCGAGCCACAAACCGGAGAGGATAGGGCTAAAACAATGACCATGCATGGACTACTCTGGGTGGCATTCCACACTAAGGAGGTCCCTTAGGTCTAGGAATGGTTGCCCAGGAGGGCGTTAAAGGAAGTAGGCTGGAAAGAGATCCCAGAAGGGAACTGGATATGTGACGAGGATTTATCATTTTTGGTACCCCAAGAAGGAGAGATGATGAGTACATCAGAGGCTGTTTTGAATCAGTTGGTCAGTACAGAGAATGGACAGCAGCACCTAGTAAGGCAACTCGACTCTGGACAACGGGTAGATACCCTGCAGGTACAGGGGGATGAGGTGTTTGCAGTAACACAGTCTGGCAGTAACCAGGCTTTAGCTGAAGGAATTGTGACTGTTGTGGTATAGAGCACATGGAAAGCAGCCCACTGGCCTGAGTTGGAAGGGGAAGAAAGCAGAGGGAAGCTGTGGAGACAGTGCATCAGTTGTCTCTGGGCTCACAGCTGAATCAGGCTCAGAGGTAAAGCCCAAGGTATACAGTTAAAGACCCACTCTCAGGTCAGGTTGGAGGGGGAGAGACAGGGAAAGGGACTGGGGCATGACCAAGGGCTCAGTCCACTGGTAGTAACACCCCCCACCTAGGGAGTCAAGGCCCAGGTTTACAGATTTCTTCTCGGCCACTGGCCCAGCACAGAGGAGTATTGCAGTGTGAATCTAATATAAAGAGGGGGAGGATGTGCCTCTGGATAAGTATTTTTTAGGTTGTGCCTTAATTAAAGATTCCCTACAATTCATGGCTTCTGAGATATACGTACTCATTCATGTGTTGAGAGAAGACACGTTTGACCTTAGTTTTTGGTCCTGACATTCATTAGAGTGATTCTGGACCAAATACCCAACTCAAGTTCTTTCCATTGTGGTCCCCCTTTGTATGAATCCCCTTGTTGAAACACACCATTAAACAAATTACAGACATGTTTCGAAATGAAGGCGTACATGTCAGTGACATTACTTACTGTGTACTGGAGAGATGTGAATTGTTAAGTGCTCCTGAACCAGTATTAGATACTGAAAATTTCTGGACTGGGGCTTGGACTTTTAAAGTGAAATGTCAACAGTACAATGAGGGGCCTACACACCTCCCAAAGAGTTTCTTTACAGGCCGGGATAGAGGGGTCAGTTATTATGCTGGACAACCTAAGGCCTGCCATAAGTGCAGTGCAAAGACTCACCTGGCAAATGTCTGTGACAGAATAAGATGTGGCATTTGTAATGAAACGGGCCATATAAGCTACCAGTGTGTGAATATGGCATGATGCAATTTATGTGGGGAATAGGAACACTTTTTTCAGGGGTTTCCTTGTGCTGCTGATACTAAGGACCACACCATGAATCCCAATTAGCTTATCAGAAAAGCACAAACAAAGCAGTGACCTCCAGCACCAAGCTTGGGGAACACAGCCCCAGAGTTCTGAAACACCTCAGAGCAATGCACAGCCCTGGGAGCAGGCACTGTGCCTATTCCAGCTAAATGTGCTAAGGCGCAAAGGGTAACTTTCTCCCCACAGCCCTCAACCTCTACTAAGGAGGTACCTGACCCTCAGGTCGCCCCTATACCAGATGATATGGAGAATATGACTTCCATAGCAGAACAAGAGGCTGATATTGCTGATTCTCAATCCAACCAAACTTTATCTGTGGTGGAGGGAGTGGAGGAATTAGCACCTCCAGCACCCCATTGGACAGTCCCTTTACCAAGAAGACGGAGTTTATGAATTCAGAAATCACTTCTTGTGAACAGTGAAGTATCAAGCTCCTTTGAAGCACTGTCTAAATCTAGTGAAGGGGGATCCAATCTAGGTGATCTGGTCTTTGATCCACATGTCTCCCAAATTCCAGCATAGGCACAGGAGGTACTGTCTGGGGGGGATAAGAAAGAAAAGAAAAAGAAGGAGAAGAAATGATCTTGTTCTTAAAATAACTGTTTATACCATTTTCTTTAGCCACCTTAAATGTGCATAGTATAATGTCTGGGGTGAAATGATAAGCTGTTTTTATTTTACTGAGGGATTTACAGCTTAATGTGATATTTGTGCAGGAGACATGGTTTAATTCCTCTACATTAATTTCATAAGCTAGAAAAGAGTGGGTTTGGGGCCCGTCATACTGGGCATTTGGGGAGGACATAGCAGATGGAGTGGGTGTCTTGTTTTGTGGTTGGGGGGGTTCACCTTTCAAAATGTAGTTGATCTTTTTCCTGGTAGGGTACTCCTGTTGGCTGATATTTGGCAGGGACAGCCTAGTCGTTTCATCGGGGTATATGCAGCACAAAGTAAAGCAGTAAGGGTGGAAATGCTGGAGGCAATCCAACCATATCTGGCAACTTCAAGACAGGTGTATTTGGCAGGGGATTTTAATTGTAGTTTGGAGGTGGCTGATAGATGGACTCAAGGTAAAAAAGTTTATTGTGACTCAGCAGCCGTACAGAAGTGTATCACAATGGCAGATTTAAAGGACAGAAACATAGAAACATAGACTTTGATGGCAGATAAGGACTGCTTGGCCCACCTAGTCTGCCCATTTCCCCATCTACAGGACAAGCGACAGATCCTAGTTAACCAACAGCCTATTTCTTCCTATCCTCCACAAAAGTTGCCTTATGTCTGACCTATGCATTCTTGAATTCTCCTGCAGTTTTAAACCCCACAGCCTCCTCAGAAAGGCTCTTCCATGCATCCACCACCCTCTCTGGGTGAAAAAATACTTCTGCATATTATTCCTGAACTGCCCCTCTCTTTCTTCAAATCATGTCCCCTTGTTCTTTCACGTCTCTTTTTCTGAAAGATGTTACCCTCTTGGACTTTGTTGATTCCACTGAGGTACTTAAAAGTTTCTGTCATGTCCCCCCCTCCCTCCTTTCCTCAAGGGTATACATATTAATATCTTTTAGTCTCTCCTCATATGGCTTCTTTTGCAGACCCTGCACCATTTTAGTTGCCCTCCTCTGGACTGTCTCTATCCTGTCTATGTCCTTGTGAAGGTAGGGTCTCCAGAACTGCACGCAGTGCTTCAGATGGTGTCTCACCAACTGTCTGTACAGAGGGATAACAACTTCCTGTTTTCTGCTGGTGCTGCCTTTCCCTATGCATCCCAGTATCCCCCCAGCCATCCCTACTGCCTTCTCACATTGCTTGCTAACCTTAAGGTCACCTGATATGATTACCCCCAGGTCCCTTTCCATTTTTGTCATTGTTACTACCTCCTCCCCACTGTGTAATCTTCCCCTGAGTTTTTGTTTCCCAGGTGCATTATTTTGCACTTCTTTGCACTGAATCAAAGCTGCCATACTTCTGACCATCCTCCAGCCTTGCCAAGTCCCTTCTCATCCTTTCCACACCTCCTTGTGTATCAACCCTGTTGCAGATCTTTGTGTCATCTGCAAAGAGGTATACTTTTCCTTCCAGTCTCTCTGCAATGTCACTTATAAAGACATTAAAAAGGACTGGACCCAGTACTGAACCCTGCAGTACTCCACTAGTAACCCTTCTTTCTTCAGAGTGGACTCCATTTACAATTACCTTCTGTATCCTGTTGTCCAGCCAATGTTTTACCCAGGCTACCACCTTGGGACCCACTCCCAGGCTGGTTAATCTGACTTTTAATCTTTTGTGTGGGACTGTGCCAAATGCCTTGCTAAAGTCTCGGTAGGCCATGTCCACAGCCCCTTCCTGGTCTACTACTTTTGTCACCCAGTCAAATAAATCAATTAGATTCGTCTGACATGCATACCTCTCAACTGTCCCTGATTTTCAGGGCCGTCCCTGATTTTGCCTCAAAATTTTACTCTGTCCCTCTTAAAAATTGTGTTTCCATGACCAACCAGCGGGGGTTGTGAGCACAAAATAATGCCAAACATTAAAGTTACAAACTTTTTCTTCCTTAGAAAATGCATTTTACACTAAGCCCTATACTCTACCAGATTCCTGAGTGGATAACACCAATTTTGAAAATGTGTCCCTGATTTTTTTAAGCCTTGTCCCTGATTTATGAGGCAGGAGGTTGAGAGGTATGCTGACATGACCTTCCCGCTGTGAAACAATGCTGTCTTGGGTCCTGTGCCCCACTGGCCTCTAGGTACTCAACAGTTATTTCCTTCAGAAGTGATTCCATCACTTTCCCTACCACAGAGGTCAAACTGACAGGTCTGTAGTTTCCTGCCTCTGTCCTGCTCTAACTTTTGTGAAGGGGAATCACAGCCGCCGTCCTCCAGTCGCTCAGGTACCACACCATCCTCCCATGATTTGTTAAAAAGGGTAGTCAGTGATTTCTCTAGTTCTCCCCTTAATTCTTTTAGAATTCTGGGGTGTATTCCATCAGAACCCATTGCTTTAGAAAATGGGTCCAGCCTATGCTGGTTTCTGATTGGCTGATAGATGCAATGTGCTGGTCCGGTATGAGATGATACAGACTGGTAAATAATTAGTCCCAGTCTCTGTTGCCTTATACCATTAAAGTATTATTGGGCTAGTAGAATGTTCAGATGACTAGCGCCACCATGTTTGTTTTCTCCACTAGCAACCGAGCGAGTGCCTCCTCTTCCCCTTCAACACACATCTTCTGTAATCACTTAACAGTTTAGTGAGTCACAAAAAAAATTGTAAATGTTTTGTACAGTACCACTGACTTTCCATTGATGGCTTCAGTACTAATGTCCCGCTCCATCCAGACAGTACAGTGCTTCTCAGCTCTACTGCTAGCTGCCCACTCTTGCTCACACATACAGTCAACACTTCCTGTAGTTCGTGGCTGTCTGTTTTTTAAAAAAGGGATCGGCTAAATGAATCTTTTTTTTTTTTGTGAGCACCGCTGCTTCTTATCCCGCTTGCACTCTGGCCCCGCTACATGACCCAGTGCCACAACTAAGATAACGTTGTTTGGGGCAAAATAAAATCAATAAATATAAACTTGCATCTCAGTACATGATGCCCCATGAGCTGTGGTGTTCTAATATGTTGTCCCTCTCAGTGAACCCCAGATTTTGCTACTATGGTGAGACTCGAGAAAATCCTATGGCCGACCGCCCTCTTAGCCTTCTCCAAAAGTTTTTCCCAAGAGTCTCTCTATTTTCAAACAGAAACTCACACCTAATGATGTCAGGAGAGCTCCTGATGTTCTGTTTCCTCATCGCTCTCTGGGCACTAGTGGTCTTCCCACTACCACAACCATAGCAGCGCAGGCAAAATAAAAATAAAAAAAAAAAACACAAAGAAACCAAAAGCAACAGAACACACTTTCTCTTTCATCTAAAATGTATACACTTCATCACTTACCAGCTCTACTGATGATACTGTGCTCTGTTGTGGACACACACACACACACACACACACACAACACACACACACACGGAGGCGTAACCATGACAACCAGGACAAGAATAGTGTTAGCAGACAAACTATTTTATTAAAAAACATATCTTAGACTAATATTCTACAATCATGTTTTTACTAAACTAATTTTATTCTGCAGTGCCCATTTTCTAAGCGCAATAATACCCTTCAGGGTGGGTGGTATGGGCAATACCGGACCTTCCAGGAGCTATAAGGCCCTCCGCCTGCGGTGTCGGCCTATTATGCCCCTGGGCAGTCCAGTATTGCTCAATACTGCCCAACCCTGTTGGGTATTATTGCTTGCTTGTTTGTTCACCTTCAGTTTTAGGAGTTCTCTCAGAAC
This sequence comes from Neoceratodus forsteri, assembly GCA_016271365.2. NCBI lineage: Eukaryota > Metazoa > Chordata > Ceratodontiformes > Ceratodontidae > Neoceratodus > Neoceratodus forsteri. The sequence continues at coordinate 1,288,825,511 of CM057455.1, read as the reverse complement.
CCTTTCTTCTGTGAAAGGACTGGGATCAACCCCCCCTATCCAGAGTGCTTCTGTTAATTGGATTAGGCACCTCCTCCTTCCCCTCTTTTATGAATACTGAGCAGAAATATTCATTCAGTATCACTGCTTTTTCACTGTCCATCTCTGCCCACCCACTGTCCATTCTATTCAGCCTCACTATCCCTCCTTTTGTCTTTCTACGCTCCCTGATGTACCTATAAAAGGTTTTATCCCCCTTCTTAACCAAGTTAGCTGTCTTTTCCTGAGTTTGGGCCTTTCCTATTCTGACTTCCCACCCGGCTTCCTTCTGCCTTAACTGGTATAGCCCTCTGTCCTGCTCCTTCTGTGTTTCCTTATACTTCCTGAATGCTTCTTTTTCTCCCTGACCTTCCCCGCCACCTCTTTTGAGAACCATAGTGTTTTCTTCTTTCATTTTGATTTGTTTATTTGCTTCACACAAAGGCTTGTTGCCTCTGTGAAGGCAGCTTTGATGTTTCCCCATTGCTGCTTCACCCCTCCTTCTAGCCTATTTGCTAGTGATTTTCTAAGGCACTTTCCCATCTTGCCAAAGTCAGCCCTCCTGAAGTCCAGTACCCTCACTTTTGTATGGCTTGACTCTGTAGCTGAGTTTATCATGAATTACATTGTTTGGTGGTCACTTGCTCCCAGATGGCTACCCACTTCTAGATCTGAGATCCTCTCACTGTTCCCATTTGAGAGCATGAGGTCTAAGATTTTTCCCTCATGAGTGGGTTCCAAAACTAGCTGTCTGAGGCATGCCATCTGCAGGGCATCAAGAATAGCCCTGGTCTTGGAAGTGGCTGCAGCAAATGTGCTCCAGTTAACATCTGGCATAGTCAGGTCTCCCATCAACAGTATTTCCACTTTCTCTGCCATCCTAAGGATGCCTTCTATCATATCCCTGTCCATTCTCTCCCCCTGACATGGGGATCTGTATACAACCCCTGTGCGGATTTTGGTGCCATTTGCAGTCTCTAAGGTGACCCACAGTGCCTTCTCTCCTCCCTGTTTACTCTTTTGTTCAGTTGCTTTTATCCCTTCCCTTACATAGATAGCTATTTCTCCCCCTCTTCTCCCCCCCACCTCTCCTGTAGGTCATGTATCCTGGTATGTTAACATCTAAGTCATGGTTCTCTGTGTACCATGTTTCTGTGATTGCTACGATATCCAGGCATCCCTCTTCCATCAAGGCCACCAGTTCAGGGAGCTTGTTGCCCAGACTATGGGCACTGGTACTCATTACCCTCCATTTCCTGATGGCCTCTGTCCTCATTGCCTTTTCCACTTTCTCCATTTACCCCTTCCCTTCTCCCTATTAACATCTCTAACTTGGTGTTTACCTCACTTACTACCCTGACTTTTTTGGAGGGGCTAGGATTTCCCTGCTTCTTTCCAGTACCTCCTCCCTTGGCCAGTTTAAATGCTTGCCAATGAAGCATTTAAACCTATCACCTATGATCCTGGTTCCCCTCTTGGACAGATGCAGACCATCACTCCAGTATAGGCCTGCATCACTCCAGGTGGACCTCCAATCCCCAATGAATCCAAATCCCTGAGCTCTGCACCAGATTTTCAACCACTGATTGAATCCCATGATGTGGAGCACCCTAGCCTCACCTATGCCATAGACAGCAGCACCTCTGAGAAGGTTACTGTGCGTGCTACTTATCTAAGGCCCCTCACCAACACCACAAACTCTTCCTGTACTGCTCTGATCCCTTTCTTCACGAGGTCATTTGTCCCTAGGTGGACAATGACATCCAGCTCCCTCCCCTGTGCAGCTGCTCTAGCAATCCAGAGGATATGCTTCCTGTCCCTCCAAGCCATGGTGCCAGGCAGGCACCTTACCTCCCTATCCCCTTCCTCCCCATGTTCTACCTTCCTAACAATGGAGTCCCCCACCTGGAGTTGTTTCCTTCCCCTGTGGAGTCCCATGCCACCCACCTGTGGGTCTCCTTTGTGGAGGTCCCCAGCATCCTCCTTGGTCTCCACTGTGGGTGCCTCGATAGAGGAACCACACTTTGCCAGAATGGCATATGAATTGTGGAGAGGTACAACTGGAGGGATGGGCTCCTGTTCCACCGCCCTCACCCTCCGTGAGCCCACTGTGGTCCAACCACTTCTCTTTCTTGGCAACCCCTGAGGCAACGGCAGTGGCCCTGGTGGTCCCTGGATGGGAAAGGAGGGCCCACAAATCCTGGCCAACTCAGCCTGGAGATGAGCAACCTCCTCCCTCAGCCCAGAGAGGTGCCTGCAGATGGAACAACACTGCAACATCCAGAACATCTCCTGGAAGACTGCTGCTCCACAGAGACTGCACTGCACCACTCCCATCATGTCTTATTTCTGGCCCCTTCAACATTGTTTGGAATACTTACTCTTTCCTCTGTTTATTTATTTTTCTCCATACTTAGTTACTGCCTATGTGCCCTTTAAGCACCTGGTCTTCCTGTTGTGAGGCAAGAAGATCCTATATTTCTCAGTAGTCCCCTTACTTGCTCAGAGGCAGACCTCCAGCATCTGGGGGGGGCCGAGAACTACTCTTGTCCTTCTAGGACGGTGAGTCTTTGGTGGCTATGTGATTACTCACTTCCTGCTCCCAAACAGGAAGTTCCTGTTGTCAGTTAAATCCTGTGCCTATAAAAGTAGAACTGGGTGGGGAGGTGAAGGGGAAGGAAGGAGGGCAATACAGTCCCAGTAAAGAAGTCCAGTCACAACAGCAGCTCCTTGTTCTGGTGTTCTCTGACAGTTCTCTGGCAGAAGCTATCTAGGGCAGTGTTTAAATCTGGCTTTAACATGTCTTCCTACTAGCTAAGCCATTCCCCCTACTTAACAGATCTTAACAGATCTTTCCACACTTAGTTCAATTGCACAGATAACAATCCACTTTAGCCACCTGAGATTCCAGTGAGCATGTGATTCCGCCAATTGGTTATACTCATGTAAGAAGCAGATTCACCTTAAAGATAGATTATATCTTTGTGTCTGACACCATCACAGTACATGATTCAAAAATGATTCCAGATGAATTTTCAGACCATCTCCTAGTGATGGGGGTTCTTGCCTCAGATCTGTGGGAATGACCACCTGTACAAAGATGGAAACTTAACACAGAAAGTATAAAGTGTCTGGAGGTACTGATAGGCATCTTGGAGATCTTGACTGCCAGGGTCTTAGTCCTGGATTTATATGTTAATTTGTTGGAGTGGTGGTTACAAACAAAAGCAGACATCACAAAATGGCTACAGTCTGATGGCAAGAATTCAACAAATGTAAAGCGGCTGCAATATTTAGGTCTCCGAGACCAGTTATTTTGGTTCTTAACCAACACTTACCAGAGTGGAGAAGACTTTACTACAAAAATAGTTTTTATTAAGAGGGAAATGACAGCTCTTCAACATGACAGGGTGGCTACATTGACAGCAGAAATGAGTTTTGGGAAGCAGAAAAACTCTTTCTCAGACCACTGTCAGGCTTGTAAGGACAGGAGGCAAAAGGCCCATTTCTCTATTTTGCAGGATAAGGAAGGAGTATTTCAAAGTGATTTTATCGGGGTCCAGGAAGTGATAATTGGCCACTTATGAAACTTAGTCCAGTGACATTAGGAAGTGAAGATTTGTTGAAGTATTTAGAGGACCTGAGTGTCCCGGGGTTGACTCGACAACAGCTAAATTTGTTAGGGATGGAGATTACGGAAGAAGAGGTGTTGAAAGTAATTCAGACTTTTAAAGTTGGGATCCACCCCTGGGGAGGATGGACTTCCAAATTAGTTTTGCAAGCTATTTCCAGATTTTATGGCAAAAATTCTGGTTCAAGTTTATAGGTCCCTAGTTGGTCAAACCAAATTATCAGCTGATTTCATGTGGGGATTAATTACATATTTGTTTAAAGAGGGGATACAGCATTAATTGATAACTGGCACCCAATTTGCATGTTAAATTCAGATTTCAAAATATTAACATTTTTGTTACAATCTCAGTTGAAACCGGTAGCACTGATTCTTATTCATCCAATACAAACATGTGCTGTGCCAGGGAGACATATACAAATTAATCTATGTCTTATTAGAGATGTGGTAGAATTTTGTAGAAGACAGGGATTTTGGGATATTTATTATCCCTGGACCAATGCAAAGCATTTAACCGGTACACCATGGATTTCTGTTGCAGATTTTAATAGCTATAGCTTACCTCCAGCATTTGTAACATGGACTGAATTATTGTACGGGAATGCAGTAATATCCTCAGTTTTGGAACCTAAAGGGAGGACACAGTTTTGGGTCCAGAAAGGCATGAGACAAGGATGTCCCCTCAGCCCTTTGTTGTATATTTTTGCTTTAGATTTGCTTATTAGATGAATAATTTCTTCAACAACCTTTCAAGGTATTTAGAAATCAGAGAGGAGATGAGGTACAGGTGCTGGTGTATGCAGATGATGTGTGTGTATGTGTGTGTGTGTGTTTTCTCACTCCCAAGAGTGTAGCAGTATTGTTATAAGAAATACAACTTTATGGATGGGTGTCTGGAGCAAGTTCGAGTCTTCAGAAGTGTAAGGGCACGATTAGGACCAGTTACTAGGAGTAATAGCTGGGAAAAAGGGTATTGAGGTTAAAATAATCCTATTAAAATGGGTGGAATAACATATGGGAGAGAATTATGTTGTTCAGAATTGGGAGGCATTAATACTGGTAGGGAATGGAAGGTGGGAGATAGAAGGGGTGAAAATTATCCAAATTAAAATGGGTATACATAATTAAACCATTTTTACTACCCTCTTTTATATGTATTTGCCATTTTCCCACTGCCCACATCACTGGAAACATGAATTTACAGGGTGTTTTTTCAAATGTTATAGGAAGTCATCTGAACCCCTATAAAGAAAGAACTTGCATATTTACCAAAATCAGGAGGTGGGGTAGGCATGATAAACCCATTTTTTCATACTGTTTTTGGTACATAATGTAAAGCCAGCACTATTGATGAGAGCTAGTATTGCAGATAAGTGGTTGTGGCAATCCTTTCAGGATAGTCTAGCCATTTGGAGCAATGCACATATTAGAATACCAGGGACTTGAAGGATTGCAGCATGTTTTAAAATTTCCGTTCAAAATTATTTAAAGGCAGATTTTGAAGTGAATGGTAATACGACGGTTGGGATGAGAATTATATAATCAGGTGCTACACTGTCTTGGTCCAGAACAGCCAACATTTAAATACTGTACAGAAGGGAATAATGTTATGAGATACTGTATAGGTACCTGACAAATGTACGAATACCACTACGTAATGTGGATATACAATGGTTAGCGGCACATGGCTGTATAAATGTATGAGGTAGCCATAAGCATAAGGCTGTGGAAGATAGAAATTACCTATACCCAGAGTGTGTGTATAAGGTTGAGACAAAGATGCATTTTTTAGTTGAATGTTCCTACACTGTGGGATTGTAGAAATACTTAGCACAAAAATAGAAGATGCTGTGGTTGACAAAGCTGGTATATGTGGAACTGGCTTTAGGTTGTTTCCTAGGCTACTGAGTAAGTATGATGCTGGGATGTTAACAGTGATTTTTACTGTTTTGAAATATTATTTAGGGCAGAGTAGATACCAATTTTTATTTCAACAAAAGTTTATGTTATATAATTTATTTGGCGATATCTGCAAACAAGCTATGGTTCAAATTTATGGAGGTGATGGTAAATTACACCCTACAGCATGTATATTGGTGTGGTGGAGTGGTTTCATGTTTATTAAAAAATATGCTTAATATATCGATGAAGGGCTGTGGGATGTAAGGCACAATAACAACTAATGGACTCTAGGATGCGTAGGATTTAGAGTTTGTTACTTCAGTAGGAGCATTTTGTTAAATGTGTCTTTGAGTGTTTGGTGTAATGTTATGTTTATTCAATAAAAACTCCTCTACTCTCATGATGGGGGTGCTGTGCTGAGTCCTGGAGGATCCAGTAATGCAGGAGTCAGCACCAGAGCAGGATGTATGAGACCCACAGAGCCCGCAAGTGGATAAGATTGACAATACAGTGGAAACAAAGAAAACAAAATGGATTTGAGTGGAACAACAACTTCAAAAGATAATGACATACCCAGAGATGTTCAAACGGACAATACGGATACTACAGAACAATACCCAAAAGCCAAAGCAGACAAATAAAAAGAACAAATGGAAGCAACCCACAAAGAGTTCTAGAATACACAAAAACAGCTAGAGGAAGAGAAAAAAATGTAAGTGCTTGCAAAGTTCTTCTCCGGCACTCCAGGAAAAGATCTACACACCTACAGTGTTTCAGTTTGGCACTGCAACAAATTCCCTGGATGGTACTGCAGGGCAGATGATGCAACCCAGAGAAAATGCCCTCTCATCAGAGTGGAATGCAGCCTTTGCACTTCAAAATGTAGGCTGGTAACTAGCTTCACAAGGTACCTGGACACCTGACCCTGACATTCCCTTGCCAGGGTCCCCTGACTGGAGACCGCAATATCCCTCAGCAGAATTGGCAGATACCAATACTTCAAAGCAACAGCGGACGACATTCATGCATGGAGCGGGAACAACAGCTGGACACCCAAAACAGTACAGGTATGCCAGATAACAGAGACCAGGATATCTCAGAAGAGATATTCTATGAAGCAGCAACAGCACTTAATGTATAAAATGTAATAACTGCCTCTGAAATTAATAATGATCAAGAAAACGCTAGCTGTAGCACAGACAACATAAACCCTGAGACTAAAACAGGGAAAACCAGAACTAATAACCTTGAAACTGATACTGCTCAAGAACAATCAAAGACAACTTATGCTAGTTTGCTACATAAACCAGTGGCAAACGTTAAATGCTGACACGCAGTTCTGTTAAGGTACATGGGGGGCCTGGCTACCCTCCCAGATAGATTCTTTGTGGGCAAAGAAATCATTAAAGAAAAAATGGGGTTTTCCCCATCAGAATTATATGGTCTGTTTCATGCCATGGGCAAATAAACTTTTGACATAAGTTTACGAAATGAAAATCTTCTTAATAGGTTCTGAGCACTCCACAGCTGACAAAAGTAGGATTCTGAATGGAACTGTTTCCAAGGTTCCACTCACTAAGCCTACAATAACAGTCATAACTTCACTGTTTCATAATGAAGGAGTAAATATTACTGATGTTTCTTATTGGCTGGAAAAAGTACGCAGTATACAGGGAACACCAGGACCTGTAATTGACCAGGAAGAGTTTTGGACAGGAGGTTGGAAATTTCAAGTAAATTGTGACAAAATGAGAAAGGCATTCAACACCTCCTCAACTGTTTTTAGGGGAGAGAGACAAAGGCATCCTCTTCTGTCCCGGCAAACTAAATCATGTTTCAAATGTGGCTTAACTAGGCAAATTAGCATTAATTGTGAAAAATCAAATGTTCAGTCTGTGGGGAGATGGGCCATTCAGGGTATCATTGCAGGGCAACTCCCAAATGTAATCTTTGTGATGCTGATGGCCACCTATTTACTACTTGTACCTGGGCAGCCCATAACACTGCCAGTGCCGACTATGTTGAGCATAACTTCTATATTAACAAAGCAGCCAGAGCACAATATCAACATCCCACCCAATACCAGAGACTAATGTTAGCAGACCCCCACCAGGAGAGGAGAGAGGCAGAAATACAGCAAATACAACAGAACAAATCCCTCCACCTAGAGAACCTAGCATAAAAAATACAGCCACATACCCTGAAAGCTCTACTAGCTCACCAACTCAGATGCCTCCACAACCTCCCTCCCTTAATTGAGACAGATGATTACAAGTGGTACAGAAGGCTCCATGTGATAACAGCACATCAATAACAACAAAGCGTCAGAACAGCAAATCCAAAATAGCGGCAACAACAACAGCACATGCACATGATGGCACAGCATGTAACAGCTACTAAGCTCACACCGCAACATTTATACCATTCCAGTCAGCTGTTCTGTATTGTATTTAACATGGGGCTGTACCCCCGACCTCTCTATCTCTTTGGATTTCTGACTCTCACACCACGCCAATGGTGGCGGTATCGCAACTTCCAGTTGCTTATATGTGACAGTTGCTATTATGTGCCAGTCGCTATTTAGTGCATCACTATTACTGAGTTGCTGTTATTGTTTCGCTGTTTTGTATTCGCTATTATTATGTGTTACCGTACAGAAAGGAAAAAATAAACCCCCTCCAAAAACAGTTACCACAACATAAGAGATACCTTTACAGAACAGTTATACTGTATTACAATGGGGGCACACAGAAATGGAGGATGAATCTGATTCTGACTCAGTTTCTTCCAGAGCATCCTCTTAAAGGGACATACCCTCTGATACAGAAGAAGCTCACATTTCTAAGCCAGCAAAAAGGCAACCAAGCAAGAAATGGGGGACCAGATCTGGTGCAATAAAAGGGACATGACAACAGTACCATAAATGGATCTGTACTACATAACTGTAGCATCCCTCAACACCAATAGTATCAAGTCATACTGGAAAAGAGGAGCTACCTTTGCTTATTCTGAAGAACATTAGTTTGACTTAGTGTTGCTTCAGGATACCAGATTACATTCAGAAATAGAACTTCAAACAGCAACAGAAGACTGGCTTGGGGGCAGAAGCACATGGTCTATGGGAGATGACACATGCTGTGGTTTAGGTATTGGAATTAATAGTGAAAAAATATTACCATACAAAATGTTATAGCTATTTTTCCAGGGCAAGCCATGATAATTGATATGTTTTTTTTTTTTAGAGAATGAATTAAGAATAATCAACATCTATGCCTCTCAATATAAACATGAGAGGGTAGAATTATTTAAATTAATCTAGCCCTATCATTTTATATCCAGACAAACAATATGGGCTGGAGATTTTTAATTGTGGGAGACTGAACTGATACTGGCTGCAAAACTACTAAAATATTTTGTGGCACACTTTGTCTAAACAAAATACTACTGCAAATAGACTTAGTGGATAGCTTTTCCTAAATACCAAAAACAACCCCATCATACCTACCATAGAGGAAAGCTGTCATCCAGAACTGATTTCCTTATGCTGTCCCAATCTCTACCTGTAGAGTCGGAACAGTCATGGCCCATTCCCACGACTGACCATGACCTCATAGGTGTTAAGAGAGCAAACTTCGAGGAATCAGCTTCAGGTAAAAGATACTGGAAAATAAATAACACACTACTTACAATTCCTTTAATTCAGGAAGGTTTGCAAAATATTACTACAGCCAGGAAATCAGTAGAGTTTTTATATGATTCACCCATATCATGGTGCTTAGATAGCAATCAAGATGTTTCAGATTTTTTGAAACTAGCTGGTCAACTACAAGGGAAATGTAATAAACTACAATATAATGTACTTAGAGACACCATATAAAGTTATCATGCTAAATAGTACCACACAAATTGACTATTCCAGTCAAATTTCAGAAATAAAAAATAAAATGACAGACTTTCAATATCATAGAATGAATTCCCTTATAGAAGAACAAAAATTCGGCACCCAATGCAAATCCCCATCCATAAATCCATTTGAAAACTGTTGTAATAGGTGGAAAGTCAGACATATGGATTGTTTAATTTCAGATCAAGAAACTTCTAAAACTACCAGCTCAGGCATTCTCAAAATAGATGAAACCTACCTGAACCAAACAATGGATCAACAAAAACCATGTAATTAGAACATAACATTCTGGTTACATCAAATCCAGCTTCTATGTTACCTAAAGACATACAACAAACACTAACTCAACCTATAACTAAAAATAAATAATTTCTACTACACAACAGTTAAACTTGGGAGCTGCACCTGGCAAGGATGGCTAACTGCAGGATTTTATAAATACATAGGCACTGAATTAGCAGAATAATTAGCCAGAGTATTTAATCAAATTATAGCATCCAAAGAAATTCCTCATGAAATACAAAATGGCTTTTGATATTAATATATAAAAGGAGAAAAACAATAAAAAACTGAGACCAATAACTTTATTAAATTGTGATTTGAAAATCTTAACAAAAATTTTAAGCAACAGATTATCACTAGGACTACCATATTTGATTCACCCTTCTCAAATGTGTTCTATACCTGGTAGGAAGATAACAGACATTCTACTTCTGATCAGAGAAATATTAAATAAAGGGAATGAAGAAGAAGAAATAACTGGATACTTGATGTGTGTAGACCGACATAAAGCATTTGATTTTCTATCTCACCACTATCTATGGGACGTGATGAGAGCTTATAACATCCCCAAGACATTTTATTTTGCTCCCACCCTGTGCCCTGGCTGATCAATCCTTTGGATGCCACATGGACCCACCCATCCTGGCCACTCCAGACCCACTACCCCACATCACAGCTGGCCCTGGTATCTCTGATGTAGTCATTCATCAGGAGGGTCCCTTACCTGTGTAGGGAATGAGCCTTTTCTTTGGCCATGCGTCATGACCCTGGATGCTGCTGAGGTGGCAGATGGAGGCCCAGGAATCCAGTAACAAGGAGTCAGGGAGGCCATCACCCAATCAGCCAGGATGCTGTTTTTCCACTTTTCTCCCCAAGGGAGTGGTGTACCACTGACATCATGGCAATCACTGACATCTGCCAGTCCCCATACATCTAGGGCTGTACATTGTGCTATGCCCCCAGCCTCTGCCAGGGGCCAGCAAATGCCATGCCACATCCCCACCCTCCCACTAGAGAAGGTGAGCTGTTACTAGATGCTCCATCCTTCTCACCCCATCTGGCCCTCCAGCGACCTGGGTCTATTCCCGAACCTGGGCTGCAGGTGTTGCAGATAGAAATCCAACCACTGTGCTTATGGGCCAGCACCCCAAGACATTTATTGAGTGGACACAGACATGCTATTCCCAAACCTCTGTATCTCCATATATAAATGGATACATAGGGACTACACGCCCTATAAAACAAGGGGTAAGGCAAGGATGCCCAATGAGTCCTTTGATATATACTGTATATATGTATTATCTCCTTAGACCTCCTAATCAGGTATATACATCACAATCAAAATATTACTGGATTATCAGTCTCATATTCAGACCCAGAAATAAAAACATTAGCATATGCTGATGATTTGATACTCATCTTAGCAGATAAAACATCAGCTAAAACAGTCATGGAAATGATACAAGACTGAACAAATGTCAAGCTCTTCCATAAATTACCAGAAAAGCACAGGAATCCTGATAGGACCTATACTCCTAGAAGATGAGGAGATTATTGGAATTCAATTACCAATACAACTAAGTAAAGTTTTGGGGAATTTTTTTTTTTTGGCCCAGGAGACTTAGCCTTCATTCGCTGGGAAATAATTTTACAAAAGCAATCAGTAGAGTTAAAACATGAAACTCTTGGTGCTATATATGGGGAAAATAAATGAGTTGATTTGGTCAAGACATTTCTAATCCCTATGTTTCTCCACCTTAGCCATATATACCCTCTGCCAACTATATTAGAAACTAAACTTTTGATATGTTTTTTTCTCCTATATATGGGGCAGCAGACTGAATCCTGTTCAATGTAGCAATACCTATCTGCCAGTCTCAGAAGGAGGGATCAACATGATCAACTGCATTGCTTTCTTCCATAGCATGTTTATATATGCCAATATTAAACCAGTTCTTTTGAATGTAACCTTATGTTGGACCCCTTGGGTCTATCATCACATTTTTCCTATTCTCTCTACATGGGACCTTGCTTCTCCAATACACAAGCACAAATGCTTACACTTACCACTCTATTTACAATATTTAAAAAAAAAAGGCAAATCCAAAAATCATCTATTATCCAGCAAAGTCAGAAAGATTTCTATAATACTATCCAAGAAAAACAATTTTATGTAGTGCCCCCTTTTTCTCATATAAATCTGACAGATAACAAACAAATTGATCAGATGTAGCTAGACCTCTGAACCCCAGAAAACATGTGGGATACTGTATGGTTATGTGCTCATAGAAAACTTAATGTTAGAAATAATCTAACACATACGGAACAGAAAGACCCATATTGCCCTAGAAATGTCTGTTTGAATACTTTTGAGACTATGGAGCATTTATATTATGAATGCCACTATGTAACAATATTCTAGCAACTGATGAAGCACCAGGGGAGCCAATCTCCCTTCTATAACATACCCCCAGAAGTGTTTTTCCTGGATAGGGATTATACCCCCAACATTGAGGAAAATGAATGTCAGCACAATCTGACTTATGTTAATATACATAAAATACTGGATATGGAATACTAGATGTAAACTAACCCTACAATAGATAGAAATCTCACAAAACCAATTATACCATCAAATCACACTTACACTGCAAAATATCTGGGAAAATGAAGAAAGACAGTATCCTCAAGACAAAATAAGGGAATGGTGGGGGTCATTATTAATGTCTCCTTAAACCTTACACAAAGAGTTACATTTAGGAAGGAATTAGGTTTTCAGAAAATAATCATGTGTCTGTATTAGAATATGGATTGTGACTAATAAAATGTTTAGATCATGTACAAACTGATCTTTTGTATTCCCTTTTCTTCCTTTGTTCATACTAAAAGAAGTGTATGATGACAATCCACTAGTGTTGAATCACTATATTAATTTTGTTTCCTAACACTGTGCTGAATATTATTGTGATGTAAACATGATGTTAATAATGTAAATATGTTTATATATTTTCAATAAAAATTCCCTACTCTTGGTAGGAGTGCTGTTGTCTGGAGATGGCAGCTCAGTGTCAGTTGGTGCTGCAAGTGCTATGGATGTGTGAGACCTGGTCATTCTCCCTAATGCCTCTGATGCTTGGGCTAAAGACCGACTGATAGAGACTGTTCGGTATGGACTTACTGAGGATCTCTGTGAAGTGAATGTGCATCTAACTACTTTCTCCCATCACCTGTTATGGTTATGGACATGTCTTTGCTGGCTGAGGACCTAAGTTTATAGGATGCCCTCTGACACAAGAAATGTTATTTGCTGGGTCTGCCTGTAGAAGAGGATACAACTTACTTGAGAAAGAAGGACGATGTTCGCTCTCCCTCCAATTCCTCAAGTGAGGTGCATTTGTGTGGCTGCTGGATCCTGGGGAAGTAGTTCAGATGGCTGGCACTGAACTGTTGGTTCCCAGCTTGCCAATGGCTACTTTGTTGAGTACTATTCCAACACCCCTGCAGAGTGTTTCCATGGTTGCTGCCAAGACAGAATGGTGGGCCATGTTTCAAAACCAATTGCAGGTTCTCAGTTGTGGGACACAGCTGCGCTTCCTCCGCCATGTCCGGCAGCACCATTACATCTACTGAATGCCCATCAACCTCTGCACAGTGGTTCCAACCCCAGGTGCACTTCCACCATGAACTGTTACTTCCACAGCCCTGTTGATGACGCCTCTGGCCTCTGTGGATATAAACTGTTGCCCTGCTTCTGCCATGGCTCCTGATGCCTTTAGCTGCCCAACAGATACCTCCTTTCCTCTTATGAACTGGTCCCAAGTGAGGGCCTTGGCTGATGAAGGCTGGTCCAGAGATACCATCGGTCAGTGGCATTCATAGCCTCTGATGGAACCTACTGCTTCTATCTTTTCCCTGGACTAGCCCACCTTAGTGATCATCTCAGCTGGCCCGGGGGTAGAGCTCCTATTTCAGAATCACATGGGTTGCTCTGGAACTGTCTTCCTCTCTAACTGTTATAGGAGTGGCACCTGAACGAAGGGCAAGGATCTCTCTCCAATGTTATGGAGACTGTATCTGATGTGGATAATTCTCCAGTTTCAGTTTTAGATGCCAGTACATTGTCGATTTCTGGCTACACTATAGCCATGCCAAGTTTTGCCCCACCGAAGCCTGATCGGTCCATTACCACTCCTGAACAGGAGAGGGTTCATCCAGCTAGGGGAGTACATCCATCCTGGGCTGACTGAGTTGAGCTTGAGGAATCAACACCAGCTGACCCACTGCAAGGGCTTGCTAAATCATTTCCTACTCAGAAGATGGTGCAGTGCTGAGCAAGATCTCGATAGACAGATGCCTTTCCAAAGGCTCTCACCCCAGCTCAATGTAGAAATGCAGTGCATTTGATCTATGAAGGTGGTTTGGAACAACTGCCAGATTGGGCATATGTTGGCCATTTTCTACTTAAAGAATCTTTATAGGTTATGCCTGATGAACTATATGCTCTTCTTTACTCGCCTACTGGGGGGTATTTTGACCTCAGTTTTCAGACCCCTGTCTTCTTGGATAGGTTCTGGGCTAGCTATAATTCATTCAAGTCTTCACCACTATGGCTGCCATTCCAGATCATCCCTCGACTAAACCTGTGGTGTGAACATTAACAGTTAGGCTTAAGAATGAGGGAGTCAGTATCAAGGATGTGTGCTACTATCTGTCCCAGTGCTGTGATATTCTGGGGGACCATAGCCCATCCTAGATTATGAATGTTTCTGGACTGGCCACTGGCATTTTTGTGTGAAACTGTGACATTCTGCATCAGGACTACAACACATCCCCAGCATATTCTACCTGAGCAGGGACAGAGCCTAATATTTTTAGCCTGGGCAACCTGAAACTTGTTTCTGGTGTGGCTCAGATACGCACCTCTGTAATGCATGTGACATGCTGCATTGCACTTTGTGTTTGACTGTTGGCCACATCAGTTTCCAATGCATCAACGACTTGTGCTGCAACCTCTGTGAAGAGACTGGACATTCGTACAGACAATGTAAGTAGGCAATGCACAACAATGAGGATGATTTTTCCAAAGATCATCTCTTGGACAAGGTGAGGAAAACAGTGCAACAGAAGATTCATAAATCCCGGGTGGTGGCCCTGGCATAGCAGGAGGACCCAGATGACAGTTTGATCCCTGCCTTGACACTGGACTCTCTTCACTTACAGCACTTCCCTGAGACCCCTACAATCCCCTCAAGTGAGACTTTAGAAGTGGTGGTTGCTGTGATCATCCTGGATCCTCCACCCCTGCCCCCCCTTCTGAGCCAGTTGCCATGGTTATGTCTACTCCAGGTGACACAGACATGTCCCCTCCATATCTACCCTAGGTCAACAGGAAAAGGTCACTTGGTCCCACAGTCAGCCCCACCCTGTGCTGCCTCAGGGTTCTCAGGGACAACCTTTCACCTTGGACAACAGATTTGTGACTCTGACCGGAAATGGGAATAAACTGGATGGGGGCAAGGACTCGGATGCCTCCTCCTGTGCATCCTCTGATCCCTCGGTTTGCTCTTCACCAGAGGAGGAGGAAGAGATGGACCTGTCCAAAAAGACTGCAAAGACAAAGAAAAGGAAGAACTAAAGAGAACCATGCACAGCAGCGCGCTAGCTAGGGAACCTGTTAACTTTCTTTTTTTAATTTACCATACTTAATTAAAGTTTTTTCTACAAAATACAAAAATACAACTAATTAGGTAAGAACACAACCAGACAACCAACAGCAAGTAAACCCAACAACAGTTAAAATCAACTAACTTCCCCACCCCAATGGAGAACAGTAGCAGAATGAACAGTCTACCTAATGAAAAAAAAAGCAGGCTACCTAAGTAAAGAGGGACACAGATCATAACACTGATACAAAAACAACAGTATTGTACAATAATATGCCATAATAAAAACATATAGAATGTTATAGTTAATGAAGATGCTGCTCCACAGACCCACTCAAGGGGAAGATTGGAGGGAAAATAATGTACGTAATTTACTCCATCTCTAAGTATAAACTGCTGTCATGTTATGGAGCCTAGCTATCATTTTTTTCAATATGAAGGTTCCCCAATAACTCATTAAGCCACTCAGGGTAGGAAATAACCACTTGATCCTTCCAATGACACAGCACCACTCATTTCACTGAAAGAGAAATCACAGAAAGGTAATATCTCTGCTCTTTAACCTTTACTTCCTAGTAATCCTTGACGATGCATACTTCAGGTGTAAACAGAGATTTTACGAAATTTAATTTTGCAAAATTGTGGTGAAATTGCAAAATTTCAGCCACAAATGTGTTACTTTTATTTGCCTTCCCTGGTGTCTAGTGATGCCACCCTCCACCGACTGATCACCGGCCAAACTGAAGAGCCTCCCCCAAGTCACCCATGATCCCAGCCCACAATCTTAAAAACAAAAAAAAATCTCCTCCCCTGTCCCTGGTGTCTAGTGCCCCTCCCAGGCTGATAACCAGCTGAATTGAAGGACCCCCTGAGTCCTCCTCAACCCCAGCCTACAGTCTTAAAAAAAAACAATACCCTCCTCTGTCCCTGGTGTGTGGTGTACACCCTATCCTCCCACCAAGTCTTCAGTTAGATAGCACCCACCCTGCTCCCCCCAGTACTCCGATTGTACAAGCATGTGCTCATTCATTGAAGTGCTCAGTTGGGCTGCAGGCCATGGAGGTGAGTGGAGGGCTGTGCTGGTGGCCCGATGACAGTATTGGGGGAAGTGGGGTGGACACTATCATAATCTGACTGAAGAGAGAGGGGGGGCCACTAGACACCAGGGACAGGGGAGGGGAATTTTTTTTTAAAGATTGGGTGCCGGGTTCATAGGTGACTCAGGTGGGGATGGTTACATACATAGAAACACAGAAACATAGACTTTGATGGCAGATAAGGACTGTTTGGCCCACCTAGTCCACCCATTTCCTTACCTACTGGATAAGTTGCATCTTCAGTTTGGCCGGTGATTGGCCATGGGGGACAACTAGACACCAAGGAGCTTTAATTAATGGTGAAATTGTTCAATTTCACCCACAAGCAATGAATTTTGCCTATTCGAGGGTGAAATTTCACATTTCACCACACATAATATTTGGCGAAATGTGCAAATTCTCTGAAATATTTTGTCGGGTAAAATTTTCCAATTTTGAACAACACTAGGCATAACGTGGTCCTCTAAACCCAGCAGGGGATCCACACTACACCTGATCTCATCTCACAGATGGGCAATCTTGGGGCAATCCCATAAGACATGAAGTAAGGACCTGTCCTCACTCCCACATCTGGTGAATAGAGCAGAGGACAGCTTCCCCATCTTAAATAATTTAACGGGAGTGAAGGAAATGTTGTGTAAAATGTAGAACTGAGTGAGACAAAGCTTATCATTAGTCGTGTAGAGGTAATGATCCACCCAGATATGGACTCAGTAGTAGAGGGGAATGAGGAGGACTAGAAATGGGTGTGACCCGTATTGTCAGGGAAGAGCTTGGGAAACAAAGTGGATCTTATTTTGGATGCTGAGTGGTGTTGCCAGGCCAGGGTTCTAAGGGTGTGGAGAAAATCTCCCTGGTTAGTGGACCAAAAAGTCTTGCCAAATCTGTTAATCAATAAACGATGGAGTTGATACATTTTAAAGATGTATTTAAAGAATAAATTAAGGAGCTCTACTAGGTCTTGACTGGTGCTGAGCTGGCCATTAATAAGGAAGTTACAGACCTTTTTCTTAATCAAACAGGGTATCCATAAAGGAGTCAGCATCTCCCCCTGAGTTGCTGAGTTGGAAAGTCAGGTTGGGGGGATTAAAATCCTTATTGTGACATTGGGTCTTGGGGTTATTACATAACTGTTGGGAAATGTCCATAGAGTTGTCATATCTCAAAGCTCTACATAACTGGGCATGCACCTTCAATAGTATATATGACTGAGCTATGAAACTGGGTGGGAGATGTTTAGGGGATATAAAGAAGAGACTGTTGGGGAAAGAGTGGTGGGAACCTGTTACCAAGCCCTGTTTGTTTTTGTTTTTGGACTATTTGCTGTATCTTATTAACATCTTATGGCCCTCTATTAAGATTAGCCACCCTTAGTGCAAATAGCATTAAAGCAGTGGCAAGACAGATGTTCCTTTTTAGTATTCTGAAAGATTTAATCTTTATGTTATTTTTTTACAGGAAACCCATCTTGCAACTTCCCCTGACCTCATGCAGGCCGAGGCACACGGGGTCCCTCGTGTTGGTCCATTGAACCTGATTAATGTGAGGTGGTGGATATCTTATTTACAAGCTGCTTGTACCAGATACAACTGCTGGTGGACATACTGTAGAACCAGGGCGTACTCTTTTTTTAGATGTTTTATATCAAGGTACCCCCATTCATTTCATCAATGTGAATGCTCCTCAACAGAAGAAATCTAGGGCACATCTTTTTTCCACCATCTGACCCTACCTTCATACTTCCCATCATGTGGTGCTAGGAGGGTATTTTAATTGTAGCTTGGTGAGAGAAGATAGTGGGGCTGAAGCCTCCAAAAGATTTTGTGACACTACAGTCCTGGCGGTAACATGTACCACAGAGGTACGCTTGCTTTACAATCGATTATCTTTTTGTTTCTGGTCACTGAAGTCCCCATTGTATGAAGCTGATTCCCACTGAGTCCTTGGACCACATGCTTCTACTTGGTGAGTTTGGGAACATTGGTTCCCTGGTTCGCAATGCACAGTTTGGGGTCCTTGGCATTTACATAACCACTCTTTGCAGACCAGGATGTGTAGAAGCACCTGACTGACCTTCTCCAGGCCAGACAATCCATTACCTGCTTAGAGGATGACCTGGGCACTTGTTTGATGCCACCAAATGCAAGGTGATGTCCTTTTTCAGCACCACTAGTGCATGCTCTGAAAAGAGTAAGTATATTGAATAACTATCACTCTTGACCCACTTGATGAAAGCTATTTCTGGTATGAATGCTGGTCAGGAGGCCAAACATTGCTGATTGCTGCCCTGAACGTGAAGATACAATTACTCCAGTATGACAGGAGCCATACACTTCACCTGGAATACCACGCTGACACCCAAGGGTCCAGATGTTCAGGAGATCCTATAAAATTGTATGCAGCAGGCAAGACAATAGAATATTTTCAAGCTTCGGACATGTGACAGTTGTATAGTGCAAGATAAACAGAGTATAATGTCTCTGGTTCAGGACCATCTATGATGTGTGACATGTTTGATCGCCTCATGCACCACCACTCCTGCATTCATTTTTGTCAGCTGTTCCAATCCCCAAGATTCCTCAATCTGCCTTAGATAGTACAGTATGTCTGGCCCTATAATGCTTTCTGAAGTCCTCCTAGTCATTTCTAAGTTGCACTCCAATATGGCACCAGGGCCTGATGGATTCACTGTGGAATTTTATAAGACATTTAAAGACCAGCTGGCAGACATTCTGACAGTGGTCTTTAACAGGGCTCTGCAAGATGGCACACCCACAGTGGCATTTACAGAAGCAACACAGATCTTGCTCTATAAGAAATACCAGGCAGATGATCTTAGTAATTGGAGACCGTTATGTATCCTGAATACAGACTGAAAGATTTTAATGACTGTCCTGACAGCTCAACTGGTCAAATTTGCAACTTATGTCCTCTCCCTAGTTCAGACATGTGCCATCTCTGGTAGACACATTGCTGATAATTTGATTCTCCTTCTGGAAATTGTTGCAGCCAGCCACTATGAGTGGTCCCATGACTATGTTTTGTCATTGGACCAGGAGAAAACCTTGGATAAGGTTTCTCATTATTACCTGTATATGGTTCTGGAGCACTATGGTATCCCAGCAGTGTTTAGTGCCTGGTTGCATGCTTTATACATGGCAGCGACCATAGTCCCGAACATCACTAGGCATGTTGGTGCCAGAGTGCAACTGTGTAGAGGAGTTCATCAAGGCTGCCAATGAGCACCTTATTGTATGCTTTTTGTTTAGATCCCAGCATCTGGAAAATCCAGCTGCACACTCACAAATGAGGCATTCTGGACTGTGCAGGAACCAGCAAGGTGAAGATCACTGTTTATGCAGATGATATGACCCTTTTTATTCAAGACCAGATATCTGGCCACCTTACTTTGGATCTTTTCCAGTCACAATCCTTGATTTTGGGTGCTTCTCTGAATCTACATTAGTGCCACGGTATGACCATTGGTTCACCTTTGAATCCAGTTACTGACATTTGGGATATTGAAGTTACTTCTTCATTGCAATTGTTAGGAATTTCCTTTGGGGATAGGGATATGGCCACCAAGAATTGGGAGGAGAAGATGGGATACTGTGATTCCAGGGTACAGCTCTGGATATGATGGCAACAAACTAAGCTGAAGAAAGTGGTTATTGTTAAAATGTTTCTATTACCTTTATTCTCATATTTAAGTCTGGTTTCCTTCCTTCCAGAATCATTGGAAACTCACTTTATAGTTTATTTGTTTCAAATTGTATGGGGCAGTTGCCTGAACCCCATTAAATGGAATATCTTGTACTGAATCTCCTATTAAGCAGAGTGGTCTTGACTTGCTCAGCCTGCTGGTCTTCACTTTAGTCACTTCTTGAGATGGAATGTGCTGCGTATTTATAAGGGGTTTCAAGCTCTGGACCCTGTGGGTTGAAACCTGGTTGGATCCCCTTCTGGATGGGTGGAGAATGCTACCATTTCTGACTTTTCTAGTCCGACACCCTTCCCAGTTGGTCACACTGTAGTGGAGAAACTTAAATGATGGGGTTACTCTCCTTCTTGGTACAGACCATGGCTCCCCATACCCTGTATGTATTTATGTCCATCAATTTTTGGGCTGTCTTTGACTTTCCTAGGGTCCCCTGCCTCAACATCCACTGCTTTTGGAGTTCTTACAGGATATCCACACTTCTCCCAAGATGTGGGATGTCCTTTGGTGAGTACTCATGGCAGACTTAGTGTCAAGGTGATTGCCAAGCATAAAGCCTGTCTGAATGCAACTGCCCCAGCCGGGTGTGTGAAGGTGCAAGAAATTATGTCCCTTTCTTTGCAGACTGCCCTTATGCTGGGGCTTTCTGGGCTTTGTTGCCTAAGCATGGAGGGACCCAGGATGGTCTTAACTCTTACCTGGACATTCTTCTGGCACCTCCCTCTCAGTGCATCATTATTATCCTGTTACCCTTCATTTCCTTATGACTGTTGCTAAATATTATTTGTGGCACTTATGTTCTTCACTTCAATTTCAACAACAAACCATACCACCTGATGCCCCTATAAAATGATAACCACATAGTGACTACTATGTTCTGGGTGGATAGCCAGCGGCTTCCCTGATGTGTTTGTTCTACACTGGAAAACTATCAGTGCATTTTTGGGAACTTTGCTTCCTGATCTCTTCTTGCAGGGTTTCAGGGACCATCAGCCCTCATTAATTTTTGGAGTTTTGGTACTGTATAGTTTTCCCTGTGACCGTTAGTAGACATTTATACTGGTCTACAGACTGCAATGTTTTGGTTGGGTGGGACATTTGTAGAGACTAAGTTTCCTTTCTGTTATATCAGTGCTATATATAACTGATTAAATGTTTTCTACTTTTTTTCTTTTTGACAGGTTCTTCCCCTTTTCTTTTTTTCCCTTTCTTTTTACATAGATAGAATTGTGGTACATTTACTATTGCATTTCCTGCATTCCCCTTTTTTGTTTATGTTCTTCCTGTGATTTTAACAATAAGATTGTTTGATTGTTTTACTTTTTATTCTTTGGTTTTGTTTTCCTGACTATACTGACCTGCACTGGTTTTCTTTATAATCAAAAAAACTACCCCTACTTTGTTCCACAAGTGCCATGGGATCTTTAACATCTACTTGAACAACCACCAGAACAAGCAGACGGAACCGTGGTTTAACATCTCATCTGAAAGCTGGCACCTCAGGAGTGCAGCATCCCCTCATGATGCACTACGGTGTTAGTATTGGGGTTTTACCAAAAGTTTCTGGTGTGGGGATGGAACCCACAGCCTTCTGCTTTTCTGGCCTCAGAGGCAAGTGTGCAACCTGCTGAACCACTGACACTGGCAGCTTTAGTATGTGTATAACTAATATTAATCCTATGATTCACATAGCACCATAAATGGCAATACCCATTCCTTTATAGGTCTCTTTTAATCAAATCCAACTCTAGGGATACCCAACTTCAAGACATGTGCCCACTTTTCTTTAAAGGCCTTTTCTGGTAATCTATCATTTGATAGTTTTGTAAGTTTTATCCAATATGCAGATGTAACAAAAATATTTAAAGAAAGTACTTCAGTTGTGAGCTCACTAGACATGTAGGAACAATGGATGGTAATCCCAGGAGTCTTTAATACGCACCATTTACTACATGTTCTATGATGTTCAAATTAAAAGATTGCCTGGTATATAGAACATTACTGTTAAATTTACCCATTAAAGCTTTTGTCATACAGTAGGCAGTCATCCCTCCACATTTAGTATTAAATCTAAACAGTCTGTTCATAATTTTTATTTTTACATTCCAGAGCTAACTTATTAATATGCAAATTTCAAGAAAAAGTGTTTGTGAAGTGTACACCGAGATATCAATATGACTTAGTGACCTCCAAAGTTGTTGCAAGGATAAACTAATTTGTATTAACTTTTTTGGAACCAACAATCAAATGCTCTGATTAGGTAAGTAAATAATAAGTTCTGATTGTTCATGCAATTCAAGTTATCTATTAAATTTTATTTGTAGCCCCCTTTGAGAAAGCTAGAAAAGAACAAGAACATTTGCATGCGATAATACAGGGACTGACTGATCTAGAATCTTAGAGGAAAGAAATTGTTCATCCTCTAATTGTTCCAATGTATTGTTTAAGTAAATATTAAATAAAGCTGGTTCCAAACCACCTTTTTGCCCTACTCCATAGTTTAATTCAATGTTTTTGTGTTAAACTTCCATTTTTGTCATATTTAAACATAGCCCAGCTCTCAGTGTAAAGATTTCTTATTATTACCTCAGGTCAGGGTCTATTTCACTTAGGAGCATTTTCCCCAAAGCTTGCTCTTTACAAAGGAATCAAAAGCTGAGATAAAATTGACATTATGGCAACAATTTCTTTTCCTCATTTTTATACATTTTTCAACATAATGTGCAAATAAAAGCAATTGCCCAAAGTTATGTACAGTGCACATCACTGAAGCCAGCTTGAAGTTCAGAAAGGGGTGTAGTATATACAATACTATTTTGCAACCTTTCCAAAAGAATTCTAGCATATATAATGGCAAAAATATCCAACAAGCTTATTGGCTGGTACATACCTGGGTCATTTTTAGCTCCCTTTTTATACAATAGCACAATATAATTACCTTTCCAAGAAAAATGAATACAACCATTTTGAATACACATATTGAAGAAGAAAGCAAGAACAGTACTCCACAATTCAGGATCTAATTTATATTATACAATGGCAAGAAAGAACTTGGCTCCTGATTGGTCAGTTGGTTGTCACAGCAAGGATGTTATCCTGGTATAACATCATAGCTGTAGTGGCAGCCAGCTGTCAGCCTCACAGATTGTACAAAACACATCCGTCCACAGCAGCTTCTCACAGAAAGTCTGTCAGCAGTACCTTAATGGCAAAATTCTCCAAATTAAACTTCACTTTCTTTACCATGGAATCAATAAATGAATGTTTTTCACCAGTTAAAGAAAACAGTGTGCCAAAACCAGAGCCCCAAAAAAGTAAAGAAATAAAACAGCATCTACAAATAGAAGAAAGCCAGCTTGATGACATCGAATGGAACAGAAATGAACCTGCCACAAAATGTCAAACCAACTGGGCTGTTAAAGTTTGGCAAGACTGGCTTCAAAAGACAGAAACAGAAGTAGACGTCAACACAGTAAGTCTCACTGATTTAAATCTGATTCTCATAAAATGTTATGCCTCTATGAGAAATTCAACTGGTGATTACTACAGCATTAGCAGTTACATTGGAGTTTGAGCAGGACTAAACCGTTATTTAAATGAGCCTCTTGTCAGCAGAAACCTTAACATACTAACAAACCCTGAATTCCAAACTGCTAACAATGTTTTTACTGCTCAAATAAAAAACTTAAGACGTGAGGGAGAGACAAAACAAAACACCACCCTCCCCTCACCACAACAGAGCTCCAGCTGCTAAGAGAATACCGGCCCCCCAGTAGTGAAACCCTTGAAGGACTCCTATGCCACGTCTGGCTTGAGTTACAAGTACATTTCACCAGATGCGGCTGTGATGGCCAGCAAAAATTAAAGTCATCCTGTTTTGAATTCAAAGAAACAGAGAAAGGGGTAGAATATGTATCCTTAAATTTCAACAAAAAAACAACAAAAAAAACACTCTGATCCCCTTGAAAAAGACAGAGACAGATATCGAGGGGGAATATTTCAGATCAAGGGGCACCCATACTGTCCAGTAACCACACTAAAAAAAATACTTCAGCAAGCTACCATAGAATCTACCATGTCTATTTCTGCATCCCAGAAAAAAGACACTTAACACCTGGGAAAATGAGACAAAATGGTACACTTTAGAGCCGAAAGGGAAAATTACCTTCGTCAAAGCTCCTCAAGATCTGTGCTGCAGTAGAACTAGCAAACTCCTACACCAATCACTCACTCCGTGTGACCGCTATTCAGCTGCTAAGTAATGCTGGACTTGAAAGCAGACAGATTGTATCTGTCAGTGGTCACAAGCAGGAATCCTCACTTAAGAGTTACTGGGGACCAACCTTGCAAGAATGCAGCAACTGGAACTCCATTTTATCTGGAATGCAACCCGAAGTCACCACCACAATTGCAAGCCCTGAAGCCACAACCAAACATGTACACATCACGGAAACAGCAACGTCAACCTCGGAAAGAGAAAACACAGACGCGGTGCCCATGATTCAAACCCCCTGATGCCACAAGCAGCAATGTGCTCCCACCAGAAACAGCCGCATCAACATCCAGAAGAGAGACCTTCTCTGCAACCTGTACAACCAATGCTGAATCCACAGAGCCAGCCCAGAGTAACAGCAGCACATCCCTAAAAGCAGCAATCAGTTTTACATTAAAGGCAACTCTAATTGCATTTTCAATATTTATAAATGATAAATGCAGCATCATACTGGCTGAAGTAAAAATTTATGCCTACTAGTTTAAAACAAAGTTTCCTTCCAACCAGCTTTACACGTTGTTGTTGAATAAATTGCTGTTCTACGAAAGTAATTTAAAAAAATAGTTTGTGTTAAGGTGTATTATTTTTTAAATATTTAAAACAGTTTCTGCTTAAGGTGTATTTTTTTCTGCCTGAAGTAATACATATTTTACAAAAAGGTATTTAATATGACCATAAAATGCACACTTTCAGATAATTTTACAAAAGGCTAATTAAATCACACTACTGTTACAGTTCAACTTTGGAACTATTTGATATAGTAGAAGGATATTTTACATTTTCTTCATTAAAAACCTTGTAAAAGTAAAAATTTTTTGTTTGCTTGATCATTTAATAGTTATGAGCCATTGTATAATAGGAATAATGCCTTCCAGGGTGGGTGTTATGCTGGGATAACATC
The DNA here is from genome assembly GCA_016271365.2 of Neoceratodus forsteri. Lineage (NCBI taxonomy): Eukaryota > Metazoa > Chordata > Ceratodontiformes > Ceratodontidae > Neoceratodus > Neoceratodus forsteri. Next base: position 1,288,800,122 of record CM057455.1, on the reverse strand, counting down.
CCTTCTCAGGTGTTGGACACCCTCGGCCAATGGCCTCGGGCCCAACCACCCGAGGTGTGATGTTATCCCAGCATAACATCAACCCTGTCGGGCATTATTCCTTTAAAATTCTGCTGGCATAGTGTCAAGGCAAAGGACCTAAATACTTACAGTAACCAGAATAGCACTCAGAGTTTCATTTCCCTTAATCTAATAAAATCAGGTGGTACTCTCTTATTTACCATCATATTCTTACACACATCAGTTTCTTTTGCATTATACAATAGGGAAGAAATATATTTTCTCATGTATATGGTTCAATATAACTTTCAATCAGAGCTTGTAATTCAAAGTGCCACTAAGAAGACACCAGAATGTTTTAACATCACCAAATATAACACATTATACATGTTTTTCCAATAGTTCCTTAGTACATTCCTATTTCTTTTTATTGAATTGCTTATATTTTTCCTGTCGACATTAACACTTTCTTATGATGTCTAGATGGATATTTCTTAGGTAATCTCTCAGACATTAATACTTTTCTTACAATAGAGTTTGCCTTTAAGGGACAGAATAAGTTGTCCTGGTGTACCCTCCCTGTAAAGTAAGATGGTGTGCTCAGTGGGAAGGGAGGAGATGGGGGAGGGATGGGTGGGGATAGAACAATAGGTAGGCAGACAGAAAGGGGAGGGGCTTAAAGGGGTACATAATGGTCAGCACAGTGATGTTTCAGCCACTTTTGCTGACGTTTTTTTTGGTTTCATTACATTGAATGCTACAGCACGTCAGATTTGCATTGAAATCAAGGGAGCAGTGGCTGAGGTTTGTTTTGGAGCATCAGTAAAAGGCAAGGCAGCAAGATGTAGGCAATCAAAAAAAAGAAGTGTGTTTTCATGCAAAGCTTTTGGCCTGTAGGGTGTTTTCTAGGGCATTGGAATAAAAGTACAATGACTGTAATAGCGAGTTGGAAAGTTGTTGCAGTGTGTTTGGGCTCAGCATGAGATGCTGGACTGTAACAAGAAAGCCTATTGAGTCCAAGAAAGAAATGTTTGAACTAGGAGAGAAGGTTTGTTTTGGTGGTGTTTGAGACATAAGAGGAGCTAAAGGCTTGGGGCAAGCTTACAGGAGCAGTCGTTGATAGAGTGAGCCTGCTCAGGCCAATGGCGTGACATCAGATGCCACGGTAGGGTCTCACGGTAGTCTGGAAAACCATCGTCATGGGGCAGAGGCCCACATAGTTTTTGGAGGGCATTTAACAACAAAGACAGACAGGATGCCATGCCTGCATTAAAAAGAAAAGGGTGTTGTTTTGTGGGTTTTTGAGGTAGTAAGCAGTAAAGGCTGGGAGCAGGCCTACAGGAAATGCTGTCAATAGAGTGAGTGTTAAGGCCACACGGCATGACGCCAGACGCCGCGTGGGGCCTCAGAGTACTCAAGAAGCTTTTGGCTGTGGAGCAGATGCCAAGGAAGTTTTGTACAGCATGTGATGGCAGAGAAAAGGCAGGATGCTGTGCCTGCATTAAACGGAAAAGATGGTTTTATTTGGTTTTTTTTTGAGCGATAGTAAGAGGTAAAGGCTTGGAGCAGGCCTGCATGAATGGCTCGCTCATAGAGCCGGGCATGCTAGGCCTGTGTGACATCAGAAGCCACCTTGGGCCATGCAGCAGATGCCAAGAAAGTTTTTTGGGGGGTGTGACGATGGAGAAAAGGCAGGATGCTGCACCTGCATTTAAAGAGGGGAAGGACCTGGTTGGGAGAGCATGGAAACAGGAGCAGGAGGGGCCCAATTCCCTGTGGTGGTGGGTGCTGCCAGGAGAGGCCTGGGGCTCACATGGAGGGACCAGGATGCTGGGCCTTCACACAACAAGCAGGACTGAGCAGCGACAGATTCAACTATGCCAGGTGGTCACCGGACGGAATGGAGAAATGATGGATCGGAAGAAGGACAAAGAATAGACCTAGTAGGCAGGAGGGGACGGGTGGTGAGGACATGGATCAGAGAGGCCTAAAAGGTTCACATTAGGGTGGGTTTGCAGCATGGAAAATAATCGGAAGAAGGAGCAAAGCATGGGAAAAAGGACAAAAGCCCAAGGGTATGACATAATCCGAACACGAGAGGCAAGGATGGGCCTGGCTACCCAGGTAGTATGACAGGTCCGCTAGCCAACGATGCTCATGGGGACAGGCAGGACAGGGAAGAGAGTTATTCAAGGGAAGTGGGGCATTCAAGCAAAGGGCAGGGGTTTAGCTCAAGGGAGCATAATGGCACAGGCAAACGACAAAAGAGGGATAGGGTCGAACGGACAGAAAGGTACAATTAAGGAAGAATATAGAGTATATATATATATATATATATATATATATATATATAAGCAGACAAAACGAAGGGTGTGTCATGTGCAAGACGAGGACAGGTCATTAAAGCAGCATGAGACATTAATGAAGATATCTTTTGTTCAGTCTTTTCACAGCATTTATACAGGTACCCAAGAAGAGATGGCACCAAAGAGAAACAGGCCATCAAAAGAAGATGCCTACAAGGCAATCGTGCAATTAGTGGAGAAGGCCAACAAGATGTGGCAGATGGTTGAGGAGGATGAACTGGGAAGACCAGGGGAGAAAAGAAAAGTGGGAAAAGGGAAAGGAGGTGGTGGGGAAAGGCCTGCAGGGAGACCATGCTGCCCAAGAAGGCCACAGTCACCACAGGTGGTGCCTCACCAAGCAGTCAGCCCAGTATCACCACCACTCCAATTACTGGAGCTGTCAGTACTTCTTCAAGAACAGGTTGTATTTCCGCTACTGGAACCCAGACCGGATACTCCATGCACAGTGGTCCTTCCACCTCAACCAAGCATCCAGCCACAAGACACCAGACCAGGGCATACTGAGGACAACAGGCCACAAGGAACAGGCAAGCCCACAGGTACAGTATTAGGCTCAGTGGAGGAGAGCATAAAAGACTATATAGGCCAAATTATTGCGGCCTTTGGGACAGGGGTTTGGGACAGATGGAATCAGCCTTCGCTGAGATCAGGTCAGAAAAAAGAATAACGAGAGAAGTGGAGAAAGTGGCTGACAATATGGGTAAAGGAACAAGAGATATAGGATCCCTGGGGATGAGAATAGGAGAACACATATCGCTGGCTACAAAGGAAAAAATTTGGAAGGGGGAGTATGTGGACATATTCGCCTTAGTAAGTAGACAGTCTGCCATGAAATATGAAGAAACACAGAATATTGGGAGGAGCATGATGATGGCAGCCACAGTATTGTTAGGGAAGAAGGAGGAGGACAAATTTACAAAAGGGAAGATGTGGGATGGGTGGTTTCTGGGTTTTGCCACATACTCAGCAATAGTGTTGGAAAAGAAACCAGAATTGGGCATCCCGCTGATTACGTACTCATTGATAATAAGAAAGGCTGAGGCAAAAAGGGGGTAGGATGGATATACTACCATGAATTCTTTCGGCAGAGAATGATGACGTATGGGGATGTGAGATGGGACACCAAGCAGTTAGATTTATGGACAGATTATGTAACTGATCAATCCACGCCAGAGGGAGAAATAGGAAAGAAGGAGGGAGTACCTCAGAAGTGCTGCTGGGGATTCAATAGGGCATTTTGCTCATGGCCCCAATGCCAATTCCAGCATGCCTGTTTGAAATGTGGGGGAACCCATCCCACAAGCAGATGTAGGACAATATAGACACAGGGGGCTCAAGAGGGAGTCAAGGAACAGGACACCAGCCCTTTCGGGAAGGGCAGGGGTATAGAAGGCAATCCTGGAATAGGGTTTCAAGAGGAAGAGGGTATGGCAGTCGGGGGGGCAGGCTTACTGAATGAAGGGAACAAGATTGGAGCAATGGGGAGGCTGGGCAATTCCAGGGTGTAAGAACCCCCATCAGATAAAATGAGTGGGAAAAATGGTTAAAAAGGTATCCAGACAGCATTGAGCAAAGGTTTTAGAACAGGTTTTCCCTTACACTGTGAAGGCCCAAGAAAGGCAAGAGAGGCTAACAATTTGGGGTCATTAAAAGGAAAGGAGGACATCTTGAGGGAAAAGATAAAGAAAGAAAATGCAGCAGGTAGGATAGAAGGGCTGTTTGCTAACCCCCATTACGGAATATGAGAATTTCCCCTTTAGGCTTAGTCCCAAAGAAACAAAAGGGAGAATACTGGGTGATTCACCATCTATCATTCCCAGAAGGGCAATCAGTGAATGATTTTATAAGTGAGGAACACAGTAAGGTGTTCTATGCCATATTAGAGGAAGCAGTACAGATTATCAGAGTGACGCCCAATGCGTGGATAGCCAAGATGGATATAGAGTCTGATTTCCGATTGCTTCCAGTTAGGAGAGAAGATTGGGACTTACTGGGTTTCAAGGTGGGGGACCAATACTATTTTGACAAAGCTATGCCCATGGGTTGTTCCATAGCCTGTGCTACATTGGAAGCATTCAGCACCTGTTTACAGTGAATATTTCAAGAAAAAACAGGGCACAAGATGGTCATACATTATTTAGATGGCTTTTTGTTAATTGGCAATGGTTGGAAGAAGACAGAAGGGATGTTGGCCAGCTTCCAGAAACTGTGTTTAGAAATAGGGGTACCATTGGCACCGGAGAAAACAGAAGGTCACTGAAAAGAGTTGGAGTTCTTAGGTATAGAAATTGACACACACACACAGAGTTGTTTAAATTGCCAGACAACAAAGTGAGCAAACTAAAAGAGCTCATTCAGTTTCACATGACCAGGAGGCAGGAGCAATTGAGACAGGTGCAACAGGTTATAGGTCATCTCAACTTTGCTTGCAGGACAATTGGACCAGGTAGGACTTTTACCAGGTGGCTAGCGAGGGCCACAGCAGGAATAACCAGGCCACACCACTGGGTGGACATGACAAAAGGGGTAAAGGAGGATTTTAAGGTGTTGGAAGAATTTCTTAACGGCTATAATGGCTGTTCCTTTTGGCAAGAGGATTAGGTTTACATTACAGACCTGGGACTATATAGAGATGTGGCAGGGGGCTAGGAATGGGGGGCTATCTGAGAGGAAAATGGTTCTCAGGGCCATGGCCAGAAAGTTGGGTAAAAGAAGGGAAGACAAAGGACATCACATTGATAGAAATTATGCCCATTTGGACATGCACATTGGTATGGGGTGAAAAATTGCAGAACCAGAAGGTTACATTTTAGTGTGATAACAAGGCAGTGGTAGCAGTTTTAAACAACAGAGGAATCAGGTCTGAGATGGTCATGGGGGTGTTAAGACAGTTGGTATTAAAAGAGTTGCAATTGAATACAGTATGTCATTCAGGGCTAAGCACATAGAAGGGGTGGAAAACACCCTGGCTGACAGCCTTTCCCATCTGCAGCTGGATCATTTCCGGATGCTGTCCCCAACAGCAGAGGAGTGGAAAACACCCATGCCAATGAACATCTGGAACGTTGGCAAGAGGAAGCTGAAATGCTGTTTCACAGCTCATGGGCACCAAGGACCCTGAGGGCCTACTTAGGGGCTTGGCGGGTATTACAAGAATTCAGGAAAACACATCACATGGAGGTAAGTGGGCCACTTACAGTGGAACAGTTAGGGAAGTTCACTGTGGACCAATGGCAGAAAGGAATGGCTCACACCACTATGGGGGTCTACCTGGCAGGGATTAGTTTAGTTTGCAACCTAAAGAAATGGAAGGACCCAACCAAGACAATGTTGATTAAGAGAATGATGCAAGGGTGGAGTAGGCTGAAACAAAGACCAAAAGACTGTAGGCGACCAATAGCAGAACACTGGCTAAAAAAACTTAAGGGCATATTACCAGTAATCTGTAGGTCTAAGGATGAGGTGCAGTTATTTCACATGATCTACTTAGTAATGTTTGCAGGGGCCCTAAGAGTGATCAAGGTGGTAGGGCATGGCAGAAAGGACAAAGAAGGGGGTCTGGAATGGGAAGACATAAGCTGGGGGAGGGATAAAATTGATCAATAGGGCATTGGTTGTACCATAACCATCAGGCTTCACATACATGGCACAGTGTGCCCAGTAAAGGCTTTGTGGGCTTACGCCGCAGAGCGTGGGATTAAGAGAAGGAGATTATTTGTGCATGGTGACAGGAAAAAAGTGACAAGCTACCAAGTAATGGCCATGCTTAAAAAAGGCATGGAGTTTCTGGGTGAAAACCCAGACAATTATTGATCTCATTCTTTTCGAATGGGGCTGCCTCACAATGGGCAGTGGCTGGGGAAACAATAAGTAACATGTTGGAAAAAGGGTGATGGCGGTCTGCCAACTACAAAAGGTATATTCGGGCCCTGCAATTTGGATATTAACAGGCCAGCTGTGTTTTTGTTTTGCTGGTGTGGAACCAAATGGGGAGGGAGGGTTAAAGAAGGGGCAATGCAAACATGGAGCAAAAAAAAAGATGTTTAAGATGTACTGTATATTTTTGCTTAAATCCTATAGGTAGAGGGAGGATCAATAGAAGTATGGATCTGTGGGCATTCCTATATTCATTGGGTGGAAAAGAGAATGAGAAAAAGGCTGGTGGAAAACAGCTGTACCAGGACATAAGAAAACGTAGGTTGTTTTGGTGTGGTATATAAGGAATGAGATGGGGGCAGCTTCTCCCTACCCTGAAGGAAATGAAAGAGTGATGACCCATTCCAGAATTAATTATACACCTAGGGGGACTGACATCAGGGGAAAACCATGGGTAGACACATATATGCAAGTAAAAAAGGACTTGGAAAAAATACAACAGTGGTGGCCAAAGGTGGCCATAGCTTGGTGCGACATGATACCAAGGAGGATATGGAGACATGAACATAGCCATGTAGCAATAGACAGAGCCAGGAGAAAGATAAACAGTAGGGTAGGAACTATGGTAAGAAAAATGAGTGGGCATGTAATACTACGAGGGGTTGAAGAATGGGTAGAGGATTTTTACAGACCAGATGATGTGCACTTGTCAGATTTAGCAATAGATATGTTTAATGCAGAAATTATGGGATTTAAAGAGGCATGGAGGAGACAGGAAGGAAAATAAGAAAAGGGGGGGAGGAGGAGTTACCCAATAAATGTGGGTGAGGCCAGCCATCCAACGCAAGCTGGAGACTGGCTATGGGAAAAAGTGTGGGGGAGGAGAGGAAAATGGATATGATCAGAAGAAGAAGAAACTGAAGGAGAAAAAGCAGTCTTGGTTCTCACCATTACCTACCAGAAAAGAGAAGAAGAAGGCACCCAGGTTTTCACCTGGGGGAGCAAGAAGAGGAAGAAAGAGGGATGATCAGAGATGGATATATATGGATGCAATAAAGGTACAATTATGGAAAAGACACTAATAAATGATTATTGGAATTTTAAATTAAAGCATGATATATAATAAATTAATTGCCAATCTGAGCACAACAACCTATAAATAGTCTTTGTTTTTTGTGGGGGAAAAGGGGAATCTGGGACAATACAGTTTGCCCTTTAAGGGGCAGCCCAAGTTGTCCTGGTGCACCCCTCCCCTTTAAAGTAAGATGGTGTGCTCAGAGGGAAGGGAGGAGATGGGGGAGGGACAGGTGGGGATAGAACAATAGATAGGCAGACAGGAAGGGGTGGGGCTTAAGGGGCACGTAATGGTCAGCACTGTGGTGGTGGTTCAGCCTCTTTGTTGAAGTTTTGTTGCCTCCCACCCACCCAACAAATAGGAGAGTGAATAAAGGATATAATGAATGGAGCGGGTTGGTCTGTCAGAGGTGGATGGCAGAGGTTGTCCGGTAGGACAGAACAAGACTGCCAGAGGTGGGTGGCAGAAGGGGAAAGGAGGAGGGAGGAGGTGGAGGGAAGAAAAAGGATATGATGAGAAGCAGAAGAAACTGAAGGAGAAAAAGTGGTCTCAGTTCTCACTGTTCCCTACCAGAAAAAAGAAGAAGAAGGCACCCAGGTTTTCACCTGGGGGAGTAAGAAGAGGAAGAAAGGGGGATGATCAGAGATGGATATATATGGATGCAATAAAGATACAATTATGGAAAAAACAATAATAAATGATGATTGGAATTGTAAATGAAAGCATGATATATAATAAATGAATTGCCAATCTGAGCACAACAACCTATAAATAGTCTTTGTTTTTTGTGGGGGAAAAGGGGAAATCCGGGACAATGTCTAGATGGATATTTCTTAGGTAACCTCAATATGTTCCCCAGTTCTGTTTTTTTTTTTGGTGTTTTTTTGTATTTCTGCAGTTCACATTGAACCAGAACTTTGTGATGTGATTATAAATAATGTTTATATTTCCTATTGATTTTATTTTTGATGGGGGATCATAGCATTCATAAAGAGCTTATCAGAGTCATCTGGGATAAATCCTCATATACTGTATACAGCTTTATCTGTTACATTTGTGAATTCCCCAAAGAAATCTTGGTCAATATCTACATTTTTCCAGCCCCAGCATACCATTTTATATTGTTATTTAGTATGAAAGGGACTTCCTCATTTCTGTTTGGAATATTATTAGAACTGCATGAAATTAACAAATGAAAATGATCTCTATCAACCTTGGGTATAACATCCATCCAAAGATATTTACAAAGATCTGAAGGTTGATACAAAAAATAATCAATTACAGAAGAAGCTATTTTAGAGAAATATGTGAAATTTCCTGGACAGTCACTCACCATCCATTCTCCTATTATTGACCATCAGTAGATGGCGTGTAGGAAATTCTAACATACTTATGGCATTAATATTAGTTTTATCATCTTTACTAACACTGTTTCTGGAATACTACAGGGTCTTATCACCTCACTCAAATTTTCTTTGACGATTCATTCTTTACTATTTCCTAATCTTGAATTAAAGTCACCCATGATTAAGATTTCACCAAACTTAGTGTCTTCCCAGACCATTATTAATTTCTTTGAAAAGTACACCCAAAAATATGGATCATGAAATGTAGTTTTATATGGATGATGATATACTTTCACCAGGTCCTAGGCACCAGTGGGTGCAAGTTACATTCAAAACATGCGTAATGCATCCACACAGCACCACACCTGCAGCCAAGTGTGCACCAGCTGTTATTCACTAATGGCCAACACCTGTCCACGTCTCCACCCCTGGTACACAGGGCCACACAGGGAGGCCACTAGTGGAGTAGCAGACCCAGCCAGGTGTCCAATCGGATGCCTGGCATGGGTCCTGCAGTGGATCCCTTGTGCTACTGCACAGGTCCAGGTGCTTGAATGCCCTCTGCAGGCACTCAGACCCACACAGAAAGGTCCTGCTGTCCAGTGGATGCACTCGCCAGCCCGAACAGCATGGTCCCCTCCCAGCACATGGACAGGCTACCAGCTGTAGGACCCTGCCCCCATCCCACAGGCCACCCCCCCAGCACAGATGTCCCCTGACCCCACTCCTGCACCCCCATGACCCAGACAACACACCTGGCATCCCTAAGCACCACAGGCAATCCATGAGCCCCCCTACCTCCCACGCACATACACACCCTTTCTGTGCCAGGCCACAGGATGCTCCCAGTACCCTCACTACCGCATCCATGAGCAGTGCCTCCCCCCCAGTGGGCTACACCAACAACCCCCCCGGCCTATTGGTGCCATGGGGTAGAGGGAGCAATGGCCACCTCTCAGGCTGCTGGGTCCCAGACACCACCAGATGATGGGGGTCTGCCAGGTAATTGGGGGATTGGATGCCTTGTTGAGGGTGGCAGGTGCTGTATGGTTCTTGCCTTCCCAGATGACCCAGCCTTCACCATCATCCTTGTGAGCTGGGGTGGCATGGAGATACTGTAGTTGCCTGAGTCTGCTTTGACTGGTGGGGTTCCTGTGAGGGGCTGCATAGAGGGTTACAGCAGGGTCTCCACTGCCATAAGCTGCACACTCCTCCGCACCCCCGCAGCCAGCACTATGCACCGTAGTGCATGGTGCATAGTGCTAGCCCACCCCTGGTGTGTTGCTCTCCAAGCAGCTGGGGGATCGGGTGTGCAGGTGCTGCATGCCTCACTTGATGCATCCCATGTGAGGGGCATGCAGGGTGCAGCATGGCTATGAGCCCCAGATATGCATGCAACCCTCTGCCCCAATAGTACATATGGCCCACCAAGCTTACTGATGCCTTTCTGATAATTAAATGTATTATCAGAAAATTGGTTTATGCATATATGATTCTAGGGTCTTTAAATAACTCATGCACCCTCACATAAATGATAAGACTGCCAATCATTCTGCCCATTGCTGCATCCCTCCTCACAGCCACATTCAAGGATTTAAAGCCATTCAGATCTATGCAACTGCTATCTAAATGCCAGGTTTGTTGCAGGGCAACAACATCATGTTTCAGTAAGAAATCTTTAAACTCCTGTTATTCCACCATATTTAAAGAGTTACTGACACAGTTGAAACAACTTTAGAAAAGGTAACATTCAGGCATAAATGTAGCTTATATTTTGTATTTTATTATATAATTCTCACCCTTTTTTCTTATTACTAAAGGTATTGTCATGAATACAGTATCTCTGCCCTTTTGGCTCTGGCTGCCAGCCTACACCTGCCATTATAATTCTGTTTATGACATCAAAATATGTTACTGTGGAGATATATATGATGTCATAAACAGGGGATTGTGCTGTCATGTGTAGAGAAACACCCAAAGCAGATATAGTCTAGGGGACAGGGATCTTGTTTTCATGCAACTATTTTCAGTAATAAAGAAAATGGTGAATCAATTACTGAAAATATACAGTATGAAATAATAATGAAAATTTGAAGGAGTTGAATATAAATCTTACTTTTTTCAATGTTTTCCTAATGCTGTCAGGGGCTCTTTAAGAACCAGAAACATTCCATCACATAATTAAAATCCCATCCTCTCAGTTTATCACTGTATTCATACTTGTTTCCAAACAGTCATAAATAAAGTATCCGATTTCTGTACTTTTGTTACATTTTAGATTTGGCACCAGTTTACATTTGTCTCAAGCACAGCATACTTGTTACTTGTTGGTACATTTATCCAGTTTTCCCTCTCCACAATATACTGTTGAAAATTTTTTACATTTGTCCCGCAGACCGACTTCGGATTACTGTTCCTCTCCATATTAGCTGTATTACCTATTTCTGGATTCTGCAGGTTTTTATTACTTTTTAAATTGAGATACCCAAAGTATGTAGTTTATGACCCACTTCCAGGACCTTATCCATCATTATAAGTCTAATTAATTATTAATGAGCTTAAGTAGCTCATTGATTTGCTGCCATGCCATGCCGTACGCTAATTTCTAAGAAATGCCCAGCACGGTAGCCGCTCACCTGTTGGCATGCAACCGTTGGAGCTTTCAGACTTTCTGACAGACAACTAATCTGACAGAATCCTCACAGCTGTCAGCTGAGAAGTACAGTGCAGAAAAGGCAGTAAAATAATGGAAGAAAACCTTGAATTGTAAAAAATATTGTGCCTCCCCGAAAATGGCGACTCCTCGTACAGTACAGTGAACAGTACTCAAGGACACCACACATGGCAGCCTTCCGTGTGGCACCACACAAACAACAAAAATTTGAAAAGACACTAAGATAAATTGTTCCCAAAAGATCATTACTGTGATTAGACTAATAATCACAATAATGACCTCAGACCCAGTCATTTCCTGGAGATTAATGACCGGCTGGTTGGGGGTTGGCCCTTGGCTGCTCCTTGGGCCACCATTCCCCCAACTGGTTATTAATCTCCAGGAAATTACCAGCTCTTTGGTAATTATTGCTTAAATCCACCTGTTTGAGTATTAAATCAAACTGTAAGCTTTCTCAAGGATGACTTACTATTTTAACACAAAAGGCCCCCATTTTCAAAAGGTTAGCATGGCACAAACAGAGTTTGTGCTGCACTAACTGAAAATAGCACTGGCCTTCAGGGGGGTGGCTATATTCAAAGGCCACCTAATAATGGCACACCCCCAACAGTGCCATGGTGCTCAATATTACACTGTGCATATGCAAATGAGGTAGCCCCCATGCATATGCTGTGCAGCACAATATTGGAAACTTTTCAGATGTGGTAAATGGCCACAAGTGTGGTGTAGTTTAACATTTCTGAAACACAGCCCTTAACAGTGCTCCATACACCCTCCACACACTGTCATGGGCTGGGTAATCTGGTGCTGTAGCAGTCCCTCTGTAGCTCTAATCCCCTCTGCTATAAAAATAAAAACATCCCTGGTGGTCTAGCAGTCCCCCCCCCGAGTCCCGATCCAATCTCAGAGAAAAAAAAATGCATTCCTGATAGTCTAGTGGTTCCCCTTCCCTAACCCTGACCTGCTCACATCAGTCAAGAAACACTATCCCTGTTGGTCTAGAGGATGCCCCCCAACAGATAGTGTCCCACCACCCCACTCCTTCCCATCCCAACCCTGAGGGCCAGCAACCTGCACAGCCCTTTGCTTATGACCATGGCCAGCCTCCAGCTGAGTTCTCTCAGAGCTCATGCTGTCCAATCAGCTTGTAGAATATGCGCTCCAAGAGAACTCAGTTGGTGGTCAGCCATGGTGGTGAGTAGAGGGCTGTGCCAGTCACTGGCCTTCGGGCTTGGGATTGGGTGAGCAGGGTGGTGGGACACTACCTGTTGGGGTGTGGATCCACTAGATCACCAAGGATTTTGTTTCTTGACTGATACAGGTAGGTCAGAGACAGGGATGGGGGACCACTAGACTACCAGGGATGCTGTTTTTTTCTGTGAGATGGGATTGCCAGCCCTTCAATTTTGTCTGCATGGAGCCTCCATGTTCACACACTGCCAACCAGTTCTGAATATTGGGCCCTTTATCATTATGTATAAGTTCAGTTCCCATAAAGATTTCACATAAATCATGTATCACTGGTTTTAACTTATATCCTGGCTCATATCCTGGCTGTTTAATTCCAAATAGTTAGAGGTGAATGGTGAAAGAATCTTCTAGCTGGATTATGTGAGGAAGTAGACTTGAAAGATTTGTCTTAGCTGGTTTTGTGTGTGTTTCCAGCAGACACTTTGGTGTTTGTGGGTGTTTAAAAGCAGGAGTCTGTGAGAGTAAGTGGACTTGAAAGATTTTCATAGCTGGTTTTCTGTTTGTTTCTAGCAGACTATTTGGTGTGTGTGTTTAAAAGCTGCTATCTGGCCTGTAAGTGCAGGCATCATATTACAGGGGATTAGTGCTGTTTGAAAGTAAGGTAGCAGTCTTAACTCATTCAGTCTTCAGTTAGAGGTGAATGGGAAAGAAGCTTCTAGTTGGATGCCATGAGGAAGTAGACTTGAAAGATTTGTCTTAGCTGGTCTTCTGTGTGTTTCCAGCAGACAATTTGGTGTTTGTGGTGGTTAAAAGCAGGAGTCTGTGAGAGTAAGTGGACTTGAAAGATTTTCTTTGCTGGTTTTCTGTTTGCTTCTAGCAGACTATTTGGTGTGTGTGTGTGTGTGTGTGTGTTTAAAAGCTGCTGTCTGGCCTGTAAGTGTAGGCATCATATTACAGGGCATTAGTGCTGTTTGAAAGTTATTTATTTATTTTATTTATTTATACAATCGGTTTACAACCTTTGAGCCAGAGGCTCATTTCCAAAGGTACCTCGTCACAAAGAGGACAAACACAGTACAACATATAGTTACAATATTGTGGTTACAGCATACATCTCTGAGGTTACAGTTTTGGTAGAACAGGCAGTTATAACTTAGTTACAATTTAAGTGTTACAGGAATGGTAATCACAGTTTTATCAGTCAGTATAGGAGAGCCACTCAGAGAGCTTTGTGGGACTCTTAACTCAGTCAGTCTTCAGTTAGAGGTGAATGGGGAAAGAAGCTTCTAGTTGGATGCTGTGAGGAAGTAGACTTGAAAGATTTGTCTTAGCTAGTCTTCTGTGTGTTTCCAGCAGACAGTTTGGTGTTTGTGGTGTTTAAAAGCAGGAAGCTGTGAGAGTAAGTGGACTTGAAAGATTTTCTTAGCTTGTTTTCTGTTTGTTTCTAGCAGACTATTGTGTATGTGTGTGTTTGTGTGTTTTTAAAAGCTGCTGTCTTGCTTGGCCCAGTGGCACTGAGGGTTGAGGTGCTGGATGCCACACCACGCTGGAGACACGGGTTCAGGAACAGACTAGGGCAGCCGGGGGTCGGCAGGGAGGGAGAAGGATTGAGTGCCCAACATCTTGCTCTCCTTCTCCAGGGTGGGATGGGATGCTTTCCCCACTGCAATACTGCTGCCCACTGGGGAACTCGGGGGATGTCGGTGCAGCAGGGAAATGCCACTACATTGGGTCAAGACTGGCAGAGGACTGGAGTGGCCATACATCTCGGTGTGCGGTGGACTCCTTGTTCCTCATTGCATGCCAGTGTCAGGGGGAAACACAGAGAAAAAGGGAACTCCCCCCAGACCTGGTGACAATCCTCCACTCTGCTCCCATGAAGCCAGAGAGCAGACTCCTCTGTGTGCGTACGCCTCCTTGAGGTCTAGAGAAGGTGAGATGGTGGCCTTCCTTACCCCACCTTGGGGGATAACTGGGAAACTAAACTAAATTGAGGCTGTGTGCACTCTCAGGGCAGACTCATATGTGGACTGGTTAGCAGCAGCCTGGGAATCTGAGAGATAGGAGGGTTTGGGGCAGTAGTAGGCGGATAAAACAATGAGTAAAAAAAAAAAAAAAAAAAGCTGCTGTCTGGCCTGTAAGTGCAGGCATTATATTATAGGGGATTAGTGCTGTTTGAAAGTAAGGTGGGACTCTTTAACTCAGTCAGTCTTCAGTTAGAGGTGAATGGGGAAAATGCTTCTAGCTGGATGCTGTGAGGAAGTAGACTTGAAAGATTTGTCTTAGCTGGTTTCTGTGTGTTTTCAACAGACAATTTGGTGTCTGTGGGTGTTTAAAAGCAGGAGTCTGTGAGAGGAAGTGGACCTGAAAGATTTTCTTAGCTGGTTTTCTGTTTGTTTCTAGCAGACTTTTGGTGTGTGTGTGTGTGTGTGTGTGTGTGTGTGTTTAAAAGCTGCTGTCTGGCCTGTAAGTGCAGGCATTATATTACAGGGGATTGGTGCTGTTTGAAAGTAAGGTCGGACTCTTAACTCAGTCAGTCTTCAGTTAGAGGTGAGTGGGGAAAGAAGCTTCTAGCTGGATGCTGTGAGGAAGTAGACTTGAAATATTTTCTTAGCTGGTAGTGCTTGGAGGTGCAGTGAGGGGCAGTCACAGGGTTGATACACTCTCGTGAGAGTTGGGTGTAGATGAAAGCTCCACCCTCCACCACCCCTCCCTCCCCAGAGCTAGGCTGATTTATAGGGGAACACCTGCCCTGCAATTGGAGGAAAAGGCTTCAGGTGCAGCTCATGTAGTTCTAGCCACTTGGGGCTGGGTTTAAGGCCTGAGAGAGAGGAGCTTAGGGAGTTGTACACTTTCCCTATAAGTTTACTGTGTAGTACTGCACCTAGTAACGGCGGTTCCTGTTTACTGTGGGACTGTATCTAGGATTAGTGGGTGACCAGATTAGTGGGTAGGGGTGTATCCTGGACTAGTGGGGAACCTGGTAGTTCAACCAAGGCAATCTATTTGGAGGGGGATGGGATCACATGTCATTAGAGCTGGCATCTTTGGGAGGGTGGTGTGGTGCACAGAGTGTGGGGCGGTCATGATACTGGGCTGGGCTTGAAAGTTTGGTGGTTGCCCAGTGTGCCACCAGTGGGCACAGCTAGGGAAGGAGGTTGAGGGATTAGGAGACAGCTGGAGGGATATGGTTGGAGAATAGGGCAGGGCTCTTCCACGGGGTTGCACCAGCACTAGGGATGGGAGCATAGGAAAGGGTGCAGGAGGTACTGAGGGGTCACATAGGGACCCTGACAGAGGGGCCAAAAGAAGGACACTATCAAGGAAGCAGGCAGGTATCTGGGAACCCTCGCAGAGGGGGCCAAAAGGGAGGACATTCTCAGGGAAGTAGGCAGATGGCTGGGGTAGGACAGAAGGAAGCAAGCGGGGGAGGTGGATCAGACCTTAAGCTCAGTAACCACTTCAATTCTCTTCTTCTGCTTGAGGATGAGGGGGGTGAAGTAGCCATAACAGGGGTGGCTGGAGATGGAAAGGGAGTGGAGGGCATGAAGCAGGGACCAGATAGCAGGAAGAACAGGGGATTTTGGAACATGGGAAAAGGAGGGGGCAGTGGATCAGAACAGGAGGTGGAGGGGTAGACAGGAAAGCACAAGGAGAAGGACCAGTTGGGAGGAAGGGCAAGGAGAGGATCAAGTACAAGAAGGATACAGTAAAGGCAGCTGGTTTATGCCAGGGGGCATGACAGGCAAGGAGGGCTGAGCGGAGACAGGAAGGAAGGGAGAGCAGGCCAGGCAAGTTTATCAGATGGGAGGGAAGGACCAGTTGCGAGCAGTGTGGGGGATAGTGGGGTACAAAAGGATGCCTGGAGAGGAGAGGCATAGGATCAGAGGGAGGGGATGGCCAGGGTAATAAGGAGGGGTGGCAAGTGGCACCCAGAGAGAGGAGGAGCAAGGGAAGGCTGGGGGAGGGGCTGGTAGAAAGGATGAGGGACATGGAGGGGGAATGAAGGAAAAGGGTGGTCAGAGTGATCCTGTTGGGTGATTCCATGATCAGGGGTATCGAATGGGATAGGCAGGGGGAAGCCTGCCCAATTAGAACAAAATGCTTCCCTGGACTAATGGTGCACAGGGCCAAGCATGAGGTATATCAGCTGGAAAGGATTGTGGAGGTTCCCGGATATACTGGTCCACCTGGATACCAATGACATTGAGGGAAATAGTGAGCTAGAGATACAGGCAAGGTTGAGGAGCTTGCCAGGGTCTGTCATGACATAAGATGTGTGATCTCCTTCTCGGAAATCCTGCCAGTGCCAAGGGCTAGTGGGGAACACAAGAGGAAGATTAGAGAGATAAACCAATGGCTCAGGGAGTGGTGTGGGGCCAGAGGGTATGGGTTGATGGGGGACTTGGGGGACCTGGGAGGATAAGGGGCTATATGCTAGAGATAGGCTCCATCTCAATTTGGAGGGGAGAGAAATCCTTAAGTTGAAAATAGAGGGGTTCGTTGGTGAAAGGTGGGGTTTAAACTTGTGAAGGAGGAAGGAATGGGAGAGAAGGCTGTCGAGTGGGGTCCGATAAAGGAGGGACTCAGTCTCCACCCCCCTGGGGACCTGAAGGAATGTGGGAAAAGGCCGACTGGTAAGATGCTGACTGGGGAAGATGAAATCCCCATGGGAACGCAAGCAGGGGAAATGGAAGTACATGGAAAGTGTGGAAGGTAGTCCTGCTAAATGCCGGGAGCTTGGGCAATAAAATGCCTGAGCTCCAGACAATGCTAACTGAGGGAGAGGTGGATGTGGCAACAGTCACTGAGACCTGGGCCACTGCGAGGACATGACTGGGACCTGAACCTGGAGGGTTTACCATGTTAAGAAAGTACAGGGTAGAGAGAAGGGGAGGAGGGGTAGCAATAATAGTCAAAAACTGCATTGGCATAGGAGGAGGAGGAGGCGGAGGGAACTGTGGAGGTGAGTTGGGTCACCTTGATAACAAATGGGGGCAAGAGAGTAAAAATAGGAATGGTGTATAGAACCCCTGTGCTGGTGGAGGAGCTGGAGGAGAGTCTGGTGGCAGATGTTGGGAGACACTGCAAATTGGGCAGGGGAAGGGTGGTGGTGTTGGGGGACTTAAACATACCAGGAACAGACTGGGAGACTATGATATCTTCGGTGGCCAGGGAACAGACATTGTTGGATATCTTTCAGGATGCGTTTCTAACTCAGCAGGTGGGGGAACCGACCAGGGAGACACAGATACTGGATGTGGTCCTGGCAGACAGTAACCAAATTGGGGGCCTGGAGGTAAGGGACTCGTTGGCTGGGAGTGACTATGCCATCGTCTGGTTCTGCCTGGACCTAGGAGGGTGAAACCTGCACAAAGATGGAGTAACCGACTTCAGAAGCGGTTTCAAAGGAAATGGGAAGGATCCTTAAGAAGCATTTGGATGGGATTGGGCCAGACATGGATGCTGGCAGTAGGTGGGAAATCATCAGGAGGGCATGCAGGATGCTACCAGCACCTGTGCAAGAGTAAGATGAAAATGTGGTAGGGCCCATAAACCTTGCTGGTGGACCAGGGAGGTTCAGGAGGTGGTGAGGGGAAAGAAGGAGGCCTATAGGCATTTCAACTGCTCAAGGAGTGAAAGGGATAGAGGAGAGTATGAGCTGATGGCTAGAAGGGCCACTAAGATGGTGAGGGTGACTAAGGCAAGGAAGGAGCAGAACCTGGCCAGGGAAATTAGGAGAGGGAATAAGAGGTTCTTGAGATACATTGGGGAAAAATGAAGGGTGTATGGGCAGATTAGCAGGATTTAAACAGGGGAAGGATGAGCACAAGATCCGGAGGAGCAGGCTGAGGTACTAAATGAGTACTTCACCTCAGTTTTCACCAAGGAAAATGGGGGGCCTGCATCATACATGGGAGAGATAGTGAAACTGAGGAGGGGGGGGACCCTTGCCGATCGTCGGGTCTGGGGAGAGGATGGGCCATCACCGGCAGGAGGGGGGAAGTCAAGGCAGGGGGATGAGGTAGCAGAGGTGGAAATCACAGCAGAGAGAGTGAGGGAAACCCTCAGGTCCCTTAAGATGGAGAAAGCACCAGGGCCAGATAAATTACATCCCAGAGTGCTGAAGGAACTGGCGGATGTCCTGGCAAAACCCCTGGTGGAGCTTTTCAGCATCTCTCTGAGGACAGGGTGGGTACTCCAGGACTGGAAGGTGGTGCATATAGTGCCTATCCACAAGGGGGATCAAGGGAGGTGGCAGGGAACTACAGGCCCATCAGCCTGGCATTGGTGGTGGGCAACGTGACGGAGGGCATTGTCAAGGAGAGGCTGGGGGAGACCTGGAAAAATCGGGGTGCCTGGATGATAGACAGCATGGATTTATCCCAGGGAAATCATGTCAGACAAACCTTGTGGAGTTCTATGACTGGGTGATGAGTGCCTTGGACCTGGGTAGACCGGTGGACGTCCTCTTTCTTAACTTCAGCAAGGCATTTGACTCTGTTCCTTATGGGGTCCTGTTGAATAAGCTGGGAGAAATGGGGGTGGAGAATCAGATGATCAGATAGATAGGCAATTGGCTCCAGGACTGGACCCAGAGGGTCATGGTTGGCGGGATAGTCTCATCCCCAAAGGGGGTCATTAGTGGGGTCCCTCAGGGATCAGTCCTCATGCCCCTCCTGTTCAATGCCTATGTCTCTGACATAAGGAAGGGTATCAGGAGTAAGAGGAGTCTCTTTGCAGATAACTCAAAACTGGGGGTAGTGATGGATGGGGAGGAGGGGAGGTTGGCCTTACAGGAGGACCTGGAGGCTCTGGAAAGGTGATCTAGAAAGTGGAAACTGAGGTTTAATGCAGGGAAATGCAAGGTACTGCATCTTGGAGCCAGAAACCCAGGCCAAGGGAACATGCTGGGGGGGAATGCTACAAGTCTCAATGGCTGAGAGGAACCTAGGGGGGTGGGGGATGTCAAAATGAACAACTCTGAGACTTGTAGGAGGGCAGTGGCAAGGTCAACAGGATGCTGGGATGCATCGCTAGGGGGATCACCTCCAGAAGGAGGGATGTGATGGTCCCCCTGTATAACTGCTTGGTGAGGCCGCACCTCAAATACTGCATGCAGTTTTGGAGGCCACACTTAAAGAGGGACATAGAACTCCTGGAGAGGGTCCAGAGGAGGGCAACCAAAATGATCTGGGGCTTGGGGTACAGGACCTATGGGGAGAGGCTCGAAGAGCTAAATATATACACGTTGGAAGAGAGAAGGGACTGGGGAGACATGATAGAGGTCTTCAAGTACATGAATGAGTTAAATAGGAGAGAAGCAGTCAATGTATTCTGAAGGAAGGAGGGCTAGAGGGCATGGGTAGTAGCTGGAGGGGGGGAGATTCAGGAGAGAAAGGAGGAGGAGGTGCTACTTCACTGAGAGGGTGGTGGAACCATGGAATGCACTGCCCAGGGGGCTGGTGGAGGCAGAGACAGTGGAGGGGTTCAAGAAGGGGTGGGACAAGTACAGGGGAAGGGTTCTGGATGCAAAGTCCTGCACAGTGGGAATATCCAGAACTGGGAAGGGAGAAGCCAGAAAGGAAGAGGGGGGCAGCAAGGTCAGCTCCCAGGGTGGGGGCTCACCAAACGAGCAGACGTGAAAGATCATTAGGCCTATTCTGCTGGCATTTTAGTATGTTAGTAAATATGGAAATAACATTCTCTTTAATTACACAACCATATTTCTTTTCCTCCTGAAGCCTCCAAAGATTCAGATTATTGGTTAAAACATCAAAAATGTGTTCTTTTTTAACCACTTCACCGATAACTGATATTTTTTAAAATCTATGAATAGGAATAGGTTTGTCTAACTCCAACCCCAAAATTCCCTGAACTAAGTAGTTTCTAAATATAGAATAGACAAGTCTCAAATTAACTATTAAAATCAGGATGTTATCTTTAACATATAAGTCATCATATCTAATGACTTCTAACACATCCTCAGCATCCACGTCTAGATCCATATCTCTTTTTAACAGCATCATAAGCTTCCTCTTTAGTATTTATGGAGTTGCATAGTTTATTTTGGAAAGGTCTCTTAATTCAAAAGTAGCTCCTTCTTTATCTTGCCACTTGAAACCCAGACATTGTTGTGCCAAGATCTTCCTTTTATAACATTAACACTGTCCTTACAGCAGTCAGTTTTGTCATTGCTGTTCGTCACTACCAAGTTGCTTTTCCTGGGTAATGTATAGTCCTCCACACTTTGTTTTAGATATATCTTTATCAGGTAATTTTACAAAATTTAACTCATGAAGAACTGATCCATGTCTGGTCTTGTTAAATTTTTCAAGATGTCTCGATCCGATAGTGTGCAAAATGGGCTACACTGTATGGACTCACTTATTCTTCCACCACCACTTACTACAATTTTATTAGCATCTCATTTGGCTGCCCATATGAACTTCAGAAACATGTGAGGGAGTTGAACAAGAGAAGCTGGTATTTTTTAGAATTGCCTAGTGGTTTTAAGTGATGGTAATCTTAGCTGTGAAGTTCTATCACAGCTTTTTTATTTTCTGCAGACTTTTTTCCTTCATTTCTTACTTTATTCTTTTTCCCATCCATTTTACATTCTTGGACAGGTTTAGTACTATCACCTGATTCTAAATCTGACCTGTTCATAACAATGTTGTACTTGTGTTTGTTGCAATATTGCCAAAAATGTTTATTTTGTATGGTTGTTACAATTTCAAAAGAGATGCACACAATATAAGCTCAGCAGTAGATACTAGTTACCTGATAAATATACTTTGACCACAAAGTCATATTTACAGTAAATAATGGATCAATAAAGAAAAAGAAGTTTGAGTCATCAACTACTTCTTTCAAGAAATCTTTGTATAAAATAGATTGAACATTCTAAACTAGGCACATTCATGCTGTTTTTGGCAAATAAAGCTGCTTTTATGTGATATTATTGGAGTGTCCTGCACTTGTTATTGAGGTGGTGAGTGCCTGGTTTTTCATGTTTATACTATAAAATAGATTGGTATCAAACTGAACAAAAGCTTAAAAAGCTTTGAAGAAAGCTAAAAAAAAAAAGTTAATAAATATGTTATTCTGTCCCAAAAGAAATCAGGCTATGGTCCGCGTTGCTTGAGCTGGTGATGTGTGTTCCTTGATGAGCACTATACCAACAAGCTATTCCCTGTTAAGAGATGGTCTATTAAATTTAATAAAAAGTTCCCTGTAACAGATAATGCAAAGGAACCTTTTTAATACTAAAAATGAGACTGAGATTTCTATAATAATACTGTATATTACTGAACATGGTAGATTATTCTTGTATGCACCTACTTTGTAGTTGAATAGACTGAAATCTTTAAAATAACACAGCCTGACATGCTATATATTTTTTTAACCCAAAATGTCACCTTCTAGGCCAAATTCAAACTAAAGGTATCTTACTCTCTGTAAATCTCTCAATGCTGTTAGATTTTTTTTTCTCAGCTGACACCAACAAGGTCTTGCTCACACAGATGCCATCTGTAGGTGACCTTTCCCTTCAGCAGTGCAATGCACTCTGGAAAATTCTTCTCCACTCTATAATTAAAAGTGGATATTGTGGATCCCATGATCCACAAAATATGCACAGTTTAAAACCGAATATATTTTTGTTAAATAAGAGTGTACAGAATTAAGAATAAAAAATAAATACCAGTTTAAATCATGATTACCATGACATATCAAGTTTCATAAGCCAACTTTAAGAGCATCGGACCAGCTCCGAGGTGCTGAGCAATGGGGTCACTCTGCCACACTGGTGACCCATGTCCCCCACTAGCCCTAGACATCAGAAGCAGAGACCAGCAGGAGGGCTCAAGAACATCTCATGAACACTCACTTCTGGCAGGGAGAATGTTGTGTTGCTCTTTCATGGCTCCTGGTGGTGGCTCCTGGCAGTGCCAATGATGGTGTGGGTGACCACATGCTGTCAGGCACTTCCACCTAGGTCACCAATGGCGTGCACAGCAAATGTAGGAGGGCTGGGTGGGAACAGGAAAAACAGAAAAATGGCTGCCATGCCACTGGATATGATGGCCTCAAGTAGGCTTCCTATACCACCCCAGAATGCACAGGCATGGACTGTTCCTGCCCTTCCTTCCAATGTCACTGGTTAAGCCCCCCCACTGGAGATCAGTTGGAATCAACAGGCATGCCTGATGGGTCAAACCTATGGGTCTGATGGGCTATAAGCAGCAGAAACTGGCACTGCCTGAGTGGATATAGGGAAGGTCCAGCATGAGAGCCCAAAGAAGTGGAGCAATGGCAATCATGGGGAAAAGTAAGATTTATCAACAGTATTACTTTTTAGATTCACTCTAGGTTGTTACACAAGGTTTTGCTCTAGTCATTCAGAAAGTAGAAGTAGAAAACAGATTTTACTATCACAATCCGTTCCTTATACAGATCTTTAACTGGGTCACAGGCACTCCATTCCAGTCATTCCCAGCACCATAAGAATTCCTCTGTTTCCTCGTTTCCTCACTCCATGCTCTACTCTCCGGTCCTCCTTCACTTTAGACAGGCTTCCCATTCAGCACAGCTCCACTCTGAATCCTGACCTCTGGTCACCTCAAATCACCTATCTTCACTTCTGTTTCAGTATCAGACACTCATCAGTTTTCTCAAGCTCCCCATGGCTTCTTAGCCAAGCTGCACCAACCCCTCAAGCTCCAGGGAGAAAAACATATAGACACCACAAGGAAAGCACAACAATAATGCAGAAAAATCCCCTTAGGATAATGCAAAGATGACATATTATACATAAAATAAAGAGACTATTAAATGAGCAGCTGGATCTACTCCTCTTCAACAGTCCAGCTTCATGGCAGCCATCTTCCTTCCTCCATGAGGGATGTCGATGTGAGCCTTACCCAAAAGAGAGATACTTTGTTGGGGCACTCATGGAGTCATGCACATTCCCTTGTGCCAGTTTGTTATTTGATCCTCTGCTTCCCAGAGAGCGGTTCCATTGTAGGTTCTTGGGAAACATCAGGTGGCTTCCCTTCACTTGCACCTAGCACAGACCCTTTCTCCTTGTTTGCAGAAGAGCCATAGACACAGTATACTTTGGGCCATGTGCCCCTTAAGAACCCAGCTGAGAGCCTGTGGAAGGGCTGCCCAGACATGTTCGAGTAAGCAGAAGAGTCTGTCAAGGACACTAGATAAACATGATAGATAAACACCTTTATTTTTTAACAGGAATGAACTTTTCAGACCAACTCCTGTTTTACAAAGTTGTCGTGAGATTTGATAGTTACAACACAATGACAGTAAGACACCTACATTTCACATTGGGGTGTGCGAAAATAAAATTCTGCCAGCGGAATGTTTGTGGAAGGTGCAATTTCAATTCCACAGAAGTTTGGAAAACATTTTTCCAACTTCTGCAGAATTTCTGCCCAAACAAGCATTTTTTTTTGTATTTGATGCAGCTTTTTTTTATTCACTTGAGGGAAAATGTTCCTAAGTCCAAAGTGTTCGGTTTCTTTAGAGATGTGGAATAATTAGTGATTTATGCATAGTTTTTTTCCCAGAATTCCATGGGTGCGTGCACTTCCTCCGCATATTAAGTATTTCTGTTTTATGCGGTCCATCGGAAAAGTAATTCCACATCTATTAAACAGCAATAAATGTGAGTTGCTGAATTTCTTAAGCATATTTTTAAAAAAAATCTTCATGTAGGCCTGCAGAAATTGGAAACTCTGCTGTTATAGGCTTATTAAAGTCTAGAGAGAGATAGTGTAGTGGAGTAAGTGATTTAATTTTGTGCATGTAT
The DNA here is from genome assembly GCA_016271365.2 of Neoceratodus forsteri. Lineage (NCBI taxonomy): Eukaryota > Metazoa > Chordata > Ceratodontiformes > Ceratodontidae > Neoceratodus > Neoceratodus forsteri. The sequence continues at coordinate 1,288,775,764 of CM057455.1, read as the reverse complement.
AATAAGATGTCAACAAGTGGCACTAGTGGAGAGGATATCATTTTGGCCACCACCAGCCAGGCCCAGGAGGAACCACAGCAGCAGGAGTAGAAAGTCCAGAGTGGATACCAGGGTAGGCGGACAGTCCAGCCGCAGCAGGGCCAGGGCAATACAGATCCAGTCACCAAAAGAAAAATGGCACCTACATTTAGTTACAAGAAGGTTGCAGTTCTGATGAAAGAGGGCACCAGCAATGCTAACAATCTGTTTGGCCCAAACAGAGTACCTATGAAAGAGAGGAACAAAGTGTGGTCATCCATTAAATCCAACCTGGACACAGACAGAGGGACCTGTGCCACGCTCCATCCATCAAATCAAGCACAAGTGGGATGACCTACAATGTAGGGACACTTAGGTGCCAGAGGCACTTGATGTTGAGGTGACCATCACTGCAAAGAAGAGCAGCATCGTCAAAGGAAAACTGAGAAGACCAGCACCAATACCATTGGATCCCCTGTAGGGAAGAGGAAGAGGATGCATGTGGAGGATGGCACTAGTGATTATGCTTTTTCCTTTATTTACTCCTTTTCAGACCCCTTTCTCTGCTGCAGCAGCTACTCTTCAGTGATCCCTTCCTAGGTTCTTTGGCCCCTACTCTTGCCCCGGTAACTCCTGGTGGAGGTATTGGACATTCCCCATTCTGCCTCAACCTACAACCCTGGCAGGGAGCCCAGGTTGTACCACTTCCAGCACATGAGTGTTTTGACTCTGACTGTGTCAGGTCCAGTGGTCACCCTTTCATGGTCTCAGTAGTGACATCTGGGGCAGTCGGTCCCATCTTCCATCCACCACAATGCAAATGTGTTTTTCCTTTGTTCTGACTGCATCCCTGAGAACACCAGCATGCTAGGGGACTAGGAGCCAAGGAGTCAGGGCACATCTAGATAAGCCTATGCTCCTGCTCCGGACAGATGTCCTCCCTTCCCCATTGCTCTGTGTCCCTGCTGCACCACTACTTGTGATCACCTGGCTGAGGTGGTAGAAAAGCGGTGTGGCCTGCAGCCAATCCTGTCCGGTGGATGAACGCACCCACTTTAAAGAGTTCAACCCTCCTTCCCTGGCTGCACCTCCAGGAACCCAAGCTTGTTCATGACCCTGTTGTTGTTGTATTCCCCTGGTTAAAAACTTCTTGTTCTTTCATACCGTTAGCTGTCTTCATTGTTGATAGTTTTGTTTTCCATTTTTCTTTGGACAATATTAATATTTAACTGTTTTGACATAACACTTCCTTGTCATGAGTCAATTATCTTGTTTTCAAGGTTCAGTTACTTCTTTTCAGATGTGTGGGTGGGGGCTGGGGTGGCACAGGGCCATGATAATCAGCCAAATCTGGGAAACTAGTAAACACTTAACAGTTGAGGAGAAGACCAATGTCCACTTAGATTTTTTTTTCTTATTTTATGTTGGGGGGCAGGGTGCCAGAACAGCAGCAACTGGGAAACTGAGAAACACTTAACATCTGAGGACAAGAACAATGTCCACCTTAATTTTGTCGGTTTTCTTATTTTAGTGTGTGTGTGTGTGTGTGTGGGAGGGGGAAGGCCAGAACAGTGGCAACCTGGACAGTTGAAAGTAATGCTGTTTTATAAGTATAGAACTGCTGGCTGCTGATGTCACTGTGAATTATTAGCTTAAATCTGGATGTAGTAATCCTCTGCTTCATCATCACCAACTTTTTTGGTAACACAGCAGGTTCGGACTCAGGCATTGCTAATTGACTCCAGTTGCATGGCTCTTTACTTTTCTTGTAATGTAATTGAAGACACAGGGTGTTATTATGCCTTGCAAAACACTGTCCATGATACTACTAACAGGGAGCTATAAGGCAATACAAAGCAATGGTGCGGGGAGTCAGTAAAAAGATTTAAAAAAAAATTTATATGCCTTGGCAAATTCAGTAAATGTTTCTTGCTTTAGGCTGACTGAGAAACACGATGGGATTCATACAATCACAGGGTTGGCGGTGTAGATTCTGGGCAGCAGGGGCATCATCATCATCAGCTTTCATCCAGCAAGCCTTATAGAGGCACACCTAGTAAGAAGAGAATAATTGTGGAGCTAGTTTCAGAAACACCTAAGAAACATGGCATTTGCTAAAACAGTGGAGAACAGAGTATGTGTGCTGTATGGCTACACCAAAATTCTGAATATCATATCAGTTCCTATACATACCTATTCACCCACCTGTCACTACCTAATGTGCAACAAAGTATTTATTTCTACTACTTTCTTAGTGCCTTGTCCCCCTTGCATACCCCACCCCACACCGCCTTATTTCTAACTCTAAATAAATGTATTCGGCTCCAATATATTATGACCTGTTTGGGGAAAAAGAAGGTCAAAGTAAAGCAAGAACCAAAGATAGTTAACTGTGCCCTTGGGATTGACAATACAGCCACTGGCATGGCAGTAACCTGGCAAGGTACATTCGGGACAGCAGCAGCAGAAGTATCACCAGCAACCATTCCAGACACAGACCTGAAAAGTAAAAAAAATATACTTATAGTTGATGACTCACAAGGGAAACAAGACATTAGTAACAACAGTGGGCATGGCGCACATGTGCAGTTGGACCAACACTTCTGTACGTCCTCTCACTATCTAGTCTGCCAGCACTCACTACCTAATGTGCAACCAACATGTTTACAACTTAGGTAACACCCAGCCTATTCGCACACATGCTCCCCCCAACTAGGGGTGGACGAAAATTGTGAATTCCGCCTTCGCGGAACTTTCGTGAAATTTCAGAGCTTTGCCATTGGAGAAACTAGGATTTTCTGTGGATTTTCGCTGCATTCCACAGACTTTTTGTGAACTGCAGAAAAATGCATATAAACTGCAGAATTTATTCTATCCACAGTTTAATGAACTGTCAGTGAATGAGCACATGCTTGTACAACCATGCGGTCATTCACTGACAATTCAAGTGGACCACCTGTAGTGGAGGAGAGAGGAGGGCTGCACTGGTGGCCCGCTCAGGGGCAAGGTAGGGGGGAGCAGGGTGGTGGTGGATGAACTGTCAGGGTGGGGGTGGAGGTCCACTAGACACCAGGGAATTGGTATTACTTTTTTTTTATAAGGAATCATGGATGGGAGGGTCCACTAGACACCAGAGAATAGTGAGAATGGAGGGGGATGAGCTGGTGGACTGCTGGCTGTTTTTTTATGTATTAAGGAATCCAGGATGGGGAGGGCGGTCCACTAGACACCAGGGAAATAAAATGTTTTTGGGGGCCATGATCAGTGGGTGGGGGGCCCACTAGACACCAGGGAGGGATCAGAGTTTTTATTTCTTCTTTACCGGGACCCACAGACTGTGATCCCCGGGGGGGGGGGGACCACTAGACCCCAGGGATCAGGGATTTTTTACTTGGGACCCACGATCAGTGGGTGGGGGGGGCCACTAGACACCAGGAGGATCCAAGGGAGGGAGTGGAGGTATTTATTTATTTACTGAGACCACTGATCGGTGGGGAGGATTCATGATAAACTGCTGTTAAAGAAAGCTCTCAGAACTGATCACTAGCAGTGATCCATTCTTCAGATTATTTTCCCAGTTTAATAAATTAACCTGCAGTTTGTATATTTATTTCACAGTTTTAAGGCAGCATTTCCTTGAAAGTTGTGAAAATGATTTCTGAACTTGCATGGAATTGAAATTCGCACTTTCTAGAAATTCCGCTTGGATTTTTTTCACACACTCCTACCCCAACCATCTAATTTGCCAAATGATAAAAACATCTCTCCCTCCCACATGAACATTAGCAGTAATATACCAGGAGTCACTTCTGGACAAGTTGTGTGCTTAAAAAGGTATGTGGCTAAAAAGTGTAAATAATACCAACACCTGTTTTACTGAAACACAAAATGTCCACACATTAGATGCAGAACTTAAAATACCCAGAATAGCTTTAAATCACAAATTATTTATTAATAATGTGATATGTAACATTGCTGAAAATGTATTTCTGCAATTCTGAAGAAAATATAGCTAGCAATGTTACTTAATCTGCAATGATTCATGTGGTAAATAAAATCTGCATGTCTTAAACAGTGTTCCAGTTACAACAGTGGACTTTTCTTTAAATCATGAAATAAAAGTCTGTGTTTAGAAAGGTGGAACTGGAAATCACACATTTCACCTTTTCCTGTTTCCGCAATTCTGAGGAGAGGGAAAGGAGTGGATTTAGCCTGAGACTAAGAGTGCAATTTAGTCAAGACAGATAGTAAATTGTGCATTCAAACAATGGCATCTGTTGAAGAAGTAGGTCTGGGGGGACAGTAGCTGTAGCATGGAGGAGAAGGAAGGTGGGAGACAGAATGTGGTGGTGCAGGTGCAACAGAGGGGTCAGGAGGAGGAAGAGTAAGTTCAAGGACAGTAGCAAGAGGACCAGCAAGCTGGTCCCTCCACTAGTGGGAGTACTGAGAAAAACTTGCTCCTGCATTCAGCCACAAGGAGGTGGCGGTCCTCGCAAAGGAAGTCACCGCTCATGTGGATAAACATTATAGGCCTTAGAGGCTCCTCTTAAAGAGTGGGATAAAGTGTGGACTGCCATAAAGGACACACTGGACAGAGAGGGTAAGGTGCTGTGTCCCGCACCATTTCCCAGATCAAACATAAATGGATGACATACAAAGGTGTGACATGGAGGTGTTGGAGGCCCTTGGGGTACAGTCACTATAGAAGGCACCTGTTGGGCTCTCAAGTGAAAGGCAACCAAGTTGCAGCAGAAGGTGGAGACATCAACACGGATCCAGCCAAGGAAAGAGGTCTAGAGTGTAGGATGGCAGCACTACTGATAGTGAGTATATCACTTACTATTCTAATAAACTGGCATCAGATATTCTTGCAATAACACTGTACTGCATGATTGTTTTACTAGCCTGTGTTTAATTTCTTGTTCCTATGCTCCTTTAATTATATTTATATATATATATATTACATATACAGAAATATCTTTATTTTTATTAATTGAATTATCAGAATAAACACATTTGAGGTATAAGCTCCTTTCATAGTTTCAATGTCAGAGGATCAGATAAACAGATAAAATATGGTTTACAACAGGCAATAAGTTAGCAATTATAAAATGGTACAGCGTAATGGAGTTAACACAGGACAAATCAAGCTTAATATTAAGTTGTGAAGATAATGAATTGACATGTTTTAGTCATGGCACTGTACAATTTATGACAGAGCAGAATTTTTATACCTAATTAGTTCTGACATAATATTGCAAATGAGAATCAGCCCGTAATTCCCATTAAAATTGCCACAACTGCTGTGAAATACAGTATTCCTCTCTTCATTTTGAACAGGTGCTGCCCCTACTGTACTTGAACATGCTGAGGAGTCCAGTACAAAAGTGGCAGCAGAAGAAGGTAATGAGGGAGCAGGCAGCAGTGATGTGGAGACCCTGTCTGGTGGTACGATATCTATATAGTTTTTTGCTAACATACATAATGAATAAATAGGTTCAGCAAGTGCGGTGTGCATAAATAGTGCTCTAACATGTGTGTGGTTAGTATCTGGGAGGTGTAACATTACTGTTTAGTGGTTCACTTGGGCTGTGGCTGTGACCTCAGGATCCAGTACCTGGTGTTTGGGGGAAGGGCATTCCCTGGCTGAGATCATGCAAGGTCCCTGAGTTCTAACATATATGTGGTTAGTATCTGGTAGATGTAACATTAATATTCAGTGGTTCACTTGGGCTGTGGCTGTGACCTCAGGATGCAGTCCCTGGTGTTTGGTTGGGGGGCATGCCCTGGCTGAGATTGTGCAAGGTCCCCGAGTTCTAGCATATGTGTGATTAGTTAGTATCTGGGAGGTGTAACATTAATGTTTAATGGTTCACTTGGGCTGTGGCTGTGACCTCAGGATCCAGTACCTTGTGTTTTGGGGGGGGGCTTTCCCTGGCTGAGACCGTCTGAGGTTCCTGAGTTGTAACATATGTGGTTAGTATCTGGGAGGTGTAACATTAATGTTTAGGGTTTCAAGTAGGAAACATTAACAGTAACACACACTGAAACACAAACTCAGAACACTTGAAGCTAATGATTTAAGAGCATTCCACCTGATCGGATCACAGTTTGAACACTAGTTGGAGTTGGAAACCCTAACAATGAGGTGACAATGCCTCACATTGAGTCTTTTGTGCATCTCCACATTGCACTGCTAGGTACCATGTAATTACAGCTCTTAAAGACCTGTTAATGAAACTTACTTCCTAGCCATTTCAAACAGTGAAGGAGATTAGCAGGTGGACTAGTACAACAAGCCAGCCTACTAAAGTGGAGACGTTTTTAACTTCAGTGGGAGCCCTTGAAGATGCATTACTTGAGATGGACATGTAGAAGATAAGCTGCAATACTGCAGGTCCCACAGACAAGCAAAGTAATGTTTTTTTTTATTTTTTTTATTTGATTTTAGTCTTTGGTAACTAGGTAAGGCCCACTAGGCCTAAGTGCCTGTTTTCAGGGGCGACATGGGAGCACTGGACAGTTAAATGACTTGCTCAAAGTCACAGAGTATGCAAGTGGAGGCTGTGAGAATTAAACCAAGGTCTGGTCTGCTGGATGTACCAATCTCATTCACAGCTCATCACTCTAACCTCTAGGCTATACTGCAGAAATTAAAAATCTTAAAAAAAAGTCCAGTCTCTGGAGGACCACATGTTAATGTCCACCATTACTTCGAATATGACATCTTACTTTCCTCCACCATTGACAGTGTCAGTAATTCTTCGTTAATGATGTCATTGAAAACCTCAACCCATTTTGAAAGGTAATATAGTCATCAGCAGTGCATAGAATAATATGTGCTAGTAAGACATTCCATTCCAAACAACAACAAAATCATGATCTTAATAATGCAAGCATTGCATCTGTGCCAGTGACACAGCAGATAAGATAGGGGGAATAAAATTAGGAAGATACACCCTGGACATCAAAAAGTGATGGCTGGCAGTGATGGTGGATAGTGAGGGTGATGGATAATGCAATTTCCATACAAAGTGAATGGTACAAGAGGTCAGGCTGGTGGATAAGGAGGATGGCAGATAATAGAGGTCCATATTATGGAATGAGCACTGAATCTTGTCTTGGTTGGAGGGGGCATTCACTGGCACAAACTGAGACTCATGCAAGATCCCAATGACTGGTAAAACAAATATGACTGTAGTCTTATCCATGTATAATAGCCATTCACCTCAGTACCATATGTTCAGAGAGGAGATTATAATGAACCCTCAGCTCCCAGTCCCTCACCATCCTTTCTTTCAGTATTGCAATGCTGGAGAAGACACAAGCATGTCTAAACTTACAGAACAGCATGCTGAGGAGGAGGAGGAGTGCAGATGCCAGTAATGTCACCAAAAACAAAAGGCACAGGAACCGAATCCATAAAATTCAGAAGGCACTTGAAAGGCTGGCAGTAAAGGAGAAGGATGCAGCAGGCGACAGCAAGTGACAGGCACAGGGACTGTGCATGGTGTGGATGATGTAGCTCATCCTATGCCACTGCCCAGGCAGCAGGACCAGGATCACGATGGGCAAATAAAGAAACTGGTCAAAGAAATTAAAAATCTTAAAAAAAAGTCCAGTCCCTGGAGGACCACATTGTAAAAATGGAGGGGGGGGGGGATTGAAAAATTATTAAAGTTGTCTCGCCATTGCAGGCAGGCAAGAGAAGCTCACAGTCAATCTCCTCAGGGTGTAGACTGCTGAGTGACGTGCTGTTAATTTTGCTCTACTAGTGTAAATAGTTTCAAATTGCTTCTGTTTTTACATTGCTGTTGTCATTGCTGTTTGTTTGTTAGTACTGTTATTAACAATGTAAATAGTTAATGTGTTATTGTGTTTTTAAAGTTTTAAATAGTTGTGGTTTTCTTGAAAAATATCGAAACTTCTCTTTTCATACCATTGTAGTTATCCTTGTCTTGGGCTAGGAGGGGTCATTGACCTAGTTTATGTCAAGGTTAAGACAAGCTTACATCAACTGGTTGCTATGTTTGCTGAGGCTGTGATGCCACAAGCACCACATAGGCACTTTGGTGTTAAAAACAATTGTTGAGCATCACAGCAAATGCTACATCATAAGTATAGTAGAAGCACAGAACATGGCAAACCATGCAAGACATGATTCTTTTTTTTTCATCAGGGGTTATTTGCTGCTGACCACTGTGGAGCTTTCCTGAGTCTTACTTAGTTATCACAAGCACCCCCATGGGGAGGATCAGGGAAGGTGAGAGTCCACCATGGTTGCACACAACCAGGAAAAATACAAGAACAATGGCATGTGTAATTCACATGCAATGGGCATGTCATAAGCACATCATATCAACAAAGACATTTGATGAACACTGGTTGTACATTACACAGCCACCACCTGTACCAGTTGAAGTAAGCCCGTACCTAAGTACAATTCTACACATACAGTACTGTCCCCAGGATGAAACACGTTAACCTGCCAATATCGTGCAGTAAACACTGCCTCACAAGGAGGTGCAGGGAAGTGAAGAATCAGGGGAATTCTAAGATGTTTCAAGCAGGTGGCACTTGTGCGCTTTTCCTTCTAAACTTATTACAGAAAATCACCCAATATACAGTCAAGTAGAGTTCTTACAGGAAATATGAAACAGTTTTTCATCTTTTGTTGTGCGTACAATAAAACCTTATGCTCTAAAACAAAGTGTGTACTTGTGTTATTTTTGGGTCTGAGACATTTAAGACTGTTATTTATCCATTTGAAATTACGATAATCTGATGGGTCAGTAACTGGGAGCTAATATTTTTTTTGTTTGTTTGTTTTTGCTAATTTTCTTCTGCCTTTCTGTAGCACAAGCTTTGTTTAGTATGACATACAGTAACACACTCCTGAGAGATTCAGCTGTGTCACTTTTGAAGTGTGTTTCATTTCCCATATCTAGTAGGTTTTACTATTCGCGCCTGTATGAATGTGGAAGGAATGGCAGTGTCATACAGAACAGGTACCTGTTACTCAGCTGGTACCCATTCGGTATATATATTCTCACTTTTGTGACAAGAGGCTTAGCTGAAGTGGCAGTTGCATTTTCCATTACTGCATTAGAATCCATGAAATTGAAGAAGACTTGGTTTGCTGGCCAAGGCACCTAGCTTCACCTGAGCTCTTTCCTTCTAAGACTGCTTGAAAGGCAGAGTAGAGAAACTTACCAGAGCAAGGGAGAAGGATTAAGACTTAATTTGGCTAAGCAGATTTACTGTGTGGTGGTGTTTTTAATTTTTACTCACAGGGATTGCTACTGTTTGTTGCTAACATTTCATTGCTTATTTTTCTCTGATTCAAATTGTTGTTGCTGGTATACCTTCTTCTGCATTATTACAAGGTGTGCCTACAGGTGTGTGCTAACAGATTACTGCTGTAATCTTCTGATTCAAATTGTCTTTGCAAGGTATATCTTCTGTTACTGCTTTATTTTTCTCTGGAGCAAAGTGTTTCTTACAGGGTATATCTTCTCTGAAATTATTACAGGTGGTGCTTTACAGGTTTTACAGTTTTATCTAACATTAGGATAAGCTTTCAGGGTTACTGCATTTGTTGTTGACTGATTGTTTCTGCTCTTACCTCCTTGTTCTTTCATCCGTGGTTCTTCTTTTTAGGCAGGGGAAGGGCCCAGCCACCCACCCCCATCCCCAACCACCCCACGCTACACTCCTTTTATAGGGTACCACAGTTGTGACATTTCCTGTGGCAGAACAGGAAGGGGCGGATCAGTGGGGCCTCCACAAGGTGATCTCATTTACAGGGCACTAGTAATTTAACTTGTTATAACAAGTTAAACAAAGCACAATTAAACCATTACTTGCATTTTTTTTTCCTTCTAATTACTCTGACTAGGTTACAAACCCAGCAACTTATTTGGAATGGATTTCATTAACTGCAGGTACTGTGGAACAATTTTCAGAAGGACAGTCTTACAGGATTTAGGACACTGTCCTACATGCTGGGCCTTTGGAGATCTTAGGTCTCAGCCCGGGCAGCATGGGCAGAGATTGCACACCTCAAATTTCATATTGAAGAGGAAATACATTATAAGAACCACCCGCCATTTCCCCAGCATCCAACAGAAAACCTCGACGCAGAGGGTAGTTGGTCCAGGAGGTTGGCAGGTGGTTAGGAGGGAGCAAATCAGGTGCCCCATCACTCTCTGCTCTCCAACACATTACCTCCGAAAACCATATAAACACTACAACAGGTATCTGCCTCTATCTCTGAAATCAAATAAAGAGGCAGAAGACACTGCAGAGCAGGACACTGCGCACAGGAGCTAGTACAACAATACTCACCCAAATCAGGAACCAAAACTAAACAAGCACAAAGGAAACTAAAAACTACTGATCATAGGAGACTCCATGATTCGGGAGTTGATACCCATCCCCAGCTGGGGTGATGGTCAGATGTCTCCCAGGTACATCAGCATGAGAGACACTGACCACATTGCTAAAATTGTTCACAAAGCAGGAGAAAACATTGATGTTCTAGTACACATAGGGACTAATGATCTCGCCAGCCAGTCAGTTGTGAGACCAAGGAACACCTGACTAGGCTGGGTGACAAACATCATCTATTTCGTCTGCATCTCCTTCTCTGAGATCCTGCCAGTCTGGGAGAAGAGAGCAGATGGACGGAAGGTCAGAGAAGGGGAGATAGGGGAGCTAAACATGTGGCTCAAGGACTGGTGCCAGGAAAAAGGACACGGATTTGTAGGGAACTGGCAACAGTTCTGGGAGCGAAAGTTCTTTAAAATTTATGGACTGCATCTGACTAAAGAGGGAGTCAGTGCATTGGGGCAGAAGTTTGACGTCTTTGCAGAATATTTAAACTAGCAAATGGGGAGAGGGGTGCAGCACCCCATACGTCGAATGGGAAGAACACCCCTCTCCCCTCAGCTAGTGGTCAAACAGGAATTCAGCGTGGTTTGCTGCTCATTTGTATCACCAGGTAAGAAAGGTTTGTCTCCCACGATGCACAGGGATAATGCCAAACTTCACCCAACAACTAACACACCAAAATCTGGGCCAATGGAAAATCATGTACACAAATGCTCACAGCCTGGGACATAAGATCCCAGACCTGCAGGCACAATGTCAGAGGCTAAACTGGACATAGTAGCATTAGTGAGACGTGGTTTACCAGTAATCACACTTGGGAGACTTCAGTACCTGGCTATGTATTGTTCTAGAAGAGACCGAGGTGCAAAAGGGGGAGGAGGGCCCTGTATGTTAATGAAAATATCAAAGCTACAGAAATTCAGAATACACATAAGGAGCCAGAAGAACTGTGGGTCACCCTGGAAACAGGACATGGGACAGCCATAAGAACTGGGGTTGTCTACAGGCTCCCAGACCAGAGGGAGGACATAGACACATTACTGTTAGAAGATATACAAAACATGACAGCTAAAGGGGAGGTTCTGATAATGGGAGACTTCAACATGCCAGATACAGTTTGGTCAATACCAGCAGGAACATCTGCCAGAACTAGACACATAGTGGATTCTGCAGGGGAGGGCCTCAAACAACTGGTACAGCAACCCACAAGAGACAGGGCTATCCTAGATCTAGTACTGACTAACAAAGAAGGGATCACAGATCTCCAGGTAGAAGGTCACCTGGGGCCAGTGACCATCACATGGTATGGTTCAATTTGGCTACTACATCTAAATCATCCCATTCCAAGGCAAAAATATGGGACTTCAGAGGAGCTGACTTTGATAAGATGGCCAACAGAGTTAAGCTAGCCCTGGCAAAAAGAAACACAGGTGAGGAGGTACAGGCAAAGTGGGCAAGCATTAAGGATACAATACTTGAAGCAACATCCCATTGTGTTAGACAGAAAAGGAAGTGCAAAGAAGAAGGAAACCACTTTGGTTCTCAAATACAGTAGCAGAAAAGGTCAGAGCCAAAAGGCTGGCCTTCAGAAAATATAAGGGAACACAGCGGATGAAGATAGGGAGGCATACCAAACTGCCCTAAGGGAAGCAGGTAAGGCAGTAAGGCAGGCAAAGTCCCAAACTGAGGAAACACTAGCACAAACAGTAAAAGAAGGTGACAAGACTTTCTATAGATACATTAGTGAAAGGAGAAAGTCCAGAGGGGTATTGCTAAGCTTAATGGAGAAAAGGAGCATGTGAGGAGGAGGACCCTGTAAAGGCATCTATCCTAAATAGATACTTTGCTCAGTATTTACTGAAGAGAAGGTAGGGCAGGGCCCACAGCTCAGCATCATGGACACAGGGGGGAGGGAGGTGAGCACTACTCCCTTCACAAAAGAAAGGGTCCTACAAGAGCTTGCTAAGCTCAGGGTGGATAAGGCAATGGGACCTGATGGCATACATCCCAGGGTACTTAAGGAGCTAAAGGAGGAACTAGCAGAGCCATTAGCAGAATTGTTTAGTGAGTCTCTGAGCACAGGAGAGGTCCCAGAAGACTGGAGAAGGGCTCATGTGATCCCACTCCACAAGAGTGGTAGCAGGAGGAGGCGGGAACTACAGACCGTCAGTCTTACCTCAGTAGTGGGCAAGATTATGGAGGCACCCTTAAGGAAAGGATAGTGCAACACCTGGAATCCATAGGCACAGGATCCAAGACAGCATGGGTTTACAAAGGAAGGTCCTGTCAAACCAATCTCATAGATTTCTTTGACTGGGCAACCAGAGTGGTGGACCAAGGGGAGCAGTTGATGTCGCCTACCTTGACTTCAGCAAAGCTTTTGACACTGTTCCACATAGAAGATTGATAAATAAGCTAGGTAGGCTTGGGGTGGGTCAGAAGTTGGTCAACTGGTGGCAAACTGGTTGACTGGCAGAAACAGAGAGTGGTGGTAAATGGTATACAGTCAGAAGAGATGCAAGTCACAAGTGGGTACTCAGAGATCAGTCCTGGGGTCAGTCCTATTCAACATCTTCATTAGTGACCCGAGATGGACTAGAGGGTAAGGCTTGTCTGTTTGCAGATGACACCAAGATCTGCAACAGAGTAGATGATCCAGATGGGTGGGCAGAATGAGAAGAGATCTGGATAAACTAGCAGAATGGTCAGAAGAGTGGCAACTGGGATTTAATGCAAAGAAGTGCAAAATCATGCACATAGGGAAGAGAAACCCTGAAGCCACTTATAGGCTGGGAGGAGTTGCTAGCAGTCACAAAGGAAGAAAGAGACTTGGGCATCATCATCACTGATGACCTAAAATCATCCAAGCAAACCTCTAAAGCAGTAGTAAGGCTAGGGGGTGTTAGGGTGTATTAGTAGGGGATCACAAGTCGTAAGAGGGAGGTAATAATCCCTCTGTACAAGACATTGGTTAGGCCCATCTGAGTACTGCGCAGTATTGGAGGCCACACCTTTCACAAGGACATTAACCAAATTGAGGCAGTCCAGAGAAGGCAACCAAAATGGTGCAGGGACTGTATCAGAAGACATATGAGGACAGATTAACAGAGCTCAATATGTATACCCTTTGAGCAAAGGAGGGAGAGAGGTGATAGATCGAGACATTTAAACACCTTAAGGGCATAAACAAGGTGAAAGAGTCTAACATGTTTAAATATAAGAAAAATAGCAGGACAAGAGGACACAGCATGAGATTAGAGGGAGGCCGATTAAGGGGAATGTGAGGAAATTATTTTTCACAGAAAGGGTGGTAGATGCATGGAATGGCTTACCACAAGAAGTGGTATATGAATACAGTGCAGGGCTTCAAACAGGCATGGATAGGCATAAGGAGCAATACAAATGACTATGAATAGATAGGTCACTGACAGAGCAAAGGCCGATGGCACATTTATAGGTAGAAAAGAAATGGGCAGACTGGATGGGCCTTATGTCCTATTCTGTCACAACTTCTATGTTTCTATGTTTCTAAATGGAATGTGAAAATCTAGCATGAGGGTGCAGTAAAAAGTGTACAGCCACAATGCAAAATATCCCATCAAAAAGGTGTCCCAGTTCAAAACTGTAAAGTATCAGAGGCATTTATGCTAATACTGCCATACAAACAGAAATGAAAGCTACTAACTGGTTATTGTTTGTTGCAAGTACAGACAAACATGCAAGTCTCAGCGGCTTTTGAAATTTCAACTTTCAAAGGCAGTGATCCTGGTGAACATTTGTGCTTATGCCACAAACATCTGAACATTAAGCAGGTCCTGAATCATTAAAAAGAAAAAGAAAAAAATGCACATTTAAACTATCCTACCATCCCTCAGCCCCCCCCACCCTAATATAGGGTCACCACCTGTCCCTATTTTCGCAGGACAGTCCTGATTTGGGCAGCTGTGTTCTGTGAAAAAACATGAAAAATACTAAATGTCCTGACATTATAGAAGGAAAAATATGTTCAGACTTTCCTCTAAATGTTGCAAAAACTATAGTACCTTAACTAAAATACCTTAAAGTAATAAAAAACACTAGGGAACACCTAAAAGCGGCAACACTTAGTCTTAATTCTGATTATTTAGAGAACAAATCTGTTGTGTTGGTTGAGGTTACATATTGTCCTGCAAAATCATGTTTTAGTAAGAAATGTCCCACTTTGGGCTTCTTACAAGGTGGTAACCCTACCCCAATATGGAGCACCAAGCAAATCATATGGCAGGACTAAAACCTATTGTTAAATCTTTCTCCTCTTCCTCCCTGCCCCTACAACTGATTCAATAATATGTTTCTTAGAACCACAAAATGAATTGCAGTGTCCTACAAAAAATCTGATGTTCCTGCTTTAAAAAAGTATATTCCTAAAGTTCATTATAGGGCTAAGCACTGTTACAGTATGTCCAACAGCACATTTTATTCTGTTTTGTCATTAACCCAAATAATTTTGTTTCAGATTCCCCAGCCCTGGATTTCCCTATCAATTTATTGCACAGAAAACTGCATTTTGGGGTTTTTCCAAATACATTAAATGCTGCAAAGTCTTACATGGAAAATCCAAAGCATGATCCTATCTCTTGTATTTTGCTTTCTAGCAGCGGAAAAGCTAGAGTCACCTTGACCATGGCCATGGTAGCTAAGCACCTGGCATAAGACTGGATCCCACTATTATCAATTTATATTTTGGGTTGTCCTGAGCCCATATTTCAGTCCTGATATCAAACATACTATACATAACCATTTTTAGAATTATGTTATACCACAAGCATGTTCTTAAAGTTTGTAATTATTTAAAAACGTATATGTCCTGAGGTGCTGTGCAAAACAAGACTAAAAACCATTTCATTTATAGCATGTCTCTCTTTCTGCTATCTTATCTGCTAAAATCTTTGAGTACCAGAATTTGAATATTAGCTCCCAGGAAAGACAGCAGCAGGTGTACTTATCAATTTCTCTTGACTATATACAGTAGCATTTTTATTTACTCCACCCCTCGGTAACAAAAAGTATTTAGGAGAACACACCAGAATGAGGATTTCATGAAGACATAACAACTACAAGTCCACTGAGTGATCTTGACCAAACGTTTTTAATCTCTTCTTATGGTTCAATCACCCCAGCTGTAAAACTGGATAGAGGCAGACAACCTTTCAAACTAAATTTTGTATCTTACTTGTTCTGTCCTGGGCAAATAAACTATAAGATAAATGTGATACAACTAATAGCACCCCAACTCTAAGAGCAATGATATGTTCAATTTTGGGTTTTGTTTTGCAAAACATCACATTTTGAAGGCTCTATTTGTAGTTTGAATTGACCAATTCTGCCACCCGATTATGTGATTTTACATGTTGAATCTATAGAAACACAAAATTTCATGAATGATATTAGCAATAAATGTTTTATTGCTTTTAACATTAACTAAACAAGTGTGCTTACAATCAAATAGTCTAATAGTCTACATGCCAGGACTAAACATTGTGTCTTGATTAAATACAATACCTCATAGTTGGGGGGGATTTGGCTTTATATAGCTTCAGTTAAATTATCCCAGAAGCACTATAAGCCATGAATACTTGCATCAGCCATTACTCTGCACAAGGAGGATACATGAGGTAGGCGGCGGTTAAGTGATATGGACTGAGAAAGGAATGCAGAAAGAGGATGAGTAACTTGCAGGTCATATATAGTGAGTGTATGTTGGGGGGATAATGGGATTCAAGCCTGAATCTCCAGGTTAACAGCTCTGCACTCTAACCACTGCACACTGCCTGGCAATGAAAAGTATTGCATTAAAATTTAAAAGATAATGGAGGTTATATGTATTATTTCTATTGCAAATTAATATTTCCTAATATTAACATCTCCTGCACAAACCAAACAAGTCTCTTGTCTGTTTTATTTATTTATTTATTAGTTGTTAACAGTAATTACATGATTTATTTTATAACTTGCCTCCACTGCATTAAAAAATAAAAAGGTATTGCTCTGCATTTTGCACAGGTGCCTTCCATTGGAAAAGATTGAGAACCAACACTCCAGACACCATAAATTCAGTGAGATATTGTTTTACTCAGTTCAAGATGTACTTACACACAACATTTGTAGCAATAAAAGACATATAGTAATAACTATTTCAGCTCCCCACACCATGAACTGGCCTCTGTGCTTTGGGGCTCTCAGCTGTTTCATCAGAGAGGTGTGGCTACAATCAATTTAAAAAGTGCTTAAATACATTTATTACACAGGTGTATGACATTAAATAACCAAATCTTAATTAAATATATTAGTGGTATCAAATCTGTGATGGGATTCAAGATCACCCTGATCTGAATAAATACAGTGAAAAATTTATTGGCACAGTCCCAATTAAGTTGCCCTACAGAATTTGTTACTTTGGCTCTAGATCTGATTCTGAACTCAATTTTTTTTGTTTAATAAAGAATTTTATCAGCAGATCCATGGGACGGTAATGGGTTCCTCGGTCGCCCCCCTCCAACTCCATATTTATGTGCTGGTGGGGGGGGGCATGATCTTGGATCCCATTGCAAACCCATTTTCAAAAAAACATAAGTTTATGTTTTTTATGTTTTAGCAAACATTTTTAAGAAAGTGAATGATATACCACAAGTGCACCAATTTAAACAATGTTACATACAGTATTTATGCATATACGTGCAAGTGTATTTCACAAGGGAATAAGCATGATGATGCAAGATAGGTAGATGAGTGAGGAGAGATATTAAAGTTGCTGTTCCTCTCATAAAACAAAAAGATTACTATAGTGTTATGTTTATGTAAAGAAAACTATTCTTGACTTCACATTTTTTCCACATTGATGATATATTTTAGCTGAAGGATTTACACTTTTACATGGTATCCATTATGAAATTTAAATGATTATATAATATGCTGATATTTCAAAAAGTCTGCATCATCCCTGGCATATTTAGAAGTGTGTGTGTGTGTTTGTGTGTGTGTGTGTATGCGCGTGCATTGCATATGTGTGTGTGTGTGTGTGTGTGTGTGTGTTGTGTGTGTGTATAGATAGATACAGAGACAGACAGACAGACAGACAGAATGCAGGCTACTCACTGCCTGCCTTTAAAAATAAACTTCTGGATCACAGTCAAGTATGCAAATAAAACACATATACCTGCAAAGACTAACTGGTCTGTGAAGTCCTTCTCTGCCATCACCATCTGTGATTCTGTGATATTAAACATAACACTGTGTATGCAGACCTTCACCAAACCTCTCATTCTGGCAAAAACACATGGCACCACATACCCTTCTAAAACATAATAAAATACAACAAGAAATGCTTTATCGTACTTTTTAAATGCAACTGCATCAGTGCAACAGAAATTCAGATAAGCTGTGTCCTGTAGTGTGTGTACACCTGCGCCACCTCTGTACTACTTTTACTGATTTTATACTCTCATCACTCATGAGTTGATGGATTTCGTTGAATGAGAAATATGAGCTCATCAGTTTGTGGTATTATGCATTTTCCAGAAAACTAAGAACATATAAAACATTTGCAATTCAGATGCATGGGCAACAGCAATAAAAAAACAACTTCATCCTCTTTTTTTGGCAAATATGATTATAAATAATCCCAGATGTGCGGTGTAACTCCACATTTTCAAGAATGGTAATTTGAAGAATGAGAAAATTTCCAAATACAACAATCAACAGAAAAACACTTTTTCAACAATCTGGGACCCAATGTACTTTCTCCAAGAAGAGGTCTGGCCATGATGCTGCAATCTTCCCACCAATAGACAGGAGCACACCTTCTGATGGGAACCTAATTTACATAAATTATGTAATTAATGCTTCAGATATTAATACAGAGGGTGGTTGGCAGACTATTTTCAAAGCATCATTGGAATTACTGCCTTGGTCAAAAACGGCACTAAACTTCAAAGCTCACACATCACAATACAGAGAGCTCTAAGTTAATATCAGCACAATAATATCTGGCAACCTGAACTGTGCAGTTTCTAAAATGATTTGTATAATTCAAGCTGGGGGGTGGGTGGCTGATGGAGCACTGGACTCAGCTCTTTTAATGCCATTGTGGAAAACCGTTAGTGTGTGACTGGGCTGCGGTTCCTCAACTTTCCCTGCATGGCCATCCTGCATTGCTCTTCTACAGTGCATGTAGACATTGTAGGGCACGCAAAACCATAGCCAATCTGACACTAGGCATTTTCATAATGCCATCAACTGGTTAAGATCAAAATGTTCTTTCCATTTTGTTTCCAGTGCAACCTTACAGTGTCATTGTTCACATGCACAATGCACGAAAGTCCAGGACTCAGGATTCCAGTATTTGCCAGATTTAATGGGATTGAGTGAAATGGTCTCCATAGGTTCTGCATATGCTGAATCTAAAATTCTGTTATTTTCTTCCCACCTTATACACCACCTCTAACTATAGTCAGAACATCATCTTTAGCTCGATGCACAGTATGTTTATAGACAGAACAGCAGATTAAGTTTCTGATAAGCAGGATTTGTTGATACACTTGTGTAAGTACAGAAAAGAGTCTCCAAAAATGTGCTACAGTAGATACAATGTAATGGCATAAGTGCAAAGTGAAATAACTAAAAGAGAAAATTGGAAATAATAATGAAGCATTGAATCGCTTCTTATGTACATGCTGTCTTGCATATAATCAATAAAAAGTCATTCAAAAGTTGGTAGGTATACCACTGCAAAGAAATTACAGGCAACACTACTGAAAGTCACACATCTGGGACAGTGTATAAAAATTCAGTGGATGCCACATATAAGAATGTAAATTGTATTAGCAGTGTTATTTAAAGACAAGGAACTATAAGGGGCAGGTAGAAAATCAAATTCCGTCAAGCCAATACCTAAAAGAAAAAACACAAAATATACAGTACATACATATGATAAGTGGAACAAAAGAATAATGAAGGGATATGTGCTGTCTTGTGGCAAAACTATCAACGTTCAGTAAAATGTGATGTATTATCCATGAAGACAAGAAATTTGTTCTTATTTATTGAACAGAAACTATTTATAGTAACCACAATCTGGAGAAAGGGCAAATCTCCTGGTATCCTTTTGTGCAATGCTCCTTTCTTTACCAATAACAAAAATAAAAATATCCAGCAGTAATTTTGATCAGCACTGGTGTATTAAAACTCTATGGGTAATACTCTACTTTGGTGCCCTCAGAGTGTCCCAGTATGTGACCATTTTGTGTTGAATTTCTGGCTACTACAAAACATCTTTTTCTCCCTTTTGGAGTCTTGAATAGCGCTAATGATGACACATACTGGATCATTAAATAAAGTAGCCTGGAACAACTAACCCTAGGTAGCCACCTTGTCTTCTGCAGAAACGTAATAACCAGAATGTTAGCTTAAGTTTCCACCTTGTGGCAAAGCTATCAAATACAATAAAATGAAATGCATGAGCTGTGAAGAGAAGCAATGTCTACTTGTTTATTGAATCAAAACTAATTATTTAAAGATCAATTGCAGTGCTCCATTTGTGTTTCTGTTTTTTTTTATCACATTGGTAGATGACCATATGGCTAATGACATGCTTACAGGATATATGATGCTATTCAATAAAGTTTTTTTCTAATAAATTGTGCTTCATCTCTTTTCTCTGCTTCCATACCAAGATGTGCTTGCTTTACTTTTTTTCAGATACTTGCTTGAGCAGGTCATGTCTGTGACATCAAATCTGCCTGACATATTCTGGTGCACTTGTAGGGTGACAGAACAGTAGATGTCAACTTGGACTCTAAGGAGGAGGGGTATGCTGACAGGTCTGATGTGAGTTTTATTTTTCCTACTGTTCAACCCTGTGATTTTGAACCACTAAATTCAACTTTCCAGCAGAATCGTCAATCAATTCAGATGAAAAAGGGTCAAGTACTGAGGAAAACAACCACCACAGGCTCAGTTACTGGTTGTATATTAAAAGTATTAATTGGTTTATGTTAGGCTGTGATTGTGTCTGTCATTCATGAACTTTTGCTTTTCACTCAGTCACTGTAACCTACTATTGTGAGTAGCATTAATTCTCTGTGACAAGTAAGTATTTCATCATGAGGAAACACTGCTGATATCCACAATATTAAGACTCCAAGGACTGTAGACTTCATTGTCAGAGTCATGGTTTCATTTGATACAGTTGTGCCCATTATTTATCATACTTAAATATCAGAGAGAACCTTTCATAAAACCAGAAAACCAATTTATCAGTCTGTCAGTAATATCATCTCAGTATGGCAGACTGCATTTCAAGTATTTCAAAACAAAAAAAAAATGAAAAGAAAAAGCATGAATACATGTGTCAATTGCATAGATTTTTTTCATCATAATTGACTGGTTATTTTATCTTTTCATGGCATGAAGAGCAATTGCCATTTTATTGTGTTGAAATCAAATGAAATAACCAACCATTTATTCAATAATCACATTTAAATTTGGGGGCAATAGTACAGCCTGATGCTATGATGCCAGTAGCAGATTCATGTTTTCACTTGATACACTGTAAGGCTTTCAAGTCTGCACTGTAGTTTTATCTGAGTCTGTTTTATATTTTCTATTTACTGTTGAACCTTGCTATTTCATAGTGCCTGTTTTGTGTAGGTTTTCTAAAGTCAAAATCTTTGAAATGTATGTAATAAAATAACAAGCCCAGTAATATTCATCACACTGACATTGTGATAGATGGGACCCAAGGACAATTCAGCTGAAATGTCTTCCAGTTTGTTCAGTGTGTGTGTGTGTGTGTGTGTGTGTGTGAATATATTGCATAAATTAGTTATGTTCCATAATAGACTTGAGAGCCTTGAACTCAAAACAGCAGACTATGGCTCTGAAGCTAGCAAAACAAACATGTCTCATTTTGTCTAAAAGCCATACAAATAAAACTAAGGACTCTGAAAGTTTACTTATTCATCAAACGTGTCCCCCCATTATTTGGTAATACCTTAGCTAACACATCTGAAGTATGTAGTACCAGTCATATTAGTAATTTGATACTCATACACCTTGTTCATCTGGTAAGTCATAGTAGAATATAGTAAGAGAAAAGAGTTTTGAAGATGATATGTGTCACTCTAATGATGAGGGTGGTATGAAATTCAGAACAAGAAAGTAGCAAAAAGGACGAAGCAAAGCATTTTGTATTATCACTTTTGAACAGCTTTGACCCACTTAACCCACTTCCAGCCAGATATGGGGTAACAAAAATTTTCCATAGACAAGGCAAACACATGTAATGACAGTCAGGCCTCAGTGATCTTCTGATGATAATTGTTATCTAACTAGTAATATAGCTGAAGTAACATCTAGCCCTTCTGTAACAAATAATCTAAGTAATAAGGTGGTTACATCCACTATTGAACAACAAATTCCTTTACATCAAGAATGCTTAACAGCATTGCAAGTTAATATGGGGAAGGATGTAATCATCCCAAGGGAAACTGAAGATTTAAACAACTCTAACAATGTAATAAATAGACAATATTATATCCTGGAGGACTCAATTGTAGGATATACAGATCGCTCTTCTAATAGAGGCAACAAATTGAATGTGACTAGCTGTAGCTATAGAGGTGCTACAATAAAAGATGTATCTGACATGCTGCCAGGTATATTGAGCAAACCTAAGAAACAAAAAGCTGTTGTCTTACATGCTGGTACAAATAATATAAATAAAGCCAATTTAGATGATATTATCAAAGAGATGACTGAAGCTGTGGATATTCTAAAGAGACTAGTTGCAAATATTATTGTCTCTGAGATTCTACCAGTACCCAGAGCATCAATATTTAAAATGCAGAAAATAAATGCATACAACAACTGCCTCCGTAGGTGGTGTTTGGAGAACAACATAAAATGCTTAAGGACATGGGAACTTTTTTTTAAAAAATGAATGCTTGTTTTGTCAAGATGGCCTTCATCTAAGTAAGAACAGTGCCAAATTATTAGGCAACATTTTCCATCAGGCTATTAATAGCCAAAATGTAACATAAAAAAACTAGTTAATAAGGGGCAACAAGGGGCAGGTATTAGATCAGCTTATAATAACGCTGCTGTTATTACTAAAACATCTAAATCTAAGTTAAATGTGTTGCTTAGCAATGCAAGAAGTCTTCACTATATAAAAAAAGATGAACTTGAGTTAATATTATTAAAAAATAATATTGATATTGCAGCTATCTCAAAAACCTGGTGGGATGAGACCTCAATTTGGAACAAATCTATCCCTGGCTACAATCTTGTTCATAAAGATAGGATGAATAGAATGGGTGGAGGCATGGTGCTTTATCTGAATAAAAATATTACTTTTGATAATTGACTGATACCCTAAATGGGCAAAATGAAATGTTATGGGTCTAAATAGAGATAAAAATAGTAAAATGTATTGGTGGGTATGTGTTATAGGCTTCCTGATACAAACCAGACTGATTATTTGTCCATACTAAATGATTTCAAATAGATTAAATCATAAGGATACCTTATTACTTGGTGACTTTAATTCCCCAGGGATAAGCTGGGACAACTTTTCTGCCTCCACCACTCAGGAACAATCATTGTTGGATTTTTGCCTTATAAACGGGCCAAAACAAGTATTTGAGAAACCAACAAGGGAAGTAATATACTGGATCTTGTCTTTTCTAATACCCCTGACAAAATAAATGATCTTGAAATGTTGGATCCACTGTTCAACAGTGATCATAACATTGTTACCTTCTCCATTAATAATGAATGTGTTAAACAAGCTGGTATCACTTTTAGTAAAGGAATTTAGAAAAGCTAACTTTGAAGCTGTTTATAAAGAATTATATGATTGGACTTGGATGGGTGAATCTGCATCTGTAAATGAATTATGGATCAACATAAAAAACAAGATTCATGAGTTAAGTGATAAATACATTCCAAATCGTACCTTGTACAATAAGAAAGAGAAATTACCCATGTGGTATACAACCAAAGTTTGTAAATCTATTAAAGCAAAAAAAAAAGGGCCTATAGGGCTGTAAAAAGAGATAATAATGATTACAATAAATATAAATATAAGGAGGCCTTATGAGTTCGTAAAACTAATATTAAAAATGAAAAATGGAAGACTGAATTTAGATTGCCACATATGAAAGATGGAGAGAAATCCTTTTATTCATATTTAAATAATAAAAAAAGTGCATCTAATACAATTGGACCATTAAGGGTTCCAAATACAACTATAAGTGAGCCATTTGACATGGTTAATGAATTTAATCATTACTTTTGTTCTGTTTTTGCCCATAAAGACAATAACAGTATAGTTAATTATGGGAATATTTCTACAGTGGAAAATAAAATTACTAGGGAAGAAATACTTTCCAAATTGGATTGTACTAAAATCAGTACTTCCCCTGGTCCAAATTCACTCCATCCTCGGGTTTTGAGGGCCATCAGATTGTGACTGGTTGAGACACTACATATTCTTTATAACAAATCCTTGAGCACTGGTGAGGTGCCAGATGACTGGAAATATGTTTTAGTAGTACCTATCTACAAAAAAGGGGATCATGGTAGTACTGTAAATTATAGGCTGATTAGCTTAACTTGTATCCTTGGAAAAACAATGGTGTCCATTATTAAGGACAAACTATTTATTGATCTTGAATCAAGACACTTTATAGATAGATCTCAACATGGCTTTAAACCTCATAGGTCATGCTTAACTGCAAATCTGTGTTTTATGAAACTGTTAGTAAACTCCTGGAGGATAAAAAATTAGTTGATATAGTTTTCTTAGATCGTTGTAAAGCCTTTGATAAGGTTCCTCACTCAACCCTGATAGAGAAAATGCTGAAACTTGAGATTAATAGTTTCATTATTAGATGGGTTAATGAATGGTTAAGGGATAGCGAGCAAGCTGTTAAAATTAGAGGTTTCATTTCTAATAAGGGGAGGGTGACAAGTGGGTTGCCCCATGGGTCTGTTCTGGGCTCTTCATTGTTCTCTATCTTTGTCTCAGATTTGGATAAGGACTTAAATGGATATACAGTTAAGTTTGCTGACAACTCCAAAATTACTATAGATGTATGTAGCAAGGATGGGTATCAAAAACTTTGTAACAACCTTTTAAAAATGGAGTGGGGCAGTGTCAGTGGCTCAGTAGGTAGCACACTTGCCTCTGAGGCAGGGAGATCAGAGGGCCGTGTGTTCAGTTCCCACATCTGGCACTTGGGTAAATATCCCAGTACTGACACTGTAGTGCAGTATGAGAGGGGTGCTGCACTTCTGAGGCACCATCTTTCAGATGAGACATTAAACCGAGGTCCCATCTGCCTGGATTGGTGGTAGTTCAGGTGGATGCTAAAGATCCAATGGCACTTATCGAAAAGAGTAGGGGAATTTTTTATTAAAACTTGAAAGTAAAATATATACATAATAGTGTTATATCACACAAAATCATAAAACAAAACTAAAGATAAACATAAATAAGTATTACAGCATACATTCAATGCAAAAGTTATTACCCTAGTCTCAAACTTTCTAATAAATGCTGAACCCCCTCCCACCAAAAGAGAAGAGGAATTTGTATTCAAAATTTAAAAGGACAATCAAACAAACTTGCAGTACATAATACAAAATCATAGTATAAGAAAAGAAAAAACATTCATTAACAGTACAACATACCAAAAACCCCCAATCAAAAGGAAAAACAAACTCCCCCCCAACCTACCAAAAAAATAGGGTAGTACATTATTATAATAACAGAAAAAACAAATAATGTACAGACAGTGTTGAGTCACATTAAACAGTATACATTAGGTATAAGTACAAAGTAGTGTTAAGTCACACTAAAAATACAGAAACCAAAAAGGAAATCAAAAGAACAATACAGTCAAGCTTACTTACATGAAACTTTTTAAGAAAATATTTAGAACCGAAATGAAATCATAATATGAAAAAGGATCACCTCCCTCCACTCAAAGTAGGGGAAAACCTAAAAGTAAAATACACAAAATCAAAGTGCTGCATACAAAACATTTGAAAAGAAGAAAATAACAGAAAAACAGATTACATCATATGCTGAATGACTAACCAAAAACTGAATGTATACATAACCCCTGTCTCCACCCCACTAAAATAGTTAGAGAAGAAGAGTCATAGCACTGCAAAAGTAAGCAAATACAAATAGTAGAAATTCACACCCAAGAAAGGTACAAATATAAAACAAACAAACATATAGTAAAGTCATACAGTATCTGAAAAATAAATGAAATCATCAAGAAAAAGGAGTTGGGCAATAAAATATGGTATACATTTCACAACTTCCTAAAATAACAGAAAGGCCCAAAACCCTATGTCAACAAAAGGAAAGAACAGAAAAAGGAAAAGAGTCCTAAATAAACCTCTACCCATATCAAGCCAATTCATCTTCTGCAACCAAAGTTTAGAAAGATCTGGTGCACTTTCCTTTTCCAGCATCCTCCATCTGAGTACTTCCTTTCTAATGTTAAATAACACCTGATTTTCAGTTTTCAGCTGTTTCAAGTGTAAGGCTGCACTGAGCCTGCCAAAGCTGAAAGCCAATGTATCCCATTAAAAGATGAATCGTGACAGAGTCATAAACTACCCATGAGCCAGGAAGTACCCCCTCTGTCCAGATCTCAGATGAATGTCCTTGGAAAGAGTTCAGGGGCCAGGTAGTATGGACTTGAGACCAGAAGGACATAACAAAGGAACAGTCAAAAAAGAAATGCTGCAAAGTTTCAACTACTCCTGTACAAGTCTCCTCCCTTGGGCAAAATCTCTCCAAGAGTTCCTTCTGCTTCATATTGCCCTTCACCCCCAACCGTTTATGCAGACAAAGCCATAAAAAATCCCAAATATACTTAGGGACTCTTTTGCTAACTAATAACTGCAGTTTGGAATGTTGATCAGCAATGGGCAAGTCCCAAAACCATGGGTGTACATAAAAGAAATCCTGCAGCACACAATTATAAAATTGCTTATGCGATTGAGTAGAAAGAGACTGTTTAACAATATGCCAGGACTTTAATTTCTGAAACAAACCCTGAAAGTGACTAGCAAAAGTACACAGTCTGACTTGACATGATAAAAAGGTGGTAGAGTCCCATTGCTCCAAAAGGAGACTAATACAATCAGCCACCCACGGGGTCCAGATCTTATTATCCCCTTTAAGCAATGGAATTAAATTATAATAAATAAAAGTACCATGAAGAAATACCACTGGATTCAACATCCCCAAACCACCCTCACTAACAGGTAAATATGTTATACCTCTCTTCACCGGGTTCAGCCTACTTTTCCATAAACAAAGAAAACACACACAGAGTGATGTCTCCAAAGAAGGGGGGTAAACTGCCACCAAAACAAAAAATATGGTAATAAAAAGGTCTTAATAAGATAAATCCATTTAGCTTTTGACATTTGACCCTTATTCCAGAGAGCCACCCTATCACGTGCCTCTAACAACTGCCTTTCCCAATTATAACTATGGGCATCAGTACCTCCAAAATAAACACCAAGAATCCTCCAATATCCTAAATCTATAGGCATGTTCCAAATTAAGGCTGCATCCATGGCATCGTAGCCTAATGGTAGGATCCCACTTTTAAATTTATTAATGGAGGAGCCAGAAATGTCAGAAAAGGTCTGCAATAATAACTGAGCCGCACAGCCGAAGACCTATCCGCCAAAACCAAGACCAAATCATCTGCATAGGCTACAGAAACAATCTGCGGATCTGCACAACCTACTGACAGACCTATAATGTCATCTGACCTGTTTAAAGCATGCAATAAGGGGTCCAAGGAAAGCACATAAAGCAAAGGGCTGAGTGGTCACCCCTGCCTAACACCCCTATATACCCTAACCTGCCGCCCTAACCAACCATTCGCACTTGGCAATAAACGATTACCCTTATAGCATGTTTGCAACCAGCCTATGAATTGTAAAGGAAAACCATAACTCCTCAAGGTCTCCCAGAGGTATATATATTCCACCCAATCAAAAGCTTTCATTTGGTTAAGACAGCCCAGATGACCAAAGATTTCCATTGAAGCCCCCTTATGTAAAATCTCCCTGAGAAGAATCAGGGCATCATGAACCCTCCTATGTGGAACTCCACTAAATTGTGAAGGATGTAATAAAGAATCCAAAATCCCCCATAAATGAGTACATAACACCTTCATCAAAATTTTATAATCAGTATTTAGCAGAGACAACGGCCTCCAATTATCCAAATCTCCCCGATCACCTTTGTTCTTAAAAATTAACAACAAAATGCCCTGCAACATACTGTCAAGGAGATTACCAGCTTGCAAGCCAACATTCAAGACCTCACAAAATTCCACCCCAACACTTCCCAAAGTACCTTATTGACCTCATGAGGGAGCCCATCAGAACCAGGAGTAGTTCTGCTTTAGGACCAAGAAACAGATTTTAATCGTCCAATGTAATGGGTTTAATCAAAGTATTCTGTAAGTCAGGAGCCAAAGTAGGTAATGTCCTACAAGATAACCAAGCACAAATAGAGGCCTTTGAAAGAGATCTACTCCTAAAAGAGTCAGAAGCATAAGCATGAATAGTATCCAAAATACCTTCAGTAGTCAAGATTCACCCACCCCTTCAGTATTCAAATACACCATACCACAGGATTCCCTTAAAAGCCATATAGATTCAAATGGTAAGGTGTCCTTTTTTTTTCCAACAATCCCATACTTATGCTTCCACTTTACATCCTGCAAAACCTGTGACTGTAACCGTGCCAGTTCCCACTTCAACTCTTTAATCCTGTCAAGACAATCAGATCCAAGATGCTGATGGAGAGTGGACCAGAAATGAAGTTGACCCCTAAAATAATGAAACTCATCATGCCGAAGCCTCCCATGAATTCTACCTATCATCTTAAAATATGTCATGACTTAATTTTTGGTATCCCCCCACCAATCGTTTAAATCATCATATAAAAAAACACAGACTGACGTGCTATCAAAAGAGAATGGAGCCCTTCAGTCACACAAGGGATATCCAGGAAGGTGGTACTTAATTTCCAAAGGCCTGGTCCCCTCTGGGCCGCTGGCACATCACACAAGGTTAATTTAAGTAGCTTATGGTCAGACGTAACCACCTCTTGCAAGTATTTGGACTGCACAACAACCCCTGAGGAAAGAAAAAGAATAATCAATCTGGGATGCCCTGGGACCACAAAAATATGTATTACCAGACCCTCCAAAAGTAGGTCCAAAAGCATCTACTAAACCAACATCTGTGATTAATTGAGCCAAACAAGCCACATCACAGTAAACCTTCTTACCGCAGGCTGGAGATACCTGGAAGGGTAAAGAACAGTTAAAATCACCTCCCAAAATAACCATAGAAGAAGTGCACAAAAAGAGATAAAGTGATTTAAAAAGGGTCACCCTGTCAAATTTAGTTTGTGGTGCATAGACATTCAATAAACGCAAAGGCAGTGAACCCCATTTAATATCCAGAACCAAGGCTCTACCTTCCATAATTTCTACATGATGAACACCTGAATGTGTGAAAGAAAAAAACAGATCCCAACCCCGCTACATAAATCCTTTCCTTGGGACCAAAAACATTCTCCCCATATCTAACCAGTGGTAGCAGCCAGTAAATCCTCAGGAGAATGTAAACGAACATCCTGAAAAAAAACACTATCTAAATTCTCATGTACAAACTGAGAAAAGGTGTGTTTATGCTTAGCAGGAGTTTTAATGCTGTTCACATTCAAGGATGCCACCCGAAAGTGAAATGGAGCCATAAGTCACAGAAAGAAAATATCACTTCACTTCAGTACAGGCCAGAGTCACCCTTCCACTTTTACAATCCTGAGGCCTAGGTTCCATATGCTCTTTGGTCTCCTGGAGACTCCAGAGGCTCAGGCTGAGAAGGGATCACAGAAGGCTGACACCACCTCTGAATCCTACATCAAAACATTATAAATATTAGGGTCAGCTACAGGAGGGACCAAGACAGAGATAGTGGATTTCTTAGCTGGTTTACTTTTCCCTTTTAGCACTTTCCCTTTTTTACCACTAACTGTGTTAAAACCCTCATCAGGGGGGCTGGAACCGAAGGTGGGCAGGGCAAGGGCCAGCAGTACCCACAACACCCAGCTCAGGATCAATGGGCGCCTCAACTCCATCTAAATGAACAGCAGCAGAAACAAAATCAGACTCAGCAGGCAGGGATTTTCCAGCCAACGGAAGCCCAGACACAGAGACTTTAGGATCCACTCCCCCTATAGAAGAAAGGTCTTGCCGCACAGCCAACCGGATGTAATGGTCTTGAACCCCAAAATCTGCTTCAGCCGTGTTTTTAGCAGTCAGAGGACATGTCTCAAAAGCATGTCCTATCTCATCAAGAGATTACATATGGACGTCTGAAAGCAGTGAGCACTGGGGTGACCAGTTTCCCCACAGTGAGCACACTTAAGCACGTCACATGAGGTGCTAATATGAGTCTTAGACCCACATTTGAAACAGACTTTGGTTGACCTGGTAGAAAAGGAAACCCTTATCCCTACCCAGGAAAACAATTAGGCAGATGTATTAGATCAGTATCCGCAGAATGCAATTTCACTGAAATTTCCATCCCCATTCCAGAATCCTTCAGCATCCAAGACAGGAACAGGATTGCCCTGAATGTCACACCTCTTGGTTAACCAGTTCATTATATCTACCACATTAACCCCTTTGTTCCTAAAAAGGATGGTGATAACCCAAAAGGGCTGTTTAGATAAAGGCAAAACAATAATGTCAGACCATAAAGGATTAGTTTTCAAATTTAAATAATGGCTCCAAAAGATCTCTAATAGCGCAGGGGTGCGAAAACTAATATCAAAGATAAACTCCCCAGGAACATGGATCAGTGCATAGACTTCAGAGGGTGAGTACCCCATGCTTTGTTTCAAAAGCATTTTACCAACATAAAAACGATCAGGGGAATTATCTCTGGGACCCACATAGCGAAGACGAATGACATTACGCCGCTTAGCCAGTTCCACAGGTTGACGAAAAT
This sequence comes from Neoceratodus forsteri, assembly GCA_016271365.2. NCBI lineage: Eukaryota > Metazoa > Chordata > Ceratodontiformes > Ceratodontidae > Neoceratodus > Neoceratodus forsteri. Next base: position 1,288,745,242 of record CM057455.1, on the reverse strand, counting down.
GACTACCATAAGTAGGCTTTTCAGAGAGATCAGGAGACGGCTGCTGCACTGCTTCTGTAGCAAGAGCAGAATCCTCAGCCACCAAACCAGTCTTAACAGCTGGTGGAAGGGCAGACTTAGGAGCAGGGAACCATCACACAGTACAGGGTGAGATATAGAAGAAGTATCACCAATAGAGCTAGCAGTACTTATCCGTGTAACTGGATCAACATGCACAGTCGCAGTATTCCCAGCCGGCTTCCAAGCAGCTCTTGACATACGGATCCATCCGCATCCCACAAAGCTCATTCAGGAGACCAAGAAGTTCAACAAGATCCCCTAAGCTTGTGGTGGTGTACAAATATCAGAAATTGCCATCAATGGCTGTATGTAGCTTACTTGGGCCCACCGCCTCCAGAGCTCTCAGTGAGGTCTCAGAGCATTTCCTCTTCCTGTCGCCCTCCAGGTCTTCCTTCCATTAACCCGTAAACAATTTGCTCACCCTGAGGAGTTCCTCCTCTAAAAACACCTCTTCTCATCCAAACTTAAAGGCTGTACTTTGGGTACTTCCAAGGGACCGCTGACTCGGGCGATATGCTGGCCACCCATCGGGTGCATCCCAGCCGCCACCTCAGTGGATCCCTCATTCGACAGAAATACTTGTACTCCAGTACTCTGGGCCATCGTAGCCCTCTGCTGCAAACCTTCCTCCTCCAAGGTCAGGGTCAGAATGACCACCACACACAGCAACAGGGTCCCCCTACTGGCAAGAGTAGGGGAATTTCCCCAGTGTCCTGGCCAAATTTCGCTCATTCACTAAAAATACCACCAACCGCTTAAACTGATTCAAGGTCAGTTGGCATTCATCTGTATCCCCCTCCCCCGGGTCGTGCCTGAAAATAGGCAGGATTTGTCTAGCGCACTTATCTGGTTAACAAAAACTAAATAAAATAAATAAATAAATAATGGTATGAAGTATAACCTGGACAAAAGTGTTGTCATTCATTTTGGAAATTATAATCCATGCCATAAATACATATTAATATAGGGATTGTTAAAATAATATGCTTGAAAAGCATACAAAAAAATCCTGGTAAAACTATCGTTCCTGAAGTGATAATACTACTGTTCCTGAGTGATAATACTATCGTTGGAGTGCCGTAATACTATAGTTCAGCGCCCAAATGATAGTATTTTCAACAAAGCTGAAGAGCGCATGTGCAAGTCTATCCCCGATGTCTTAAAAAGAGTGCCTTCTGATTGGCCAATTTTCCTCTGTGGGCGGGCAGAACGAGTCCGGAACGCAGGGCCACTCGCTAGCGAGACAATCTTCACAGCAACTGCTTTTTTTTTACTTTGAAAATCATTTGTCTTGGATTATTAACAATCTGACTCTCTCTGGGGCTTCTCTGCTCGCCCGATACTGCCGACGACAAACACTAAAAAAAAAAATACAGCTAAATGAAGCTCACAGCAGCCGCTCATCCACACAGGACTGGGGAACCCTTCCAGCATGCACATCCACCCACTGACTCCAGTGGTCAAACGGAGGTGAGTCAATTCACCTTGTATCCATATATTTAAAGAAATAACAAATAGGTTCTGTCATAACAAGGTAGTAATTCCATCTCGAGGTTCTGGGGACACATGAAACCTCTTGAGCCTCGCTTTCGAGGTTTTCTGTGTCCCCAGAACCTCTCGATAGAATTACCGCCTTGTAATACACCAGAACCTATGTATTATTCTATTTTTATCTGGTCAACCATTGAAGTCCATGGAAAATAAAAGGGATCTGGGGGTTATTATTTTGAGTGATCTTAAATTCAGTACTCATTGTACGGAATTAACCAAGAAAGCAAATAAATTTATTGGCTGTATCAGATGTTCAGTCACTTCTAGAAGTAGAGCTTGTCTTATTCCCTTATATAAGGCTTATGTAAGGTCCATCTTGGACTATTGTTCACCTTTGTAGAGCCCCCTTTTACACAAGAATGTTAAGAAAATTGAGGGGGTCCAGAGGAGGAGCATTAAAATGGTTTATGAACTTCATAGAGCTGATTATGGTTATTGGTTACATTCTCTAAAATCTTTATCCTCTGGAAATAAGGAGACAAAGAGGAGACCTTTTATTAATGTTTAAAATAATAAGGGATCCATTATTATTGTCTGATTTAGGCTTTATTCGGGTCCAAAGGGACTTTATATTAAGAAGTCACAGCAGTCAACTAAAACATACAAACCCCAAAGGTCAGCTAAGAAGACATTTTTATACCCAAAGAATTATCCCCATTTGGAATACTCTTCCCAGGGATATTGTAGTAAGTAGATTCCTTCAACTGTTTTAAGAACAAACTTGACGACTTTCTACTAAACTCTGGAGGTTGGGAATAAATCTGCTATGGCAGGAGATGTATATACATGGGCTACTTAGCTTTTCTGTATATCTATATTTTCCTAGTATGATTCCTAGTGTGTGTGCGTGCGTGTGTGTGTGTGTGTGTAGAGAGGGGGGGCCATGTAATACTCTCCAAGTGCTTCCTGATGCAGATAGTAGTGAGACACAGCATAAACTACCAAAATATATTTATTTATGATTTTAGAAGTATTCCATTTAATAATGTTGTTTTTCTTTTTTTCCTTTTTTGTAAATATAAGATCACTTTCAGCAGTGAACACAATCTGAAAAAATTAAAGTAAAAACAAAAAGTACTATGTCACATTGCACACAAAATTTCAGATTCAAATGACTGGTGTGCATCACATTTGTTGTATAAATTATATTATTTTCCTTATGTTTGAATGAAATTTAACAAAATTGCAACAAAGCGTGTTGTGATTTTATGGTTACATTTCTGGATAAAATGCGATAGGAGTGTCAGGAGAGAACTGTACATCATAGCATCATGTCATGTGCTTATGTTTGATGGATGGATGGACTCTTTTTTGAGGGGCAGGGGTAGTTTTTCTGCACAGAAAAGCTTTTTTTTTTTAATAAAAATGCAGCCAACACTAATCCCTCTCTTTGCAACTGCTGCACAGGCTAGTAAGGTGACTAAGGGAACTATTACATCAGAGTACACTGCCACCAGAATCACTGAGGAAAAAAATCACAAGTCAGAAAACAAACCAGGAATACTGCATTCACTTCATACAAAAGCCTTTTGCGTCTTTATGTCCCACATTAATGGCATTATGAGAGTTGTCACCTGGCACATGTCACTCAGAATATAAACTGTAGGTGGGTCAGTTCATGAGAACTAAATGTAATTGCACTTTGGAATCAGATTATACAGCACAAGCAGGGATTCTTACTGATAGATTTTTAACTAGAGGCCATGATGTAGATTTGTAACTAGAGGCCATGATGTAAATTTTTAATTTGAGGCCATGATGTAGATTTTTAACTAGAGGCCATGATGTGGATGTGGTCAGCAAAGCAACAGAAAGAGTAGATGCCCCACCCAGAGGATCCTTGTTAACATCTAATGGGAGGAGACATGATAATTTTAGAAAAAATACATCACCAGATTTTATTACAACCTTTTCTCAACAAACACATTTGATTTGAACTGTTCCAGAGAAATCAAACCACTGGTCTGAACTCGTCCCTGACTGGAGTGTGCTGATGCAAATGAAGCTCCTTTTTTAGTTATTTATTTATTTATTTTGCTATTTAGGCCTATTTGGTAGAAACATTTGACAGATCATAAATATTTGTTCTTTCCTACCTGTCACCATTTGGGGGGGTACTTCTGTATCTCATCTGTTGTTTCACATCACAGACTCATCAGTGCTAGATTTGCAATACCCATTTCAGCATTGCCTATCCACTGATGTGTTTATGTTACAGTATTTACTTATTTTCTTTAACATGTTAAAAACACTGAGTAGTGGGAGTAAAACCTTAAGAGAATTCACATTTCTCCCATTCACTTTCACACTCGCTCCTCATTAGTAGTAACTGGCTATGAACCTTTGAATGCATCTGTACACAGGTGTCTGATGATTTCTTGTTCCAGTTTTTTTGGTATACCACTTATTACTGGGTTTGAGATGGGTACAAAGCACATGCAGTGAGGTGTTCAGGAGTTTCCTGCCAATTAAACTTCAGGCCACAGAAAAGCATCTTAAAGAGCAACTTTCCACCTTGGAATAATTTTCCCCCCGATTCCTGCTACCACTCGTTATTCGTGTACCTGTCAAAATGCATCCTGTTTCCCATCCCTGCGATTCCTGTATATTGAAAAATTTTTGGTTGAAAATCATTCTTCCACCTGCTCGTGGTTGCGCATTGGCAATCAGTAGTGGAGTGCTGTTCCTGTCGCATCCTCGTGCTGTATGATGTTCTTGGTGCCTGAGTTAGATGTCACTGTTTGAGGCATCCCTGTGCTCACTGCGAGGGAAATTTAACCCCTCGGCATGCCGTCAAGTGGATGCAATGAGTATATTCAGCACTGTACATTTCATTTCCTTCACTGAATGCAATGCAATAAATGAAAAGCCATGGAAATATTCCTTTATGTCTCTGTGTTCTTTCGAAATGCAGTGTCCATTGTCAATATTTGTTTTCTGTGACAGTGTGCCCATCACGTTAGTATCCCGCAGTACAGTGCAGCTATGTCCAGCCTAAGTTGTGTGATTAAACGAGATCACAGTTGATGTACTGTATACAGTATATGAAACACCAAATTCTCTAAGTCTGATGCCACAATAAGTGCTGCATTGCTGTGAATACAACTGTAGTTATGTAAATTGCATTTGAATGCCTACTTTGTAAGTGGTGTTTAGCATTCACATAAATTTGCACACGTTATGCAGTTTCTATGAAATACTTCTATGAATTATTATTGTTACTTTGGTTGATGAATGAAAACTGCTGTGTATAGCTGTTTTAATCTGTAACCTGCATTATAAAATGTACCCTCTTCACATGTCAATGCACCATGATTGTCACATGAAAATCACATGATGTGACTTGCACAGGACGTTGTCATAATAGGATGCTAAGTGTGATTTTAATGTTTGTGTTTTTTTATATATGTGAATATTTGAACATATGTGAACATAGATTATTACATTCATATGCTGTTTTTTAATAATTTCCATAGTCTTGTTGCAAAATAAAGGCACTGTAGTGTACGTCTCTGTGTATGTATTGGTTCATGTGTGCATTACTTCCTGGTTCATCCCTTTCTCTATCAATTTTGGAGGGAAACAGTCATATCAGTGTTGTTAGCTCTTGATAGTGTTGGAGTGATTTAGTTTGGTACTTTTATGTCTCCAGATTTTTATCATGGTTATTACATGTGTTGCTGCTGGATGCAGCAATACCCATAAAAGTGGTGTGAGTCTGTTCCACTTTCCCAAAGCACCACAGCTGTAAATTGTGGACGGAACAAGTTAAACGCATACATGACAAATGGGTGGGTCCCATAAAATACAGTTTTTTGTGTAGCAATCATTTTAACATCAACTGTTTCGAGACGCAGTGCCTTATGATGTCTGAATTCAACATCCCAGCTAGGAAGTGACTGAAAGCAGATGTGGTGCCCACTATCTTTCCTAGACTTTCAACAATCAGTATGAAAAGAAAGACTGTGTGCAGCTCATCACTGACTCCCAAGAAATTGAAGCATGGAGCATATGAGAAAAAAGAACGTGCTAGGGTAAGTTAATAATTCAATTCCAATATCACATGTTTGATGACTGAGTCAGTATTCCTAGCGCCATCCTGGGTATAAGGATTGATGGTCCCAGGGACCACTCCCCTCCATGATTGCTGTTGTTACAGCGTCCGGCCCAATGTGACGCTCTGGCGTAGGCTGTGGGTAATGCTGCTGCAGCTGCTGGCATGACTCGCTAGAGTGGTCAGGTTGTACGATGGCATTATTGCACATACACACCAACCAGGTAATCTATAGACAACCCAAAAATCCTATAGCCCATTCCTGACTTTCCATTCCTGTTCCACCACTCCCTCCACTGTTGGGTTTTTTCCTCCCATGCACCCACCCTTTGGAGCAAGGCAGGGCACAACATTCTTTTTGTGGTGTGCACCCATCCACTGTACCAGCTCACTGGGATGTTAATTACCAGGGACACTGGTTTGCCGTTTTCACGGAGGAACAGGAAAAAATGCGGATTCCTGATTGGTCCCCGGATTTTCGGCGCCAAAACAGAACTAGTGTTTGTTCACGGAGTTGCCGTGATCTTGGGCTTTAAAAGAAGAAGCAAAGCATGCAGTCTGCCTTCTTGCTGGTTCTCCTGCTGCTCTAGAATTGTTGCTGTTGTCCCTCTATGCTAACGTGAACATTTGGCTGAAGTGCTGTGTAGTAAGTGCAAAAAATGTTTAAACCACAGCTATATGTGTTTTCTGAAATGTGGGTTGTAAGAAAGGGCGCTGCAATGATACTGCATTGGCTTTTGTTGTGTTGTGGGGGGGGGAGCAGCAAGATTAAACCAAAAGTCTCCGTATTTTATCTATTTTTTTCTGTGTCTCTCTAATTTATGTGCTATTAGCAGGACTGTGTGCTACTAGTGCTATTTTTCAGTTGGAGATAAAGTGGGGACTTTAGTAACGGCTTTCGTTATTGACCCCTTGTTCCCCATTGCACACTGGCTTCGGGAACAGAACACGGTAATGCCGTTTGGTTGATGTCTAAATGGATCGGCTGTTTCTTTTGCTGACCCGCCGAATTATAGGAGTGCAGCACATTAAGTATTGTACCTCCCTTTCTCTTTTTTAGTAAAATGTTACTGTGATCGGGAACAGAACACGGTAATGCCGTTTGGTTGATGTCTAAATGGATTGGTTGTTTCTTTTGCTGACCCGCCGAATTATAGGAGTGCAGCACATTAAGTATTGTAGCTCCCTCTCTCTTTTTTAGTAAAATGTTACTGTGATCGGGAACAGAACACGGTAATGCCATTTGGTTGATGTCTAAATGGATCGGCTGTTTCTTTTGCTGACCCGACGAATTATACCGCCGAATTCTAGGAGTGCAGCACATTAAGTGTTGTACCTCCCTCTCTCTTTTTTAGTAAAATGTTACTGTGATTGTGTTTGTTAAATACTGTAACATAGAACTCTGAGTCTGTGAATGAAAGAAGGCAAGTCAAATTGCACTCATAGCTACGAGCGCTGATTTGAACCTGGAAGAGGAACCCCCCTGTAAGGTATTGTGAAAACCTTTGAAAAGGTCCTGTTCTTTCACTATATCTGGGGTTTATAAGACAGAGGCTGTCTTAGGCACTTTAGGAATTGCTTTGGCCTCCCTTAATCTGTAAGATATGTTGGTTGATATGACTGTTTAATTCTGGTATATAGTATGTTTTAGCTTTAGTATTTAATAGGAACAGCTGGCAGACTCAAATATAAATTGATTTCTCTTGCGGCTGCTGAGATACTACCAGAAGGTTATTGTTTTGACACAAGGTTCTTACAATAGATCTTGAGTGCCAGCAGTGTTAGAGTGTAACTGATTTGGTATATTTATTTCCTTTTGTTTGTTGCATTTTGATATAAGCCTGCAACACAAAGGTAATTTCGTGTATCTAATATTGAAGCTCTAACTGTGCTGCTGTATGCTACATATGTATTTGTGTTCTAGTTTTACTTTTTAGAATATTGTAATGGCTTATTATTATGCTGAACAATAAACTTTTAATGATGATGATGATCATTGTGCACCAAAAGTAATGCCAGTAGATTGATCCGCTGGGTGGACTGGTCACATGCTGGTAAAAATGGTTCTGGCCTGGGAGGTAGGGATGAACAGGCATACTGGCGCAGAACCATTTTTTTCCAGCATGCATGCCAGACTGCCGGGTCTGTGCCACGCTCTTGTGGTTGGTGGTTTGATGGTCGGCAGGCGGACGGGCTGGGCGGACTGGTCACATGCTGGTAAAAATGGTTCTGGACTGGGAGGGAGGGGTGAACAGGCATACTGGCACAGAACCATTTTTTTCCAGCATGCATGCCAGGCTGCTGGGTCCGTGCCATGCTCTGGTGGTTGGTGGTTTGATGGTCGGCAGGCAGATGGGCTGGGCGGACTGGTCACATGCTGGGGAAAAATGGTTCTGGCCTGGGAGGGAGGGGTGAACAGGCATATTGGTGCAGAACCATTTTTTTCCAGCATGCATGCCAGGCTTCCGGGTCTGTGCCACACTCTGGTGGTTGGTGGTTTGATGGTCGGCAGGCGGACGGGCTGGGCGGACTGGTCACATGCTGGGGAAAAATGGTTCTGGCCTGGGAGGGAGGGGTGAACAGGCATACTGGCGCAGAACCATTTTTTTCCAGCATGTATGCCAGGCTGCCGGGTCCATGCCACGCTCTGGTGGTTGGTGGTTTGATGGTCGGCAGGCAGACAGGCTGGGTGGACTGGTCACATGCTGGGGAAAAATGGTTCTGGCCTGGGAGGGAGGGGTGAGCAGGCATACTGGCGCAGAACCATTTTTTTCCCAGCATGCATGCCAGGCTGCTGGGTCCATGCCATGCTCTGGTGGTTGGTGGTTTGATGGTCGGCAGGCGGACAGGCTGGGCGGACTGGTCACATGCTGGGGAAAAATGGTTCTGGCCTGGGAGGGAGGGGTGAACAGGCATACTGGCGCAGAACCATTTTTTTCCAGCATGCATGCCAGGCTGCCGGGTCTGTGCCACACTCTGGTGGTTGGTGGTTTGATGCATGTTTTATATTTTGTTGGTTGTACTTCCATGAAAGAAATACAGTACAAAATGTGTATAAAATGTGTCATTATCTGTGTGTGTGTGTGAGTCTGTGTGTGTGCGTCTGTGTGTGTGCGTGTCTGTGTGTGTGCGTGTCTGTGTGTGTGCGTCTGTGTGTGCATCTGTGTGCGCATGCATGTGTGTGTGTGTCTGTGTGTGTGTGCGCGTGTGTGCATGTGTGTGTGTGTGTGTGCATGTGTGCCTGCACATGTCTGTGTATGCATATGTGTCTGCATGCATGTGTGTCTGTGTCTGTGTCTGTGCATGTTCGTGCATGTCTGTGCATGCGTGTGTCTGTGCATGTGTGTGTGTGTGTGTGTGTGTGTGCATGTAGAATAATAGACACAGTCAGACAAGATAACTTTATTAAGCCACATCAAACTAAATAATTTAATAAACCATTCCATGTCTAATCTGTGCCCTTCAAAACTGTCAACTGCAGATTTTCCTCCTTGGATTCCATGATCAACTGTGGAGGATGTAGGCATTGGATTACCTAGGGGTAAACAAAGACAAGTTGATAAACTGTATAACTGCATGTAATAATCTTACCACTTAAGTTGGACTTTTGCAGGAATGTCTAATGGAATATTTTTGGAAGTGTTGGGAACTAGAGAATTGATAAGTTCTTAAAGGTGAACTACCAGCAAAGGTGAAGCCCTGACACTGTATGGATTGGGGCTTCACCTTCTGGTACCCCTTGCAGGCACTATATTAAAATAATCTTTGCACCTGAGAGATCACCAAACTGGTGATTGGTGCAAAGAACAATTTATTTCTGTTGACTGCAGGGGGATAGGGAGACGAAGCTTGAACCACACGGTGGTTATATGGTTGTACCTCTGCTGGTGGAACACCTTTCCTGAGTTTGAGCTCCGACATGAAAACTAAGAGGCTCCATTTTCATGAGGACAAGTTAGAAAGTGCCCAATTTACTGTGGGTGCAATTCCTGACTGGTTTATTGTCTGGTACAAATTGCTGATCTCTCCATTAGCATCCTCAATCCTCATTAATCAGTTTTGGATTTGTTTTAGTTGGATGCACTTTGTTTATATATAATAAACCAATCCAGGCAGCTAGATGTTAGGGCCTGAACTGACGGAGTCCACCTTGGCATCTGGTGGTTTGGCTTAATTCACGTCTGAGCTCTGTCAAGCTTTGGTACATGGCATTGGGTGAGTACGGTCATTCTGCCTCTGCTGCCGCCATGCCCGAGGGGTGGGGGCTGCGCTTGCTGCCATCATGCCTGAGGGGTGGGGGCTGCATTTTCTGCCATCACGCCTGAGGGGTGGGGGCTGAATTTGCTGCCGTCACGACTGAGGGGTTGGGGCTGCATTTGCTGCAGTCACGCCTGAGGGGTGGGGGCTGCAGTGCTGCTGCTGTCTAACCTGAAGAATCATCAAAAGACTGCTGTTTCCATCTTGCTGGGAGTCTGTGAAGTCTTCATAAACACCACGCCTGTGCACTGCTGCAAATTCATGCTGATGTTGCACCACCTGCCAACACTGCTATCAGCACCTCATGTAGTCATGCTTATTCCTTTGCGCCACTCTTCAAGTAAGTAGGTGTGGGTGCTGGTGGCAAGCTGTGATTGGAGAATGCATTGATGAGGATGAGGATGTGGATGATGATCTTTTTAACAGTTATGTGTACATTTTTCTTTGGGCCACATGTAAACATTTCAATTATGATTTCAGGCCTGGAAGTGCTGTTGGACTTGATCTGCTGCAAGTGTATCCAAGACCACCATAAAAGGTACAGTTTGCTTTCTTTTTGCCCACTAGTGGGTCTTCCATGCTAAAATTGTGAATGCTTTGTTGGTGTTGCAGAACTATTCGTTACTATGTGTTTTTTTTTTTTTTTTGCTTTGTCACTTTTAGTTCTTTGGAAATATCGCATCACTACACCATCAAGATGGCAACACCACCACCATGAAAGATGGCAAAAATCTCCAGCATTACTGTGAAAGACCGTGCACTACAGTTCAAGGCACTGGGAATGTATGAAGATGGAGGGAAAATGTTCTGCTGGTTTTAGGCCATCCAGTGGACCACATCCGAAGGATACCGCTGTAGACCACTGCAACAGCAAAGAAGCATTTAAAAACACGAGCCAGATAGAGAAAAGTGAGAACAGATAGGTAATATTACAAACGAGTTTCAACACCACCACTTCTGCTGCTGCTTCAAGGGAAGAAACAGTTCTTGGACACATTGAGGGCTTAGTGTGGGGCCAATATTCCAATTGAGAAACTTGATCAACCCTGCCTCAGAGACTGGATGGGAAAGTATATTAAGAGCATATGCACTTCAAAGGCAGACACTCTCTGTCAGAACTACCTGCCAAAACTGCAGAATGAGATGGAGGAGTCAATTCGCCAACAAGTGAAAGGAAAGAGCATCACAGTAATGTGTGATGAATCCACAGATTCAGATGCTCAGTGTGTACTGAACATTGTTTTTGTTATCGATAGTGGTAAATCTTACATTGCAAATACCATGGAGTTGGTCGCAGTGAACCATTCAACTGTTGCGCAAGCCGTTTTAAAAACTCTGCAGAAATATGAGGTGGAGATGTAACATGTTGTGGGTTTTGTCACTGACAATGGCAATAATTACGAGATTTCTTGCAGGAAGATCAAAGTGATGTGAATTCATTGAAATCGCTACGCAACTTATTCACCGAATGGATGGGAGAGCTCCAAATTCAGACTACATTTATTGCAGAAAATAGTATGGACATAATAGAGACAATACACATGCTGCAACTGAAAGATAAACCACTGGCTGTGTCTATCTACGATACACTAATGGCAATCAAGAACAGATTTGAGGCTGGTGTGTTAAAGACCGACGGCTTTGGAGAGAGAACTGATGAGCAGCTTCATCAGCTTAGAGGCCGGGCCAAGCAGGATCAAGTTTTGGTATTTCAAAGCTTTCAGTGTAGCGCTAAACAAACTCGGCAAGCATATGGGTCAAATCCTTCGCTACAGTTTTCAAGGCATGTTCATACTAGACCCATTCAATCTGCTTAAACTGAACAAGGACTACAATCAATACGCAGAGGACATTCCAATGTTTGGACTTCTATACGGCAGCTTTGAAAAAGGATTGGGATCTCTACATAAGACAAGACCTCAGTGACTTGCAGGAAAGCTGGACTTTGATCTGGGTCAGTACTGGAAGTCTGTGGACCCTCAGCTACCAGTGCTGGCTACAGCTGCCCAGCAGGCAATTTGGGTCCCAGTGTCCAGTGCTGATGTTGAAGGTCATTTTCTGTATTATGTCGGATCCATACGGATCAAAGAGAAACCTCTTGGGTGGACAATTTGCGACTGTTTTCAATGTTAATGTTCAATAAATAGCGTATTTTATGTATTGGTTGCCACTGCTTAGCTGTTTTTGTTAGTTAACAAAATGTTCAATTAAATTGTAAGGGCTTTAGATTAACTGATTCTTTTGCACAGTTTATTTTGTTTCACGTTTTGCACATTTTAATGTATGTAGATTTTAGTCCAAAATGTTAGTTTTCTCCACTGTTTCTGCACTTTTACTACTTTTATATACATTTTAAATGTTATTTCTTACAGTATTTGGTTTATCCTTATCATATTTAATTTTTTGCTGATTATAAAATGTGCACATTTTAATGTATATGCTTTTGGACTGTTTCTACTTTTTGCACCACTTTCTGCACATTTATAAACAGTATTTTATTTAATTTAGCTTGTCTCTTTTTATTTAAGTACCTGGTGATATGAAAAGGCATACAGAGCCAGCATTGGCAATGCCCTATGCTCCTTTCCATAATGTAGCATTGACACACAGTACAAAATAATGGTACATTCAGCCAGGATTTATTTAGGTGTGGTGGCATACTTGCAGTGTTTTGTTTGTTTCCTCAGGGCTGACTATATTCACTGTGTTGGAGGGAGCTGGAAGTATTGGTGGTGCTGCCACCATCACCCCTGAGGGAAGGGGACCATAGTGCTGATTCGCTGCCTTCACACCTGAGGGATGGGGAACGTAGTACTGTTGCTGTCACACCTGCAGGATGGGAGACTGCAGTGCTGCTGCTTCTGTCACACCAGAGGGGGGGGGCATAGCGTTGTTGCTACTACTGAACCTGAAGGATGTGAGCCATAGTGCTGCTGCTGCCATCACATCTTGTACCTACAATAACTTTAATTGGTACAAGGATGGACATATGTATAATAGTGGAGGTAAAAATTGCGAAAATGCATGTTAACACAGTTAAAAATTGTTAAATAAAGTGCACAAAACAAAACACCGGCAAAAACGGATTTTGGCTTGGCAGACACCGGTGGCAATACCGGTTTTTACTATGTGCGAAACAGAATTTGCCTTTTCACAATCACGGTAAACCAGTGTCCCTGTAATAATTACATGCACAAGGGTGTGCTGTTCCTGTCACTGGACTGGATAAGATGATACAGTGTAAATGTTTACCATTGTCTCACCCCCAAAAAATATCTAAAACTGTAAATGATTGAAAGTAATGTGATTGGTTGTTAGCCATTTGTGCAAGTCATGTAATGCATGCTTAAAAGTAGAAACACCTTTTATGATTCACAGAGTCATGTAATGAGGGCAATAAACCCATTGAGGACTGTCCATTACAGCATTGTAATGCAGTGCTGTAGGACTGTACGTAGTCACTCTGCTTCCTCGTGGCTCACTACTCCGTAGCTGTGCATCATTATTTTGTAACGCACATCTCTGTACTGGGTTATTTCTCATGCTCAGTTAACAAACAATCTGATTGCTCGACATTATTTTCCCATTGTATTTATTTGTTTTTGAGGTCAAAGTCACCCTTCACATTGCATGTGGGTATCCCGTCCACCGCTATGATGTAATTGAAAAGGTGTCTTTATTTCTACCAGTCCTACAGCAACAGAGGAGGGCAACTAAAATGGTACAGGGTCTGCACCAGAAGACATATGAAGAAAGACTAAAGGAGCTTAAGATGTATAGCCTTGAGGAAAGGAGAGGGGGGACATGATAGAAACTTTCAAATACCTCAAGGAAATCAACAAAGTCCAAGAGGGTAGCATCTTTCAGAAAAAGAGATGTGCAAGAACAAGGGGGCACAATTTGAAGATAGAGGGGGGACGGCTCAGAGGTAATGTGAGGAAGTATTTCTTCACAGAGAGGGTTGTAGGTGCATGGAACGGCCTTCCTGAGGAGGTCATAGAGTCAAAAACAGTGTGGGAATTCAAGGATACATGGGACACACATAAGGCAGTTTTAGCAGGAGGTAGGAAGAAGTAGGCTGTTGGTTAACTAGGGTCTGCAGCTTATCCGTTAGGTAGAGAAATGGGCAGACTAGGTGGGCCATGTGGTTCTTACCTGCCATCAGATTCTATATTTCTATTTCTTACTGATTTGTTACTCTTACTTTTTGTCATTAATTTGCTGACATAAGCTGTTATTGATTTCTTTTAATTGATCAAATCGATCCTGGAGGAATATGCTTCAGTCTCTAGCTCTGTACAGAATACTGCTGTTTCATTTTGGTCTTTATCTGATGCAATGTTGATGGCACCTGACGATAATACTGAAGTTGAGGAGTTAGATTCTGCAGCAACAGTCACAGCCAGTGATACTGTCACATATAGAGGTTTGTGTGATGTAACATATATCTGTCTGTATATCTATTCTATCTGCAGGTAAACGTTTTTGAACAAGTGGAATTGAAAATGCTAAATATTTCCTCATCATTTACGCAGATCACATCATGTTTACTGTACCGGTGTAGTATGGAATCACCGGTAATTGATGCATTGCATATACTCACACCTTCGACATGTTGACAATGTCATCAATACTGACACCTGAGACTAAGGGGCATAGCTACAGATACACCAAGTAAGCCATGGCATACAAAGTTTAGTAGCAGGGGGTAGCAAACAAGCTGGCCAGCATTGCTCTGCCCTCTCCAGTCCATCACACTGAAATTCCTGTGTTTGACTTCACAGGCTTTTTCTTTTCTCTTTCAGCTTTGTTTGGGGGGGTGGCAGAGTGGACCATGGACGTCGAAGCTGAAAATCTCAATTAGATTCACATGGTCCACCTGCATAGTGATTGGCTGCGTCATCTGGTAGAGGTGTGGCAAGTCTGGTGCAGCAAGTTTAAATGCCCCAGCAAAGTTAGAAGCCATACTATTAGTTCAATCGTACTGGGAGCGAGAGAAGCAGTAGAAGAACTGAGGAACAGCAGTCAGAAGAACAGACTCAGAGCCAGCTAAAAGAATGAAGGCTTCATGTGGAGTAGCAGGTGGAGTGAATCTGCCTACCTGCAGGGGAGCGAGAAGAAGTTTCTGCCATGACATTGGACTCTTGGTGCAGTCAGTGGCGTTTACCAGAGGACAGCAAGCACCACACTAGCTGTGCAGACAGATAGCAGGTCTAGAGTGAGAATCATCTGTTTGGAGCCAGGAACCTTGGACTTGAGTAGCGGGGTGGCAGACATGAACAACAGTAGGGGAGGAGGTAGCAGTGTGGGAGGTTGGTGTACAAATCTGAAATGTCTGGCTACACCCTTGCAGCTGAAACATTGTGGCACTCTGGTGTACACTTATAAGTGAGATATGCTGATACTATAAGCTATATTCACACATGTGACATTTTATGGTGTATACACGTTATTGTTGACACAGACATTTATATTTACAGTTTGTGTGTAGGCCTCTGTGTCAGCATGTGTCACTTTACACCAGAGACCCATGTGTCAGATTCTGTCAGTTGCTAGTTAGTGCATCTACCCCTCCTGATGTTGTCCCATGTGCAGTAGTATAAACCCTAGTGTCATGACGAATCTCTTGTTATTTTATATCCCATAGTCAGCATGTCTCTGTTAGCTTATGAGAGGAGGGTATAAGGACCTGGGAATGATTATCACTAGTGATCAGAAGCACTCCATGCAGTGCAAGAAAGGAGCATCAAAGGCAAACAAAAAGTAGGATGCATATCTAAGGGATCTGTACTTGGAGAGATGAGGTTATACTGACCTCATACAGGTCACTGGTAAGGCTGCATCTATAGTATAGAGTTCAGTACCTGCCCCACACTCAAAAGGACATTAACCTGCTGGACAAGGTCCAGGGCAGAGATGATAGCCAGTCATCAGGGCAAAGCAGATGAGGATCGGTTCAGGGCAATGATTTTGTACTCTGTGGAACACAGGAGACAGAGAGAGGGGACATGATTGGGATCTTCAAGTACATGACAGGGATAAATAAGGTTGATAAGGAGAGTCTGTTTAAGCTGAGTGGTGACCTCAACATGAGCGGGCACAGTCTTAAACTGGGGGGTGTGAGGTTTAGAAGGAAGGTCAGGAAACACTGCTTCACAGACAGGGTGCTGCACGCTTGTAATGCGCTGTCACAAGAGGCAATATCGTTGAAGGTGGTGTGCAGCATTGTTACTAGAGGGTGGAATTGGCATAGGTGGAAGGTTGTGATCATTGGTAGGGAGGATGGGAGTAGTGGGGAAGGAGTGTGGGAACATTAACTGAAGCTGTGGACCTTGCATGATGAGCATACTTGACAATATCCTTCTTCTGCTGGCTTGTTCCTATGTTCGTATTTCAGGAAGCTGGATTTTGACAGGAGGTTGCAGTTTGTAAATCTGCTGATAATCAATGTCAAATGTGCCAGCCTGCCACAGTCATGTGACAGCCAAAAAAAATAAATCAATCTGACACTTCAACCTTGGTATAATCACAATAAGACACTTGGAGGATGTGGGTTATGCAGTGTTTTACCATAGCTGTCGAGGATTAGCTGTGGTAAATCCCCCGATAACCCACACACCCTTGTGCCTTATTGCTTAACTATGCGACAGGGACACATGGCATCCACCACAGGGTACTGAAGGAACTGGCAGAGGTCCTAGCAGGGCCCTTTGCAGATCTGTTCGGTGACTCACTGGACAAAGGTAGTGCACCTCAGTATTGTATGATGGCTCATGCAGTTCCGCTCCATAAGAGTGGCACAAAGGATGAACTATTGAAGTATACCCCATTGTAACATGGCAAAAGAAATGTACATGAAATACAGAACCACACTGGTGCAAGGAGAACACATGGTACAAACTAAAGTGGTGAATGATTCAATACTAATGCCCAGCACCATTGAGCGTCCAGGTTGACGGTGTTGATGTGGGGTTGTCACCTCTGCACCTGCTTTTGCCTACCAATGGTGGTCGTGGTTTTCTTGTGACTATATTGGACATGCAGGGATGTGCAGCACAGCTTAGGCATGCTTCCACACCTGCCTGCAGGATGTCAGCCACATCCACAATACCCCATACTGCATGCACTGTTTAGCCAAGCCACTGACCGTTAGGGGGCTCCAAAGATACGAAGAGCATGCTCTCCTGTCCCTAGGGAAGGACAGCTGCCAAGTGTCTGCTCGATCAAGCTCCCCATCCTTCCCACCCCCCTGCCGACCACCAACAGACTGAGTCCATTCCCGAACCTGGGTAGGCTTCGAGATGCTAGATGTGTCGTCCAGCGGCTCAACCCTATGCACCATCGTGCATGCCAAAAAGTGCAGACTTGAAGAGCATAAAATATTTAATAAAGCAATATTATCAGTTGTAACAGCACTCATCTTGCACTTGCCACGTTAAAAGTGCATTAATCCACTGCAAAGTTTTGTTGTACTATGGAATTAATGCCTGGTTGTTTGTTGTAGGCACTCAGACTGCAGCATCATGCCACAACCAGCCTCCCCCCAACTACCCGTTATCAATTGCCTAGCATAGCTTGACTTTGGAGTGGATTAATGCTTACTCGAGCATCATAGCCATCCTGGGTAAGCTGAAGTAGACAATCCATAACGATAGACTGGTGTCTAATCTGGAAAAGAGTTGGATGCATGGCACCAGACACCATGGCTGTTTCAGTGCCAGTTCCTGTCAGACCAAACTCATACAATAGTACTACTGGATAAAAACACATTTTCATCAGGGCCATTCAGTGGATGTCCTATATCTGGGGTTCAGCAACACATTTCAGCTGAGACACAAGTGAGGCTAGTAATCACTAAAGAATGCTCAGGGGTGGGTGCAAATCTGGTGTGGTGAATATAGAAAAGGCTGAATTGGAATTGGAGCTGTAATCACCTTGGATGGTGACCAGCTGGGTGCCACAGGGATCAGTGTTGTGTCAACTGTTGTTTTTTTGGGCGACCCAAAAGGGACAATATCTCATGGAAAATGAATGATAGGTAACGTGGTTATTACCCTCTAGTGTGCCTGCTGCTGTGAGCAAGCCATGTGGTATTGCTTTGAGGGATGCTACCTGCGGCACAGCAGATATTGGTTTCAGGGATGTGGATGGGGAGGTTAGGAATATTAATGCTGTCAGTGCTTGCTGGACATAATGTTTCTGTAAATGCGGACTGTGCCCCCTTTCCAACATGCCCCACCACTGGAGTAACGAGTCAACAATCGTGGAGGTGGAGTGGGCAAAGCACCCGACAAGGGGTGGGCATGGTGAGTGCAGAAAACACTCCAAAAAAGTTAGTTTTTTGCCATATATTGGGTTGCTGGTGACTGCATATCACTATATATCACTGATGTGCTTTTCTGTGATATACACTTGACATAATATGGATAGCTGTTTTGCATTTGCTATTATGAAATAGAAAAGTAGGTACTTGTAAGGTGCTCAATGAGCAAATCAGCACAAATTTCACAACCTAATTAAGTGACCAATAAGATGCTTGTTTGTATTGCCAGGGGCATATCATCAAGGATGGGTGATATCATTCTGCCTTTGAATACATGGCAGGTTATCCCTTTCCTGGAGTACTGCATGCAGTACTGGCGACCGTACTCTGAAGACATAATGTTGAGTGCAAAAGTCATGTGTTTATATAGGAAATCAATATTGTTTTGTATGCTCTTTTCAGGTAGAAACATCACTCTCCACATAAGCTGCAACAAAGAAATGCATGCTATAGACATCGGTATTCAATGCCGTCCTCAACTTGTATGCGTTGGAGTGCAGACTAGAAAACTTCAGTCACATAACAAAAAACAGCGTAAAAGGAAAATAGTTAAACAACCTAAGCCTTCAAAGACAAGTGTTGATAAGCATATTTCTGTAACCATCTGCATGCGCTACAATGCATCTGCCTTACAGCTGCCACTGTGTAGTGCAGGACCATTGATGCAGGTGTAATATTTAAGCTAGCAAAGTGGGATAGGATGCTGACTATGGCAGTCTGCGGGCCTTTTGGGGTGGGGGGGAGGATTAAGCATCCAGTTGACTGCTGTACTACTCCATGGAGGATGGGGAGTTTCATCAAGTGTGTGGCTGTGGTGTCTGTGTTTTAAAAATACCATGTAAAAATTTGTACAACAGAACTGTGACCGTATGTGACCGTGACTTAGAAATTGCTATCAATGTAACTTTTTTCCTTCTTGAAGTTTGCACATGCTTTTTAATTTTGTTTCTTCAGGCACGCAAACACCAGATTGGGACAAACTATGTCCTAGTGTTGCTACATCTCCAACTAGTACTGATGCTTCAGGACAGTGCAATATCATTACCAACGCCTCATATGTAACGCATTCAACACCAAAGAAAGCAATGGATTCAAGTTTCACAACTGACTTTTCAGATGTTATTTCGGACAATTTCATGGATGATGAGTCAAACTATCCAGTTTATTATCCTTCTGATGTTGACATAACAGACATTGAAAGGTTTGTTTTCTTCCTTTCAGTTTGCTAGTGTCCTTGGATGAGCAAGTACTGCTGAAGCCACTCAGTACGTGCCATTACATGAACTCAGTATACTATCATGTAACAGTCACCAATGTGGTGTTACTGTTCATATTATATTAAACACAGTACACACAGTGTTCATCAATGACATGCAGACTGCATGTTTGTAAAACACTACATTTGAAAAACGTGGTTGTAAATATGTACAAAATGGGCATCGAGGATTTGTCCATTGTCAACTTGCTATTTGACATAAATTGTCACCTGACCATTCATTAATGCACATTTAGGCAAACAGTTGTCATGGACAGCATAACATTACTGGTTTCACATGGTCAAAAGACATTTACATAAGTGCAATAATGCACTGCACACTATGGGGGTATCAGGGAATTAATGCACTTGCATGCTCGCTGGAGGCATTTTTGCAATAATTTTTGCAGCTCAGTGCACCAGGGTTGTGCATTACAGCACTGATACAGTCATGTTCTGTTATAGGTTAAAGTGCAGTGAGTGACTGGAACTGCCATATGTGCAGCATCCCACCAGTCACCTTCACAATATATGATTAATATGTTTGCAAAAAGCGTACTTGCATATCTCCTTACATTGCTACACTTGTTGCTGGTAACATAACTACTTTTTGATGTCCGCAGTGTGGATTCAGAGACCTCATATTTCAGTGAATGAAAATACATTGTTTTGAATCAAAATTGATGACACTTCTCCAGCTGTGCTGTAAGTGCCATTCCTGCATAGTTAGTAACCGCACATATGAACTTGGAATCATGGTGGTGGTGAAACAAACATGTCATGACTGTATATGAATATTCATGGAGAAGTCAACCCATGATGGGTGACACACCTGCTGGCAATCTGCAACTGTGTGCCTCCATACTTTTCTCAGGATCACTACCGAAAAGACTCAAACTCTTGCAGCAATTGAACTGTGC
Organism: Neoceratodus forsteri; assembly: GCA_016271365.2. Taxonomy (NCBI): domain Eukaryota; kingdom Metazoa; phylum Chordata; order Ceratodontiformes; family Ceratodontidae; genus Neoceratodus; species Neoceratodus forsteri. The sequence continues at coordinate 1,288,724,822 of CM057455.1, read as the reverse complement.
AGGTGTCAGTGAGGCCACTTTTTATATACACCAGCGTCTGTACCTGTTTTCAGCAGTCAACAATATCTGGAATTGGCATCAAGACCAGGTGATGGCAGAAATCAAATTATCTAATGAATACATTGTGGTTGGAGGTGATGGACATGCTGACAGTCCTGGACACTCAGCAAAGTACGGGAGTTATGCACTTGTTGATCTAGCACGCAATAAAGTGCTAACTGTTCTGCTTGTCCAGGTAAGTCATTTGCACACACATTTTCCAATTAAATTAGTTATACATGTGAAGTTACACTGTACATGGTTGCAGTGTCCACATCATAATGCTTACTCACTGCAGAGCAATGAAATTGATGGCTCCTACCACATGGAGCTGGAAGGTCTAAAAACAGCTGTGCACTTCCTAGAAGAGAATGGAGTCTACATTTCCCAGATAGTGACTGACAGGCATCCTTCCATCAACAAATGGCTCCGTGAATGCCTGCCTACAGTCATACATCAATTTAATATTTAGCATATTGCCAAAGGTATATAATAGACACTTCAACTGTTTTGCAAAGACATGTAGTCACTAGCACGTGTATTGAGTTTTGCATGATGTCATCTTCCCACCATTGAAGATGGGAGTTTGCCAGTGTCCCGCCGGTGCAGCGGTTGGATTTCTGTCTGCCACGTCAGCGACCATGGTTCGGGAATGGACTTGAGCTGCTGGAATGCTGGCCGGGGGAGAAGGAAATGAGCGTGCAACGATGGCTCACCTTCTAGGTGGGAGGGTGGATACACGGTTCTGCACCTGCTGACTCCTGGCGGAGGCTGGGAGTACAGCAGGATGTCGGCACCAATATACTAGGGAGTGACGGACTGTGTCAAATACCTTGCTAAAGTCCGGGTAGGCCATGTCCACAGCCCGTCCCTTGTCTACTACTTTGGATGCATGAATCCACAATAACAGCACACCCTATCATGGGCTATTGATTACATATTGCTGCCAGTGCAATACAACAACGTGAAATATATTCTGTTTTACATCATTTATGATGTAGGTACATTTACATTCCATGTGTTATGTCCATGCATATTTGTCAGCTGAGTAATACATTTATGAACATCTTGTAAAGTATCCATCATGTCCCATTCTAGTTCATGACATGAATCCATATTTCATAGGGCTAAAGAAACAGACTGCAGCCACATTCAAACAAAGGGATTGTGATTCATTGATGTCCTGGCAAAAGAGCATAATAAACCATCTGTATTGGTCGTGCATGTCCAAAATTGTTGACAACAAACATATGATTGTGGAGAAGTGGACCTCAATCATCAATCACATCCAGGACATACATGAGGGGCATGGTGACCCATCCCAAAATGTGCACAGAGACCTTTCACAGCAAGACAGGACAAAAGTTTGGATTGCACCAGGTAACTGCTCAATGCAATTCATCATAGGATCAGAGATGTGTGAATAATGTTTATTTGCCCTTACAACTGAAAAACTCTGCTATACCTTTGTCGATGAGGGTTGAGTTAATGGACACCACACATGTCTCCACACAGGTGACCATGGTCCAGAAATGCAGTTGCGGCAGGGGTAGGGGAGCAGGGGATGGAAGTTATTCAGCGTCCGGAGGATTGTTCATCAGTCCCCATGCTGGTTATTGGACTTACTGTACAATGCTGATTAGTGGCCCTTGATGGAAATTGGTTTCCTTGCAATGATGTGCACCAAAACTGTAGGGTACAGCAATGGCAGATGTCGACATGTTTGTTTGTTTTTCAATTTCTTTTTCACTCCTGTCATGGCCTGGGGGGCCTGTCTCAGGCATCTCCACCTGCTCCTGCCCTGCCTGAAATCCTCCTACCTGTGCCTCCTCCTCTGTCCATGGACAGCACCCCCCGCTTAACCCCTCCAGGGTGGGGCCATTCCTCCTCTTGGGTGCACTTTATATTCAGACTCTGATGTGGGAGAGGACCTGGGTGGCAGAACCAGTATGACCAGGCCGGATATAATGATGTGGCCATGGGGCTGGTGCCATCACCTACCCAGCAGACTGTGCTTTTCCTTGTTCTGGTGATCTCTCCTCCCTCCTGTGTGTGTGCACGTCCCTGATGATAGGCACATGGCAACCCATGCCTGTGTCAGGAAACACTGGTTACATTTTTCCAGGCATGCTGCAGCGTCCCCAGTGTCTACCATGAGCCGCTGGCATGCCGTACAATCCCCAACACCCCCCCGCCGTGGAGGAGAACAGTCCAACACATGTTCAATCCTCACCTACCCCTGCGGTCCAAGCTCTGTCCCGAACCCGGGTTGCCGGACTGGCGTGAGATGTTGCGTCCCCCACCTCAAGCCTCAGAGGCACAAGCAGGGCACGACGTTGACATGTTACTGCTATAGCATCATTGCATATGCACAGTACAAGTGGCAATAATTAATGAAAATCCCATGTTGGACCATGGAGACAACGCATGCTCTATGGGCATAGCCAAGACACAAAACGTTGGACCATGACTACGCCACCTCTCACAACACCACCTAAGCCGGAATGATAGTCTAAGTGGACAGATTCTTCCACCCATATGTGTGGTGGGAAATTCACAAGTTGATTACTTGGTAAGGGGGTGGGAAGGTCATTGAGACGGTGGTTGGCAGCAGTCTCGTTCATGGGTGATGGAGGTTTTGGGTGTATTACATTCATCGCTTGAGTTGTCACTTCATAGAGCTACCATGGTTCAGTGTAGTATTGAAACATTCATTATCACACAGGAAAAAGTAATATTGCTAGACTGTTTCACAACCTTCAAAACCATGAGGTGAGTGAGATGTTTTCCATTTCCCATGTCCATAGGTAGTATGGCAGCAATTAAACTGGAGGAAGTAGTTTGCTGTAAACGATTACTTGAAGACATTTCACGTATATCACCAGACATGCAAACCAGTGCGATTGAGGGGTTCCATGGTGTGATACTGCAGCTTGCTCCGAAGCACACTGCCTTTTGTTATTTTGGAATGAAAAGTCAGTAAGACCAAGAAGTATTTCCTTATTTGAATACCTAGAGCTCTTCATTAGTAATGTGAACAAATTGGCCTTGATGCAAGTGTCATGCAACAAAACTACATATTTGCATAGACATTAACGTTACACAATCAAACTAAATATTGCATATTGTTATATTATCATAAAAGTATAATGTATGGCCTTTATTTAAAACCGTACTGTACACAGTTATTGAGGTTGCCATGCCATCATTGTAAACCTGGAAAGCACAGCTCTATAGGTCATCAGTTGTCATCACAACATTAAAAGTATTTTCTGCATGGTTCTCAACCTAGGTTAACAAACATTATACATTACATATGAACATAGGAACATACGAACAAGCCAGCAGAAGAAGGCCATGTGGTGTATGAAGTCTGCTCATATTGCAGGATCCACAGCTTGAGCTAATGTCCCTGCCCTCCCTTCCCACTTCTCCCATCCTCCATAGGCATGATCGTTACCTTTCCTTGAAGCCTATCACAGCCTCTTCTAAAGTTGCCCACTGTCTTCAATAAGATGACCTTTTCCGGTGGCGCATTGCAAGTGTCCCAATCATGTCCCCTGTCTCTTTCTTTCTCTAATCTGTCTTCCTCGGAGGACATGTTCAGTGCCCTGAACCTATTCTCATCTGCTTTACCCTGATGACCGGCTATCATTTTTGTAGCCCTCCTTTGGACCTTCTCCAGGCAGGTTAATGTGCTTTTGAGGTGAGGGCACCAGTACTACAATACATACTCTACATGCGTCCTTACCAGTCACCTTTAAAAGTACATTTTATAGTGTATGGCATACCAACATTGTGTAATCAAAGATCGAAGAATGACATATTGTGATAATTATATTGTTTTGGTTTAACTGCATTTTTCAAACATTACCCACAGTCGGCTATCGGTATCTGCCAACCCTTGCTCCATTAATGATCCATACAACACCTACCTCCATCATTGTGCCATCACCATTCTACACCCACTGCTTGACACCCGTGTTGTGGTGGTGAGAACACTAACTTCCCAACAAGGACCTTAGCGAATAACGCTGATGACCTTTGTTGGTGATGCGATCATGGTGGACGACAATCAAGGCACATGACTAGGGCCACTACACTCTACATGTTCAGTTATTCACTGAAGTTTACTTTAAGTACAGCATCAAGGCTGGGTGGTGGGAAGGTGGCAAAACGAAGTACCATGCCAGGTTGGTGGTATTGTTTTTGAAATATACAGTCTGCGGTTGGAGTAGTTACCACTGGACTACCATGGTTGTTCCTATGTCAATGTTCTCTTCAGAAATAGTCATTGTGGACTGGGATAGCCAGTAATTGGATTAGGGCCAGTGTTGAAAAAGGTTTGGTAACATGGTATATGCCATCTCTGACCACATCATTGTTGAGTTAAAGTGTGTATAGGCATGTGCTACAAAACAGAGTTTGTTGATTAACCTTCTTAACTAAGGTTTGAGAGATGTCATGAGTCATTAACATTGTGCAAATGTCATGACTATTGTTAACCTTTCAGGCTGCTGCTTGCTGCACTACATTTCAATGAGAACTGCGGCAGACAGATTGCAACAACCAGGGATGGAACAGAAAGATATAGGGTGTGTTACCCCAAGCATAAGAGGGGTGGTTTTGCAGTTTGGAAGTCCATGTTGAGAGCACATATGGTATGATTACCATGGTTACTCAGTAAATATAATTCACTGTCTTTTACTTTACATCACACTTAATGTATGTTTCATCCTATACACAGAATATGTCACTGAACTGATGGAAGAGGTTGTCAAAATCAAAGAGAATGGACCTCAGCATTCTTCAGCTGTACTAGAGAAACCACAGGGCCTTGAATGAGAGTCACAGCAACCTCCACTGTGTGCTGCATTTACACGACTGAATAAGGAAGAAGCTGTACACCTACACAGTTCACGATATGCAAAAAAAGAGTAACCTTGGACTGTTGCACAGCGCATATTTATGAAACTTAAAATGTACTTATGCATGTTGTACTCACTGTGTTTCTGAACTCTAATCAGTTATTACTGTTTCATCCATAAAAAGAAGTGAACTGTTTGTTGTGTTGGTTGCTCATGATGTTGTTACAACATTTACCGCTGCTAACCTAATTAACAACATACTAAAGTAAGGCATTGAAACCAAGTTATGTAACCAATAAGACACTCCAGGGTGTGCATGGAACATATTGCCTCACGGACAGGTGTGTAATAAGGTACGAAGCCCCTGGCAGACTTACATTCGCCACTGGCGTGCAGTAACATATGCTCCGCATGCGCACCCTGTAGTCTTTTTCCTGCACTTATAAAATTGGCTCATTCTCCAAAGTTTTTACACTGAGCACGACTTTTGAAATGTAGTAAATACAATTTACTTATCATTGTATCATAGTATCATAGTGAAAGCCAGCAGAATAGGTCCAATGGTCTATCGTTTCTGCTCGGAAGCCAGACCCCTACTAGAAGCTCGCTCTGTCACCCCCCCCCAGCCCCAGAGGTGGCCTTCCAAGGCTTTAGCATCCCCCTGTACCTGTCCCAACCCTTCTTGAATCCTTCCACTGTGTTCTCTTCCACCAGACTCCTGGGCAGTGCTGTCCATGGTTCCACCACACTGACACTGAAGAAGTGTCTCCTGCACTCCCCTGTACTTCCCCTTCCAGCTTCCACTGCGCCCACTGATACTTCCCCTTAGGCCTGAATAGTTCCTTGGCTCCACCCTTATTTATCCCTTTACATACTTGAAAACCTCCAATCCTGTCCCTACTTTCTTCCAATGCATACAGATTGAGTTCTTCCACTCTTTTATAGGGCCTACCCTCCATTCCCTGAATCATCCTGGTCACCTCCCTCTGGACCCTCTACAGCAGCGCTATGTCTTCTAAAGGTTGGGTACAGAACTGCACAAACTACTCAAGATGTGGACTAACCATGGCATTACTCAGAGGAAGGATCAACTCCCTCTTCCTGGAGGTAATCCCCCTGGTTATGCAGCCCACTATCCTGTTAGCTTTTGCTGCCGTTCTTCAACAGTTATCAGTGTTGTTCATTTTGCCATCCACCACTACCCCTAGGTGCAGCACCTACAATTACCTGCATTGCACTTCAATCCCCACTTTCTTGACCACCCACCAGGGTATCCACATCCCCCTGGAGGGCCTCTCTCCCCTTCTCCCTGTCTGCCACTGCTCCCACTTTTCAGTTATCCACAAAAACAGTCAACCTACTCCTAACACTTCTCCCTATGTCCGAGACATAGGAATTAAACAGGAGTGCCCCATGACCGAACCCTGGTGGACCCACTGATAACCCTTCTGGTGGAAGAGACTGTCCCTCCAACCACCACTCTCTGGTTTTCTCTGTAAGCCAATTTTCCACCCACCTGAGCAACTGGCCCCCACCCCCTCCCCTCAATCTTTGTTAGCAGTCCATTATGGAGTACTGAATCTAACGCTTTTTGAAATCCAGATAGAGGACGCCCTCCAGCCTATATCAGTCCAGGCACCTGTCACCCAGTCATAAAACTCCACCAAGTTGGTCTGGCACTACCTCCCAGAACAAAGCTATACTGCCAGTTATCCAGGTGCCCCAACCTTTCCAGCTGCCCCCAAGTCTCTCCTGATAATGTCCTTCATAACCTTGCTCACCACAGATGTTAGGCTAACAGACCTATAATTCCCCATGTTCTCTATGGGTCCCCCTTTCTGGATAGGCACCACATGAGCCACTTTGCAATCTTGAGGCACCCACCCTGTCATCAAAGACATGTTTAAGAGTGAGGCCATTGGAGCTGCCAGTACATCCACCAGTTCCTTCAGTACACTTGGATGCAGCCAATCTTGCCCCACTGCCTTCTCAGTCTTTAGCAACCGAAGGGCCTCTTTCACCCTATCCACTGTGATTTTTCCCTACCATACTCCCATCCCACCTCCTCATGCAGAAGCCCCCCTTCCAGATACGACCCATCCCCTGCCCTAGTGTCATCCAGTCCTTCAGTCTCTAACTGACCTGCTGGTTCAGTGGACTCCCCTTTCCTCCCATCAGGTTGGAGGGATCCCCCACCTCCCATGGTAAAGGCTTAGGCAAAGGACTCATTAAGCACCTCTGCTTATTCCCCAGCTTCCTGGGTCCATCCCTCCCAAGTCCAAATCCTGCTGATGTGTGCCCTAGCTTGTCTTTTCTCCCATGTGTATCTATAGAATCACTTTCCCACCACCATGGATATCCCTGGCCAGGTTTAGCTCCTTCTTCGGTTCAGCCAATCTTACTTCCCTGGTGACCCTTCTAGCCAGAAAGTAATACTCTCCCCTCTCCCTAACTACCCTGGAGTACTTGAAGAGCATGTAGGCATTTTATATCCCTCACTGCCTCCTGATCCTACCGGGTACACCAACACGGCTTTATGCCCCTACATTGCTTGTGCCTTACTTCTGCATGCTCCCATAGCCTCCTGCACCACCTTCTTAATGGTATCCCACAAGCTACCAGCATCCATGTCTGGCCTTATCTCATCCAAGCACACTGTAAGAATGCTTCCCATGCCCTCAAAGTCTGACCCCCTGAAATGTATTACTACTGTGTTAGTGTGAATGTCCTCTCCCCATAGTAACAGAAGAAACCACACCATGCCATGGTCACTGCCTGCCAATGGGCTGTTCACCTCCAGACTCCTTATCTGGTCATTATCTGCTAGGAACAATGTAGATTATCATGTCCTGATTTAACATAAAATAGCACCTCTGCCCACTACATGATGACATCATCATGATGTCATTCTGTATGCACTCTAGAAAGCGAAACAAGCTACGTTCCTGATATTCAGAATTGCGCCCATCAATAGCACATAACGTGGTACCGCGCTACAATCTGTTGTGCTGCTGAAGCACAGGGAAAGATACAAAGGACATGAGTAATGGCACATCTCCTCTGAATATATCTGGTAATGCACACTGGGAAAATACGATGCAGTTGAGCATAGCCCACACAGGGCTGAACACCAGGAATGGCAACTGTGCAAGCGCAACAGTGTGGCGCTGTTTGCAAGTCCCTGCTACACAGTCGTGACTATGCAAATGGTCCATGACAAATGCAAGGTGCAAATGACAACATTTGCAAATCATTATGTCACCATTTGCATGAGTTGTGCAGGGCAGGACAGTAAAATCACATGGTGGACTTCACAGTGAGTGGTGCCGCTGCAGGGGGTGTAGAAGTACCCCCGCCACAAGTCATCATAACCCGTAAAGCTATGCCACAGACATCCCTGGTAGTCCAGTGGCACCCCAACCCCCCCACCACTGGAGAGCAGTATAAACTCACCCACATACCACCCTGCTGACTGCTGAATGTCATCTTACAGTAGCAGCCGTAAGCCTATTGGTACATACTGTGGACCAATGAGCTTGCAGTGCATACTAGAATTCATTCACAAATCCATGAATGTCATAATTCATTCACGGATGTGTGAATGAGTATTGCATTATGCACTTCCAGCTAATTGGTTCACATTGTGGAACAATAGGCTTACAGCTGCTACTGTAATCTGTACACCCTATAACAATCTGATGTCCTTGTTCAGGAACGTGCGCCAGTATTGCACGCAGCAATACACATGGTGCCTGACCAGCGACATATACAGGGCCAGCATAACCTACTAACTTCTGGAGGTGATCCCTGTAGATAAATGTTTAGCTGTTTACTGCAATGTGATATGGTACTGGTCTCTTAGTTAATGTTTTGGTGTTATATATACTTGTATTACTACTGAATACTGTACACTGCTTGTAACGTTTTGTATGTTATGTTACACTGTTTCTGTAATTCTCCCATATTGTGTTTGAAAATAGTCACAGTTGTGGCTAATGCACACACCTTGTGAAAAAAAGATTGAAATAAATATACCACAGCATTTTGTTGGGTTTTGTTAACGCACTTCTTCATTGAACAGGTCACCATCATTGTGCGCAATAAGCCGTCCATCTCAGCATCCGTTTGTGACACCATGACGTCACGACCAAACCAAGCCAGGCATGGTAAACCCCCCAATATACCCACAACCTGTCATGGTATATTGCTTAAATAAGACACTTTGCACTAATAAGATAGACCACAGAAGTTCACAATGCTGTATTGTTTATTAAATATGTCACATTTACTTAGTGACATTACTTGCACATAAAGGCAACATTCTGTGACATGTCGTCCACATTGTGGATGTTTATTCAGGAACCATGTATGTAATGTATTAACTGTTAAACCTGAAACATAACTGGTAATAGGCAACTATTAAGTATAGCACTTCAGTCCAAATCTGCATAGCGGAATCCTGTGTACTCCACAGAGGGGAACGTGTCTCTAATCTTCAGTACGGCACACGCAGGAAGAACAACATGGACCTTTCATCCAAGCCATCCTCAGCACCACCGGGCCAGTTGTCGGTATGCTTATATAGCAATGCTTTCTTGAAAACAAAGTAATTTTGGTTAGCAAGAAAGACAGTGCAGAACATTAAAATCAGCTGCCCATCAAAGTCACATCACCTCAATCATCGTACAATTACAAGTTTGATACACTCAAATGGTCAGCACCTTTAAGTACCTTGGTGTCTACTTTGACAGCTCTCTCTCTCTCTCTCTCTCTCTCTCTCTCTCTCTCTCTCTCTCTCTCTCCTACAGCCAGCAGACAGACCATGTTGCAAAGGCAGCTAGTGCCAGAGTAGGTCAGCTCTACGGCATAGATAGTGCCTCAGCAAAGTGCAATCAATCTTGCAGTTAACAGCTCCGTGCTCTCTATCATAGATTATGGACTGGTACTCTACAGGCCGGTACTGATACAGCAATTAGCGATCAAGATTGTCTTACCCAAAGCCTGCAAACTAGTCCTGGTGTGAACCGCTTAACTCACACATGTGATCTATACTCAAGCACTGGTTGGTTTAACTTAAATACCAGAATTCAGTCCCAAGTCTGTCTATCAGCTAAAAATCCACCCTAGGTCTTGCTCCCCTAGAGTGAGGCAACTGCTAAGAAAGTCCACTTCCTCCAGACTAACTAGAGGATCCAGTAAAGCAGCCTTCATTAGGCCATTCCGCTGCACCTCACTAGGCAACGGTCTTTCTAATACAGGGCCCCTGCTGGCCAAATTCCTCTAACTCTGATCTGATTGAGGAAACAAAACTACTCCCATTTAAGGCCAAGCTGCTGCAGTACCTGACCACACTTAGTGACTGTGACTGTCATCTCTGCCTAATTCTACCATTATTGATAGTTTATGTGTCCTGCATAGCACCCATCTCCCTCCTCACTTACTCCCCAAGTGGTGTGACCCCACTGGGCACTTACCCACATCCCTCTTATCCACCCTGCCTTCCTGCTTTCTCTTCACAAATATTAACCTCCCAATATTCACCCACTCCAGTTTCTCCATCACCTCACCACACCAATTTAAAACCCTTTCCTCATCCTCTCTCCCCAACATTACCCAGCCCTGACCCACATTGGGCACCTGTGTGCCCTGTCCCATACACTGCACCATGATTTAGCAGCACTTAGCAGCTCTTTACAGAGAAATCTATGATTTACAGCTACTTTGTGTTTCTTTGCATGAATTGCATGAATTGCAACTCTCTCCCTTCTGTCCTCCAAGGTTGTGGCTGCCATGACTAGGAACTGTACAATGTACCGCTGCTATGGCACTGTCTGCATGGCATTCCCACCCTCCCAACAGAATGACAGTGTGCCTACGTGGACACACTGCTAAGCCACATCATGCCATCAATGTATACGCATATTGCACTGCTTCAGGCTGCATGCATGTCCAAAATAGACTTGTTAATCAGAAGGTAGAGAAAGGAATGGAACCTGTTACAACGGTGTTGACTCGTCAAACAGTGCTGTGTAATTAATGAATATCTGTAGTGTCTTTCTAACTTACATTGCAGAGGGCATGGAAAAGTATATCTGCCTTTACACATAATCCAATAATGGCAATTGGGTGACCATTGTAGGGGAGTGTAAAGGAGGAGCAAAGACAACAGAAAGCAAGAGGAGCAGTGAGAGTATGGTAAGTGCATATTCAATTACAGTAACTGAAACATAATGCATTTAGGGAACATAAACCAAGTGACAAGGCAGAACACCAGTGGTGTGGTCTTTCAAACCTTAAACAACTAAATATACCTGAAGGGTAATCATATCAAACATCGGACAACTGGAAAAGCAGCATTATGCGGCTTTAAAAAGAGGGCTCGGGCAGAGACTGGCATGTTGCACAACAAACAGGGGTGGTGGGTGTGTGCCTGTACTGCAACACATGCAGGATGAATGGTGCATTACGCCATGTGCATCACTGCATGGCGCATGCCAATGGGATCATACTGACCTGATAATAGCCCCATTGTGACCTGCACACCTAATGGCCACATTTGCATATTGTTGTCTCTGAATGGCATCATTGTGCACAGTGCATCTTCAGATGCACAACCACACTGAATTGCAAGTGACACCCAGGCAGTATGCCCTTGCATCCAGGCATGGCGAGAAAGTCTACTGTTCACAGGGGTGTAGTGCAGGGGTCATTACACCTGGTGCATGTTCTGTGAATACCACAGTTGGCGCTCGGCACATCAGTTGCACTGGGGCATGCGAGATGTGACAAACGCCAATCCTTTGTGAATCCTGTAAATGGCGTTTAAGCTGTACAGGGTAATAAAAGTAAAATGACGAATACAGCCCATCAAAAGCTATACAACCAAAGGCAGAAGTAAGTGAATACATATAGCATGGGAAAAAAGGAGTGGACTAATCAGACATGAACCACAGAGTAATCACTTGCCATAGTACCCAAACACTACTGTGAAATGTGTTACAAGTAACACTAGCATCATGGTGTCATTAGGTAACATGAAAGTATCAAAGCAGCTAAATGGTACATGCAGAGCAATCTGACATGATCTGGAATACTGTTCATGATGAACCATTGCTCAGCAACAGCATGACAGTAAGGTGGAGGGGTAGACCTGTATTTAGCACAATTATCAAACTTATGCACTCAAGGAAATGTCTACCAGCACATGTCTCATCGGAAACAGTTTCTGGTGGTAGAAGGCGGTATGAAGTAATTGTTGTAAGGAGATGTTGCATGGACCATATTAGATGTCAAACTGTGTTTGAAGGTCATTTTTTGGAACGAGTTGTTGATTCCGTTTTCATTGATTTACATTCAGTACGATGTCTGTACCTTATCAGTATGTGACTACTGTTGCAGCAAGTTCATGTTCCATGTCTGAAAAATTCCTATCATTTAGCTAAACAACATTATGCAGTATCACTTGCATTGTCACGCTTATGGCAGTGATCATCACAAAATGCAAGCATACTATACACCATGTAGATAAAACACTATGTGGATATTGTTTGGCCCCAACACATACACATCACTGTTGCTGCCTGACAGAACTGTGCATGAGAGAAGGATTACTGACAGTGAGTCAGACAACACTGTTTCACCAACAACTGTCAACAAACTACTTGCAGACGCAGTTTGAGATATAGTACAGTAACTGCAAAGTCAGTAAATCACTTCAAGAAACTGTTTGGAACACCATGTTCAGTGCATAATGTCAGCTTGACCACTGTGACCCACAGTGTGGCTTGCTGAAGGGTAGTAGTGATTACAGCTCACTTACTCATGTATATCTTGCACCTCCGGATGACCATGTTCCTGGCAAAACTAGTAAAAAGCCGTTTCAAGAACAGGAATTTGAAGATGCACATCCTGGAAGCCAAAGTGTTCTGTGATGCATCCTTCTTCCAGTCAGTACTCTGCAAATTTATTAACAACTTCATTTATTTCTTTACAGCATCGACATTCACGTTCCATAGGCATAGTCTGACAGTTTCCACATGAACACCTAAAAAACAATATAATGACATACATTTTTTACAAACACATCATTAAATGAGACGATCATACTCATTACTCAGAAAATAACATTGTCATGCAAAAGCATTCCACGTTAACAACATGCAATGAAAACAAACTGAAACAGAAACATCAGTCAACAGACAGTGTTGCAGTACAGTGGTGGAACTTATGATATGGAGTTAAAAAGACAAAGCTGATAGAGGGGATTGTTGACATGAAGGTATATAAGCAATTGGTGATGGACTGAGATCACAATACAGTAATGTGTCTTGCACTATATGAACAAACAGCAGTAATGCCTGTTGTAACGCACGGCTCAGTGATCGCTACGGTAGCCTGTAATGATGGTGGCCACAACTGAGCACTTTATAAACAGGGACATTCTGTCACAGTGCATGTCCACAGTGCCACCATGAATGGAGTGTGAGTGGATGTGGGGGTTCGGTGAATATAGTGACAGGATGTCACTATAGATACACACACATGCGGTGGGGGACTTCGGGAGTGACCATGCTGTGCAATGTGCAGAACAGTTCGTGGTATGTACTGCGGTGGTGTGCTGCTGAGCTGAACATGTGGTGAGGTGCTTGGTGGCAGACTAGGTCTGGGAGAAGTCTGGGTTTGGTTCTGGCATGCTTGTTTTTTGCTACAGGTCCAGGATTTCTTTTTTCTTTGTTGCCCACACCCACCAACAATCACCCCCCTGGAGTTCACAATACTTTAGTAGGGTGGTGCAGGGGGGCCAAGACACACATGGGGTGGCACAGACCAACACATTAAAAAATCTCAGTCTCCAGCACCCTCTTTGTGTTCACCATAAGTGTACATCAACAAAATTGATTTTTGGCAATGTACGCTCCCAGAAAAAGCAACCTTCTTTCAGCAATTGCTGTTATCACATGGTACCATCGGTAGCTGTACTGTTAAACATTTTCTATTACAATGCTTAGCATGGGATAACAAATAATGTATTTAAAGCAGCACACGTTTGCAAGATGATCATGAGTAGAAACAGTAGCAAGGTTTGTGTGTCATTTGTTCAGCACCAAATGAACATAAAGAAGGCTCAGGGATCAGACAGCACAGCAGCACAGAGTCATTGCATTCATCTCTGTGCACACATCCATTGTTCTGGAATGAACACAGTGGTCCCAGTGACAGAAGGAGGGAGACGGACTGAGCATACAGAGCACATATATCCTGCTATAGGGAAGGTGTCCTCATTGTGCAGGGCAATAGGGGCACCTGATGGAGGCCTGTGGGTTCCACAGCGGATGGCACCATTAAGAAGGGGCGGAGAAGATGTTGGTCTGCATTGTATGTCAACACACACGGGTGGGCTTTAATATTACAAAACATGCCACACATGTATGTCACCTCCGTCAATACTTGCACACCTGTGTCCACTGGGGGGGGCCCGCTCCCGGAATACAAACCTAGGTGGTAAGTTGGATTCTGACAACAGTGTCCAACAGGAGGGGATTCACACCCAGCAGTCATACATGGGGGGGGGGGACAAGATCATTCTGTGGCAGCTGGGAGAAGCTGGAGGGGTTTCCATGAGAACAAAAAATCAAAACAAAAACAAAGAAGGTTGTGGGATCATGGGCAATAGTGAAGAGTATCGGACCAGCGCTACGCTACTACCATAACACATTTGTGAATACACAGCTTGCTTGCACTTACTGTTGATGTTGTTGTGTCAGTTTGTCTGAGTTGGGGCTTCACCCCCCCACAATCCCCTTGTTGGTTTTTTTTTTGGACCGGGGTGTTGGGACTGAAGCACACCAACTCAAATAAACTACTAAAAATAACACAACGACTGATGGTCCGATACAGTCCACTATCTCTGGATCATGATGGTAGTGCAGTGTGGTGTCACATCATACAATGGCCTGATTGATTGGTACAGTTCATGGTGATGTAGGTGAAGTCAGACTCCATATCAGACCTATCACATCACATGCTAAGACACAACATTGTGATGATGAACAATTAACAGACACTGAGGGACAGCAAACCACAAACTCACCAGGCTATGATGATGTATGACATCTATAGTCAGCCATAAAAGCATGCATTAAAACTCCCAAAACAGACTGTGAACTATGGTCACAATAAGTAGTTCTTGAAGCAAACTCTGTGACCCACAGTAAACACGCATACGATGGTACAACAGGAGAGTGAAAGGGCATCACCAGGACAGCTCCTCACCAACTGCACACAATACAAGACACACGTTGTGGTTAAATCCAGAAAACATAAATATGCAGAAATGTGCCATTACATACGCTGGTGACTGGTGAGGAGATATTCACCAGTGAATAGTATATAGAACCTGCTCACTGTACCACTCATTGCTGCCATGTATTCACATCACACACTGTTGCAGGCAGCATCATTGATTGCCCTGGGGTGGGCGTTAGGCAACATAACATGGTGGTAGTGGGGGGATGCAGAAGAGGGTCAAACCAGCCCTTTCAGGAACATACAAAACAATGGAACTCTATACATGAAAACAAAGAGCAGCACTGTACCATGACAGATCTTCATCCTCCAGGCAGAAACCAGCATCAGAGACAGCAACTGCAGCAAGCTGACTCACATTGCTTTGACTACGAGGAACTTCCGACTCGAATTGATATGGGAGGGTACCGAGGACATAACTGTCATCTGAAAAAGTGTCACCCTCAGTAGATGTGTTGTCTGAATCCTCCAATTCTTCATTAAATAATGCAGGTAGCAATCTCTCAATACCGTCAGCTTCCATTTTGAACAATGCTATGAGGTGCGCGTGATGACAGACTGACCTCATACAAATACGTCACATGCAATGTGTGTGCATGTTTATGACCACACCTCAGTGGGATTAAGCAGCAGCACAGAACAGAGCACAACATGAAGGTATAGCCCACATATAATTATAAAATATGCAAAAATGGGGCAGGAAATACATTACATTCAATGGATTATTTCACTTATGCAACAGGCAGGATTTAGTGCATTTCTTTGAAATGGTACTGAAAAGTTGCTCTTTAATGGTTCCTGTACATGAGCAAGAAAGGATGGACTCAGCACTGAATAGAAATGCACTACTAATTTGGGTATGGACCAGGCATTCTAGTGAATGGCAGAACCCCCATAGTCACCAGGAGATACAGTGCATACTGTCATAACAATTCAGCACAACATCAATATCAGTGTGGGAAATGCTGCAGTTTTCCGTGCTTCACAGTACTGATACATCAGACACTGTAAAAGTTACTAAACAGCTAAAAGACGATCCAAATTAGGGAATATATTTACTTAACAAAATGATGATCTGTCCTAAGTACAGAAAAAACACCCCCGTCTTCCCCTGCTTCTTCAAACTGGACACATGGGGCCCAATTCTGAGATGCATGGCACAACTCACTGGCAGATGCAGTTGTGACATATGCACTATGCCGGGGGACCCTGCACCAGATTCCAGAACAAGCAGAGTCCCTGGCGGCTTGCCCTGTGACTCAGGCATCTCTCAGGGTTGCACCACAGTAAAGGTGCACCTGACCTGGGTGCCACAAGCCACCAACAAGCCCAATGATAGGATGCTGCACCCTGACCCAGGCCCCAAGACATGCCTGCAAGCCCCAGTGGGCCACGGGAGTGTGGGGCAGACTGGCACTGACACCGGGTGGCATCAGTGCAGTGTGGTCCTGGGAGCCAGCCTGTGGAACCCCAGTATTGCCAGGGGTGGGGGTTGCTATGTGGTGGGGGGGTCTGGTGGCATGGCAGTGTGTGGCAGGGCCATGCGGGGGACATCAGGCATTTGGGCAGGATGGAAGCTCCTTATGCCAGCTAATAGCTGGTCTAACCCTGCAGTGCCACAGGGCCTCTTGGAATGGCATTGAGGGGTTATGGTAGCTGCCCTTGGCATTGGGCACAGCTGCTGCATAACTCCCCTCCACCATACCATAGGGGCCTTGGGCAGCATGAGTCCCCTGGGTGCAGGCCACCTGCACCATGGCACAGGACACCTCTTTTGGAATCCAGGCCAGTGGAACCCATGGCGCAATGTGCAACTTACAACATATGTGTTGGCCTAAATTGCACTGTTCCTAATTTCTGTTGGCCTACTAATCAGCATAAAATCGCATATCATAACCACCCGGCTAGTATAGCTACACTTGGTGCTCCCTCCCTCTTTCCTAATCTAGCTCAATATTCTATTGAGGCACTCACCTCTCTCCTACCTAAGTTATGTCTTGCTGTTGTTCTTAGTATCTGGATATAAGTTCATGTCTACCCTAGCTATCTACTGTATAGGCTCCATAACAGTGCCTCCTCATCTGTACTGAATGTTTGTGTAATTACTGTTCCTTCCTTATGTTAACCCCCATTGTTTCCCCAGGTCCATCTGGAAACGAAGTGGTCCTCCTCTAGTATGCCTGCCTGGTTAAACTCTTGAATAAATAAATAAAATAAATAAATGGACCCATCTTGAATTGGGCCCATCATTTTATTGCATGACAAAGAAATGCTGCCTTAATTCAAGTGCTTTTCTACAGGATGAAAGCTTGTCTGGAGAAACACTTCAGCAAAACTTCTCATTGATGCAGTCCTTGTGGCATGACATTAAGGAACACGATCCTGTTTTCATCATTTATCAATTGTTTTACCACAAACAGTGTCACAACAATGTACGGACAACACCTCAAGGCAAGGCAGTTCTGGGTTCTCTAAAGCAGGAATATTCAAAACGGCTGAGGGAAAATAAAACACAGTTATATTCTTTTAAGGAAACTCTATTACAGTGAGATAGTGCACATGATTTCAAACAGGCAACAATGCACTCCTAAAGCTCAAAAGTTGAATTCCAGTCCCCTTGAATTGCTGTGAGCAAGACATGATGTATTTTAACCATATCAGATAGGAGATGTACACCCACATTATTTAGTTTCAAAACTATGAAAGAATCCACTGTCAGTGCACCATATTGGATATTTTTTCTTCTCTTTTTTTTTTAAATTAAATGCATTTTATTTATTTCGACAGAAGCATACATATGTGGTATAACAAGGCACATATATAGAAAAAGAAAATGCACATGAATATACACTTAAGGCCTTAAGGTTACATTGGCCTCCTAATATCTATTATTCCTAATTCTAAATATAATCCCAACTGTAATCCTTTTCCTCCTTATCCCTCCTTCTACTAAGTGCCAATAACATCATATGGTAACAGCATTGTGACTATATATGTAATACCACCCTGATAACCTTAACTAAAATCTTATTTTACCTTATATTGAAGTTAACGATAAATCTTGCTCCATTTCCTATCAAAGCTAGCGGGACAGTGTCTGAGGGTAGCTATCATCTTTTCTATTCTTAAATTATATAAAATTTCTTCAGCCATTCTGAATATGGATAATTTGGGCATCTTTCCAATGTCTTAATAACATTTGTTTGACTGTATGTGAAATTAAAGCCATAGCATTTCTTCTTTCTAAAACTGGAAACTGGGTATAATCCCCAAGAATACATATTTTTGGTTCAAAATATGGTTGCAATCCAAGGAGGGAATCAAGTTTAATCTTAATTGTATCCCATAGAGGTCTGATTAAGGGGCACTTCCAAAGCATATGGTATATAGTACCTTCCTGAAAACCACATCTATTACATTGGGGGTCTTGTAGTTTACCCATGGTAAACAATTTTGCTGGGGTGAAGTACATATTTTGCACTATATGAAACTGAATCAGGCACAATTTGTCATTAGAAGTATAGGAATATATGGCTTTCAGACATTGTCCTAACAGATTGGTTTATCCAGGAATTGAGTCTTCCAATATGAGGATTCCTTGTATATCCGGATGGATTCTAGGATATAGGTATTTTTTTCTTCTCAACAGATTATGCATCTACTGACCAATATGGTTGAAATACAATACATCCCATCTCACTCACAGCTATTAGGCTAGCTGAGTATGACACAAGTGAGTGACCTATACAAACAAGCATTCATTATATGTCATAGTCTATGAGACTTGGGTTTGAGTTTGGTGCAGTCTGCTATGTGCTCTAAGGCCATGAAATATTTATGGGCAGAAGAACAGGGTTTCTTCTGTTAATTTTTGACATGTGGCATCTCAATGACATAAAAATTAAGTTATGGATAATTATGTGGCAATAGAGAACTCTGATTCCAGCTTCAGATGCGATTTTAGATCGGCAGCGGTGGGTTATATTCCCCTGCGACACCCCACAGCACATGATACAGTAACTGGCAGAAAGGGAAGTGAAATCTTGGCTCTGCTGCAGAGTCTTGCGTTTCGGCACAAAGCCCCACAGCACATGACAACCGAAAGTGGCTCACAGCTGTGTCAAGCAAGGTACTGTAACCTCGTGTTAAAAATACATAGAACAGCTGCTAGTCTAAACTGTCATCTGAAACTGGAATCAGAGTCACTCTATGAAGTGCAATAGACACCTTGTTAGAAGTTTTTTAAGACCTGGGACACAGCTGCTCTCCTTAAATATTTACATGCAGCACTACACATACTGTATTGTACAGCAGTAGACAGCATTGGATTCGAACCTATGCCCTACAAACTCTGATGTAAAATGAATGTTAGTTTATACAGGTCGTCCAGGTGTGCTGTACTCAGCTAGCCTTAAAATCTGTGAGCTAGAAATGGAGGGTTTATTTATTCATCTAATTGGTCTTCTTAATAGCAAGTATCCTTTGCATTCTTTGACTGCAAAACCTTATATGCCACAGCAGTTCTAAACTGTGCAAAGGTTGCTTGTTTTTTTTTCCTTTTTTTGTAATTTATTAATTATTTATTTACTCGTTTATGTCATTTTGTTGATGAATTACAATTAGGGCACAGCCTTTGTCTGTCATAATGGGGAATTTGTTATATCAGGTGAGCAACCAAAAATCCTGCAGGCAATGTTTCTGATTGGTGTTTCCTTTCTAATTTTGTCTAATTTGGGTACTTTCAAATAATGTCACAACATAACAGTCTAAAATAATCTATAGGCATTGTAAACAGGTTCCACTAAACGAAAAAAAAAGTAAAGGAGGAGGGGTAAAAGAATTGATCAATTCAGATCCCAAAAGACCTTTATCTTTCCTGTCACCCACTGCTCCCCCATTGAATCCTCCCACTACACAGTCCAGCCAGTACTCCCCGACATGTGGACTCTGTTGCAACGTGGGCTCCTGCATCTGCCTCTTCATCTTAGCAACCATGGTAGCAGCAGCTAATGGTGGCATTGGCAGCTACTGGCTCGCAGAGCATCAGATCACATACTGTACTATCATCTCTCCAGTCTCCTCAGACTGGTGGTGTTTGGATGTTTTTAGATCCTCTCAATGAGCAAGTGAGCAATAACAATGGCAGATGCTAGTTGACAGCAGTATACCTGTCTTTCTGTAGTTTCCTCTCTAACAGATCATGCAATTGGCATCTGGATGCCAAAAGAAGAAAACGGTGGCTTCAGTAGGCTCCATAACAGAGCATTTGGTACAGTAGATGTGTCTTGCAGCATGCTTATTTACAGCTAGGACACAGAGCAGGGCTATAGAAAAGAGCTGCACAGAAAGGTGTTTAATCAGGTATTCCATTTTTGTTCCATTCAGGAGGCAAGTGAACACCAGATTTTTGGTTGAAATTAAAGCATTTATTTAATTGTAGCTAAACAGCATTCAAATGCATAACTACTTGTTCTGGCAGTGTGAGCCCTGAAAGGCTTAAAATGGAGAGTGATTTGATCTTCACACACTACACACACACACACACACACACACACACACTAAGGGACGACACAAACATACACACAGACTCACGAAGGAACAACAAAAACACACATACACACACACACTCACAAAGGGACAACACAAACACACACACACACACACACACACACACACACTCACCAAGGAACAACATAGTAGAATGTGCTGTTATAATTGCATCCATTTATCCTTGGCTCGACATTGTGTTCCTTAATTAATATTATTGCTAAGTACTGTACATAGTCATGTACTTTTAACAATCACAACCACAAAGATTAGCACCAAGGACATATTGTTGCCAATATAGGGAAAAGATACATATCTCTTGCATAGTATCTGGCTACATTATATCACGCTTTAGTACAGTAGTTTAAATAAGAAATAGATGTACAGTATGTACTATTCTTTTGCCATTTAAAACTGCATGCAATTCCCCCACTCTGTCACCAGTGTGCTAACACTAATAATAAAATACTGCTACTTATTTAGTGACTTTTTGCCATTCATTTTTGGCTCATTAAAACCATTTAATGAACGAGTATCAGTGAATATACAGCAATTATAAGACTACAGAACTGTAGTTAACACACAGGTTTTCATTTGATTATTTTTTAATTGTTATATTTCACTGGAAGTCTCTAATTACTTGACAATATATTACTAATGGTGTTTTAGGCAATACCATAAAGGTGACTACAGATTTAAAAAAATAAATAAAAATGTTCTCCATCCTATACCAGCAGCTTCCTCCAGCCACAGGAAAATGCAAGATGCAGCAGTGTCTCAGACTCCCACTGCTGTGTTTTTTTGTTCCAATTGTTTAACCAGGTGAGACACACTAAGCTGAAAGCTTTTTTACAGGTGCAACCTGGGAGCACAGGGAAGTTAAGTGACTTGCCCAGGGTCACACAGTATATGCAAGTGGGGGCTATGTGATTCAAACCCAGGTCTCCAGATTTGCAGCTCAGAGCTTTAAACCACTGCGCTATACTGCCTCCCTAAACTACTTAAACTACTGACCTGCAGTATTCTGCAGCAGAACACAGAGTGCATTCAATTATCCTCTGCAGTTCCCTTGCCTAACAACAGCACAGACTGAACTCCTCCAGACTCATAATAAAAAATAAATTAATACAATAAAAAAGAAATACAACAAAAATCCCATAACGTGGGGTACAGACAACCAAACAAATCCTCCCTCCTACCTTTGCAGCTCCTTCCCACAACAGAACCCCAGCCTGGACTTCTCCCTAATCACAAATAAATAAATAAATAAAACCCCACAAAGCTGGCCACATGTACAACAACAACAACAAAATTATCCCTCCTGGACCTGTTGCTCCCTACAGCCAAAGGGAATTGGGAGATGCTGCAGTGTCTCAAGATCCCATTGCTGCGTTAAACTACTGACCTGCAGTATCCCACTGGGAAACATGGGGTCAGTAGTTCCATAACAGTAGATCTGGATACATTCCGTTATCCCTCTGCAGTTCTTTTCCCCAGCAAAAGCAGAGACTGGACTGCTACCCACTCATAATATAAAAACAAGAAAACCAAAAATAAAATAAACATCCCATACCTTTTGAGGCATGTCTGAATGTTCCCTATCATTCAGCTGCCCTTATAACTAATTCATTTTTGCTGCTGTCTATTGCACATTATCAATTACTGCTGTACTGAATGAGCATAAAGATGAGATGTCAAAGGCAGTCTTAGTGTGTATAGCATTGCACTGCACCCTATACCCTGGACACATGCCAAAAGTGGAGGAGCAGACTGAAGAAAACAGTACAGTGTCTCTCTGCCACACAAAACATACATACAGTAGATATATAAATTAATAAATTCGTACATACATTAAAAAAATAAAGAGACAAACATGCAACAGTAATAAGAACACAAACTAACATGACAACACCAAAGACACCATACCAGAGGACTGCAGAAACTTACAGAGCATACCACAAACCATGGTAGAACTGCATCTGATAACAGGAAATATAAAATAAATGTGAAAAAAGGATAAGTTAGTAATCTCCATAGAGTTCAATTAATTTATAGTGGTTAATGAAATATGGGGCATCTTGAGCAAAGTCAGTGGGGGATATAGCAATGCCTAGAAAGATGGTAGACCTGTTCGCCAGCCGAGTGGCAATGGAGAAAAGGAAATAAACCAAAATCATTTTGTGCTAAATTAATTAAGCCCTCCCATGTGGTTGTTCAACTCAGTAAGGAAGTCACGTGTCAGTAGTTTTACTTTTTAATCAAATTTTGCACCGCTGTTGCTATTAGCCCTGGCACACCGTAGTCATAGAAGTAAATGTAAAATGCAGTAGCTGTCAATGAGGGGTGGAGCCAGTTATACCAATTGGCCAGGTGAAACTACAACAATAACAAATAGAATGAAGTATGGGGTGGTGTGTGTAATGAAGTTTACACACCCATGAGGTGTTAGATTCCAGATAAACCCGAGGCGAAGCTCGAGGGGTTATTACAGCATTCATCACCTCGTGGTGTGTAAACCTTTGTGTTTCCACACACCACACAATTTTTTATTTTATATAATTGCTGGGTTTCCCTTTTCACCACAACAATTATATAAAATACTAGACCTTCCTGCACTTATCCTCCGTTCTGTTTCTACGCTGTACACTATCCCCCATCTGAATTTTAAAAGAATTCAGTTGAAGAAGTTGTTTCTTTTCCCCATTGAGTTTAAAATAAAAAACATACCGCCTAGTTCTGCTTGTCTGGTGGTTTATTTGGAAGGAGAAGGCGAGCTGAGGTGAGCGGTTGCAGAGCGAGGAACTGCAGGATGGACATGCGCAGAGTGAGGGAAACCGTGTGCGTATTTGCCATAATAAACACTCCTTAATTACGGCAAATTACGCCACGGTTTCCCTATGGGAAAAAGGGAAGCCCATTAATTATAGTAACAGTAATGGAGAACATGCTAATAGCCTTGAGAGTGTTTCAATATTCAGTAACTGGAAATGAATGGGACAGAGGGACATGACCTTCTCCATCACATGAGGCTTGAGAACGTCACCATAGAAATGCACATTTTCTCATGTGAAGTCACAAATACACATAAATATCAGTAGTTCTATGTTGGTGAAGTACAGTACATGTACTGTATGTGCACATAGCACATACATTTGTCATTTGATTAGACGCTGAGACAGAGACATAGAGGGGGCAGATTACAAGATCAGCAAATCAATCTTGACAATTCAAATGACTACACTAATTCCCAATTTATCAGAACAGACCTACTGATATTTACATTTGTCTGTGACTTGACTTGAATGTTTTACATCAGCCAGTGTGCAATTATGTATGGTCATGTCCTTGAGCCCCACAGGATAGAGAGGATCACGGCTGTTGGTTCCATCCATTTTCAGTCAGAGAATATTGCAACACTCTTGAGGCTGCCAGCATGGACTGTATTTCCTGTTACAGTGTATTCCTTCAGTTAATGTTATTTCATTTTTACAATTAAGCATGACCGCTTTTAGAGTACTGTCACAACACCTCATGGTCAGCTCCTGCATATTACATTTACTTTCATGCTTAGAGTTAAACAAGGATGATTGCACCACCTGTGCAAACAACCTTTATTTCACACAGTAACACTTTTGCCATTTTTGCCACATGCAATTCCCCCACTCTGTCACAAGTGTGCTAACACCAATAATAAAATACTGCCACTTACTTAGTGACTTTTTGCCATTCATTTTTAGTTAATGAAAACCATTTAATGAATGAGTATCAGTAAATATACAACAAATCTGTGATTACAGAACTGTGGTTAGCACACATGTTTTCATTTGATTATTTTGTAATTGATATATTTCATTAGCAGTCTCTAATTACTTGGCAATATAATATTATTATTGGTTTAGGCAATACCATAAATGCGACCGCAGATTAAAAAAAAAAATAATAAAAAACGTTCTCCCTCCTACTCCAGCAGCTCCGTCCAGCCACAGGGAAATGTGAGATGCAGCAGTGTCTCAAGCTCCCACTGCTGTGTTACACTACTGACCTGCAGTATCCCACAAGGGAACGCAGAGTGCATTCAATTATCCATCTGCAGTTCCTTTGCCCAACAGCAGTACAGACTGGACTGCTCCCCACTCATAACATAAAAACCAAAAACAAAACAAAAAATAAAATAAACATCCCATACCTTTTGAGGCATGTCTGAATGTTCCCTATCATAGCTGCCCTCATAACTGATTAATTTTTATTGTTATTTACAGCACATTATTGATTACTGCAGTACTGAATGAGCATAAAGACGAGATGTCAAAGGCAGTCTCAGAGTGCACAGCATTACACTGCACCCTACACCCTGTACACATGCCAAAAAGTAGAGGAACAGACTGAAGACAACAGTAAAGTGTCTCTTCCAAGCAAAACACACATACAGTGCTCCCTGCTTTATCCGCCCATTCTGGTGCAGTGAAAAATTGGTAGATAACAGAGGGTTTTGGATAACTGAGGGTGCATTAATATACTATAATAACTGGTTATAGTTTTTTTCCCATAGTTACCAGGGATATCACAAAACAGCTGATTATACCTAGTATTGGGTATGGAATCCATGTCTATGGCATGGTTAGTAAGACAAAGTTAAGAGCAATTCAAGTTCTATATAATAATTTGGCCAGATTTGTGTTAAATTGTGAGTATCATACTCACCATTGTGATATGTTTATGTTATTACAATGGCCTCAATTAGAGCAAATAATCAAACAAAAATGGTTAAAACTGATTCATGGGGTGGTGCACAATCAGAACCCTAGATAACTTGTGGACAAAATGTCACAATTGACATATAAACATAATTATAATCTTAGAGGAAATGGGGAAACACATTTGTAATACTGAAATCAAATAACAAATTTGGTGACATGACCTTTGGAACAAAAGTTGTTAAATTGTGGAAACAAATTGCCAAAGGTAAAAAACAAATCAAACAAACAAAATATTTTTGAAAGCTATTGGATATGACCTAACAATGAAATCTAAGTGTAACAGTTGATGTGCTTAGTTACAGATGGATTGACTGATGTGTGTGTGATAAGTGCAGAGAAGCTTTTTAAATTTAGGTATATAGTGAAATTTATAGTTATTACTCAGTGTTTTAAGAGTGGAAGAAGATCTAGGCCCATCAAGACCACTCCCCCCACACATGTGGGATGAATTTAGTGCTCTACACCCAAAAGAAACTTGTCAAGTTTAATTTTGAATGTTTCAAATGACTGACTTTCCACAATATATTGAGGCAAATTATTCCACAGTCTGGCAGCTCTTATAGTAAAAAATTGTTTGTTTATACATGCCTTTGGTATACAAATTTGCCCATTATTGCATCTGGGACTACTAGGTTTATCAGCATAACTGATTTTATAGCTTTCCATTAGATTCTGCTCATTTAATATTTTAAACATTAATAACAGATCACCTCGATCTCTTCTGAGGTTAAGGTCATATAGACCTAAAGCACTGAGTCTTTCCTCATATGATAGTTCTTTACCCTAGAGATTATTTTTGTAATTTTCCTCTTCATAGTCTCTATCAATTTGATATTCTTTTTTAAATAAGGTGCCCAAAAACTAACTGCATAGTCTGTAAATGGACGAATAAACATTTTATAAAGTTGAAGAATACAGTTTTCATTTAATTGTTAGTCACAAAGTATTGTGTCTTTAGTCCTGTCTTTGACCTGAATGAGAATGAATACGTGTTATATTATTGCTGTTTTGATGTATGTAGTACATGTTAAAAAATGTTGTGCAATATGTGTGTAAAGTTTAACTTGTAAATGCAACAGGTCCATCTTGAAAAAGGGTCTTCGACCCAACGATGTTTAAACATTGCTACCTGTATAAAAAAAAACAAAAAAAAAAACCTTTTGCTACCAGTTATAATTCTACCATTCTAACCAGCTGGTTATAATGACATTCATGTGCCCAGTTTCACTACTTCTGTGCATGCACCTACCGCAAACTTCCCCTTTTCTGAGCCGTCCGTCATGATGCCTCAGTGCTGCAGTTGTCCCCGACAGAAGTCGTCAGTGGTAAGTTTTTTTCTTTTAAAGAAAAAACATCTCTTGGCACAGAAAACCTTCATCATGGCAGTTAAAAATTAAAAAATAAATAAACATTGCTTCCCTTTATGGACAGATGCCTACCGCACTTATGTCTGGGCTTCCCAACAGTCGGCGGCTCAACTCTGTAGATATATACATTTACTTTGTGCAATTGCTGTGGTGTAAAAATGATCCAAAGCAATTATACAAAATAAAAGATGGGTAGCTAGTTAAAACTCAGATTTTATACACCCCCTTGGGGTGGAATGCCTTCATAAACCCCTCAAGCTTCGCTCTCAGGGTTTATGTGGCATCCCACCCCTCAGGGGTGTATAAAATACTCATTATAACTAGCTACCCATCCATCATTCTCTATGTCCTGCTCTGTGCTGATGTTTATTGGTAAACCTATTTTAGTACATATTACTTTATTACTGAACATACCTGTACAAGGTATACAACATCATGCTGAGAATTTTAAATTTTTATACTTTATTGCTACAAAAAAGTTAAAAATGCTTTTTAAAGCCAGGATATCACTGATTCAGCCATGGTTCTGCATGTTCCATGTGTTCCAATGTCCATGTTTTCTGAGACCACCCACCATGCCATGCCCACTGTACAAACCAAACCCTTTTATACCTTGGGCTGTGATGTCAAAATGAATTTACAACTTAAACCTTTTTTTTATTTATCAGCAATAATTTAGTTAGTAACCCTCTAAAATTCAGTACTAACCTTGGATGATAAAATTGTTTTGGTTGCCAAGAGGAGAACCACGGAGTAGCCAAGAGGAGAACCATGGAGTAGGTATGATTATGACCACTGAGTTGGTACAATCCATTGTGAGTTACTGGCAAACAAAAGAAACCGAGCACCAATATAACCCCTCCCGCTGTCTGCCCATAAACTCAAATTGTGCAAATATTCAAAAATAAATCAGGCTTTTGTGAAAAATTAACTTTATGTGCCCTCCATATTCTACAGGTCATGAAACCATGATTCATTGTGGCAGACACATGAGAGTGGTCCATTCAGGATCGTGCATACAACTCTCACAAAGATATATTTACAGATGTATTTGATTCAAGCAGACAGCACACCAAACTTAAATCCTGTACTGTAAAACAAGGATTGCTAAAAATGTTACGTCTTTTGTCTGAGTAATCAGCCAGTTTTTGGGACCATGATTCTGTGCGACGATGCTCATTGAGGATGCCAGAGATGCTGATGTCACTGATGCTTAATGGATGGCTGAAGAAAGAGAGAGGATTGCATGGAACAAATACAATCTGGACAATGGAAAGAATGGGCAGATGGCAGACAAGGATGGTGGCGGATAAGTGAAGGATTTAACATTGGAGTCAATTGATACACCGGGTAAAGCTGGCAATAAGGGAGGGTGGCAGATAAAGGAGGTGCAGATAGTCGAGGGTTTACTGTACATACATAAATTAATAAATGCATACATACTGTATATACATTAAAAAATAAAGAGACAAAATATGCAACAGTAACAAGAACACAAACTAACATGGCAACACCAAATATACCATATCAGAGGACTACAGAAACACAAAAAAAATACAAAATAATGGGAAATACAAAATAAATGTGCAAAAAGAGCAAGTTATTAATCTCCATAGAGTTCAATTCATTGATAGTGGCTAATGAAGTATGGGGCATTTCAAGCACAGTCAGTGGGGGATATGGCAATGCCTAGAAAGATGGTAGACCTGTTTGCCAGCTGAATGGCAATGGATAATAGGAAATAAACCAAAATCATTTTGTGCTAAATTCATTCTGTTCCCCACAATGTGGTTGTTCAACTCACAAAATAAGTGACGTGTCAGCAGTTTTACTTTATTATTAAACATGTCGCCACTATTGCTATTAACCTTGGCACACTGTAGTCATAGAAGTAAATGTAAAATGCAGTAGCTGTCAATGAGGGATGGAGCCAGTTATACCAATTGGCCAGGTGAAACTATAACAATAACAGTAACAGTAATGGAGAACGTGCTAATAGCCTCAAGAGTGTTTCAATATTCACTAACTGTAAATGAATGGGATAGAGGGACATGACCTTCTCCATCATGTGGGGCTTGAGAACGTCACCTGAGAAGTGTACATTTTCTCATGTAAAATATCCCTGTGCAGTCACAAAAACACATAAATGTCAATACAGTAGATCTATGTTGGTGAAGTACAGTACATGTACTGTATGTGCACATAGCACAAGCATTTGTCATTTGATTAGATGCTGAGATAGAGACTTAGAGGGGACTGATTATGAGATCAGCAAACCAATCTTGACAATTCAAACAACTACACTAATTCCCGATTTATCAGCACAGACCTACTAATATTTGCAATTGTCTGTGACTTGACTTGAATGTTTTACATTAGTCAGTGTACACTTGCATGGTCATGTCCTCGAGCCCCATAGGATGGAGAGGGTCATGGCTGTTGGTTCCATTCATTTTCAGTCAGAGAATATTGCAGCACTCTTGAGACTGCCAGCATGGACTGTATTTCTTGTTACAATGTATTCCTTCAGTTAATGTTATTTCATTTTTACAATTAAGCATGGACACTTTTGGAATACTGTCACACCTTAAGGACAGCTCCTGCATATTACATTTACTTTGATGCTTAGAATTAAGCAAGAATGAATGCACCACCTGCCTACTTGTGCTCTGCCAATCCTGTAACCTTAAAATTGTAACCATTTTATGTCTTCATGCTCCTCCAAATTTTGAACTCTGTTATATCGTAAAAAGCTTGTTTGTTCTGTTTTTGTCCTCTCTGTGACGAGGTACCTTTGTAAATGAGCCCCTGGCTCTAAGGTTGCAAACTGATGTTTAATAAATAAAAAATAAAAAATTAAAAATAAAACAACATTTATTTCACACAGTAACACTTTTGCCATTTAAAATTGCTGGCAATTCCCCCACTCTGTCACCAGTGTGTTAACACTATTATTAAAATACTGCCACTTAATTAGTCACTTTTTGCCATTCATTTTTGGCTCATTAAAATCATTAAATGAATGAGTATCAGTGAATATACAGCAAATCTGTGACCGCAGAACTGTGGTTAGCACACAGGTTTTCATTTGATTATTTTTTAATTGTCATATTTCATTAGAAGTCCCTAATTACTTGGCAATATATTATTATTAGTGGTTTAGGCAATACCATAATGGTGACTACAGATTAAAAACAAAACAAAATAAAAGCTTTCTCCCTTCCTCATCAGCAGCTCCCTCCAGCCACAGGGAAATGTGAGATGCAGTGGTGTCTCAAGTTTCCACTGCTGTGTTAAACTACTGACCTGCAGTATCCTGCAGGGGAATGCAGAGTGCATTCAATAATCCCTCTGCAGTTCCTTTGCCCAACAACAGCACAGACCGGACTCCCCAGACTCATAATAAAAAAGTAAATTAATACAACAGAAAATAAATACAACAAAAATCTCTTAAAGTGGGCCACATATAACCAAACAAATCATCCCTCCTGCCTCTGCAGCTCCTTCCCACAACAAAACCCCATCCTGAACTTCTCCCTAATCACAAATAAATAAATAAATAAATAAAACCCCATAAAGCTGGCCACATGTACAACAACAACAACAAAACAACAGCAACAAAATTCTCTCTCCTGGATCTGCTGCTCCCTCCAGCCACAGGGAATTGAAAGATGCTGTGGCGTTTCAAGCTCCCACTGCTGTGTTAAATCACTGAACTGCAGTATCCAGCCCAGGAATGCTGGCTCAGTAGCTCCATAACAGCAGATGTGGATGCATTCAATTATCCCTGTGCAGTTCTTTTTCCCAGCAAAAGCAGAGACTGGACTGCACCTCACTCATAATATTTTTCTTTCTGGTCCCAGTAATGGTCTGAAGCAGAGCATATTTCAAGTGTTTGAAGAGCCATTTGGTGTGATGTAATTCTAACCACCCACCCTGCTCTCTCGCCTCCTGTCCTAAACAGCTCTGTTTCTCCATAAAGAACCTTCTAGTTTCTCCCTGGTTTGTCCTGATCGGTGAAGAAAGTGTAACATATTTCAAATTTTCAAGATCCATCTGGTCTGATCTAATTATTTATTTTTGAGGAAAACATAACTACTCTCACAGTCAGGACTGCTGTGTGAAGCGGTCTCCTCCCTCCCTGTTCCAGGTCCCTCACAGTGCTCCCTGCCCCAGTCCCCATCAGCTCTGCTCATGCTATGACTCTCCAGCAAGAGCCCTCTACTTTCTCCTCAATCAAGTTGCCTTGGGAAGTGAAGCATATTTCACATTCCACCGCTTCAGCCAGAACGGGTGAAAATAGTTAAGCACATCCATGTCAGCCACACACTCTGCATGGTAAAATGAAGTCTTTCAATGTACTTATTCAGAAGTATGCAGAGACCTTGAAAGTCAATACAAAACCCACAGTCCATAGACCCAACACCACCACCACCGAGTTTGCACAGAATTGCCTTGCAAAATTACATTTATATATAGTGCATACGAATATAAGTGTGGGTTTAGGAACACACAATGTTTGAGCTAAATAGAGGCTATATAGCATGATTTAGTGGTCTGCACACACACACACACACACACACACATACACACATATATACATATATATATATATAGTATATATATATATATTATAGTGGCATGGTAGTGCCACTATAGTTAGGGTAGAGTACCCCATTTAAGGTTAAATCTGAAATTTGGCAGCTTAATAGCTTTGCCACAGTACAACAGTTTGCCTGATACTTGGTATGCACAGTCTGGTACCATTGATCACTAGACCTGCCAAGTTTCGTTATGGTCAGATGTATGGTTGCAGAGCTACAGAGCTCTGAAAAGCACAAACTATGCATTTTTGCGAATTCTTTGCTTGCACTTACAGCCCGCATGGTTTGTGCGACCAGTCCAAAACCTTCAGGGAACATACAGCCAGGGTCCCCAATATGCCTTTTGAAGATTTCCTGAAAAAATAATAAACGGTTCAAATATTATTCAAAAAAACAAGTTTTCCATTATAGTCAATTTGAAAAGTTAACAAAATATGCGAAAGTGTCACAAATGCACTTTTTACTTTTGCAAATGACCCTTGTAGTGTCGCAAATCAGCCATCTTGTTTTCAGTTGGTGGTCACAGAAATGCTTGGCATTTAAATTTGGGACCCTCTAGGGACACAATTCCTGTTGTGTTCACCTAGTCGAGTCCTGAGGATGCTAGCCATGTCTTTTTGGGGGGTAAAACACCCCAGAAATGTTTTTAAAATGTTTGAAAAAAGTAGTTTAGCAAAGTTTGTCGTGATTTGCGAAAGTACTTTGTGACACTGTGGCCTAAACAATAGGGAATCTTTGCCACCCTGCTGCAAAAGAACGGTTTGGACTTTTGGGCTGAAATTCGGAGGTAAGAAAGCCAAGATCCCACAGATGTGCCTTTTTGTGGTTTGGTAACAAAATATTAGAGGGCTACAAAGTTATGGCACTCTGAATTTGACAATTTTTCCCATAGGATAACATCATGGCGTCCACTGCACCTTTCGGGGCCCGTATCTTGAAAACGGTTCGAGATACAGACTTTTTGTCGGAGGAATGCTTAGTCCCCTCCTAGGGGCTAAGTGCAAAACTAGCCTGGAAAGTCTTAAATAATATGAGGTTTTAATTTTTTTTCCACGTCATATGGTTCCTGAGATATAAGGATTTTAGTATTCCAAGTAACCATTTTCTGCTCCAAGGGCCACTTTTATGCATACATTCTTTGTATTCACTGTGCTTCTGAATGCACCTTTTTGGGGGAAAATGGTGTGCATTTGCTTTACTGTTACCATTAGCATTTCCGCTTGTGTTTCTGTTAGTGTTTCCGTATCGTCACCATGTGCATTACCCTTGCGTTATGCTTGAGCTTGCATTTGCATTACTGTTACCATTTACATTTTGATTACCATTTTGTTTGCATTTACTTTTGCATCACTGTATGCATTACCATTTGTGTTTAACGTCTGGCGCTTGCATTTGCGTTTCCGTTTGCTTTACTGTTTTCTTTGGCATCACTGTTGGTGTTACCATAACAATTTGCATTTCAATTGTGTTACCATTACTGTTTGCATGTTCATTACCATTTGTGTTTGCATTTCCGTTGACCTTAGCATTTGCTTATCAGTAGCATTTCTGTTGTCAAGTGCATAACTGCTTCCTCTCTGCCACCGCTGCCATTACCGCTTGTGTTTCTGTTTGCATTTTGTTATCGTTTGCATTTTCATTACCGTTTTCATTACCATTTGCATTTCTGTTGCTGTTAGCATTTGCATAACTGTTTTCACTACCATTTCTGTTTTCATTTACGTTTGCACTTGCGTTTCTCTTACCATATGTGTTATTGTTTCCATTTGTGTCACCGTGTGTGTTACCGTTTGCACTTGCGTTTGCGTTACCATTAGCGCTACTGTTTTCTTTGACCTCACTGTTGCCATCACCGTTTGCATTAACATTACCATTTGTGTTTTTGCATTTACGCAGTGCAGTGCAAAACATAGAGAATACTGGATGGGCAACTATGCACAACCAGTGTGTTCTGCCACAGAGGGGTTCTGATTCCCTCTGACCATGAGAGCGAAGCTTGAGAGGTCCATGGGAATCAGAACCCTGAGGTGACAGAACACACAGGTTGTGCTTAAAGTTGCTCATCCTGTATTTTTTATAGTGTATAGTAGTACTATGTGAAATGTGTGCATTGTGTTTTCTTTCTCTCTTTTTCATAATGAAACTGACTTGAAAAGTATCTAGAGGTTCTAGACTACTGTTAACACAGAATTAAATAGAGGAAAGCAACAATGTGGCAGGATTCCAAGTGGTTCTGTTGCAGTAGTGACATCACTACTGCAGCAAAACAACATAATGACATCACTACTGTAGCAGAACAAGTATATTCCAGGCATGGAATTTCATGCATAACAACATTCCACTATACACTATATTATGTTTTTGCTATTTTTCTGCACTGTCTTCCACAACACATAGCGCAGTCAGTGTGTGGTTGATAGATCTGACACCTGCCATGTAGAAAGACCTGTGTTCAAGAAACATGCCAGTTTTGTTTGGTAAAAAGTTGTCGCTCCACAGTTACTGCCATTTGAAGTTGGCCCCCTCGCAGTTACAGATTTTTCAGCCACCAGGTATGCCATTTTAGTGCATTTTGGCCACGATTTCTGCCATTTTGTGGTGAAAGACTTTAAAGGTGCAGAAATGTAAAATCGAATGTCTCTGTAACAGTTTGGTCTTTTCACATGAAATTTGGAAGGTGTTGAGTGGATGTCCTGAAGATGTGAATAATTCTGTTTACATGTTGGAAAAAGATTTCTCTGTGGAGATACTGTGTGATGCAGTTAACATTTTGCACATAGCATTCTGCATGGTGCTACTGGCTTGAAATTTATAGTATTGGTAGTCCTAGTGGTGTGGAGGTGCCTTGCAATGGTTTGGTGTGTAAAACGTTAACAGGTGCAGAATTATGCCACTCTGACAAATGAAAATATGGTTCATTATGCTTCAATAACTTCTGAACTGTTTGTCCAATTTGCCTGGCATTTTGAAGGTACCAAGATTTATAATACATCTTTGACTGTGACAATTTTCAGGTCGCTGGCTCTTACGGTTGCTGAATTGTGCATGTACTCGTTGTTTGCTCATGGCTGTGCGACCATTGAACAGATGTACACACAATTGTGGACACACAGTGTGCTATGGTTACATGTCTTCTTTAAAAATTTTTGTTCCATCGGATATATGGTTCTTGTGCAACAAAGTGGCAAAAATGTTATTTGCAGCACTCCTGTGCAGTTTCATAGTGCAGCCAGTGTGTGGTTGATTGATCTGAAACTAGCCACGTAGAAAGACCTTTGTTAAAGGAACATGCCAGTTTTTGTTTGGTGAAAAGACTTTGTGCCGTTCCAGAGTTATTGCCATTTGAAGTTGGCCCCCCTCACAGTTACAGATTTTTAGGTCACCAGGTCTGCCATTTTAGCACATTTTTGGCCGCAATTTCTGCCATTTTTTTGGTAGAAGATGCCTTATAGGTGCAGAAATGTAAAAATTGAATATCTCTGGAATGGTTTGTTTTTTTCACATGAAATTTGGAGGGTGTTGTGTGGATGTCCTTGGATGTGAATAATGCTATTTACATGTTGTAAACATTATTCACTGTGGAGATACTGCATGATGCAGTTATCATTTTGCGCATAGCATTCTGCATGGTGCTACTGGCTTCAAACTTATAGTGTAGGTAGTCCTAGTGGTACAGAGGTGCCTTGCAGTGGTTTGGTGTGTAAACATAAACAGGTGCAGAATTATGCCACTCCGACAAATGGAAATTTGGTTCATTATACTTGAATAACTTTTGAACCCTGTGTCCAATTTGTGTGGCATTTGGAATGTATAAAGATTTATAGTACCTCTTTGACAATTTTTGGGTTGCTGGCGCTTATGGTTGCTGAATTGTGCATGTTACATTGTTTGCTTGTGGCGCTGTGTGACCGTTGAATGGATGTACAGAGAATTCTGGACACACAGTGTGCTATGGTACATGTCTTCTTTAACAATTTTTGTTCTGTCAGATATATGGTTCTTGTGTAGCAAAGTGGAAAAAATGCTTTTTTTGGCACTCCTACGCAGTTTTCCCAGCGTGATGCTGTGCAACTGTTGAAAAAATTCAGATAGCATTTGTTATACATGTTGTGGTATGGTACACGTTTTCATTTGCCAATTTTCATTTCAGTCAGACATACAGTTTTTGCACAGTGAAGTGACAAAAATTCACATCGTGGAAGTGCGGGGCCTGAAGGGCACTGTACTCCCACCGCCACATTCCATTCACTATTTATAGCACATATTCTCAAAGAGAAGGGAAATTCATGGCAAACAAATCCATTTAATGTATCAGTTAGGGTTGTTCCACAGTGACAAAAGTGATGAAATTCAGTGTTAGGGTTGCCACCCTTTGCACCCCTTGCCCACCCCGACCCCACCAACAGGCATTGGGGTGTGCATTGGGGTCATCAGTCCTAACTCTCACCCTATTCTCTTGTCCTGCACCACCTCAGCTTATTTACACATGGAATGGGGTGAGAGTTAAGGCCGAGACAACCCCAATGCACACCCCGATGTCTGTTGGTAGGGGAGGGGTGAACGTGGGGCACAAGGGG
Organism: Neoceratodus forsteri; assembly: GCA_016271365.2. Classification (NCBI taxonomy): domain Eukaryota; kingdom Metazoa; phylum Chordata; order Ceratodontiformes; family Ceratodontidae; genus Neoceratodus; species Neoceratodus forsteri. The sequence goes on along the minus strand of CM057455.1, from coordinate 1,288,688,758 downwards.
TGGCAACCTTAACCCTGAATTTCCTCACTTTTGTCGCTGTGGAACAACTCTAAATAAAGCATTAGAGTTTTTTGCCATATATATATATATATATATATATATATACACACATACATAGTGAAATTAGGAACGTCCCTCTACTTTGCTTTTTCAGTTGTATGCAACTGATAGACCAACACTTCTAAAAGTGATTTACTGAGTAAAATAAACACTCACCCTCTCCAGTCCAATCTGCTGGTTGCTTCAAAGTGATTTATTTTGAGAAGTTAATTAACTGCCATGGAGGTGTTAACTGTGCATTCCTACAGTACCTAACAGCTGGTTAAGCTCCATTCTCAGCTATGTAAGCTCAATTCTCAGCTGTCCTGCTTCCCCCCATAGTCTTTGTTAAGGTAGCATGGTTACGAAAAGAGGAAAAGCAGGAGTTAGACTGCAGATTTAACTTTGCACCCTTAATGGATGGCTTCAACTTAGCTATCATCTCATATTTTCAGGAGTTAGCAAAGGCAATAGAGGAGAGTGAGGGAGCAGAATGACTGTCGGCTTTTGACCTGAAAACACAGTTAATGTTTTTTATGTCTGCACTCTCGTGTGTCTCTTAAGGTTCCATAAAATAAAAAATATACAGAGGGAGAAATTAGGTGACAGATGGTACACAAGTCAGGACATCTAGTCCCACTGCTACAGCACAATGGTGCTTTGATTTTCCCCCCCCCCCCCCGCTGGATAAAGTCTGTCCTGCTTTTAACAGATGGTGTAGGACACAATCAGCTAATACTGTACAAAGATTTGAAAAACAATAAAATGCACAAAAGGACTACTCATTTTACAAGACAGTATGGTTGGCGATGACAGATACTGAGACCAATTAACAGCACCGAAGTGCTAGCTGCAGGAGACAAAGACGGATGACCTAGATATACAGAATCAGATAAAGAGCACTGAGATTAATAGTAAACAGCCTTAAAAAATGACTATATGGCAGGATGACCACCATTTACTATACAGAGGGCTCACTGTTACAATGAATTAACAGGTTGCCAGTTGCAGTCGTGCTCCACTCACTAACAGAACCAAGGTGAATACTAATCCTGATCTGCCTGCAAACATAAATCAAGTGAAAAAATATGAAACATTCCACAGCAGCAGCTGTCTGCAAAATGAAAAGTGAACTGTTAGTTGTTAGTTTTAAAAACAGCTCCGTGAAACAAATAGCTGTTATGTAAAGTACAGCAGACTGATAACTGCTCCGCTTCTGTAGATGCCATCTGGTGGATGAACAAAAACAGGGACTTCAATTACCTGTAACAGAAAAAAGTCATAAATGCAAATTTTTCTGGCCATCTGTGCAAATTCTCCATGTTATTCTTCATGCAGAATTCTCAGTAGCGCGTTTCATCCTGAGAGACGGCACTGTATGCCATGAACTAAGAACAACCGTAACTGACAGAAATAAAGAACTACAACATTTTTTACTGTCTGAAACAGTAACAAGTACATACCTGGCCACCTGTGAGGGACATGTAAGTAGGCCACAGACTTGTTTTGCAAGGGTTGGTTCCAGGGCCTGGCAGCATTGGAATGGGAAAAGTAGCAACAGCAGCATTAGAGGATCATGTTATATGGAGACCTTAAAATTAAACATTATGTTATGTTATTTGTAAACGTAAAGAAATCAGATCTTGGTTATTATAGTACAAGCAGATGATCACATCATCAACAAAAATCAAAACATTCTTCGCATTCTGTAACCTTACATTATATATTGAGTATATCAGTGAAGTGCAGCTATCTCAGCAATGACATTCCACCACCCTTCCACCTTCCATAGACAGCCTCCCTACCTTAGAGAAAGAGATCTGTCATGCAATATGCAGATATCTGACTAGATTATGATGCTGTACTTTTCTCAGGTGCAAATAATGAGAAAACATTACAAAGAATACTACTTACCTGGTCGCTAAAAAATCCATAGCAAGCCACAGGCCATTAATGAGCCATCCCATTCAATTGTCCTATGATTTCTTGTCTTAAAATGCAAATAAGGTTTTATTTTACAATACAAAGCTTGCACAAAATTACTTACTGAATCAGGTGTGATGGTTATATTATGAAGCAAAGGGGATGGCGGAGGAAGGTATGATCCTGGCAGTGACAGCAGCAGTGCATGACAAGCCTGGAAAGAAAATAAGTCAGAGTGAGATAGGTACAGAAACAAAAGCAATTTTGCTTTCCAAGAGTGTGCCCCCTTTTCAGGCTTTATGCACATGTTCATAGAAATGGTACTAAGTATCAATGCAATCTGTGCCTGCCTACTACACCTACTATCATTACTAGTACAACCTCAACCATGTGTGTGCTCCTCCCTTCGCTATCCATAACACTGTACACATTTCTGTAGTATGACAGTAAGAATACCACTGCAATACTTAACTGATTACCTACTTGTTATTGGGCAAAAAATAACAAGCATTATTATAAAATAGAAAGCTCAAAAAAAAAAGGATGTACTGACATTATTTAGCTGATGAACATTACCTGTTAGTCATGAAAAACAACCAAGAACATACTTTCGCTTGATCTAATTTACCTTCGGCACAACTGGCCTGCAGTGCCTACAGCAGCTACTACAGTACTAGCACTACCACTGTACTGTCCACCCCACACTGTAAACTGAACTAAAAGTGCCTGCATCAAAGACGTTTGACAGAATCAACAGCAAATAAAAAATTGAAACTTTCACTAAAAATTAAAATAAATATTACTTGCTTACCTGGGAAGTTGGAATGGACACACTATGAAGCCGCAGCACAGGGTCAGGGACAGTAAGGAAGTACTGATGAAGACTAGCAGCAGTCGGAAGTGTTAGGGAATTGTGAGGTATGCCTGAAAGGGAAACCACACAACAGTTGCACAAACACAACAGAGAAGCAGCAGGACTGTGATTTTTTTGTTGAGGCACAACACCAGCAGTTAGGATGGACCACCAGCTCAGAAGATACTGTCACTTTACCTAATTTAAATTTAGGACAACTGTTTGGAGCCTGCAGCAGGTAATCCACCAGTAGCCCCCCCCCAACACCGACCTGCTTAGAACTCAAACTGAATCATAATCTATCTGAAAGTACTGTGGAAAAACCTGTTTGCAAAGAAAAAATGATTACATCTGTTACAGTAAAAAAAAAAAACTAAGTACTTACCTGGGTACTTGTGAGGCACAAAAGCAGGCCACAGAAGTGGCGGTCCATGCATGGGTGGTTCACGGCAGCAGCAGAGCAGCAGCAGAGTATAGTAGGAAGGAACAGGTCATAGGTAGACCTGACGAGAAATAAACATTAAGATAGTTAGAAATGGAAAGGAATCTTAACATGATGCATCGTGATTTGATTCTTACAAGTTGGTGATCACCTGATCAGCTAAGGAAAACATCATTGGCAAAATGTAACCTTACATATCAAGCACAGCAGTGCTCTGTGGCTACCTCAGCAATTCCATTAAGCCCCCTTGCACTTTTCCCTGCTGCTGCCACCCTCACCCTGCATAGATGTCATGTGTACAATGTGCACGCGCTCCTGTCCTGACTAGATTGGGATGCTGTAGATCTCAGGAAAAAATAATAAAAAAAAAACACAACAAACATTAATACTTACCTTCTCAGTAAAAGCAACATAGAAAGCTAGAGGCCAGGCCATTAATGGGCCATCCAATGAATTAACATTGGGAAGTCTGAAAATGAACACAAGGGCATAAAATTGAAAGCATGCACTAGAAGAAATCTTACCTGAGTGAGCAGTTTGGATGGACACGACATAAAGCCACTAGGATGGCAGACTAGCTGATGATCTGGGCCTGGCAGCAAATGCAGCAGCAGTGACGCATGACATCATTACCTGGGAAGGGAAAAAAAGTCAGAGAAATAGTTACAGAAAACAAATTGCATTGCCCAACCACCGACTACCCTACTAACTCAGCCTTGTGTGTGATGTGACCCACTCTTACCTCACTATCAATAAAGCATTCAAGACTGACAGTAGGAATATATCTCACATACTTGCCTAATTGCCTGTTTTGCATTCAGTAAAGGAAAATTATTGGAGAAAATCAGTGATCTGTGCCTGCCTATTTTGACTAAACACTTCAAGGTGTGTCATAGAAGCACTGCTTATATCTCTCTACATACACTACTGTTCCTGCCTACTCTGCATACCCAAACTAGCTACCTTAACTGCCACCTTGTCTGTGCACAAAACCTACTCCCTGCATCATTATTAACACAAACAATGTTGTTTTCTGTAAGACAACATATGTTACATGGGTAGTATTATTACATCAATAGTATTCTACATAGTTATTCAAATAACTTTGATTTATGCACTAAATATGACAAGAAAGAAGAAAGAACTGAAATAGTTGTACCAACCTGTATTATGGCTGTGGATTCATACAATGGTTAAGCAGCAGTAGCAACAGTGGCTTTACTGGGCCAGTAGTTCCTCTGGCTGTTGTTATTTGTTGCAGCAGGATCCACAGGGATGGTGTAGTCAAGAAATGTGTCTTCATCAGCAGTAATATCGGGCATAGTAGTTCTTCTGGCTGTTGTTATTCGGTGTGGCAGGTTCCACAGGAATGGTGTAGTCATGAAACTGGAGTCCTATCAATTTTTGGGGTATTTCAGTGTTTTTAGGGGCCGGGGTGAGGGCCTTGAACATTGGGCAACTTGGGCACAGTAAGTAACAAGTAGCTGAGTGTTTCCCCCAGCAAGTGGCATACATCACAACATGATCTGCATCATAAACAGTCAGTAACAAATAAGCCAACATGTTTCTGGAAAGTTTTTTTTTGTTTGTTTGATTTTAGGAAGGATGAGGCCATGAACACCATCCAGCTTGGACAGTAACAATTGCCATTAACAATTGAATGCCTTTTCAATATTTATTTATTTCCTGCACATGAATCCTCAGTATAATACTGTTGACATATGTGTCATGGGGTGATGACTACCTTGGTGCACATTCATATTTTTGTGTTACAAGTTACAAAAACTCAAACTCTTTGGACATGTCCTCATCCTCAGATGGGAGAACCACACTCTCTTCTTCAACTTCAGTTTCTGGCTCAACATCACCTTCTTCACCTGTGTAATAGCTAGAAACCGATGACAGTTACACTGCGATGGGAGGAAATGCGAGTTCATTTTAATAAATGTCAGGTACTCTATGTTTCTCTCAGACAGCCAACTGTGCTGGTCACTGACTATTTGCACCGGAGGCACTGAAAACCCTTTCTGAGCTAACACTTGCACAGGAACAAGTCAGATACTCATTAGCCAGAGATGTCAGGGCTTGCCACACTTCTAGCTTATTTTGCCAGTATAACAATGGTTATTCATCAATGTTGAGCTGCTGTGGGTCATCCAAGTAGGACTGCAACATACTCCTGGCAGACAACTGCAGTTGTGTTCTACCATGAATTGGTTGCCATACAGAAACACCAACCTGCTGCAGCATGGCCCACAGAGGGTTTATGGAACGGCTTGGTGAGGAGGAGGGCACTATACAAGGCACAGCGCGTGAGCAAGAGGAGGAAGATATTGTCACAGTACCCCTTCCACTTTCAGGTATGTCCCAGGGCAAGAATCCAAATGGCGACCTTTTCTCTGCATGGTCCCTTGCCATCCAATTTTCTACCTTCCCATGAAGGATCATAACATGGCGATCAACCTCAGTCTTGCCACTGTGAAGTAGAGCAGTAATGCCCTGTTTGTACTGTGGATCCAGCAATGTTACAAGGACATATGCCTCTGAGGTGTTCATGTAAATCAGTCTTGGATCATCGTCAAACAACTGTAGAATCCAATTAACCAGTTCTACCCCTACTGAGTTTGCAGAGACTTGAAACTGCTCCCTGATATTTACCAGTGCCTGCCACAGTACTATCATTGGTGGCATTACCAGCCTCAGTCAGGCATTATCAGAGCTGACCACTTATGTGGCATTTTCAAAAGGTTGAAGTATTTGAATGACACTGTCCATTAACATCCATTGAGCTGGACTGAATGACATGGCTGTTCAGGTGTCACAGTCATGCAAGTGCATGACATGCTCATTTATTGGCTTATACTGTTGAACAATCACTTGGGCATGTACAGGGTCGAATTCCAGGGTGTGTCCACATCCAGTTTTAATCGATGTTGTGGCACTCCATGTGCCTTCTGTAGAGTGGTCAGCTCTGACTTGGCAAATGCGAAGGAGTAAAACGGTTGCAAATTTTATGGCTCACATTCAACATACTGGTTACCGATTCATGCTCTAGAAATGCCTGAACAATCAAATTAAGAACATCGGCAAAGAATGGCACTTGAAAAAATTAGCTGTTGTGATTGCCTTAACAGCATTACGTAGCATTATCACTAGTAATGAAGCCCGCAAAACTATACAGCTTAAACCATTTCATGATGGACTCATTAATTCATGCCAATATCCTTTCAGCTGTAGGAGAGCAAAGCATGCTCTGCATACTTAGGGTGGCACATTGATGAGGACCAACAGTACTACTACCACTTGACAGTTGGCAAGTTGAAGATGGACATGGGTGCAAGGCATAAACCCTGGGAAAATATGCCCAGTGTGCAGTAATACACTTAAAACGTATCCCGGAGAATGGCCTACTTGTCCATATATCAGTGGTAACGTAGCTGGTGGGTACCGCTGAATGGAACACTGCATGGGAAACAATGCAGGAAAGGTCGTCATAAAGAGCAGGGACAGCCATTGTGGAAAATAATGTGTGGCTGGGAACTTTATATCTTGGTGCTGCTTTTTAAATCAAGTGAAGAAAGCTGGGTTTCTCCACAAAAGAGTATGGCAGTAAGTCTGTGGCAAGCATACGCACTATGGCTATATTCAGCCCTTTTGCAACTGTGTGGTCATGGTGGTACTAAGTGTGTTTTGTTAGTGCCGATCTCATATCTGGCTGCTTCAGCTTTTGTGTGACTGGGGGGGAGGTGGATCTACTGCAGTTACGAGATTGCCTACTGATTTGATTGCCTTGGGTAACAGTATGGCCATGATTCCTACTTTCGACGGAGGCAGGAGAGGCATGAAGTTCACACTGAGTAGTGCTACCACTGATATCTGCAGAATCAATAAGGGTTGGCCTGAGTACAGGATCAAATATAGAAACTACTACTTCAGATTGTTCATCATGAGCAGATTCTGAAGTTAACATTGTTGCCATTCGCTTCTGCTGTGACCAACACATAGGATGTTTCATCTGCATATGGCTATGCATTCCAGTGGTTCCATAATGTGATCCTGGCTCATCATGACTGATTTTTGATTTACATATGTTACATATGTCTGTGCTATCATCACTCTCACACACAGAAAACAAATTCCACACCATTGACTTGCCGCCACACACACACATATCAGGTTTTACATGCTGCAGGCACAGTGGATGGGGCTGGGAGCTTTGGAGTGGACAACACTATTGCCTGCTGCTGCTGTTCCTGCTGCTTCTCTGTAACAGGAAGTGCTACCCTGCTCTCACATCCACTTGGTCCCTATGCTGCAATGGTTCAGCAGACATTCGTTTGCCTTTGCTGTCTTTACCCATCACTACATTTTTTTCATTTGTTTTTGGGGAGGTTTCCAAATAAGGTCAGTTACTGAACCATCATCCCCCCATCATCAGTAATGATTGACTCAGGCATTTCCTGCACTAATTTGGATATTTCCACCATGTCATCTTCATCTGCACCCTGCACATCGCCCTCCACATTAGCCCAAGATGGTTGGTGGTCAGGCTCCGCTGAGGAATCATTCCTTCCTTCTCTCTGCCTCTCTCTCTCTCTCCCCACCACTTAATCAAGCTCCCTCTACTCAGCAAGGATCCTTACTGATTGGGGACTACTCCTAACATCAGGCCTAATGGTGCTATCAGCAACTGCTAGTGTAATACTCCCTATCAGCTTCTGAGAAAAATCATCAGAATCATCATGTGGTTGCTCCTCCTCCTCCTTCTGAGACTCCTGTTGCTGGCACAGGAGTGCTACAACATCCACAGCAGTTTTTCTTACTGATCAGGTATGAGATATAGCCACAGCTGCTGAGCTTTGACCACTATGCCTACTCAATCCAAACAAGCATTTGTCAATGCCAATGTTCGTTGTTGGAACTGATATTGGTATGCACCGATTGGCTGTAGTTCGCAGCATAAAGAACAAGTTATGCCACCAAGTTCAAATTCCTGTTTTAATACACTGAAGGGCATACCAGTTTCCTCAATTCATGATCTGGCTTTGAAGAGTGAAGATGTGTCTGTGGTTCAGAGAAGATGAGGGCACTGGAGCTCCACCATGGGTTGGGGGATGTTATGGTTAGAAATCCTAATGCCCTTGGCGTTTATTGGTATTTGCACTATAAATTTTCAACATGGCCTTTTGTGACCCCACCTCCTGAAACCATTTGGAACCTCTGCTCATGAACAGTGGCACTGTGATTTTGTTAATCTGTCCCGAATGTTGATTTCTTACAGCGACCGTGCCATTCTGCAACAGATGTGAAAAATTACAGGTGTACCATTCATAGGGAGGTGTGAAGAGATGGTAGTGTTGAAAATCTGGAGTGAAAATATTAAAAATGCTTGAATATATGAGCCAACATGGAAACTGTGCAACACACGCTTGTAACATAGTCATTTAGTGGAAGTATTTCACCAAAATTTCAACATAAGCATTTTGTGACCTCTGCTCATGAACACTGTCACTATGATTTCTAACTCTGTCCTGAATGTTGATTTCTCACAGCAACTGCGCCATTATGCACCAGAAGTGCAAAAACACATTTTGGGCAGGATATGAAAAATGATAGTTGTACTGTTGATAAGGAGGTGTGCAAAATTGACAATGCAGAAAATCTTGAGTAAAAATATTACAAATTCTCAAAGTTATGCATGTGCATGGAAACAGCACAATGCATACTCGTAACACAGTCGTTTTTTTGGAATTTTTTCACCAGATTTGCAGCATAGCCTTTTTGGGAGGCCACCTCATGAACAGTGACACTGTCATTTCATTAATCAGTCCCAAAAGGTGATTCCATGCAGTGACCACAAAATCACCTTTTGGGACCGAATAACCAGATGACAGTCACTGAAGTCATGAGGTTGGGTCACAAGAACCCCATGTTGAAAATTTGGTGACAAAATTTGCAGAAATGGGCAAGATATGCACCAAAAAAAAAAAAAAACATCTATGCTATTATACAGCTTACCGGCACTACTTCAGTTCGCGGTCGACTTTGAAGTTTGCAGACATGTACCCCGCTTCACTAAAGATTGTCGCACCGGCTCAGTAGGTAAGTATGGGTGAGAGGGGTGGGGAGATGGGAAGCGCAGAGGGTGGTGTGTGTATGGTTGGGGAGGGGGCACAGCAGACTGTGAGGGACTGTTTTCTTGTTTATAGGTTCAAAAAAAATCCAGTGCAAGGTGTCTCTTTTAACAGGGACTTTCAGCATGCCACCTGGAGTGTTTTGGGGAGACTCTATCCGGACAGGAATCAGGCAACCTGTTGGCACATACTGAGTGCTTGGGGACATGAGCTGAGGGGATTGGGCACCCCTTCAGCACACAACAAATGGGGAGGACATTATGCCGATAGGGAATGGGCTCCCCCATCAGCAAATAAACTGGGAGGTGGCATGCCAATAGGGGGATTTGGCACTCCCCTCAGCTTTCATGGGGACTGTAAGAGGTGAATGGCAATAGCTGACACCATTCATTTATTTGAAACTGGGAGGGAGCAGACTGACAGCCAGGGCTCAGCACATTCACACTGAAAGCTACAGCAGTGTGAACGCAAAACCAGGAATTTAACAATGCAGGAATGCAACATCAAAGGACTGAGCCATACCACTATTGGTGCAGCTCTGTCCCTTGAAAAGTTGTCCAACTACGTCCCAACAGCTGAAAGGGAGTCATTGCCAGCCTGCTGACTGATTCACCTGCCGCTGACCTGCCCCTTGATATTGAGCTTTCCATTACACACACCCCTGTATAGCACCTCTTACAGCAATGAGTTCATCTGCACCTGCACACCACGATGAACTCAAAAAACTAGAAGCTGCAATGCAGACTCCTGCTGCTGACATTGGCACATTATGGTCCACTCCTGCACTTGCACTACCAATAACTGTGCTGCTGCTAAGACCTCTACCGCATTCTCCTATACCCTCTGCACCTCCAGGAGACACATTTTTCTTACTGAAATAACTGTTTCCTTCCAGAGACTGCAGCATGCTTTGACTTTCAAGAAGACATGTTCTACTGTTTTTAGTTATTACCCCACCACAAAAACAAAAGTAACACAACGAAGAAATGAGATGTGCAGAACTATCTATGACTAAATACAACTACTGCATTAACTGCTGTCAACAGAACTTCATAGATTGATTCACTAATCTGAGTCACCCTCTCAAGAAATACCATTTCAACGTACATAAAACTGAATTTTCGGTCAAAAATCTCACAGAAAAATGACAAACTGTGAAAAGCACAGTCTGTCAGAAGTTTCACTAAACAAAACTCAAAAACACTGATTATCTCAGCAGGAAAAGTGCATCAAAATGATTAACTCAGCAGGAAAAGTACATCTATGGAACTTTTGCCAACACAAATGATGTTTTGTTTCTGTGTAAAATAGGATTGTCAGACTAAAGAGAGCTCTTTCCTCAGAAATCACTGAGAAGTGAAGCTCAGGGAGAGAGACTCACATACCGAAGCCCTGTGCACACCATGTGAGCACTGCAGAGTTGCAAACAATCAAAATGCAGTTAGTAATAATTGTGGAGTAATTTGAGATTTTCATGGATTTTTCATGCATAATTGCAGAAAATTATCACGGTGTCATGGAACTTAAACAATGCAGTATTCTACTATATTTGGGATTATGCAGAATTAATTGAAAACTGCAGATAAAGCAAGTCTACCCATGTGACTACAGAGTTGAAAATAATGAGATTTAAGCCAACTGCAGGTTTTAATGAGATCTTATGGGGAATTATTGTTTCAAATCTGGAATCTGATGCACAGCACCACAGAAACAAAACCCACAAATCCACAGGTTCTGCAGAATTAAAATAAGAAACCTGCAATAAAGCAAGGAAAGGAGGAAAAAAACACATTTACAGAAAAAAATAATGTTAATTTCTGGCACCACAGTTATGGTGGTCTATAGTTTGAGTACTTACATTCAGTTTCATAGCTTAAGATTAACAATACAGCATCTACAGTATCCACTATGGCAACACATTGATGGCGGAAAAAGAAATCTGAAGTAATGCCTTGAAAAACACAGAAAATTACATATACCACAGAAAAACTCGCAGGGCAATTTATTTCCACATCTAGTGACTAAAATTCCGCATTTAGTCACTAAATGCCACAGTATGAGGTGAAAATCTGTAGATAATTGGTGGAAATTCAGAATTTTGCCCAAGGCAAAAGAGCGGAAAAATTCCGCGGAAGTTTCAAACTTTCGCAGAACTTCCACAAAGGCAGAATTTGCATCTTTCGCCCAGCACTATTTCACATACATAACTAATAAATAACTGTATGATTTTTAAAATTTGCAAGTTCTGTTCAATGCTACCAAATATACAAATTTTCTGTATGGTGTTAAGACAAGGAAAAAAGAGCCCTACAACTTTTCATGAGAAGCAAGTACAATTATCTATAAGTACAGTATCGATGCTAGCTTTGAAAGTGTTAAGAGTCTTAGCATTCCAAACTTCTGGGTCTATTTCATTCCAGATTTTTGGTAAACAGCATTGTTGTTGCAAATTACTATGGGCATTTTTCACTACGGGGACCATTAAACACCTTTTTTTTAATTTTCTCATGTTAGGACCATGGTTATTTATCTGGGCAAATCTAGATAAGTACTTTCCATTCCCACGAAATTCTTCATACGCTATCCCCCAGTCTTATTCTCCTTAAATCTGGAGAATCCCACCTCTCACAACCCGTCTCATGGCACTGACTTCCTTGCAGACAACCCCTATCTTTGTGCAAACAGCCTCTAGCTGGGTGCTGATGACAAGACATCCAACTGAGTGCCCTCACTAGCCACCTTTGTGCACAGGGTACTAACCTCACTGTTCTTAAGGTGCAGCTCTTCTTGGCATGCCTTTGTTTGACATATAGTGACCTCTGGTGTTTTATCAGCTGTAGCTCATGGTAGATCCTCTGAAAGGCTTGCCTCCTGCTCTCAGTGGGTGCTGTCACAGTCCTTGTCAGACCCTCAAGGGAATCACTGGATTATGTGTGTGCTGTTGTTACCCAAGTGCAGAGATTTTTCCCAAGATCAGCAAGTTGTGCTCAGGCACTTAGTCGGGCCATTTGAAAACTGAGACCTAGGTGTTCACATTAATTAAAAAGGCAATAAACTATTTTGTTAACTTGGTTTTGATTTGTTACTAAAGGACTTTCCAGTTTTATAATTTCTTTGTGCAATGAACTGGTGATTTTTCAACTTTATTTGTGAAGTTGCTATTAAGATGAATTTATCACAATTCTTGTGATGTGACACTAGAAAATTTCAGCTACAAAGTTAAAAGAAATATTAACTTATTTTAATAACACATTGCACCTGATATGTGCATCAAAACATGTCATGAGCAGAGGTAGTAAAAGTGTTAATATCCTGAAAGCCCTTTATACCACACCCCATAAAATACCACATAGCTCAGAAATGTGAAGTAAAATAGTATAGTTGGTTTTAACCGATATACAGCATACATCATTAACTGTTTATAATAAAATATTTATGTATTGCTGTTTCCTTCTACTGAATTTTATTTTGTTTTGCTTTATTGTATGGTTAAAGCACCCTGAGCTCTGGGAAAAGGTTGATAAATAACATTTACCTTGCTATGCACTTTCCACCTCTTGCTAAAATAGAAACCACAATTTAATTTAAAATTTTAAGCTAAAAGTTATGCAGTTAGGAGGCTTTTGTAATAACATAATTTGCCTCCTCTGGCCAGGTGTGTTCATTTAACATGGAATTCCTTCACATCCTTTTTATAACATGGATAAAATAAATACAGCTTTCCACTTCTTAAAGCAATTATGCATGTTGTGTGGACATTTTCATACCTAGGGCTTGTAATTATTCTATTTGAAAAGTATATTTTTGCCTGGTTTGTAAGATGCTCTTTTTCCTCCTTTTGAGACCTGGGATTAATTTTAAAATATGAATTATTAAAGGAACACTTCTTTTATTTCCAAATTCCTCCTGACTGGACTATGCCACTACCATCGGCCAGCTTATTTAACCCTTTTTTCCTCCTAATCCAGTATTGCCTCTTATATCTAGTCAGTTTTAATACTCAGTGCTGAATTTCTTCAGTTTAAAGTTTCTTCTACTTTTCCATTTGCAGATTATACTATAAAGCCATTAGAGGGCAACAAGACGTGTAGGTTGCAATTCTCTTGCCACTGCTCCCCCCTAACACTTCTGTCCTGCGTCATTCATAATTAAATTCTCTGCCTTTTGCCCCTCTCTGTAGTGACCCTTGCACTGTCTCCCAGGTTATCACTAGGCACATAACATGGCATCCAAACCAGGGTTCGAACAAGATACCTTTAGCTCCAAAGGCAGCAATCCTACCACTGTGCCACTGTGTCTGCCACAATGCTAAGTGTCAACAAGACCCATGTATACCTGTCCATGGTCACATCTACCACCACTGTACTCCCTCACAACACCCACCCACACAAACTAACCATACTGCTGTTGCTAACCACATTTACCCTGCTCAGCAACAAACCCCCAGTTGCCTCTGGTATGTACACACCTTTGCTGCTGGGGGAGCACCTCACCCCTCATAGCATCTCCATCACCCTGTCTCTCCCAATAACACCCCCGCACCCCTCCCCTCTACCCCTCCACCCATCTCTCTGTGCCTTGAGCCCTCCTTGTCTGTTCCTCCAGATGACCATTCCAGCCCTCATACAACTGCCCGTTCCCTGCTCATCACTTTTCTAAGCTTGCCAGCCACTGCTACCTGGCAAAATGCCTTCAATTCATGGCCCTTGTCAGGATCTTCTATTTGCTTCTTCTACTGTCTGGCAATGTTCACCCTAATCCTGGCCCAGCAGCACCCCCCCCAACTGCGGTCACCCATGGGGCTTCGAACAGCCACTATGAATATCTGCAGCCTGCCTAAAATAATGGCACCCTTGTACTGCTTGACAGCACAGCACCAACCAGACATTCTAGCTTTAACAGAAACCTGGCTGTCAGCCAAGACCCCAGACTCATTTGTCTCTATTCCTTTTTTTTTTTGCAAATAACTATACTTTATTGAAGCACCATTACATACATAAAATCCCCATCCCACAAAACCCCGTACATGAATGTCATGATATAGTAGAGCACAAAGGTGCTGTATGAGTTAAACCCACCCACTCCTAACCCAACCCACCCTCTTGGTCTGGCAGCTCATTATCTATAAAAAGGCTAAATAAGTCCAGGTTGCCTAAGCCTTGTTGTCACAATACATAAGGAATAAAAGGGAGAGACAAAGTAGTAGTACCGGGGAGAAAATAAGAGAGAAGGGAGGGAGAAAGGAGGATATCATTACAGAGAAGCAGGTCGGCCATCCTACTAAAGAAAGGTAGTACGAGACTAGATACTGTTATCTATATAGTATTAATTAAGCGGTTACTAAATACATTAATAACCAAATTTGTTTTTTAACAGCTGGTAGAAGTTACCCCAACATTTATCAAATCTATTATTCGAATTGAACAGGATGGCCACCGACCTCTCTGCATTTAAGGCTTCCAAGAAAGTATCCCACCATTCTTTACACTAGGAGTCCTTCCTTGCACCAATAACGGAGAAGTAGCAGCTTGGATACCAACGAGATTAGGGCTATCTGCTGTTTGTGAGTTACTGATGGGACACATGTAAACCTGCCAAGGATACAGGTCTCAAGGTTCAAAAGTGGTGTAACATCACAGAAAGGGGTCATCCATAAACGGATTGAATCCCAAAATTTGACCACTTTAGGGCAGTCCCATAATTTATGGAGGGTGGTTGCCAGAGGGGCACCACAGTCTTGACATTCGGGGGATCTGTGTTTGTATATACGGGAAAGCTTGGCTGGAGAGAGGTACAGGTTATGTAGAATGTTAAATTGAAGGCCTCGCAATCTATCTTGCTTGGTATATGTGTATAAATCCTGCCAAATCCTTATCCAGGTTTCTTCAGGCCACTGTAGGGATAGGTTCACCTTCCAATAATGTGGAGAGACCTTAGAGTCTCTTTGTGTTAAAATAAATTTGTAGATCTTAAATATTGCCTTGTTAGATAGTGCTAGAGCTTTTATTCTCATTACAAGACTACTGGCCTTCTCTGACCCTAGTCCACCTTTCAGAAAGGAGAAAGCACCTCTAGATTTGGTAAAGCGGTACTTGTCTTTGGGGCCTACCTCGAACTTTCCGTCAGTTCTAAGAAGGAAGCTAGGTGGCCATCCAAGACAAAAGTCAACTTATCTAAGATTTTAGAGGAGGTTGCCTATACTTTTTCTTAGTGGTTGATTCCCATCCAGTAGGTTAGGTTATTAGTAATAGGTTGCATCAAATATTTTTAAAAGGAATATTTAGGAGTGAGTATAATTGATGAAGAGCCTTAATATCCCAACCAAGTGGGTATCCTTAAGTCCAAGAGGAACTTTGGACCAAGGAGAAAATAAGAGGGACTCCAGGTCCAAATTAGCTCTGGGCCATCATACAATCTAAAGTTTCTTGTGGTGCTCACTAAAGAGACTAGAGGCCCTGAAAGCGGATCTAGCCGTGGCTTGCCAGATAATAAATGTGAGAAGTCTGGTAATTGTAGGCCCCCATATTCTCTACGTTGAGTAAGTTTAAGGTAAGCTCTATGAGGAGGATTGCCATTCCATATAAATTCTGCACAATATTTATGACACTGATCAAAAAAGGATTTTGGAAGGTATACATTGAGGTTGGAAAGAAAATAAAAAATTCTTGGTAGAATGGTCATTTTAATTACGTTGGACCTTCCCCAGAAAGTTAAGGGAAGTCTGGCCCATCTTTTAAGATCCTCTTTAATCGATTTGATTAAGGGTTTAAGATTTAGGTCTGGTAACTCCGTTAGATCCTTAGAGATTTTTATGCCCAAGTATGGCAAGCAGCCCTTCTGCCAACATAACCCTAGGTTTGTACACCAAGACTGTTGTAAGTGAGGGGAGAGTGGATAGACCATGGTTTTACTCCTGTTAAGTTTATATCCTGAAAATTCACTGAATCGTGAAATAATAGAGAACAACTGTGGAAGGAAGCCTGGCTGTGCCAGATGTAGAGTAACAAATCATCCGCAAAGCGGACACTTTATATTCAGATTCCCATACGCACTTCGTGACTCCCACGTCCATCTTAATGGCTCTGATAAGGGGCTCTAAATATAAATTAAATAAAAATGGTGAGAGGGGGCATCCTTGTCGCATTCCCCGCGTTAACAAAAAAGGGGAAGAAATTAGATTGTTGCAAAGAATCCTCGCAGAGGGTCTTGTATATAATATCCGGATATATCCACGGAATTTCTCTGGAATCCCAAATTTAGAAAGTACTTCAAGCATAAAGTCCCACTCCACTCTGTCGAATGCTTTTTCAGCATCTAACGAAATCAGGGATGCTTCCATATCTGGGCATTTAGACTCTTGGATTAAATAGAACAACTTTCTAAAATGGTCTGCGGACGACCTTCCCGTCACAAATCCAACTTGCTCGGGACTTAATAAGTCCCTCCAGACTGCCTTCATTCCGTTTGCCAGAATTTTCGCAAAAATTTTTATATCAATATTTAATAAGGATATAGGTCTATAATTATTCACCAAATCTGGGGGTTTTGGGTTTTGGCAGAAGGATAATTCTGGCCTCGAAAAGGGAGTGGTCTTCTATCCCCTGTTCGTACCAAAAGGTATACACTTGGAGTAGCAATGGCCAATGTTTCTTTAAAGGTCTTATAAAATAATGCAGTAAACCCGTCTGGGCCCGGTGCTTTATCGAGTTTCAAGGCGTCAATAGATTGTGCTACTTCTTCAAGTGTTAAAGGGGCCTCTAACATCCGACTGAAATTTTGGGGGAGTTTAGGGAAGGGAATATTGGTAAGGAACTCTTTCATTCTAGAAGCCACATCAGGTGAGAGTGGCTCCCTTAAATATAGGTTTTTATAAAAATCTACGAAGATATTCAAGATATCCACTGGGTTAGAAGTCATATCACCAGATTGGGGGTGTTTTAACGTTGCTACCCATCTTGCGCGCCTCTGTTTTAACTGCCATGCCAGGAGTTTCCCAGCTTTACTACCTTGTCCTATATAAGTCGCCCTTAAGATGGAAGCTGATCTCTCTACCTTCTCTTTCATGATTTTTCATACCATGCCTTTAGGGAGGCAAGCTCTTGCTCTTGAGTAGGATCTTGATGCTTCACCCATAGAATCCAAAATCTTGATATCCTGTTTAGACAGTTGGATGTTAAGCGTGTAATGCTTTTTTTATGGTTTGCTGCTAGCCTGATAAACTCCCCTCTCCATGTGGCCTTCAGCGCCGCCCAGACTCGGTCCACTGCTCGTAATGACCCCCAATTGCAATTAATAGCATTGGACATAAAAGTCCTGAATCAGTCCAACAGAGGAGGGTCCTTAAGTAAATGGTTATTTAACGACCAGGAATATGATCTAGGTGGCAATGACAGTGGTCGGCACCGAAGGCCAATAGGAGAGTGGTCAGAGATTACTCGACTAAAAATAGTACTGTCTTGGACTAAAGAAAGTATTTGGTGGCTCACTAAAAAATAATCTAATCGGGAGTAGCTTTTGTGGACCGGTGAATAAAATGTGTACTCCCTAGTGGTGGAATTAAGTAATCGCCATGGATCAGATAAACCTGTCGAGGACATGAGTTCTGATAATGCTTTCTGGGCCTTGGAGGGGGGTGAACCTTTGGACCACGAACGGTCCAAACTGTTGGATTACACCAAGTTCCAATCCCCCCCTAAGATTATTGGTTTGTCAGCTAAAGAAGCAATTTGGACCACCATCTCAGAAAAAAAACTGGAGAATCCTGATTGGGCCCATAAATGGATCCTAGTACTAAGTTAGCACCTGCCAACTTACCCACCACAAGGACGAACCTACCTTCGGGGTCTGAAATTATCTCTGATGGAGAAAAAGGGATTTTATTGGCCACTAGGACAGCTACACCCTTTCTGCTTGTGGAGGATCCCGCACCATAGGCTTGGCCCACCATCTTTTTGAGAAACAGGAGCTGCTCCGAGTCATGTGTGTTCTTGCAGGAATACTATTGAAGGGTCATGCAGCCAAGTGGTTTAAATAATATGCTTCTTTCTGTTATCTCTACCCCTTTTATATTCCATGAAATGATATTCAAGTCGGAAGCCATACAAAGAGTTGCATTGTGTTCAGAAAGGATTGACGAGCTGCCAGACCCCTCCCCATAACCCCAACATACCCCAGAAGGAAAAAAGGAACACCTCATCATCAGAATCCACCCACTTACCCTAGTCCTATTGACTAGGATAGTCCCCGACCCCAGGCAGCCTCGAACAAATGGTCCGTGGCACGCTCTCTGAAAGGTGGGGCCCTCCTCTCCAAAGGAAGAATTGGCTAGTAAGCCTCTCACTAAATGAACATTGCATCACTTAGTAGTCTTTCTTAAACAAGCTATCCCTGATTACCTAATACTATATTTATATAGGATCAAATATAGGAACATAATAATGGTGGTCTGAAAGGCACCCTAAGAATCACAACCCCCCGATTGAGTTTTAATTATTGAACAATTTAGATCTGTAAGTATCTAAAAATTAGGAACTAGCTATAAACATTACGCTAACAAACAGTGTCATTAAACTAATGTAGTTACCCAGCAAGCTAGCCTCTGAAGTTATAACCATAATTAGCTACACAGTGAAAAAACCCATGAACCCACAATTAAACAATAACCTAAGATAAAGATAATATGAGTAATGGGATCCAAACTGGTCCAGAAAGGTATCAATAAGGGTCTCAGGTTCAAGTATATTACGGGTTCCATAAGGAACACTGAGGGACCCTTGGTCAGACCAACCCTCATGCAATTATCTCAGGTAGAGCATCCAACACCCATGGAACTGGCTGTCATCTTGTCCGAGATAGCTCTAAAAGTAGATGCTTTGAGGGCCTTTGTTAGAGACACCATTGGAAACCATCTCTAACATATTAATGTATGGTTTTATCAACAATGTCCAAGACCTAGAGGGTCTGGTATGCTGCAGTATCTGTGAAGAAAATAAAAAGAAACCAGGAAGGAGAAAAGAAAGAAAGGAGAAAAAAAAAGAAAAGGGGGAAGAGGGGAGGGGAAGAGGTGGGGAGAGAAAAAAAAACAGGTGAGGAGAGCACAATTGCCCATATTAATTAAAGTCCCCTTTCAGAAGTCCGAAGGGAGGTTCCATGTTTGCTGAATGTAGAAAGTTGAGATGGTGCGGATGTCCTGGTGATATTATCACGGGCAGTCCTTATCAGGTCTTATGGAAGAGGTCGGGAAGTAATTCGTTTAGGACGTTTGTCGCTTCTTCTGGCGTCTCAAACCGTTTTCTCCCCTCCTTGAGAGTAACTTCTAACTTGGCTGGGTAAAGCATATGGTGTTTTATCCCCGCAGCCCAGAGCTTTGAGGTGATTGGTCGAAAACTTGCTCTGGCAATCCTACTCTTCAGTGTGAGATCAGGCACTACCCGGAGTTTCTTCCCCTTCCATAAAATAGCTGAAAGTGCCCTTGCCCTTTCAAGATATGTTCTCGATCTAGGTAGTTTAAAAGTTTAAAATTATAGGTCTTGGAGGTCCGTTGGGAGGGTTTCATTCTCAGGGCCTGTGCCCCTTTCAATGACATATTCTGGCCCGTTGGGAGAGGCCTACCATTTCTTAAGGAATTTCTGGAGGAATGCAATTGTGTTTAACCCTTCCTCACCTTCTGGCAGCCGAGCAACACTAGATTGTTCCTTGATTTCTCCCTCAAGATCTTCAAGTCGATCTTCCAATTTTGTCAGGGATCTCTTAATATCTGATAAGACAGGGCCCTGCTTCTCGGAGGTACACTCCAGCGAGGAAATACGGGCTTCAGTATCAGTGACACGTCTCGCAAGTTGAGTTAGAGCGGGCTTGAAGTCCGCTACGTCTTCAATTAATTTAAACAGCGCTTCTTTTATTTGGGAGAGGTCAGCGTGTATCCGCGAGGGAGTTATGTCCTCCGACTGGGCCTCTGGGGAGGAGCTGCGCCACGGACGCTTTGCCTCCAGTTCCTGTTTCGGGTCTTCCATTCCGCCGGTGGATAGCGATCGCTCTCCTGATCGAACCCGCGACTGATTGCTAACGCGATCTGATGGAGGAGCGATGTAAAAAGGTACCGAGAGGTTTATTTTTTTAACTTTGATGGGAGAGAGCCCTTGGCTGCCCGCTATGCTTCCAGGCGCATCACGTGACTCCATTTGTCTCTATTCCTAGCTACTCTCTCATTAGACTTGATCGTAACAGCAAGAAATGCGGTGGCTGTGCCTTCTGTAAATAACTCACTGCATTATTAAGCCTGCCTGCACCATCGCTAGACCATGGTGCGAAGCCCTCTCAATAAAAACTCCCCTGACCCAAACCATGCTCCTCTTACTCTCACCATCACCTACATCCCTCCCTGCAGCCAATCGGCTGCCTGTAAAATGCTCTCTGACTATCTACTCAGCCACCCCACAAAATGGAACAAATCCTAGTTGGGGTCTCAACATAAACTGGCTGGTGAGCTCATCAACACATGCCAAAGATACCATTGCTAGTTGAGATATGACCCAATAGGTATCCCAGCACACCAGGGCCAACACCACTAATGGAACCCACCCTACTATATCCTGCTCACTAATTATCCCACCATATTACTGACCTGGGTGTCACACCCAACACCTTAAGTGTCCACTCCCCAATCATCTTCAGCTGGTCCTGTCAGCTACCTAAACCACCACCAAATGTCACCTTTCATCATCGACTATGCCCAGGAGGCATAGCCAAACTCAAACAATATCTAATTAACTGGGCTTGTCCTATTTCCCAATCCCAGCACATAGATGATGCATTTTACTACTTCACCACCACCTTTAATACCGCCTTTGATGCTTTTGTACTGACCATCAAGTGACCACTAAGCATGGTGCCCCTGGATCACCCCAGAACTCCTACAACAGTTCAAAATGCATGACAATCACTGGCATCATTGCCACTTTCTACAGTTGCTAAGCGATAGGCAGGCCATAATGCTGCCACAATAAGTGTACCTGTGCAATCCGCAAGGCCAAGGTGGAGCACTATAGAACCGCCCTAGCCATCTCCTGTGGTAGCACAAGAAAGTTCTGGGATAGCATCAAGGAGCTTAATGGTAAATCTCGCTTCCCCCATCACAACTTAGTGCTACTTGTACTACCACCACAAACACACCTGACATAGCTAACTGCCTCAACTCCACCTTCTCAGACCTCAGCTTAGTCCTCCCTAGTAGCTTTTTTATTCAATTCAGCCTACTCCTCCGCCTGAGCTCCTCCACCCCCCCTTCAAACTCAGAGTCATTACCCCACAGAAGTGAAAGCCTACATGTCCAAAGCCCTCCAGAGCTCCAATTACTGCAAAGACACCTTTGATATGCATATCCTATACCTTGCACTAGACTCAGTTATTTCTTCACTCACAGACCTTCTAAATCTGTCCCTGTGCCTGGGCCAGTTCCCAACCTCATGGAAAATGGCAGTGATAACACCAATATTGAAATGTGGTGACAATTTCCTCCCAAACAACTACCAGACCATCTCGATTCTCCCCCCACTCTCTAAAGCCCTTGAAAAGATCATAGCCAATCAGCTCACTGACTACCTCCTCACACACAACCTCTTACGTAGGGAACAGCATGGTTTCAGAGTTGGTCATAGCACTACGACCACCCTAACAGAATTCACTAACTCCCTGCACTCCACACTTGATAAGGGGCACCTCGCAGGGGCCGTGTTTATAGACCTCTCAAAAGCCATTTTTATAGACCTCTCAAAGGCCTTCGACATGGTTTCTCATCCCCTCCTTCTTTAAACATTACAACAAATTGGGGTCTCGCATTGTCCATGCTCATAGTTCTCCAGCTATCTTTCATCTAGAACCCAATGTGTTAAAATTGATAATACCATATCTACTATGCTGTCTGTGCACTCAGGAGTTCCCCAGGGATCTATCCAGGATCCCCTGCTATTAAGCATCTACCTCAATGCCCTGCCTAAATCCTGCCCCAACAATCTTCTCCTCTATGCAGACAATGCTGTTCTTTATGCCGCACTTCCTGATCCTCTCTCTCTCTCCAGTGTAACTTACAAAACTTCTTCTCTCAGATTGAACAATGGTTTGCTGAACACAGACTGCTGGTCAATATTAAAAAAACTAAGATGATGCTCAATGCCCACTGCCAAAATAAATCAAATAATTTCCTCCTGGAAATGCTCTCCACCTTTCTCATCCCACTGGAACAGGTCCAACAGTATAAGTATCTAGGTATTACATTTGACTCTTCCCTCTCATTCCATGAACATGTAAAAATCCTCACCTCTGCCACCAACACCTGCATTGGTCTCCTTTACAGACATAAAGACTGCCTGCCACCTGAAGCACTTTGCCTAGCCATTACCTCCTCAGTCTTATCGCTGGTGGACTATGGCCTCACAATCTATGTTGCTGCTGACCCTATGGCACTTCATCAAATACAAGTAGTCATCAATAAGGCCTGCCGGCTCCTCTCTGGTGCCGACAGAAATACACATACCTGCAGCCTATACACAATCACCAATATCCTCTCCCTTGAGGAAAGACTATTATACCAGACCTGTCTTTTCACCAAAAAAATCCACCTGGGTTTAACCCCAATAGGTGTC
The DNA here is from genome assembly GCA_016271365.2 of Neoceratodus forsteri. NCBI lineage: Eukaryota > Metazoa > Chordata > Ceratodontiformes > Ceratodontidae > Neoceratodus > Neoceratodus forsteri. The sequence goes on along the minus strand of CM057455.1, from coordinate 1,288,665,727 downwards.
TTGGCTTCTCGTCAGGCAGCCACCATCTCAGCATCTACATGGGCAACCCCAAAAACTATCTTGAAAGTGCCTAGGGTCATGACCACCCTGGCCCAGTGATCCTTCCCCCTTAGAGCTCCATCCTGGTACAATGCCCTCCCATCAGCTGTCACATCAATCACCAATCTAGGTCCTTTTAAAGCTGCCTTAAGAGCCCATATACTCTCCTCATGACAATGCCAGTGTAACCGGTAACCTGTGGATCCTGCATCATGCTGCTAGGCCACTCACTTGCCCTTGGCCAAGCAGTGGAGAGCACTCACTATTTCTAGCCTACAGGTTCCTCACCTCCCTTGATTACCATATAGTTGCACTGGACTTTGAATGTATTGTATTGTCAGGACCCCATGTTTTCTGCAATTCTGCAGTTGCAGCAGTGGCCACAGAAATCAGGGCTGACCGCAGAAATCAGTGCTGACTGCAGAAATCGGGAAAACCAGTCACATGGTCGCAGAAATGCTAGCTATGCTATGTGATCACACAAGGCAAGGGCATAGCTACTGATATGTTATGAATGCCATGGCATACATACTCATTAGAAGGGACAACAAACTGATGCCACCCATTACAAAGCTGAAAAGCTAGTCACCCCATGGCATCTTGACTCGTGCTTGTTACATAACTTGGTCCAGCCAGTATTGTGCAAGAGTAGCACAGCTTGATTAGGTCCACAGCAGTTATGATTTGCTGCTGTGTAGGTGTTGCTAGCTCAGTCATGTTAATTTTTCACTGTGAAGTTGCTCATGGTGCACGCTGAATCCCAGGAAGATGAATTTGGAACGAAGGACTGGAAGGCGAGCTGTAGTCAAGAAGTGAGAAGGTTCACTGGTGTCTGTGGAGGTGGCATCAACTGGAGGAGCAGCTGATTGCAGAAACATGTGTCTGGCAGCAGACTGAATAGAGGACTTGGTCCCCACTGGTGGGAATTGATCACAATTTTGATTTGTGGGGCGCACATCTGTACCTGCAAAGTGTGATAGTAATTTATTGGCAGATCTGAACCTGCAGCCTAAGTGGTGGCATCAAGCTCAATTCTTAAGGAGGGTCAAGTTGCCCAGCTGCAGCAGAGTTGGGAACCAGGGTATACTAGAACTGGAGTAAGTAGTTAAGGAAAAAAATCAGAATGGAGAGTTGAATTGATTGCTGCTATACATAAGTGAAATGAGAGTCACTGACTGAAGGAAACCACCACCCAGTGAGCCATGAGTTGCTGGGAGAAGAGAACATGCTAACCAAGGTTACTCCAGCTTAATAAGAATAACTTGCTTGCATTTTTAGTTTGTCCCCAAAGAAAAATCTGGAGTCAACAAATCCTAAGGACACTACAAGTTACACACCGTCCTCCAACACACAGATTTGTACACTGCACATGTCTGTTGTAAGGCAGTTGAGGATTCCTAGTTTAAAAATAATAATCTAAAGAATGTTGATCAAAGTCAGAAAAAATGGCTTTCAAGTTGGAGTCTCTCTTTATATCTGCTAACTGTAAATATAAACCAGAAGAAATCCAAGCAGGTTTTGCCTCCCGTAGCTTTAACTGAGTGTGTATGTCCTCCTTAGATCATAACCTAGGAGAACAGCAAAGGCCACCAATTTCCAGAAGAACAGATGAGCCTTCAAATTCGGGGTGGGTGGGAAAAGTAATTAAAAGAGAACACTGATACTCATGACTGCACCAGGGTTTGGTTACTGCAGTTTAATGTTTGTGGTAAGAAGACTACATACTGTTAAATTGTCTGCTGTTCCACTTTCAATGTGGTGGAGTGGTTGCACAAAGGCAGTCAAAGGGTTAACAAAGACTTAATCATCTCGAAGATATGCTGTTTAACCACAATTTATCTGCCGCAGAATGGCCGTAGAATCAGCAGTTTTTCTGCTGCAGAAAGTATGAGGTCCTGCCACAGAATGTAGGTTCACTTTGCCGCAGTAAACATAGAGCCCTGTGTATTATGTATAAGACAAGGCCTCCCTGAGGAGGCTTACTACCAACTCATATCATGCATTGCTTTAGCTGCCAATTGTATAGGTCTTAACCGCTCATTAGGTAAATATGTTGATAGTTCTGCCCTGTTTTAGCTACCAGATGTAGAGGCATTAACCTGTGCTCATTGTATTTATACTCTGTGATTGCTCACCCACATTTATTCTATGTATGTTCTGTATGAATGTCTATGTTTTATTCTGATATGGAGCCTTTGGAAACAAGTCTATGACTCAAAGGGTTGTAATTCTGATTTCTAAATAAATAAATAAATATGCTATCCCCAGGTTTTAATGAGTATTTTCAGGGCCACATTTTTATTGTATGGGATTGTTGATAGGTCACTGCAACATGATTTATCAGTTTCTTGACTTTGATCCTCCCAGCCATGCCTAAAGCAGCAGTATTTATTAGTCAGCAAAATGTCATTATATATATTTTGGGCAATAATATCTTTCAGACATCCTTAGAGTCATGTTAAGTTCAGTTTTGATTTTCTAAGATATTGCTAAAACAGTTTTACAGCTAACACCTTAATTAATGACTCAAGTGATTAAACATGGCTGCCACTCAATATTTTTAAAACAATCTCTTCCACTGAAGTTACCTGTTGAATATACATGCTAGAGTCATAATGTGGATGTGTAAGAATGATGTTTTTTTAATTATCTTTATTTTTTTTACCACTAGAATAACACACAAATAAACCACAACAGATAACAGACTACAGCCAATAGTAAAACTATATACACAGCAGGTGCTTAGTCTAAAAAACAGTTAAAAATGATATGATGAAATAAAGGAATAAATGAATGATGACTGGGAAAAACAGGCGAGTTATAAAAGGTCTTAAAAATAAAAAAAGGACTCTAAATCCTTTCCACAGAAAGAAGGAAGGAAGTACAATTTCTAAGAAGCAAGAGGATCAAATAACCTATACCCTCATATAAAGAGTACAGTATCTAGCTTAGACCATCTCTTATCATACAAATCAATTATGTTTTATTTATTTATTTTTTTATTGAAACATCAGTTTACAACCTTTGAGCCAGAGGCTCGTTTACAAAGGTACCTCGACACAGTGAGGACAAACAGTACAGACATGCTTATCCAATATGGTCATTTACAAAATAGGGCGAGACATAAGAACATAAGGTGGTTGCAGTTTTCAGATACACAGTCGAACAAGACCAAGTCGGTTCAGCAATAAATTTATACAGCTATACATTAAAACACATTATAGATACATACAGAGAGGTGGTTTTGTGTACTAGCAATCAACTTCTCCATATGCAGGTTCCTCAGCAATTCATTAAGCCATTCAGTATATACAAAATATTGTTGATCTTTCCAATGGCGCAAGATAAGCCGCTTCACAGACATTGCAATCATTGAAATAGAGTATCTTTTTCGCTGGAGGGTAAGGGAGTAAGGTCTCTCACCAAAAAAATTCAGGGGTAAAATAATCGCAGATATACAACAGGAGATGTGCCCTACATTTAATCTCTGTCCAAAGTTTACAGACAGGGGGGCAGTCCCAAAATATATGTAATACGGTTCCATGCTCTAAACCACACCTGTTACAAAGTGGTGATTCACTTTTACCCATTTTATACAACCTACTTGGGATATAGTATAAGTTGTGTGATACAAAAAGCTGGGTCAGACAACGTCGGTCCTGCGTTATTAAGGTAAAAGTGAACCTCCAAATCTTAGGTACTGTAAGGATAGTGTTACTGAATATTTCTGATGGTAAACAGCAAAACGCTGTACCGAGATTTGTCATGGTGGGTATGGCATGAGAGTAGGAACTTTTAAAGATTTCAAAATCCCATATCTTGATTCAGGAATAAAAGAAAACAAAAGAAAATGGGGTGCCTTGATATTTATGCCAGATAAGCATTACTGCAGAGAAAACTATATATTCACTAACAAATATTGCTGCTTTATAGGTGGCTGGATATCTTTCATGCACTAGTTCACATGGATGTTTGATTGTCTGTAGGAGGTGGTGGGTCCCTACACTAATGGCATGCTGTGACACATACAGTACAGAACTTGTGACCTCTTGGGCAGTTGGCACAGCACCTTTGTGATAACCCTACCTAAAATATTTTCTGAGTTTTCAATATGGATGTTGGAATGTTCCACACAGACATTGGGGTCTGAGACCAGTGTGAAACCATCTTGTTAAAGTGTTGTGCACGGGGAGACTGACCTAGGTAGGGTGGATGCACTGGACTACCAAGTAGAAAATCAGGCTGGAGTGAGGGATGGGGGTGGGGCACTGGATTTCTAAGGAAACACTGTGGGATTGACTAATGGACTGAGCCACTAGGACCACAAGCATGCAAAAGGTGCAAGTCATCTGGGTGGGAGGATTAGTGTACATGCTAGACATGCTGATTAAGGTCTGTGTGTGGTATTGCAACATGTACAGACATGCATGAGTTTGTAATACATGCTAATACTGTGCACAAACCCAGATGGTGCCTATGTTTATCCAGTATCAGCTGAAAAGTCTCTTTTGCATTTTAAGGTTTGAACCTAGAGGGCTATGCTCCCAGTTTGCACCTCCTTTTCTGAGTTTACCAATTTTATGGCTAGGTAAAACAGGGCAAACTTTGTATCCTGTTTTTCAGCCCATTGAACTGGAACCGAAAACTTGGACAGTTTTCTTGTGACTAAAGTGGAATATCATGCAACTGACACTGCTGTCTTACATTATAACACAATGCATGGTCAAAAACAGCTGTGAAAAAAAACTGCTAATAGTCATATTAAAGCAACAGTATTTGTTAGTCAGCCAAAAATTTCATCGTATAGTTTTTAACAAAAAATGTATTTCTAACATCCTTAGATTCAACCTTAGTTTATTTTCAGTTTTCTCAGATATTATTAAAACAGCTATTGTAGCTATTTTTTTATTTAATGATTCACGTCATTAAAGATGGCCACCACTTATAATTGTTAAAAATCTCTCCCATTGAGATTGTCTGTTGAATGTCCATGCTATATTCATATTGTGGAAGTATTAAAATGGTGTTACTACATGTCTCTGATGGTACACAGCACAGTACTATACAAGATATTTAATTTCTTCATGACTGGTATGGCATGGGATTGGGATCTTTTAAACTTCAAAATCCAGTATTTTGGTTCAGAATGAAAGAAAACACAAACAAAAATGGAGATCTTAATATTTCTGTCAGACAAACATTGTTGCTGAAAAAAGTATATGTAACTAACAGATACTGCTGTGTTAAAATGATTGTGCCTTTAATTATTCCAAGTCTTAAAAAATGCCAAAGCAGACATAAAATGGATAAAAAGGCCATTTTATAAGACCAGCAAAAAAGGTAAATTAAACAAGGTAAAATAATACAGGTACTACATTTTCACTATAGCATGCCCTGCTGCTTGAAGCACCAACACTCTGAAGAAGGGTGGTTCAATGGATTAATAGCAGGTTAACGAGCCTTTCTACTCTCAGTGGCTGGTTCAAATTCAGCTCAGGCCCGTAGTGCCTGCAAGTTATTATCACCTTAGGGCTGTTCAGTGGCATACGCAAAATGAATTGCAATGTTCTCAGTCCAGTTCCATGTGGGCAGGTGTCCGCATCAAAAAAACACTAACGCAGCTGGCACTAACTGGTACCCTTGTTGGCAGTCTCACATGCCAGGCCAAGAACTGAATGTGCTTGAAGTTTGAACTAACCTGTAATCTATGTGTTGGTCCCTCTATAACAGGTCTGAGGCACATTTGTGGGATATTGAGAGGAAAATTTACATTGTGATCACCCATGCTTTATCTGTCATATGAATAAAGTGAGGCCATCAGTTTTCAAGGCTGCCAGTCTAGTACCTTACATGAGCACCAAACAGTTTACACAAAAATAAAATAAAAAACAATACCCACACACTGTTATCAATTTTGTGGACATATCCCAAGTCCCACTGACAGTAACTGAATGAGTTTATTCACAGTGTTACATTCAGTAGGAAGACTCCATTTTGCTTGACATTGGTGTTTATATAATTTATTTCATTTTTTACAGTCTTCCCAAAGATGAAACCTTTTATTTTCTTCAAGCTCTTGTTTCTGCCCAGTTTTAAGGGTCTGAGGGTGAAGAATAAGAAAATATGTCTAATGACCTGCCCCTGTTCACATACCACATGAATCTGTGGCTATTGTGGGATTCATATTGGGAATCTCATCTTGCACAGTTCAGTCTGCCTTCTGAAAGAGTCCAAATGTTTGCACAGACCACACTGACATCAGCCACCAATTGTTTCCGAGTAAACACTGCTAAAGAGTGGATGGAGGGAGTTGCTGTATCTTCAAAAGTCACATAGCTAGAAGGTTATAAAATGATTTATGTGGTACACAGTGTGTCAATGGTTACAATAACAGAGCAATAATAGTTGCTGTGATACAGACTAATACAGTTAGCCTTACAGAGTAAATAACAACTGGCTTTGTTGGAACTCGTTTGTTTTCAATAATTCATTTCATAGCTGATCCTTTTGGTTTCAATTCTTAATGCTCTTTAAGATTTAGTATTCTATGTGTGCCAATTTTCTGTTTCTAGTTTTATGTTGCCTATACTTCTCATTCAACAGCCTTCTTTATTTATGAAGCAAGGTGCAGTGTTTTTCTCTTTGTAGATTAAAAGTGGACTGTTTTGCATAGGTTGGTGTATTTGTTTAAATGCTTTATTTTTTGCTTCTGAATACCCTTGTTTTGAAGATGTAAGGAGAGAATTACAAACTTTGCAGTGCATGGATCTATACATCCACGCCATGGAGCAATTTAAGTATAGGAGGGACAATAGGTCAGTGGTTCTGAAGCCACAAATTCTGGTGGCCTCAATTGGACTCGTGCTGCAACCACCAGAACTTATTGGTTGCCTCATTCCTTAAATTGTTCACCTCCATTCCCTTGACACACCCCCTAACAGCCCTGACATAACCATTTATTTTCACACAGTATACAGTACAGTAAATCAAGTCCATAATGTATATATTTTCATCTCCCATGTTTTGTTAATGGTAAGAAGTTTCCCATTCCATTTCTTTTTGTACTTGGAGCTTGACAGAGCTTTGTGGCCACTTACAGTTGTGCTGGTTACAACAGTAGCCATGGTGGCCTTATTTAAGAAAGACTTAACTAGGTCCATCATGCCCCCACTACAGCTTTATAAGCAGGGATGAATGAGTATGCTGTAAAAACATGAACTAATATATAGGGATTGTCAACCAACTATTATTAAAGTGGTATAGTGATTCTCCCTATAGGACTGTTCTTGGGACTCAAACATTTGGGGTGTTACTGTGAGATGCATATTACAGTGATATAAATTATTGATGTCTTCAGTTCAGCTAGGATCCAGGGCACAATGGCCTCTTCCTGCTCACTGGCTGACAATGTTTTCATGGAAAAACAAGTCTGGACATCCATGATCATCCCTTCTCTGTCCCCGATCTTTGTCCATGATAACTCCATCCATGGTCTATCCATGATTCATGGACAAGATCGCCCATGGTTAATACACATGCTCAAATGCCTGGAAAACCACACAATCAAGAGAGACTACTCAGGACAACTAGGTAAAATAATATTTAAAATTATTTCAGGTAGCAGACATGATCTAAATATGGCTTTCAGTGCCCATGTTTGGTAATGTTTTTTTTATGGTGTGTCATATTAATCAAATTTATTCACTTTGTGTCATGTTTAAGAGTACATCATGGATGGTATCCTGCTTGAAATCTAAACATTGTTTTATCATATTTGTAGTTTCATTGTTTAAACTGCTTATGGTGCAGATCCTACAGTAAAACTTTGTGAAATATTTCTTGTTGTTAATTTAGCCTAATTTTTTGATGGTTCCTCTTAAGTTCTTTACAGGAGTCTAGATAATTTTAAGTGGTGTTTAAGATATCAATCCCATGTGCAAAGATTAGATTGAAAGATACCACTTTTAATTTATTTTTGTTTCTAGTTAGTCTCATTTTTTGAGTTTGTTATGGCATGCAGACACAGACAAACTGATTGCTATAAGAGGTGCTATACAGGGGTGTGCCCAATGGAGAGCTCAATTTCAAGGGGCAGGTCAGTGGCAGGTGAATGAGTCGGCAGGCTGGTGATGACTCCCTTTCAGCTGTTGGGGCAGAGTTGGCTAACTTTTCAAAGGACAGAGCCACACCAATAGTGACACTGCTCAGTCCTTTGATGTTGCATTCCTGCATTGTTAAATTCCTGGTTGCGCATTTACAGTGCTGTAGTTTTCAGTTTGAACATGCTGAGCCCAGGCTGTCCGCATGCCCCCTCCCAGTTTCAAATAAACAAATGGTGGTGGCTATTGCTGTCTGCCTCTTACAGTCCCCAAGAAAGTTGATGGGGGTGCCCAATCATACTGTTGGCATGTCCCCTCCCAGTTCATTTGCCAATGGGGTAGCCCACTCCCCATTGGCATAATGCCACCCCATTTGTTGTGTGCCGAGGGGGTTGACCAATCCCCCTCGGCTCATTTTCCCCCAAAACACTCAGTATGTGCTGATGGGATGCCCAATCCCCATTGGCTATAGCCACCCCACCAACAAACACACACTGAAAGTCCCTGTTAAAAAAGAAAACCTTCCCATGCTGAATTTTTTTTAACCTATAAACAAGAAAACAATGCCTTGCAGTCTGCCATGTCCCCCTCCCTCAACCCGCACCCACCTCCCCACACCCACCTCACTCATACTTGGCACTGGAGCCAGTATGACAATCTTTGGTGGAGCGGGAACATGTCTGCACTCTTCAAAGCCGACCGCGAACTGAAGAAGTGCCAGTAAGATGTATAATAGCATAAATGTTTTTTTTTCAACTTTGGTGCATATATTGGCCATTTTTACAAATTTTGGCACCAGATTTTCAACATGGGGTTCTTGGGACCCCACCTCATGAATTCAGTGACAGTCACCTGGTTATTCAGTCCCAAAAAGGTGATTTTGTGGTCACTGCCTGGAATCACCTTTTGGGACTAATTAATGAAATGACAGTGTCACTGTTCATGAGGTGGACTCCTAGAAAGCCTATGTTGCAAATTATTTGGTGAAAAAATTCCAAAAAATGACTGTATTATGAGCCTGCATTGTGCAGTTTCCACACACACTTATAACATCGCGAATCTGTAATATTTTCACACCCAGATTTTCAACATTGGCATTTTTGCACACCTCCTTATGAACAGTACAACTGTCATTTTAAAAAAAAATTTAAATATGTTTTCACACACATCTGGCACACAATGGTGCAGTTGCTGTGGGAAATCAACATTCAGGACAGAGTTAAAAAATCATAGTGACAGTGTTCATGAGCAGAGGTCACACAATGCCTGTGTTGAACTTGTGGTGAAATAATTCCACTAAATGACTGAATTACAAGCGTGCGTTGTACAGCTTCCATGTATGCTTCTACATTTGAGCATTTTTAATATTTTCACTCCAGATTTTCAGCAGTGCAATCACTTCACACCTCCCCATGAATGGTACAGCTGTAATTTTTCACATCCTGCCCAAACAGTGTTTTCACACATCTGTTGCAGAATGGCACTGTCACTGTGAAAAGTCAACATTCGGGACAGATTAACAAAATCACAGTGCCACTATTCATGAGCAGAGGTTCCAAATGCTTTCATGAGGAGATGGTCACAAAAGGCCATGTTGAAAATTTGTAGTGCACATATCAACAAATGCCCGGGGGCATTAGGGTTTCTAATCATAACATCCCCCAACCCATGGTGGGGCTCCAGTGCCCTCATCTTCTCTGAACTGCAGACACATCTTCACTCTTCAGAGCCAGATCATGAATTGAGGAAACTGGTATGCCCTTCAGTGTATTTAACAGGAATTTGAACTTGGTGGCACAATTTGTTCTTTCTGCTGGGAACTGCAGCCAATCGGTGCATACCAATATCAACTCCAATGATGAACTTTGGCATTGACAATGCTTGTTTAGTTTATGTCATCAACTTAACTCAGCCAGGAGTAATACATCCAAAGTCTTCCCAAGATCAGTTTAATTTTCAAACTGAATTATTGAACCTTGGAAAATGTTGGCAGAAAATAACCATTGATCCATCCAGTCTGCCCTGTTTTACCTTATCCTACCCTAGGACTTATTGCATTGAAAAGTTATTACCCTTGCCCCCCCTGACCATCCTACTGCCCACCCCTGTGTAACTATTAAGCCTTTAATCAGTCCCAGCTATGTTTGACACCATTAATGGTTCTTGCACCCATCACCTCTGTGGGTGGTCTGCTCCACAACTCAAGCACTCTCTGTAAAATAAATATTTTTCAGACCCTCGACATCCCCTCTGCCAGCTTCTGCTTATGTTCCCATGTTCCTGATTTGCCATTCGTGCTGAGTATTTCCTCACAGTTTAACTTGTTCATTCTTGTCAGCAGCTTGAAAGCATCTGTCATATCACTCCTCCCTGTTATGGTGTCTAGTGAGTACCTGTTCAGAGCCTTAAGCCAATCCTCATAGCATCTGCTCTGCTGGCTCTGAATCATTTTGGCAACCCTATGCAGCACCATCTCTAGGCTGCCTTTGTCTTTTCTTAGGTAGAGACTCCAGAACTGGGCACAGTATTCCAGATGTTGGCTCATTAGTGATCTGTAGAGAGGTAATATCACCTACTCCACCTGGAATTTCAGTTATGTCATCTCTCATAATAACTGTAAATGATAGCTGCCTACCATTTGTTTGTTTTTAAAACTAAAACAGTTTCTCAAAATATAATTAGGTTGCATCAGTATTCTAAAGAGCTATAGTTTGTTAATAGGCCATATTATTTATTTATTTTATTTTATTATATTCAGAAACTACCTTTGAGCACAGGTGCTCATTTGTGAAGATTCCAGATGAAAGCATACAGTAGTTACAAACAGAACAAAAAATAATTACAGCAATTCCAATCGAATGTAGTCACTACAAACACAACATGTAATAGTGTGAGTAGGGTATGATTAAGCCATCAGTTACGCTACTGTGTGGGGTTTTAGGACATTCAATGAATGGTTTTGGAGTACTAATGACATGTGAAGTTGGAGTTGGGGAGAGGGCTGCACAAAAAGCTTTTTTTTTTAAATTGGTTAATGTTTAGTAGGGTAAGAATAGATTCATGTAGGTTATTCATCCAGATACCTGCCTGCATAGCAAAGGAGCAGTTCCCTAGATTGGTTGTCCAGTGAGGAAGTTCTATGGCAGATCTTGTCATGCTTCTAATGCCATATTGATTGTTAACATGTTTGAAGCAGTGTTGTATGGTCAGAGGGGTGAGACCTAGTAGTGCCTTTTTGGCAAGCAGACATGACTGGTATTTTATTCTGTCATGTAGCGGTAGCTAATTGGTCAGTGAGTACAGGGTACAGGTGTGAGTGAGCTTATCAGCTCCTACAATGAATCAATAAGCTTTATTGCAGATCCCTTTGATCCTATTTAATAACGTGTCACAAGCAGCAGCATACAAAGGGAGGCCATAGTCAATGAGGGACATGATAGTGCTTGAGACAACAAGGAGTCTGGCTCCCATTGTGAGGTTGTGGAGGTTCCTATACAAGGCACCCAGTCTTCTGTTAGCAGTGGCCATGATGTTGTCCATGTGCAGGGCAAATGAGAGGGTATCATCCAGAAATACACTGAGGTATTTCAAAGTTTTACTTGTTCCAGACTTTGTCCCTTATTGTTCAGGATGACCAGTGGGGATCTTTTTTTCTATTGTGGGCCCAAGAAGAGAATAGTTTTCATTTTTTTTTGTAGTTCAGCACCAACTTGTTGGTAGTGAACCATTTTTCCAGGTACCTGAAATTGGTCTGCAGTGATTTTATGAACATACAAACATATGAAATTTGCCAGCAGATAAAGGCTTAGTGGTTTATCCAGTCTGCTTGAATGTGCATCTAGCATCACTTATTCTGCAGCTGCCCCTCCCTCCCACCATTCCCCTTCCTTGACCCTCCCCCTTGCAGTAATAGCTGGCATTTCTGGAGAAAATGACTACATAATCTGTATATAGTAGTACCCTAGTAGTCTGGCAGACCTCAGGTACATTATTAATAAACAGTGTGAATAGGAAGTGGCCAAGTACTGAGCCCTGTGGTACCCTGATTGAAACATTCCTTGTGTCTCAGAGAGACAGCCATCTACTTTTACTCTCTCAGGTCAGTTAGAGAGGTAGCTTTGAAACTAAATTATCAAGTCCAGTGATGGGCCACAGAAAAAGAGCTTGTCCAGCAGCAGCTTGTGACGGACTAAGTCAAAGGCCTTGGTCAGGTCAATATAAATGTCTCCAACCATGTCTCTGCTGGCGAGTGCTTCATACAAGTAGCTAGTGAGTTCAATGAGGGTAGTGTTGATACTATGCAGCTTTCTGAACCCATGCTGTTGTGGGCATTGTATGTTGTATTTCTCCAGATGGGTTACCAGTTGGTCTGAGACAATTCTCTCCAGGGCCTTAAACAGGGGGACAGGATGGAGATGGATCTATTGTTTACCAGGTTAGAGCAGTCACCATTTCTGAAGACAGGTATAACTAGTGCAATTTTCCAAACTCCCGGGAACTGTGAGTACTGCAGGGAAAAGTTGAAGATCTTGGAGATGGAGAGGGTGAGTTCTTCAAGGGCCTGTGCTAGCAGCTTTATATCAATTATATCACCCCCAGCCCTAGTTTTACCCAGTATTCTTTTGATGTACTATTGAGTGTCATTGATGTAGATTCTCTTGAAGTAGAATTTAGGGTGTCCAGTCTCTGAGTTGTGACTGCTAGATGCTTCATGTTCTTTTCCTTTATGAGTCACATGAGGTGGGCTGACTGGGATGACTGAGCCTAGATTTCTGAAGGCTGTGTTATATTTGTTTGCCAATTTTGTTTGATCCATGATCTTAGACCCATCAACAGTTATCATTTTACAGGAGTATTTCTCACTCTTGCCCAGACGCTCAGAAATATTTTCTCAAAATGTTTTCCCATTGTAGAAACACAGAAACATAGAAAGTGATGGCAGAAGGAGACCATATGGTCCTTTTAGTTTTCCCACATGCCTACCCCCCTCCCTTAACTGCTAGTCAGTGTGGTGGTACCTTCATACCTGTCCCAAGCATTCTTGAAACCTACCACTATTTTTGCCCCCACCACTACCTGAGGAAGGCTGTTACATGCATCCACCACCTTCTCAGTAAAGAAACATACAGTACATGCGTGTGTACCTCCAAATTTGCCTCCCTCCAGCTTCATGTTGTACCCCCTAGTTCTTGTGTGCTTTTTGACTCAGAACGGTTCCTGAACCTGCACCTTGTTTATTCCATTTAGGAACTTGTAGGTCTCAATCATGCCTCCCCTCTCCCTCCACTGCTCCAGAGAGCACATGATCATGTTTTGCAGACTCTCTTCATAGTTTTTGTTCTGTAGGCCGTGTATCATTTTTGTAGCTCTCCTTTGCACTGTCTCCAGTTTGTTGATATCCTTTTTTAGGTGTGGTCTCCGGAACTGTATGCTGTACTCCAGGTGTGGCCTCACCAGAGATCTATAGGGTGGCAGGATAACCTCCTTTTTTCTGCTGGTGATCCCCCTGCCTATGCAGCCCAATATGCCATTCACCCATACTGCCACTTTTTCGCACTGTTTGGACATCTTTAGGTCATCCATTATAATTATTCCCAGATCCCTTTCCTCTTTGGAAGATTCCAGTTACACTCCTCCAAGGAATTAGTACTCTCCTGGGTTGGCCCTTCCTAGATGCATGACCTTGCATTTTTTTTGCATTTAATTTTAGTTGCCATGTTTCTGACCATTTTTCCAGAGCCTTAAGATTGGCCATCATCTTTTCTATGCCACCTGGAGTGTGTACCTTATTGCTTATTTTTGTAACATCTGCAAATAAGCTCACCTTCCCCTCTAGTCCATCAGTCATGTCGCTAATAAAAATATTGAATAGGATCGGACCGAGTACTGATCCTTGTGGCACTCCACTATCTACACTGCTTTCTTCTGAAAGTGAGCCATTTACAAGTACCTTTTGTGTCCTTCCAGTGAGCCTGTTCCAGTTTATGGTTTGCTGGGCTTTAAAATATTCAGATTTGGCCAGCCCGATCAGTCTAGTGTATTTATTGCAAACTTGTCTGTACTTTTGTAGATGCACAGGACACACAGATTTTTTTGCTAAGGACCATTTGTTGTCCTTATCTCTCATGAGGGTCATGAGTTCTGGGGTGATCCATCCAACTAAACTGCCCTGCACCTTATACTTTTTAATGGGGGCAAACCAGTCACTGGCAGAGGTGAATTCCTCTATTAGGAAGTCAAGGGCAGAGTCTATGCCAGGGATTATATCCAGGTAGCTCCAATCTAAATTGGCCAGGTAGGATTTGAAAGCTGCCACCTTGTCTCTCTTGAGGACTCAACTGGTGGCATATCTGGGAGGAGGCTTGATCTGTTTAGTTGACCATGAGCATTGCACTGGGGAGAGGTCACCAACAGTGTCAGGCAGCACCTTGACATCTTTGATCCTGTCTGGATGTGTGGCCAGGATTTAGACTATTAAGGTGCTGATGCCAGATAATTAATTATTTTGGTCCTATTTGGCTACTCATCTTGGTCTAACTTGCTATGGAATTCTTCAAGCATGATCTCTGTATAGTATCACCTTTTTAAATATGTTTTTGAAATGTTCTGGAAACTCCATAGTCAAATACGGTCAGTCATGGTTCATCCATGTTTGACCATGGTTTGTCCATGGTCGTGAGAGCATATGATAGCAACCAAATTTATAAAACCATTTTGCCCGCCAGAATGAAGAATTTTAAACTTTAAAGTAATATAATCACAAAAATAACAATGTTTACACTTTATAAATAAAAAAAAGGTTTCCACAAGGAAATAATTACTTGCGCACAGAAATATTATGAGGACTCACCATGCCATAGAAGAGTTTCATTTTGTGGTAGTATAAATAGCACTGATGACATTCTGTTCATTGTGAGTGAGAAGAGACTCTACTAGAAAGAGGAACAACATTGAAAGGTAGCAAATGAAAGCAATTTCAAAAGTATATGTGGATAATCTGCACTCCTTATGGAATGTTAAGGTTGTTGGAAAAATGAAATGACCTTAGCAGTGTAGACATTTATTTTATAAAATAGGAAACTTCTAAAATTAAGAACCATGATGGCCATGGCCAACCTGAACAATTCCCAAACTCATATATACTAGCCATGAGGTCATCTATGGGCTGTCCCTTTGCCATTTACAGTCAGTGGTTGTCCATGGATAACCATGGTTAAAATCATGAACAGTCCAAGAATGACCAATATGCTGATCATGTATAACCATGGTTTACCCATGATCCTAAGAGCTGGGTGTAACAATGATGTTACCAATGTGGTGTCACTGTATTAGCAAAGTGTTTCATGTGCCACGACATCCAACAAGCATTTGTCAATGCCGAATGTTTGCTTGCTGGCATTGGCATTGGTAGTGTAGAAGTTACAGAGCTGCATAATAGGAATGGCAGCGAAGTATTGAACTGAAGCCAACCCCACCACCACCCTGCAGAGAGTGACAGGCATTGGGGTGTGCCTTTGGGTCATCAGGCATAACGACCATGCCATTTCACCACCCTACCCTGCAGACACTGACAAGTGTCACGGTGTGCCTTAGGGTCTTTGGCCCTTATCTTTTATTCATCAAAATATTGTGAGATGGGTGTGGTATGGGAGAATGGGGTGAAGTTTGGGTCCTAAGATCCTGTAAGCACACCTGATGCCTCTCGCTATTGCAAGGTGTGGGTGGGGTGGAATGGTATGAGCATGACAGGCAAGAATCCCAAGTCACACCCCTGATGCCTGCCATTCTCTACAGGGTGGGGCATTATGGTCGTAAACCCTAATGCCTCAGGCATTCGTTGGTATTTTCACTCCAAATTTTCAACATGGTTTTTTGTGACCCCCACCTCATGAACAGTGGCAATATCAGTCTGTTAGCCGAAAACTGCTTTTGCACAGCGACTATGGCATTTGGCACCACAGGTGCAAAAACACATTCCGAACAGGATGTGAAAAATGACAGCGGTACTGTTCATGGGGAGGTGTAAAGAATGGCAATGTTGAAAATCTGCTGTGACAATCTTTAAAAAACTGGTGAAGTCACGAGCGTGCGTAGAAACTGTGCAACGCACACCCATAATGTAACTAGTTTGGGGATTTTTTTACAGCAGATTGTTAACACAGGCATTTTGGGACCTCCAAGCATGAACAGTGTCAATGTGAATTTCTTAATCTGTCCCGAACAATGATTTCCCACAGCGACCACGCATTTCTGTGCTGAAAGTGTGAAAACACATTTCAGCCATGTTGTGGAAAATGACAGCTGTACTGTTCATAAGGAGGTGTGGAAAAATGCCACTGGTGAAAATCTGGACTGAAAATATTACAAATTCATGAACTTACGAAGGTGCATGTAAACTGCACAATGCTCACTCGTAACACAGTCATTTATGGAGTTTGGCACAAATTTTCAACATGCCATTTAAGACCTCTGCTCATGACCAGTGTCACTGATTTTCTTAATCTGTCCCAAACATTGTTTTCGCACACCGACTGTACTATTGTGTGCTACATATGCGGAAACACATTTTGGGCGAGATGTGAAAAATGGTAGCTGTACTGCTCATAAGGAAGTGCGGTAAAATGGCACTGTTGAAAATCTGGTGTGCAAATATTACAAATTCACAAACTTGCCAGTGTGTGTAGGAACTGTGCAATGTGCACTCCTAAAACAGTAATTTTGGGAATTTTTCACCAAATTTTCAACATAGCCATTTTAACACCTCTGCTCATGACCAGTGTCACTGTGATTTTCTTAACGTGTCCCATACATTGATTTCGCACACCGACTGCGCCATTGTGCGCTACATGGGCAGAAACACATTGTGGGCGAGATGTGAAAAATGACAACTGTACTGCTCATAAGGAGGTGTGGTAAAATGGCAATGTTGAAAATCTGGAGTGAAAATATTGAAAATGTGTGAATTTCCGAGCGTGCATAGGAACTGTGCAACGCAGGCTCGTAAAACAGTCATTTTTGGGAATTTTTTCACCAAATTTTCAACATAGCCATTTTAAGACCTCTGCTCATGAACAGTGTCACTGTGATTTTCTTAATGTGTCCCATACATTGATTTTGCTCACCAACTGCGCCATTGTGCACTACATGGGCGGAAACACATTTTGGGTTAGATGTGTAAAATGACAGCTATACTGCTCATAAGAAGGTGTGGTAAAATAGCAATGTTGAAAATCTGGAGTGAAAATATTGAAAATTCGCAAACTTACGAGCATGTGTAGGAACTGTGCAACGCACTTTCGTAAAACAGTCATTTTTAGGAATTTTTCCACAAAATTTTCAACACAAGCTTTTTGAGAGCCCACCTTATGAACACTGGCAGTGTCATTTCATTAATCATTCCGGAAAGGTGAGTTTGCTCAGTGGCTGCGAAATCACCCTTCAGGCCCGAGTAACGCCATGACAGTGACAGCTTTCATGAGAAGGGGTCCCAAAAACCCCATGTTGAAAATTTGGGCCCAAAATTCCCAAAAATGCCTGAGATATGCAACAAAGTTGAAAAAACCCTATCTATCCCATTATACAGCTTACCGGCATTTCCTCAGTTCGCGGTCGGCTTTGAAGAGTACAGACGTGTTCCCGGTCCAACGAAGATCATCGTGCCGAGCTCTGGAGGTAAGTCTGGGTGTGGGGGGGTGTGGGAGGCAGGGTGCGCAGTGGGTGAGTGTGGGTTGTGGGAGGGGCAGGAGAAGTGCGAGGGACAGTTTTGTATTTACAGTTTTTTCTAAGACTACGAGGATGAAGACTACGAGGGGCGTTGCCACACTGGGGTGGGCTCCCAGCATTGCAGCTGGAAGGCTGTTGGGGGCTGGAGCTGACGGGGAGTTGGGCACCCCGTCAGCCATAACATCAATTTGCCACGCTGGGGTGGGCTCCCAGCATGGCACCTGGATGCTGAGGCGTGCAGCCAATGGGGGATGGGGCACCCCGTCAGCAATAAAATATTTTGCCCGCTGGGGTGGGCTCCCAGCGTGGCACCTGGGCTTCTTGGGGGTGCAGCCAATGGGGGATTGGGCAGCCAAATCCGACTGCTACAGTATGTGTGGGGGCAGCGTCGCGCAATATCACGTGCGTGTTGAGGGCTCTGCTCACTGAAGTGGAGCTCTCCCTTTCAACCTGTATGCACTGCATTTTCAGCTGTCATAGACAGCTGGAGCAGTGATTGGCACACTGCGACCACGCCTGCAAACACACTGACTGAATTGGAAGAGGCTGACACACCTCTGGAGAACTCGGATGATGGCACTATGTTTCTTGCACATGCGTGCAAGCAAACATAAAAACTACAGAACAAACCCTGAATGAGTTACAGTCAAAATAGGCAAAAAGCAGATGGAAAATTAAGATTGCCATTTCTGAAGTGATTTCTCAAGTAACTTTGGATTTTGGTACAGTATTTACCATGATACGTGTCATAGGCAGCTTATTGTGCTGTTTTAATATTATGTGCAAAAATTTCAAATCTGAATTCTAAGTGCACTGTCAATAAAGGACAGGCTTGAAAGCGCAGCACCACTATTGTATAATTTTCCCAATTATATTGCATCCCATCAGTGAAGGAAATTCAAGGAGTGATGAGTGATTCAGTTACTGCTCTAGGCCAAGCAGGGGGCAGATTTAACCAGCAATGGGCACTGATGGAGTACTGCTGTGGGGAGGTTCATTACAGATTTATAACCCTAATTACCCCAGCATTAAAAGTAGATGGTACACTTATCACAGACAAATGCTGTAAGTGGTGAACAGAGGAAAATGGAGCTCAGTAGAAAAAAGTTTTAAACCTATATCAATTGTGAAAATCTGTTGTCCCAATATTCAGATAGTAAGCATGGTACTAACTGAATCTGGTCAGTGCTAACTGTGTGTTGCATGCTAAACAGTGTGTTAGTGCTACAGATGCAGTATTCATAGGAACAGTTAGAATGGTCCAAACCTTTTAGTGCTACATGAGTGCTAACTGACACCAAGCACGCATACAGGTAAGTGATGTGGCATGCATAAAGGGCACACTAGAATATTTGACTGGTGTCAGAAGCACTACAAGCTGGCAACAGAACACTGGTTAACACTTTCAAAGCCCTACTTCAACAATGCCCAATAGTAGCAAGGTTGCAGCCAGTCTCAAACATTCCACACCCAGAAATTCACAGAAATCCATTGCTCTTCTAAGAAATACATACTTATTTAAGTAGAAAAAAATGTCAACTTGCACCCCACATGTACACCCACAAGGCTTACAAGTCTTCAAGGTTTCAAGCCACACTGGCTCTTTATCAAGAAGTGAACCTAATATAGGTGTGTGATGAATAAATACCCTCCAGAGATCATCTGACCAATGTATGATCTCCTGACTCATTTAAAAAAAATCAGAAAATCTATACAAGTAAATGTCACACAAATAAAAGTCACATATTGCAATGATATAGAACACTGACACCGCTTAATGCATAATTTCAGTACAGTTTAAAAAAGTAACACCATCAGTACTCGTAGTGGTGGTGGGGGGAAGATGGGGTGGAGGGGGAGGGGGAATTAAAAAAGGTGGCATATAATATATGTACCAAATCATCTTTACATGAGTAAATATAGATGGCAGCTTTCCAGCATAAAATTTGATATCCTCCCTTCTCATGATGTCAAATAAGGTCGCAGTTGGAAACTCCAGTTTAGACTTGGATGAGAGTGCGCTCTTAATGTATATTTTGAAAATGTTTCCCTTATAAGTAACTGTTCACATTTCCTCCTCTCAGACCCTCAGTGACACTTTCTAATCCTACAAATTTACACCTGTGTGTGGGACCTTTTTTTAACATGCATCACAAGTACATTTGTCTGGAGTCTCTCCATGTGCCTATTGTTTATTGTGCTCAGATATTCTCCTATTCTTTGTTTAAAAGGTCTATATGTTTTCCCAATATAGAATCCCCCACACACACATTCAGCCATGTATACCACAGATGAAGTTACACATGTGATTTGATGTCTTATCTCATACTGTGTGTTGTGATTAGGGATGGAAAATGGATTCCTTTTATTCACATGAATGCAGAAGTTACAGTTACAGCAAGGAAATCAACCCATTGGAAAGGTGTCATTTTGGGGTGCAGCATTTTTTCTGTAGTGGTTATGCACCAGGGAATCTTCCAGATTCCTACCTCTTTTGAACACTATTCTAGGGTCCTCCTTAGTCATGGTTTCCAGTCCTTTGTCTGCATTTTAAACATGCCAAAGTCTTGCTTCCCACTTAGCAATGGAATTGGGGCTATTACCCTTCTGTTTAAATCTATTCCTTAGCTCCTATGTCCTTTTTTGAAACTAGTTACAATACATTGGTATTACAGTTGATTTTTTTAAACACATCTGATCCTGGTTTCTCTGAACCCTCCTTCTCAATTATTGTTTCTGCACTCACAGTTGTCTGTATTATAACTTTTAACACAAGGATACACATATAGCAGGACTGTAGGTTACAGACTGACTTGTTCAGAAAAGTAACATATTAAAATTCAATCCTGCACTTTACTAGTTGCCACCCATGTCCTCTCACTGAAAACATTCCAGTAAGTCAATACATCCAAGTGAAGAGAAATTGTTCCAAAGATAGTGATTTTGAAAAATTGATGCAGGAGCTAGGGAATAGCTTTACAGAGAGGAGTTATAACCCCCAGTCAATTGCTAAGGGGGACTTGAGGGCCAGAAACATGGAAAGACACCTGAGAAATGGCAGCTTGATAGGCAGGGATGAGAATTGTAACAGCAAGAGAAAAAGAGGAATGAGATTAAATCTTGTGACCACATTTAGTCCACAGGCATATGCAGCCAGAAATATTGCAGAGAAACATTGCCATGCTTTACAGGTAGACAAAAGAACTGGAAACAGTGTCTAAGTAGAGCCCTAGAATGGTGTTCAAAAGAAATAATAATAATAACTATCTTTATTTATATTGCGCCTTTCTAAAATCAAGGCGCATTACAATAAGATAACATCGTATTAAAACATCATAAAAACATTAAAATCAACAATAAAATCAACAGTATCAGTCCATGTCATAACCATCTCCGAAAGCCTTTTTCCATAGAAAGGACTTCAGTCCTTGTTTAAAACCCCCCACAGTCATGCATTCCCTAATCCAACGGGGTTGAGAATTCCAGAGGGTCGGCGCTGCGAACATAAAAGCTCGGGCGCCGGAAGATTTTAAAACTACCCTCGGAATCTCTAGCAACCCCTCGTTGGCTGAGTGAAGCGGTCGCTACAGAAGGTAAGGAACCAGAAGATCTTTCAGGTAGTCAGGGCCCAAACCATGTAGGGCTTTATATGTCAGTAAACCGACTTTAAAGGTGATCCACCACTGAACCGGCAGCCAGTGCAGATCCCGCAGCACCAGTGAAATGTGGGAGGAACGAGGAATCCCCATTAACAACTGGGCTGCTGAGTTCTGCACTAGCTGCAAGTGGAGGATATCAACCCCTGGAAGCCCAAAGTAAAGGGAGTTACAGTTGTCCAAACGCGAGGTCACAAAGGCGTGGATCAGCATAGGCAGGTCACCAGACGGAACAAGGTGCTTGATCCTAGCAATGTTCCTCAGATGGTAAAAGGATACCTTAACAACCGCCGACACCTGTGCATGCAATGTCAGCCGATCATCAAGGATCACCCCTAGGTCGCACACCTGTTCAGAGATAGGGAGCTCGACATCCCCCAAGAATAAACTTGAGGGATAGTCTGCTCCCCACCACCCAATTGGGTGGCTGGGATCAACAACCATCACCTCCATCTTCCCAGAATTCAACTTCAACCAGCTGGACCTCATCCAACCCTGGATCTCGCTGAGACAGTTGTTAAACACCGAGAGTGCTCCATTCTGGTCAGGTGCAAAAGACAGATAGAGCTGGGTATCATCGGCACAGCAATGAAACTCCAGCCCATATTGTCTTACAATGTCTCTGAGGGGAAGCATATACACTGCAAACAACATGGGGGACAGTACAGAGCCCTGAGGCACCCCACAGGACAGAGAAGTAGGATCGGAGGAAAATATCCCCGACACCACCCTCTGAGTTCTATCTGTGAGGAAGGAGGTAAACCATCTGTGAACTAGACCTGACAGCCCACAGATGTATCTCAGGCACTCAAGCAACACCCCATGGTCTACGGTGTCCTATGCTGCTGACAAATCCAATAGGACCAAAATGGACCATTTTTTCTGGTCTCTCACCATCAAGAGATCATTGAGCACCCGAACCAGTGCAGTCTCGGTGTGATGCCTCTTTTGAAAACCTGACTGAAGAGGGTCGTAGATGTTATGGATGGACAAATGGTTGTCTAGCTGGGCAGCTACCACTTTCTCAATTACCTTCCCGACAAAGGGAAGGTTCGAGATAGGGCTGTAGTTGGCTGGAGAGTCTGGGTCCAGAGAAGCCTTCTTCAACACTGGTGTCACCACCGCTTCCTTCAGGGAGCAGGGATATTCACCAGAGTCTAAAGAGCACCAGACTATCCTAGCTAGAACCGGGATGATAACCTCCCCACAGCCCATAATCAGGGCCGTGGGGCCCGAATCTAAACTACAGCATGTGGTGCACATACCCTGGACAATCCTCATGACATCTTCGATTTCTGGCCTTTCGAAGGAACTCCAGGAAAACGGAGGGCTTGCAACCGCAGGCCGGTCCACCGCAACTCCCATAGAGAGTGCTGCATGGGTCTCAGCCCTGATGTCATCCACCTTATCTGCAAAGTACCGAGCAAGCTCCTCACACTGCGTTTGTGAAAAGACTCGATGAACCTGTAGACAGGCTGGGTTGCACAGCCTGTCTATGGTTCAAAAGAGCTGGGCCGGTTGGTTCTGTGCAGCAGCAATGTCTCTGGACAGGAATACTGCCTTCTTATGAGTAATTGCTGACTGATAGAGTTGATAATGGTCTAGGAGTCTAAGATGGTCGGCATCTAAGCCGGATTTCCGCCAGCACCTCTCCAACCTGCACCCTAATTGCCGCATCTCCCTCAAGTCCCCATCAAACGATGGGGACCGAGAGCGAAGGGAGAGAGGGAGCACACGGGTGGGAGCAATAGAATCCAGTGCAGTGGTAATGGCCTTATTATAGGCCAGAACCAAAACTTCAGGATTCGAGCTCATCACAGGAAATTCTGATAGATCAAGTACCGCAGTTAGGCCATTGGGAGTCACATCCTGTAAAGGTGACCATCTCCACAGGGGTTGGCCTATGCAGAGGGGTGCGAAAATTGAATCTCACAGTGTGATGGTCAGACCATATGACAGGTTCCACCCCCACATCGGAGGCCTCCATCCCCAGGAGGAAGACCAGGTCAAGGGAATGGCCATGTTTATGAGTGGCAGAGGTAACCACCTGTGAGAGGCCCAATGAATACATCAATTGGAGGAAGTGCTGTCCAAATTGCGAGAGTTCGTCATCGATCCAGGCATTAAAGTCACCCAGCACCATCAACCTGGGTGACTCAAACACCAGGTCAACGACAAAGTCCGCCACTTCCTTAAGGAATAGCTTCTCATCTCCAGTGGATGATAGACGAGCGCCATCCTATAGCCCCCACCTGCCACTACGACACATTTGAATGATCTGGTCTCCTCAACTGGGACACTAGTGAGATCCAATTCGGTCTTGAAACAGACCGTAACCCCCCACCCCCAACCCTGTGATCCAATCTTGGGTGGTGTATCACCGAACACCCGGCTGGAACAGCTGCCTCAAGTACGGGGCCAGCATTGCCATCCAGCCAGGTTTCGGTGATGCAAGTCAGGTCCGCTGTACCCACAAAGTCTGCTACAATGGCAGTCTTGTTCGCAATGGACCTGGCATTGCATAACACCCCTTGGTTGGATAGAACTCCTGGGATGCCCTAACCACCTGCCCATCATTTATAGAGGTGGTGCCCTTGAGTATGGAGACCAGACAGGAAGGCCCATGTTCTGCACTCCATTTCTCCCCAGGGCGTCTTCTAGACTTAACCACTCCAATGCGAATGCCCCTCTCATCTCTCCTCCGTTGTTCCTCCCCCCCGCCCCTTTCCAACCTCCTGCGGGCAATTCCCAAGGCTCTGCAGCGTTGGTAGACAGAAAAAAGCAACGGGGGGGAAGAAGGGGCAGAGGGCATGAAGAGCGGAGGATGAATAGTGCATGACCGGGGGGGGGGGATAGCAATATAAATTACGATCCACTAACATGGAACAATGACACTAACTTCCAATCTCCCTGTAGTAGAAATAAATCCAAATCATAACACAAAAAACAAATAGGAATCTGGAAGATTCCCTGGTACATAGCCACTACAGAAAAAATGTTGCACCCCAAAATAACACCTTTCCAGTAGGTTGCTTCCTTGTGGTAACTGTAACTTCTGCATTCATGTGAAAAAGGGAATCACTTTTCCAGCCCTAATCACAACATACAGTATGAGATAAGACATCAAATCACATGTGTAACTTCATCTGTGGCATACATGGCCAAATGTGTGTATGGGGGATTCTATAGTGGGAAAACCTTGAGACCTTTTAAACAAAGAATAAGAGAACATCTTAGCATAATAAACAATAGGCACATGGTGTATTATGTTATTGCAATATATTACTTTTATATGTGTGACATTTACTTGTATATATTTTTTGAATTTTTTTTAAATGAGTCAGGTGATCATCAGTTGGTCAGATGATCCCTGGAGGGTATTTAGTTATGACAACTGTATTACATTCACTTCTTGATAAAGAGCCAGTGTGGCTTGAAACATTGAAGATTTGTTAACCTTGTGGGTGTACATGTGGGATGCAATTTTAAACTTTATTTCTACTTAAATAAAGATGTATCATTAGAAAAGTAAGACTTCTGTGAATCTCTGGGATCAGAGTGTTTGAGACCTGCTGCTACCTTGCTACTGTTGAGATTGTTAATGCTGGGGATTCACTCACATACCACTGAGTGGTCTGCCTGCATCACTTCAAACCATGCCCACAGTGTTCACAAGCCCCTCATCTCCATTCCTCAATCAGGAATCCCTGGTGTCCAGTAATGCCCACTCCCTCTCATTCTCTCGATCTAAGCACATACCTCCCATGTCCTCTACAGCCAGCCAAGATATGCCTCATGAATGTACTGTATCACTATATATGTATAAATACTGATACAGTATTTGCATAACATACAGTATCTTCAAAATTACAGAATCTCTGTGATTTTGAAGGTATGTATCACACATGTTGTATCATTATGGAAACATTCAATAGTTGTCCCAATCCACAAAAAGGGCAGCAGGGATGAACCATCAAATTATCGGCCAATTAGTTTGACCCATATTATAGAAAAAATAATGGAAAAGATAATTAAAAATAATATTACAAATACGTTGACTGTGGAGGGTATTCCTGGTCCCACACAATCTGTCTTTGTTAAAAGCAGGTCATGCCTTACAAACTTGGTTACCTTCTATGAACCAATTAATGAATTGCTCAATGTATTTATGCAAAGTGATGTGATCTACCTTGATTTCTCTAAAGCCTTTGACAATGTCCCACATGATAAGCTAATATAGAAGTTGGGTAATACGAATATTGATGGCAGGACACTGACTTGGATCAGAAATTGTTTGTATGGAAGGACACAAGCGATTAAAATCAGAGATATTGCATCAAATAAAGTAAAGGTCATGAGTGGTGTACTCCAGGGATCGGTGCTGGGACCAACATTGTTCACATTATACAGTCACAATCTACATATGGGTGTCAATAGCACAGTATCCACGTTTGCTGATGATACCAAGCTAGGTGGGCCTGTTTTATATAATAGTGACATAACTAAAATACAGTATGATTTAAACAAGATAAACGACTGGGCCGAAAACTGGGTGATGAGTTTTAATAAAGCAAAGTGCTGCATTATGCATTTTGAAAAGGCAAATATCAAAAATAAATACTTCTTAGGCACCTCAGAATTAAGTGGTGTGGAGGGAGAAGAGATCTTGGTGTGTGGGTTCTACCTAACCTGACGTTTTCAACACATTGCAGTAATATTAGCAATAACACACTGAGGATTCTGGGTAATATTAAACATAATATCTGTTGTAGGAGGTGGATGTTTTGTTATCACTGTATAAGTCCTTGATTAGAGCCCATCTTGACTACTGTTCCGCTTTCTGGTCTCCAGTAGCCAAAAAGGAAACAGCAAAAACTGAAAAAGTACAAAGGAGATTTACCAAATGCCTCTGTGGTACTGGAGGTTTGGATTACAGCAACAGATTAAAATATGTGGTACTTTATAGTTTAGAAAAGAGAAGGAAAAAGAGGTGATCTCCTGACACTATATAGCCTACTAGGAATGCTGACCGCACGTCGATACCACCACCATGAAGACCATCACAGCGACAGAATCCAACAAAAAGCATAGGGTCACTGTGATGATCCCTACAGACACTGGCAGTATATCTCCCATGTTTTTCCCCCCCTTCCTGAGACAACCCCAACTCAGAGTTGTATAAATGGAGACCAGGGGTATGAGGGGCAGAGCCCCCCCGAAGAAAATGCACAGCATCCCCGACTGTACAATATCGATACTCAGCATTGGCCAGCATACTAGATAACAAACACTTGTGTGCAGAACTCAGCCTTCTCATTAAAGAAAATGGGTCTAACACAAGTGTGCATAGGAAGAGATTTATGGGAAGAAGGTCTCGTACCAATCACGGGGGTTGATACTTCACTATGAGAGTAGTGAATTTATGGAATGCATTACCTGAAAATGTGGATGAATCTCGTAACATGAAAGAGTTAAAAAACTTTTAGATATCCATCTGGCTAAGATCCAAGAGGACACCACCAATTAGTGGGGGGAATAGGCTTGAAGGATCACTTGATCCATTCCTATTCCTTAAACAAACCTTAGTAAACTATAATATCCATATGGAGATACAATATTTTCATGAAGCAGACAGCAGTGGTCATGAAGGTGGGCTGAGGGCATGCTCCAGCTGTTAGCTTACAATGTGGTGGGGGTTCAAAAAACTCAGGGAAGCACCTGACATCAGGGATGATGGCACAGGGGAGAGGGGACTGAACAGATATTTGATCTCGGGGAGATATTGGCAAGGGGGTGGAGCATTCACATAAGCTGTAAGCATGATAACTTTGCTGGCACAGAGAGTGGGAGAAGGAGGGGTGCCATTGGATGCCAGGGTTATCTGATTTGTGGAAGGACAGAATCACACAGTGGCCCTCATCAGAAGAGTGTCATTCCTCCACAAAATACAAGGAGCAAAGGATTTCTATGTAGTTGTAAGTGGGCCTCCGGTAAAATGGTAATGACTTCTTAGGGCCTTGCTTGAGGGACATGGTAAGTAAGCTTTTATCCATTACAGGATGTGGATTATGCTGGGATTTGCCTACTCCTGGTGTCTTGTGTCATGAGGCTGAAGGATGGGTGACTTTAACCACACCAGAATTGGATAAATCCCAGCATAACCCACTTCATGGAGTGGATTACTGTGATTATACAATTGGTAGTAAGAAAAGGTTGTAAAATAAATTATCAAAAAGCTTAGATTTTTTTTAAACTTTTCTTAAATTGATTTTGGTGTACTATCCTTCCTCTGTAACTTAAATAGCCCCTGTTGCTAAGTAGAAGAGTGCTGAAGAACCCCCCCTTACACACATAATGGGATGATTGTTTTCTAGTTTTTATTTTAACTTTTTTTTTACAGAGAGAGAGTGTGGTGTCAGTTGTAATTGGCTGCTGTACATTAAGTGCAAGATAGCAAGTCTGTTGTGAACTGTGAGTGGCACTCATATGTCAGTTTTGGGCAGTGTGTTGTAGATGTTGTGAGTGTCTCAAGTAAATAGCATGGTGTGATCAATCATCAGCTGACATGTGGAGTTTTTGCTTCTGGAGGAGTCACAAGTGCCTACAGTCAGTTTCAGTAACTGTTACAAAACACATGTGTTGTGAGCGAGGCTAACAAGTGGCCTGGTCAGGTCGATGCCACAGCTTATGCCACTGTAGCATGGACAGGGGTTCACCAGTAGCTGGGAGGGATCCGAGACACAGAGCTGTGGTCTGACTTTGACGCTTATTCTGGTTTTGATGTGAACTAATCTGATTTGAAGTTAGTGGCACACTGCTCTCATTTGTGGTTCCTGAGCAGTATAAAACGTTTTTTAGTTTTTGGTATTTTTACATGTGAAATTAGTATTTTAGTTTCATAAGTGAGACTCAAGATTGCAGCTGAATCAAAACTTTTCTAGGCATGGACAGTGTAGCAATTTTTATTACTGTAAACTGGTTTTCTGGCACTTTCCCTATAGGTTATGCTGGGATTTACCCATGGGTAAAGATGCCAGTTGACCAATCATGTTACTGGATTTTCAGACTCCATTTTATTGTTTGCATTTAACTGTTTAAATATTACAACTTGCAGAAACAGCTCAAACACCTTTGGGACAACCTGACTCTTTCTTCCTTGGATGCATACAATGTACACATACTTGTCAGTGACCAGTAGAGGGTTGTATTTTGTACTACAGTAAGTGCACTTTTTATGCCTTATTTTGTGCTACTGTCTGGGGCTGGTATATTTGAACAAGCTTTGAGTACTCACACTGTGCTCAAAGCTGTTTGAATATACCAAACTATGGACCGTGTTCTAAGTTGTGCTCAGGAAAGGGACTTAATGAGGCTCAAAGCTCCCCTTCAGAGTATGGAAGTCAGTGTATGTTCAGATACAGTCAGTCACAGACAAAGGTTCAAATTATGCCAGAGATACTGTACGTGTTGGACATAGAGGGCAGAATTTTCCAAGGATCCACCCCAGATGCATCTGCTGCTATTTTCAAAGCAGTAGTGCATATAAACATGCTAGACCATCTATTAGATGGCCTAACAGCATCCACAGTTTGTTGCCAAAAACAGATGTGATTGTACGCAAACTAGATGCCATTCACAATTACATCTATTTTCTGCCACAAATTGTGACTTTTTGTCATAAATGGCAGCAACTAAAAATAGTAGCAGCGCTGCCTGGAAACAAGTGAAAGGACACAGGCACATCATGCATTTGCATTTGCATCCAACTCTTTTGAAAATCGTCCCAGAGTACTTAGCAAACTTTATCAAATAATGATGGTCTCAATTCTCTGTTCCAGGTTTTTTAGGCACAAAACAGGGGGAAAAGTGAGCCCCATTGCACAGACCCATAACATTAGTTTACTGAGAAGATTACATCTGCCAGTGCAAACTTTGGAATGCAGATTAGGCATTCCAGCTGCCACTATGCACAAACTGAGTACATGAACAATGGGTTCTACCAGAGGCAGCCTTAGCATGCTGTGAACTGTATGTTTGCACAGGGTCCCAAAATCAGAGGGGCCCACAAAGGCCTCAGCTGTCCATTTGAATTCCTTTCTTCCTGGTCCTCTATGTTCTAATTCAAGTAAAGTGCAAACGTGCCACAAAATTAGCTGAAAATGAATATATTGGGAGGTCATGGTAGGGATGAGTATGTTCCTTGGGGGCTTCACCACTTCTGAGTTGCAGCCCCAGCAAGGAGGTTCACATAGGACCCTCAGATAGCTAGGGCCAGCACTGGGCCCTATGCTTGAAAAGGTGCAAGGCAATATGCAGAGTACAAAACTACAGTGTAAAGGGATGAGTGCTATGGACACGCAACAGACATGGATGTGACATGCACTAACACTGCACACAGACAAGACACATAACCAGTACTCAGTGTAGGGAATATGTGTGTATGAGAGGGAGTGGCCATGTAACTGCACACAAGCCTGATGCATTAGCACCTGCACAAAGCAAATTATGACAGGAAGCAATGTAGCATCAATGGACAAGATTCACCCTATAGAGATCTGTTGCAAACAACAATCTTCACAGTCATTTAGTAACCTAGAAACCCAAAGCTAAGTCCAGAAACAACCCACTCCCAACCCATGCAATTGCTCTCACCCCACCTCGACTCACAAAATAGCAGCGTGTTAAACAGGATGAGGTGAACATACATGTGAATATCTTCCTCTCTCCCATCCTGGCCACCGACCAGCACACCAGATGTGGCAGGCCGCACAATAACAGACAGAGACAATGGGCATATGTCTGCAAAAAAATTGCAAATTTTTAATGCAGTCAACAGAAAATGTGAATCATAAAACAAGTGACAACCTAAGACTGCCACTGACAATTTCTTAAAAAAGGCTCACTCTAAGGTGCTCTGGTGCCCGACATCAAAATGTAGATTCAAACATGTAGAGGTAGGAGCAGCACTCGCCCCATCAGTGAAGGCAGTCTAAACAGTTTTTCATGGATAAAATCCAAGTTTTTTACTTATTCTTCATCCACAAATAAAACACATACTAATAATATTGACAAGTAACAGCTACCATCAGACTCACACTGTTAACAGACACCATATACGCTGACTAACTGACCTCACATTTCATACCAGTCACATAGTGGTTTGTCAGAAGTCTGCGGGTGGTCATCCAAATAACACATTTATAATACAGTATGTCATTAAAAACACATTAACCAAACCATCCACACATGTACATACGCCCATCAAACCCATTACAAGAAGGTGATTGTTTAAAATACAATTAAAAAAATCCATTTCAAGCATTCCAGATCTTCCAACAGTCTTCAATTGATCCCATTAATATTGGTCTGCAATAAAAAACAATAATAAATATAAACTAAGTCTGTAGTTCATCCCAGTTCACAAAAGATTTTTAGAATTACCGATTTACTTAGTGACTTATTATATATATATATATATGTAAAAGAATTATTGCCACAGTTTTGATATTGTTCTATTTTCCTATCAGTGGTACTTATATAATTTATTCAGAAGGATCCTTAATGTTGTTCCATTCACTCACCCTACACCTCTAATTTCTGTGCCTAACAAGGGGACATTATATTACTTTCAATTAGCAAGCTCAGAAACTCTCTGGACATTATAATTTCCCAATTTAGAAAACACCAACAAAATACTGGTGTAATTCATATCATCAAGTACCTACTACATCCACAGTTCCCAGGTTTAAATCCTTCTCTCATATATTCCAATATCAGGCTAAATTTTTATATTATGCAAAAAAGTTCAAATTTTTTCAGGCATGCTGTCAATAACTCCATTGTTCAACTATACCAATGTCACTAGGCATATTTAAAAGCCACCATTGAAATAAACCATAACCATAACCATTGAAATAAGCCACAATGAAATAAACTATCGAAATAAACCAACACCTGAACTTCTCTGGACATATTGACACCATCCAGAAAAAACTGCACCCCAAGATTGGTTCCCTGTTCAGGAACTGTAGTTACATCCCTCCTACCACTAGGTGTGAACTTGTTCAGAAGATGATACTGCCCATTTTCGACTACTGTGACATAGTCTATGGTGTTGACACTAAGTTCTCCCTGGCCAGACAGGACACCCTCTTCAATTCCTTCTGCCACTTTGCCCTGGATGCTTCCCTCTCACCCAACACTGCAATCTTTATTGTGCCCTATCATTCCCCTCTCTTACAAATAGGTGACTCTCCCACTGTGCTAAATTCACCTCCTAGCACTGGTTGGGTGAGTTCCCTTCCTACCTCACCTCTTCCTTTATAACAACCCCCCCATCCTCCCATTCCCTTAGCTCAACCAACTCCTGCACCCTGGTAGATCCTCACAGAGCCACCTTAATCAGCCAATCTGCTTACTCTCACTGCCTCCAAAAATTTGTAATTCACTCCCCCGCCAAATCTGGCACTCATCCTCTGCCTTCTCCATCAGCTCTTCCCTCAATAATTACCTTGCTCCTAGCTGCTCCTGCATGTCCCTTCCCAATTCTCTCCACTAAGTCCTGGATAAACCCTACCCCTTTACCATCACCTTTATTTTACCCTGTGCACCCCCTCCCCAAACTTTTAAGCTCTCTTCCCCTCCCCCTTCCCCTTACTGGCCTCCCTTGATCTCTCACAGAATGTAAGGGACCCCAAATGCTCTCCATGGGTCCCTCTCCTGCCCCTCAGGAGCTTGTATCCCTCATCTACTCCTTTTCCCCCACTATCCCTCCACCTCACCCCTCCCTCCAACTCCTTTCTCTCTTAACTTGTTTACTTATGAACCTGGCACTTATTATTGTCCATTCTTTCTACCTATTATGGGGAACGCTGTTGTAACACTGCCTGTAACATCTGCCTTACAACTGTATGTTAATGTTGATCTTGCAACTTCAAGGTTTATTGTTTCACTCCTATTGTAACCCTTCCCCCCAGGTTACACTGGGAGATGAGCGACTTGTCGCTCAGTGTGCCTTCCTGGTGAAACATTTCAATAAATAAATAAATAAATAAAACTAGAAAGGAACACAGTCTTCACACATACACTATTGACTCAACCCACTGGATTACTTTCATCATTTCTTGCAATGCCTCTCATCCCATTATAAAGATCGGAACTGTAACTAGTGTAGGCGTATGGTAACCCAAATATAGGTGCACGGCATCCCTATATTACTGGCACAATCAGTTAGGTCCCCACCCCCATTTCCACCAGTTCTGTCACAACTAAATGGGAATGCAGAATACAGAACATTAAGTACATTAAACTATCTAAGCCATAATGTTTTCAGTGCCAAATAGATAAGGACAAGACGATCTATACCTCTGTTGCCATTGTATAGCATAGGACCCTGATTCGGGCTATCACATATCTCTTAGTCCTGTCATGTTTCCC
Source organism: Neoceratodus forsteri (assembly GCA_016271365.2). Lineage (NCBI taxonomy): Eukaryota > Metazoa > Chordata > Ceratodontiformes > Ceratodontidae > Neoceratodus > Neoceratodus forsteri. The sequence goes on along the minus strand of CM057455.1, from coordinate 1,288,632,774 downwards.
AGACATAGACTTTCTATAAGTTGGGGTCCTATAGCAAAATGTAAATATCTCCAGATCATAAATTTGAATCCCCCTTCTATAAATATCAGAATTAGATTTTTAAAAGGTTATTTACATTTTTTAAGATTGTTTTGCAGATTGTACAGTACATTATAAATATCCATTTTTTGATATTTGGAACAATGATTTACAACTCTTGAAGTGACAGATTATTGGGTATAATAGCAACAGAGTCTTCTACCTCCCTCCACCTACCCACCTACACCAATGTTTCATATTTAGTAAATGTCCAGCGTTCTTATTTCTTCAAAAATTGGGCTACCTCAAATTTACCATTTAGTCCTGGAATCAAGTGCTCCAAGTTGATAAATCCAATATTGTTCTCTTCTGTTTTACAAATTTTCATAATCTCAACCTATTATAGGTCTTCTTCACCTTTTTGAGTCTCACTACTTTAACAAAGTGTTGTCTTTTATCCTACTTCTGCTTATATGATGAGCCATTGCATATTCTGAATTCTCATTTTGTATTGCTCTTAGATGTTCTGAAATCCTGTTTCTTAAATCTTCTTTTCATTCTGTCTAATCATTTAGCAGCCCAGAAAATCAACACCAGGGCCAGAAACAACCCTCTCCCCATTCATGCAATTGCCCCCCCAACACACAAAATGACAGTGTGATATACAGGATCATAAAGGATCATGGGTGATCTTGAGGTGAACATACACATGAGTAAAAACATAAGTATCTTCCCCTCTTCCATCCAGACCACCCACCAGCACACCAGAAATGACAGGCCACACAAAAACAGACAGAGACAATGGACATATGTTTACAATAAATTGTGTATTGTTATTGCAGTAACATAAAACGTGAATCATAAAATAAATAAAACAAGTGACAACCTAACACTGCCACTGACAATTTATCATGCTCCCACAGACAGGCTCCTAGTCCTCACAGAGTACCATACTTCAAAGCAGACCATGGTATGCCTATAATAACTAAATGCCAAAACCAAATGATGTGTACCAGCAGCAGCACACCTATTCCAAGCTCCCAACTCCATAACAACACACCCCTGACAATGTGGCTCATGTGCAAGGCCAGCCATGATTGAACCACTGCACTGAGAGAGGAAATACAGAGCAATATCATGTATCATACAGTGGAATTTAACCATACTCACTTGTGAGGGCATCACCACTACTCATTGCACTCTCTGCTTGTGCACAAAGCATCTTTCAACCTCATCTGCCCAACAGTCACATATCTGTTAGTTTCCAGTACAGTAACTTCTACCATCCCCTCATACTCCAATAATATTATCAGTAGATGCCCATGGTAGTTCTGTGGAGACTGGCACATACCAAGAATCAATGACAAGGAACATGTGAGGCCATGGAAATTCCATCCATCCCTTTGAATGGCAATATTTAGAACTCTTGGGTTGGGCACTGTCCACAGGTTCCCTATGTTGCCTTGGTATGACATGAGGCTTATGTGATATAGTGTGGAGGGCATTGCCAATGTCCCCACATGGCACCAGTGTACTAATGCTAGCTCCTGCTACTGATCCCTGCATAATGACAAGTGTTCTGCAGGATTATGACACATGGCCCACTACAGCATTCAGTTAGAGCTGTCAACATATCCCTTAAAGGTACATGATGATGCACACACAGTGGACTGGGGCCACTTGCAGGCCCAGTATTAAATATGCCCAGAGCAAGTCACAGACATGCAAGGTGTACAAATGGAACCACTTACAGGTGCACATATGGGTGTCAAAATCTATCATTTTCATGTGTGTCCATCACTTCTGAGGAACCTCATCCTCATGAATGAGGTGCTGGAGAGAGACATCAATTGCACAGGAGCCCCTGACTAAGGCGAACAGGATGTTTGACTATACAGGAAGGGGTACTGACAGCAAAGTAAATGAGGTAACACTACCTCTCTGTAGATCATTGGTGAGGCCATACCTGGAATACTGTGCCCACTTCTGGAATCCTCAGCTTGAGGAATTATGAGTGCAGGCTTGAGACACTGCAATACAGGGTGAGCAAAATGATTCAAGATCAGCAGGGCAGATCTTACAAGAATTAACTTAGGGCACTTAAACATGTACTATCTAGGGGTTAGATGGGAGAGGGGACATATGACTGAGACCTTTAAGTTGATGAAATGAATGAACAAGGTGAACGATGAGGAACTATTCAGTAGGAATAGTGAATCAAGAACTTGGGGATATGAGTGGAAAGTGGAGAGGGGGTTCAAGAATGACATGAGAAAGTTTTATTTTACAAAGAAGATTGTTGAGCAGTAGAACAGTCTGCCAGCTGATGTGGTGGATGCCCGAACCATTAATGTTTGAAGCATGGCTGGGATAGAATGACAGACTCAGTTGGTACTCAGGGGGCAGCAGTAAAATGGGGAGGCTGGGGGTGTACAGTGTGAGTTTAAACCCTGTACTTTTAAGTCAGAAAAAGAAGGTTACTCTCCTGTTTAATACAAATGTTAATTTATTATCTTCCACCAAGAAAATCTAGGTTTCATAGCAAAGTCACTTCTTCAGGAATGGTGGCTTCTGTTAAAAAAGAAAAAGGAAAAGAACACAAACAAATATACAATTATTTACACATTGTTAGGCACTGAAGTAGGACTAGTCAAAACCTCCACCACTAGACTTCAATCCTTAGAAACAATTCAATGTGATCACACAACTTGGTATGATATATGCTTGTGTGACTTAGATACATTGTGGCTATTCACCTCTCTATCCATGGGATATACCACCCTTTAGGTGTACAACAGAGAGGAACCATAGAGGAGGGTTCCACCCCTTTAGGTGCTGTGGGAATCCTTCCCTTGGCTAAAGGTAGCTTAGGAAGAAGCCCACAGGAAAGACAGATATGCCCCTGAAGAAGGAGGGGGAGGATGGTGGGGCAACAATATAAATGATCCTGGACTAGCCCGGAGGAGCAGCCTTTAAACACCTGATGGTGGAGTGTTTTGTTGCTCTGCCCATAGAACTACAGGTGTAACCTTGCAATTTGATGTGATTACACAACTTGGCATGATATATGCGTGTGTGACTTAGATACATTGTGGCTATTCACCTCTCTATCTATAGGATATACCACCCTGTAGGGGTACGATGGTGAGGAACCATAGATGAGAGTTCCACACCATAGGTGCTGTAAGAATGATTACCTTGGCTAAAAATAACTTAGGAAAAAGGACAAAAAGAATACCCAAAAAGGTGTTGGGCATTGAAGGAGGTGAGAAGTCAGAAGATATCAAGGATGGGAATGGAGGTCAATAGATGTAGATGGGTAGAACAGGAGAGGAACAGAAGACGATGAGGACAATAGCGGAATGAAAACTGACATGATGCAGAAGGGCAGAACTTCTTAAGGAGAGAGGGAACAGCCGGGGCCACCATCTGACTCCATCCAACAGCGGAACCTAATTACAGAATCTATGAAAGCACTAACCCTATCGAAATAGTATGACCATTGGCACGGAGGAGAGGAAAAAACTCCATTGAGGAGGAAACCTCTGGGGATCCAAGACCTAGGTCACCTTCCCTCCAGGCCAAAGGACATTTTGATTAATGATGGCTCAGCAACTGCAATTTAGAGATGAGATAGAAGGAAGAGGAAAAAGTTTTAATTTGGAGGATGCTCTCACTCCACCATTTCAACAGGAAAGCTTTTGAGGGTTGTGAGCAACATCTCTGCAACTGGATGCCCAAAAAGCAAAGGAGGTGAGAGATGACTGCTGAGGCACTCAGCCAGCCTACATGAGCCTACGAAACAGACCAGGTGAACCAGAGGTGGTCAGACGGAGAATAGCATAGAGGGTGCCTCCAAACCTAAAGGGACCTTGTAGATGAAAGCCCCACCCCTCACAGCTTGAAGCCATAAATGCAACATCCAAAGATGTCACCGAAATGAGGGATGACTGAAAGTCCGCCTGGATCAAAGACATTATCACTATGGGCCAGGGAGAAGGACCCCTCCCCGAGCTCGCATGCTCTAGATGCAGACTTCAGGGGTGCAGAGTGAGATCGTCAGCTACAGGCTAGCCCCAAGCCATGAAGCAATGGACATGGAAGGCACATCTCCAAGTGGATAACTGGTTGAGTCAAGGTAGCATGAGACCCACATGAGGGGTATGCTTGGATAGTCAATGTGAACAAGTAGACCTACAGAGAGGTCTGGGGTTCTAAGGGGGCAGGTTGCAGTAGCAACCATGGGAGTGCATGCCAACCAGGTCCACTGAGAAGCCAAATCAGGAGTGGATCCAACTGCATGAAGGCCGAAACTAAAATGACCGGGCAAAGCCCGCAGCCAACATGCAAGTTACGAGGTACCAGTAGTAGTGAGGTAGGAGCTATGAAGTCAGAATCGATGACCAGATATTCAAGATGAATATATGAGATATGCTGAAGGAGGGAAGCCTTGAAGACTGACATGGACTGCAGAATGGGAAAGAATGATGAGAGGGGGAGAGCCGATGATGGCCAGGCAAAGCCCGCAGCCTACGATGAGCTGAGCAGTCGGTGTGGGAAGACAGGAGGGTCAAGAATGTATAAACGATAGATGATGATGGAATGAAGACCTGGAAGGCCAGCATGGTTAAAGCTAGGTATGATGGCAGCTAGAGTATAGGAAGGATGAGGTTTGGCAACAATGGAGGGTGATGTGGAATGGAGGTTATTTGAGTTGAGTGGTCCAGAATGTAGGGCTAGGGTAAGAGGAGGATATGAATGGTGATGGCGGGATAGGAAAACAACCCAAAAGAAAGCACAGGATGAGGAAAAGAAGAGGTGAGTGACAAAGGAGTGGTGGAAGGTGGGATTGTGGGAGCCATGAAGGCTGGAATGCACACTGGTACTAGAAGCACTGAAGGCCACAGCGAATGGAAGGAGGAGCTGACATTGTGATGGTAGGGAAGACAGGGGCATCAGTGCGAGTGAGGAAGGTAGGAAGATGGCTGCCAAGAGCCATGGTGCCCACCGTGACTCAGCAGTCCCCTGCTGCGGGAAAAACATAGAGCCATAAACTAGGCACCAGGACACCAAAAAGCAAAATAAAAGTGCAGGAGAAAGGAAATGGAGGCAATGCAGGCAGCAGACCAACCATGGAAGAAGATGATAGATGGAATAACATATGAGACCATGAAGGGGAAAACGACAGGCATGAGGGTCTTGAATGAAGGTGCAGGTAGCAGACATGTGAGTAGGGAAGGAATAGTGGCAAGGTAGGAACCCCCACAAAGGCAGAGTCGAGGTGAAGGCAGACCTGTGGGCTGATCAGTAACATAGCAGAGAACAGGACAGGACAGAAAAGGAGGAATTAACTTTAAGCTAAGTGGTCTTCAGTTAGAGAAAAGGAGGAATGGAAAAATGAAAAAAACTTGCAGGATGAGGTAACGATGGTACTCTGCAGATTGATGGAGTTGAGCGGTAGAGCTGAAGACAAAACTGAGTAAACTGGAAACATGGGGTTAAATGATGAAAGGCTGCTGCAAGGTTGTCTCCACAACCTGAGTGGGATGGGGAACAAGTGACCACATGGTCTACAGGAGGCTATGCAGGCTAAGATAGGAAAGGAAACATTTCAGCATCTGAAAGCAAACATGAAGCTTGAATGCACACCTGAGAGAGTGCACGATGAGGGAGCCAGCCAAAACCGGAGGGAACAACTGGGTGCAAGCCAGCAGCCAAAGCTGGGTCAAGGAGTAGGGAAGGAAAACACAGAGCAGGGAGCTGTGCGAATAGTGCAGATGGAAACCCCAAAATGGAAACTGGACATCGAGAGGCAAGCTCGAGCATGACGAGCTAGGTTGGAAATGCTGGAGGAAGCAATGACTGGCAGAAGTCAGGAGGCACAGTGGAATGTACAGTACGGTAGATACCGACAAACAAGGGCAGAGAAACAGAGACACGCCAGCAGCCCCCAGAGAGCGAGTCAGAAAGTTTAGTGGGGCAAGGGCGGGTGCATCGGTGATGAAGTCGTGCCCAGTAGAGGATAGGGGGAGCAGCGGCCCCAGTGTAAAGCAGCAGGGAAGTGCCAGGAGCAATCCACAAGAGCCCCAAGAGAGAGAGGGAGAGAGGAAAGCGAGGAAGAAAGGGTGCCACATGGAACTCCAGAAAAAAAGCCAAGCAGAAACAACCTCCACATGCAAGTGAGGTACAGTGTAGTGATAAGTGAGAGAAAGGGAAGGAGAAAGAAACAGCAAGGGTAAGCAAGGAAAGTGAGTGGGTGAACCCAGAGCTCCAGAGGAGCTGAGAAAGAGCCAGGGAGGGAGAATGGAAATGGGTGTCAGGATCAGACAGCTGCTGGAGCAGCAGGGTAACAGAACAAGAAGTGTGGAAAAGCAGAGCTAGAGAGACTGGAGGAGTGAGGGGGGCAGCCGGAAGTGATATGAGAAAGAGGAGCAGAACAAGGACAAATGAGAAATGGAGGCAGGAGAAGGGGAAGCCGATGGAGCCTCTGGCTGCAATGAAAGAAATGACCCTGGACTATCCAGGAGGAGTGTCCTTTAAAGGCTCGATGGGGGAGTGATTTGTTGCTCCACCCATTGAACTACAGGTGTAGCCTTGCAATAGCTAGAGAATGAATAGTCACAGAAATTATTTTTTGTGTAAACTAATAACTCTGACACCACAATTTATCACAAAAGATGAAAAACCAGTTAAGCTCACATCATTCTGCGTAAGAACACATTTACTCCACCTGACAATATTTAGAAAGCAGTATAATATAGTGGTTAAGAGCACTGAGTTCCAAACAAAGAGAACTGTTTTTTCCAGCATGAACCTTTTTTATTGAGATTTTCCAAACTACACACTCAAAAGACAAACAGCAGAATATAAATGTGAAGTATAAAACAGAACAAGGGCACTGTGAGCAAGTAAATAAACAGTCAACAATTCCAAAAAGTATCTATGTAATATTTAATGAACATCAGAGAACTAGGTTTGAATCCCACAGCCACCACTTGTATACTCTGTTACTATAAGCAAGTCACTTCACTTCCCTGTGCTCCCATGATGTACCTGGATACAAGCCTCAGCTTAATGTGCTCTTCCTGGCCAGATATTGTAAAATAAAGTACAAAAATTGAAAAACACCATTTAACACAAAGCAGAGAACTATAATGAGTCATGCTCTTTTTTTTCTGCTGTATTAGAACATCTTTATTAAAACAAGTTGAAACAACCTATTAGTAAAAAAGTTGCATAAATTTCATAATAAAACATTTACTAATGGGTTATAAGTATGCACTGAGACGGCAAGCCCCTGCTACCTCAAAACTGTGACTTGCTATATCCTCTGGAAAAAAACTTTCCAGTTTGCACTAAAGGGAGGGACTAAAATACTCTTGTGATAAGGCTGCTCACAGTGTTATTTTTAAACTGATAGTGATTCTGCCGTTCCTTTACAAATGTAAAAAAGAACACATATTTTTCTATATTTTGTCTATGATTGGATTCACTGTACAGTTTGTTTAAATGACTAGCCTGAGAAGCCTTATTAGATAGTCGTTTATTAGTACATTTATATGCTGTATCAAGAAAAAGTGACTATTCTGAAAAGGAATTAAAAGTCATTTTACCTGTTTTTTGTGTATTTGCTAGTGTGTTCACAGGACTGTCCAGCTTCCAGCTTTCTAAAGCGGTTGGTCCCCTGTAGGGGTGCTCTATTTACAGCATTACTACTACTTGTAGTACAGACAAATAGTATCAAAGAGAGAACTGGGTTGCCATGGAAAGATACCAGGCCAATTGGTCACTGAAATAACAGCATGGAATAAACCAAGCTGCAGTAATGTCAAAAGCATCGACAGCGACAGAGGTACAATAGTGGTAGTGAATCACCGCTACCTTTGTCACTGTCCGTGGATTGGAAGAAGGGCTGAAGAAGCTTCAAGTGTGGTGCTTGGTCAAGCTGCTCATGTGGTGGATTGGCTAAGGCACTAGCACCTGGCTCAGTGGAGCCCTGGGGACCAGGGTTTGGTTCCCTAGCTCCCGATATCGTAATTTTTTTTTAAACAAAGTTCCCCCCTCCCAAGTTTCTGCTCATCCCTGAGGTCCACACCCCCTTGGAGTTGATTATAATAATTACAGGGGGTGTGAAGGGGGTGAAGCCTCCCACATTTGGAGGGTTTGGGGAGCCCTCTGAAAAATGAAAAAGTGTACATGTTTTCCATTAGGGTGTATGTTGTGTGCAGCATTTTGTATCAGTCAGTGTTTTATTTATTTATTTTATTTATTTAGTTTTTGTTTACCGGATAAGTGCCATTAGCCAAAACATGACTATTTTCAGGTGCAACCTAGGAGATTACAATAAGCAGGGTGAACAGTGGAATACAATTTGATTTGGGGTAGAGACATAATACATACAGAGCGAAAACAAGGTTTTACAATCACATAATTAGGTGGAAAATGAAAGTTCAATAATTTACATTAATTGGAAGAATCAGTGAAAAGTCACATACGGCTGACAGTTGATTGGGTAACGGTAGCTACAGCACAACAAGATAGGTGGAGATCAGTTTACAGCTGCTGGGGATGTGGGTGAAGTAGGAGGCAGAAATTCAGGGTGGTTTGAAGCAGGCACAAGAGATCTGACTGAAGAGGAAAGAACGATACCTGTTTTTGAACTGGACATGACTGGTGGCTAAGCGGACATCAAGAGGCAGGGAGTTCCAGAGTTTAGGCACTGAATGAGAGAAGGCAAGATTTCCTTTGTTTGATCTATATCTGGGTATTTGTGGCAATGACTTATCAGCTGTTCGTAGGCCATGAGAGGAGGTCAGTGGAGTGATTAGGGATGCCAGCGAGATTGGGGAACCTGCTTTAATGATATTATCAGTCAGGGAGCCAAGGGCAAGAGTTCGATCTGAAGTTGGGGGGAGCCAATTCAGATCTGCATAGAGTTTGCAATGGTGTTTTGACCAGGGAGAGGCCGATGCATACCTGCATATGTTGTTATAGGTAGGTGTCCCACTCTCTAAGGAGAGTTTTAAGTGCATTGAGATAGGTGGTTACCCCATAGGATAGTGACGGGAGCAGAATTCCATGGGCTATGGCTAGTCTTGCTGACTGTGTAAAGACAGAGCTGGTTTTATATGCTACTCCTATTTTGGCATTTACCGATTTACAGGTGGATGTAATATGCTGACCAAAATTGAGATTCTCTTCGAGGAGTACACCTAGATACCTGAAGGAGTGAACTAGTTCAAGGACCTTTCCATCTTGACCAGAGACTGCAAATCTGTTACAGTTTTTACTTAGTTTGACCGTACAGCCAAGCAGCATAGTATGTGTTTTATCAGCATTCAAGATTAGCTTGTGGTGGAGGAGCCAGGATTGGGTGGACTTAAATGCAGTAGTAAGGGTTTGGTTTATACTGTCGAGCAGAATAGGATGATCAACAAGGTCAAAGGCCTTTGTTAGGTCAATAAAAACTGCTCCTGTGAGGTGCCCTTTGTCCATCGCAGTTAAGATGTCATTAGTTAGGTGAAGCAGAGCTGTGGAGGTGCTATGACCCTTTCAAAAGCCATACTGAATTGGTGAGAGAAGGTTGTGCTTTGAGAAGAATTCAATGACTTGTCTTGATACTAGCTTTTCCAGGATTTTACTTAAGACTGATAGTATAGCTATTGGTTGATAGTTGGTCATATCTCTTTTATCCCGTTTCTTATGGATTGGAGTGACACGTGCCATTTTCCAGATGTCAGGGACAGTACCATGGCAGAGAGATAGGGTTAAAATCCTTGACAGAGGCTGAGCAATAAACGGTGAGGCTATTTTGAGGAATTTAGGCTCAAGCCCATCAGAGCCTATGCTAGTATTGTCAGGGATGGTATCTAGCAGGCTCTGGACATCAGATGTTGATACTGCCTTAAAATGGAAATACAGGATAGGTTCAGTGACAGGAGGGGGGTGGGTAAAGGCTGGCCATTCATGAAGACTGATGTATAGCTTGACAGGTCAGAGAATTTTTTATTAAAGGCCTCCGCGATGGTCCTAGGGTTGTTACAGTGCACACCACTAATGAACATTTCATCAGCCAGCTTAGTTTGCTTTGTTCCTAGGAATGATTTTATATGTGCCCAGAATTTTCTGGAGTCTCCTGTTGCTTCCATCAGAAGCCCCTTGCAGTAAGCGCTTTTTGCTTGTCTAATCCATTTTTTACAGTCACTTCTCTGGGTTCTGTAAGAGTGGTAGTCAGCAGTGAGGCCAGTTTTTCTGAACTGCTTCCAGCTCTTGTCTCTGGCATGTAAAGCTGCCAGTAGATCTTTGTGCAGCCATTTAGTGGGTGTAGCACGCATGCGTCGGGTCACTGGAGGTGTATGCCTGTCCTGGATAGAACAAATATGGTATAGAAAGTGATTCAGAGCTGTTTGTGCATCAAGGGACAGAGAAAGGTAGGACCAATCTATAGAAGAGACCCCGTGTAGGAAATTAGCCTGATTCAGATCAGCGTGGTTCCTAAAGGTGATATAGCATGGGGGCAAGGACTGGGAGCTGGAGTGTTGTCATACACAATAAATGGGAGAGTGATCTGATATAGTATCATGTAGGGTGCCAGCTTCCACAATTCTGTCAGTCCTATTTGTTAACACCCAGTCAAGTAATGTGCTAGATGTTGTATTAGGGGAGATCCTTGTGGGCTCTGTTATGACTTGATGTAGGCTATAATCCTGTATTGTGGATAGAAGTTGACTATGTGTTTATCCAAGCCAGTTTAGGTTCATGTCCCCTAAAATAAGCAGTTTGTTGCAACCTGCTATTTTTACCGAGTACTCCAGTAAATTTATGAAGGTAGACAGACCTCCCAGGGCCGGTTGTAAGCAAATACTATGTGTAGATTTTTTGCACCCCAAGCGGAGAAGAGCATGCAGAGACTCGCAAGCAGAAGATTGGGGTATAACAGTATGTGTGATGTTGAGATGAGTTTTATAGAACAGTGCGACCCCAAGATCGTCTGTCATTTCGGATAAGGCTATAGTTGAATAACGTGCAGACTGAGTCAGGGGTGGAAGGCTTAAGCCACGTCTCAGAGAGGCACAATGTATCAGGGTTATGGGTGGAGATCCAAGCCTCCAGCTCTGTAAAATTGTGCGTGAGGCTCCTAATATTTAGGTGAGCTATGCGTATTCCCCCAGTAGAGACCCAGGAGGTCAGTCAGCATTTTGAGTGCGGCTTTGTTTGCCTACTGTTTTTTTTTTGTGGGGTTTTGACCCCGTGCCCCATGGAAACTCCTATAGTAATGCATGCTAAACAAGCATTTGTCAATGTTAAATGTTCGCTGCTGGTATTGCTGTTCAATTGTGTTTGAGCACATTTTTATTATATATTTACCCAGGATAAAGGAGATGAGGTGCAAAATCTCATTTTCAGTGGTGTCCTGCTTTGATGCATTGTTAGACTGTAATTACTCTGGATAGGGCAGCTGAGAGGCAATATCTACTTTTAAGTGGGCTCCCACATTTTGACCCCAAATGTCCAGCAGTCTTTTTATGACCTGACATTGTGATCAAGACAGCTGGAATTTATAAAATCCCATCTGAAAGTTGACTTCACTGAGTGACTGTGAAAACGAGTTTCAGGGGAAATTTGAAAAATAACAACTGGAATATTCAGGAGGTGCAAAAACACAAGGGGTAGGTTGAACATTAGGGGCTCAAATCTGCAAAAAACATAGTTATGATTAAATGTTGGAACAATTATTTGCTCAGAACTTAGTTGGCCTTTCACATTGCATAGCAAATGTTAACATCATCTTTTTAGGACCACTCCTTCAGAACATGACAGGTGTCATTTATAAAAAGATGACTGAAATGCAATTTTTGCATCACAAGTGTTAAAACACATTTTGGGTAGGATCTGGCAAATGGCAGCTATCACATTCATGAGGTGGTGAGAAAAAATGGCTATGTTGAAAAGCCGGGGTCAAAATATTGAAAATGATCACACTTATGAGCGTGCATTGAAAAATTGCAACATAGACTCATATAACTTTGTCAGTTTTCTCATATTTGTACCCCAAATTTTCAACATAGCCTTCTTATGATCCCATCTCATGAACAAGGGTGGAAAACATTTTCAAATCCTGCCCAAAAGGTGGTTTGACTCCACAAGTGCAAAAAACATATTTTGGTCAGGATCTGAAAAATGACAGCTATCACATTCATGAGGTGCTGAGAAAAAATGGAAATGTTGAAAATGTGGGGTCAAAATACTGAAAATTACGGAAGTTATGAGCCTGCATTTGTTAATTTCAATGTAGACTCATAACGTTATTGTTTTTTAAATATTTTTACTCCAAGTTTTCAACATAGCCTTCTTATGACCACATCTCATGAACAAGGGTGGAGAAAATTTCCAACTCCTGCCCAAAAGGTGATTTCACGCACCAACCGCAAATCACCTTTTGGGACATGAAAACACATTGTGGCCAGGATTTGAAAAATAACAGCTGTCAAATTCATGAGGTGCTATGAAGAAATGGCTATGTTGAAAATCTGGGGTCAAAATATTGAAAATAACCAAAGTTATAAGCCTGCATTCGCAAATTTCAATGTAGGCTCATAACTTTGTTGTTTTCTTAATAGCTTTACCCCACATTTTTAACATTGCCTTCTTTTGACCCCACCTCATGAACAAGGGCAGAGAACATTTTCAACTCCTGCCCTAAAGGTGATTTTGCACAGTGACCACAAAATCACCTTTCAGGACAGATTTGCTTAATTTCATTGTGATTGTTCATGAGGTGGGGTCCCAAAAAAGACATGTTGAGAATCTGAAGCAAAAATATATAAAAAAATGGCCAGGTTATGCCATTAAGTTCAACCCCTCCCTCATTGAAATACATTGAACAGCATACCTGATTTCCTCAGTTCACTGTCCAGTGTAGAAGAGTGAAGACGCGTCTGTGGTCCAGATAGGATTACAACATTGTACCCCAGTAGGTAAGTAAGGGCTTGGGTGTGTGTGGGGGGGTGCATGCTAAGTGGGAGAGTTGGGTAGAGGGACAGTAATGGCCACAACAGACATTGATGGACAGTGTTAGTTTTCACAGGGTTTATTTAAAAAAATATATATATGAGGGGCAGTTTTCATTATTTTAGTTCATGACACTGGGGGATTAGGCCCCCCGAGTGTCAGTGTTATATTGGGCAGAGTGGGGGGTAGAAGCCAGCACAGGTGATTGGGCACCCCCTTGCCAGAATATTAACATGGTTGGGCTTGGAGGGGGGCAGTTACAACATGGCAGCAACAGACATCGATGGATGGTGTATTTCTTTTAATTTTATTGTACCAGGAAGAGACTCTGTTGGGCAAAACTCATTCACAAGGAGGTCCTGGGAAGGACAGCATATGATTCACAACAAACAATACAATACAGCAAGACATTTGCCTAAGTAATGTCAAATAGATAGTAAGACAACAGATGCTAGCCAGTGCAGGAAGATATCATACATTACTTGATGCAGTAGAAATATACATTCAATGGTAATACATCGATACAGAAAACAGTGGAACCATTATAGGTATAAATTATACAACTGATATTGATGTAGAATACACAATGAAAAGCAGTACATTTGATTTCCCAGCAAACCATTTTTTTTTTACAGGGTGTATTTTAAAAAAATAAACTACGAGGGACAGTTTTCTTTATTTCATGTGGTGACACTGGGGATTGGGCACTACCAGTGTCAGTGTTATGTTTGTGGGGGGGTGTTGGGCGGTGGGTGCTGAGTGGAAGGGTCAGGTGGGGGAACAGTAAGGGCAATGACAGTAACAGACATCGATGGACAGTTTTCTTTGTTACAGGGCGTAATTCAACCTCAGTAGGCTGATCATGACAGATCAGCTGTGTTTGCTGAGTGGTTTAGATCAAAGGAAAGCTGATCTCTGAATGGGTCAGCACTTTCCTTTGAAATATGTAGTTTCCACTCAGCAAGTCAGAACACTGTCATGACCAGTTTGGCTGATGATTGGTGTGACACTGATGAGCCCCTTGCAGAACACTCTACATTGGACTGCCAGTGTCACACCCCTTAAATGTCACTCTCCTAACAAAATGTTCGCTGTGTTTGCACACATTGGAAACATAGCAAGCATTTGTCAATGCTGAATGTTGTCTTGCTGGCATTGGCATTGGTAGTGCAGAAATTAGAGAGATGCATAATAGGAATGGCAGAGAAGTAGTGAACTGACGCCAACCCCATCCCCACCATGCGAAGACTGACAGGCATTGTGGTGTGCCTTTGGGTCATTGGCCATAGCGTGCATGCCATCTCACCTCACCCTACCCTGAAAACACCGACAAGTGTCGCGGTGTGTCTTGGGGTCTTTGGGCCTTATGCTTACCTCATTCCAAGGAAATATGCTGAGATGGGTGCAGTATGAGAGAATGGGGCAAACTTTGGGTCCGAAAAGTCCAAGGCAAACCCTGATGCCTGTCAGTACCTGCAGGCTGGGGGTGGAATGACATGAGCAATACAGCAGAAAATCCCAAGTCACACCCCTGATGCCTGTCAGTCTCTACAAGGTGGGGCATTACAGTTGGAAACCCTAACACCCCAGGCATTTGTTGGTATTTTGTCTCCAGACTTTCAACATGGGCTTTTTGTGACTCCACCTCATGAACAGTGACACTATCAGTTCATTAGCAGAAAGGTGATTATGCACAGCAACTGCATCATTTGGTGCCACAGGTGTGAAAACACACTCCAGGCAGGATGTGAAAAATGACAGCTGTACTGTTCTTAAGGAGGTGTAAAAAAAAAGCTAATGTTGAAAATCTGGAGTAAAATATGAAATATTGGTGGCCACGAGTGTGTGTAGAGACTGAGCAGCATATGCCTGTAACGCAATTATTTTGGGAATTTTTTTAACCAGATTTTCAACATAGGCATTTTGGGACCTCCACTCATGAACAGTGGCACTGTGATTTTGTTAATCTGTCCCAAACGTTGATTTCCCACAGCAACTGCGCCATTCTACACCAGATGTGCCAGAACATATTTCAGACATGATGTGAAAAATAACATCTATACTGTTCATAAGGAGGTGTGAAAAAATGGCAATGTTGAAAATCTGGAGTGAAAATATTAAAAATTCTCCAAGTTACAAGCGTGTGCAGAAACTGTACAATGCATGCTCACAACACAGTCATTTTTTGGAATTATGTCACCAAATATTCAACACAGGCATTTTGGGACCTCCGCTCATAAACAGTGTCACTGTGATTTTCTTAATCTGTCCTGAACATTGATTTCCCACAGCGATTGCGCCATTGTGTGCCAGATGTGCGACAACACATTCCGGACAGGATGTGAAAAATGATAGCTGTACTGTTGATAAGGAGGTGTGAAAAAATGACAGCCCCTCCTACAGTATGATGACAGGCTATCTGAAATATTCTGTCAATCACCAGTGCTAGCATACAAACACCCACCCTAAATAGAACTGTGGTGAGCAATCTTCTCCAAGCCATCTTTTACTGGTTGATCATATAAAAATAGATCATTACAATATATAAATATTAGAGTCAAACATACATAAAGGTTATAAAAACAGGATGTCAGAATACTAATTGCACAATCCCCATGGAAGACCAGAGAGCAGGTTACACTGGAGTGCATGTCCACCACATTAGAGCTAGTAGTGAACATTAAAGCTCCCACTACACAGGAAGATCCTCCTGGATCAAGGGAATGCAATACATCCATGTGTAAGGCAAGCACAATGATGTGACTCTTGTCTAGTGTCTACACACCAAGGTGGAATTCAGAATAACAGGAGCATTTACATGCAGTACCAGCAATGGGATATACTGTAGCAGATTAGATACGATATATGCCTGCATGCATGGTATGTAGGCAGAACAGGGCAAACATTCAGAAAATGAAGCTATAAATGCACTGTTGGCTACCCAGAAAACAGACATAGTAACATAGCCAACGTCAGCAGAAAAAGAGCATCGGTCAATCCAATCTGCCAGTTCTACCCTACCCTATCTGTGACCTACTGCCTAGACATGGGGTTTTCTCAAGCCTCTCCCTCGCTCACAATCTTACTGTTACACACTTGAGTAACTCAACTATTAAGCCCTTTACTCCGTCCAAGCCGCGCCTGAACCCATTATTGATTTTTGCACCCAGCACTTCTGTTGATAGGCAGTTCCATGGCTAAGCCAGTCTCTCCATGAAGTAAAACTTTCTCACATCCCTCCTAAATGCCCCCCTGCCACCACCCCAGACTCCAACTGCTGAAAGGTTTTTGCCAGGGAGACAATTTTCTGAGGGATCTCAAAGTGACAGCACTCAAATGGAGCATCAAGGACCATTGGGAAAGGTTACTCAGGGAGATTAAGAGCCCAAACTTCAAGACAGGTTTGCAAAAGTCACAGAGCCAGACCAGTCAGCCCCAAATGTGAAAACAGTCAGTAGCAAGTCCTGCGCACTCTGCAATAACTTTGCAAACTGTATCTGTACAGGAAAGCATGGCAGGCAGCTACAGCTTGCTGTTACATGTGTAATTTCTTTCTTTCTTTTTTTTTACTAATACAGTGTTTATCTTAGAAATCATCACATGTGGTCTAATTATATCAGTTTGCTGAGATACAGTTCGCAACATTAGTGGAGATTGCATGGAACTTGCTGCTGAGATCAGGGGCCTAGTAGGGTAGTGGAATGTAAATAAGCCAGTGGGTATACACAGTGACTCACCAATGTCCTCATAACCCCCCTAGTTGCAAGAAACAGTGATCCCTACACAGGTGGAGCTGTGGAAAGCAGTTCTACAGCAGGTCACTGCATTGCAAGTTGGGTTTTCTGTTATACCAGGGGAACAGCTTAGGGCAAACAGTCTCAAACAGATATTAGCAGGGCTCAGAAGGAGGGGGATCACTGGGTGCCAGGAAATATGTCATTTGATGAAAGCATTTTGGTACTGTTGGCCCACCAGAGAAGACTGACGAGGGATAGGAACACTACAGGGATAGACAGGGTGGGGGATGCCCAATGCAACAGTTCACTGAATGGAGGAACACCATACAATTGTTGCTATTTCATGGTTAGCCCCTTACAACTGCCAGAATCCTCATCTTGGTTGTTGCACACCCAGTATGTGACCACAAATATCTGGATTGCTCATTTACATAATGAGGCTGTGTGGCACAGTTGCAAGGGGAATCCATGCCCTGCAGACAGTTTCAGCCTTTTGAGTATTGCACTTCTTAGGGGTGGTTTGACAGGAAGACTGTGTATACCCCTGATGACCATCACAGACAGCTGAAACTGTGTGCTATATCAGGCCTGAGATTTATAAGACTCTTTAGAACTGATAACAAAACATAAAATAAGCTTTTTCTCCCACTAAAAAAACCCAGACTGACTTTTAAATAAATATCCCTTCTAGCAACTTTGCTGAAACTACTCTGTACCATACTGTTTCTATCGAAAACACTGTTTTACTTGTAGGAAACAGAACTTTCTGAGCCTACATTAGTGTGGACTTGTCAGATTATCTTGATCACTTTATTAACTATGTAAACCTTGTCTGTCAGGGCTAGATATTGTTGCACAGAAATACAGAAAATGTCAGCAGGGAAAAAAGTCTCACTGGCCCATGCACTCTGCCCTTCTCTACCTATCTAACAGTGGGAACTCTGTCAGTCCCTATGCCCCCCCTCCCCCATTATACCTAACAGTATTTTCCCATTTGCCTGTCCCACACCCTCTTCTACCCTCTGATCATCTCAGCATGAATTACTTCATTTGAAAGTTTTTTTTCCATTTAGCTACCACCCTTTCAGTAAAGTACTTTCTGACATCTTTTTTGACACCCCCCCCGCCCCCCACCAGATAATGTCATGGAGTTACCTCTGGTAGAAGTGTAACTGAGAACAAGTCACTAATGTCTAGTATTCTGTGGAGGAACTTAAATGTCTCAGTTATGCCCTTTATGTTCTCCTACCTTCAAGAGTAAACATGTTCAGAGCCTCGAGGCATTTGTCATAAGATCTCCCCTACTGCCCCTGGATCACTATAGCCCTCCTCTATAACTCTTACAGTCTGTCCCTATCTTTCTTTAGGTGCAGATTCCAAATTTGTATACAATATTGCAAATGAGGTCAGACTAGTGGGTTGTACCTGATAATTATTAGGTCGTCCCCCCTCCTTCTGCTACTGAGCCCCTTACCTATGCAACCCAGCATTCAGCGTGCCTTTCTCATTGTTTCATTGCACTGTGCTGGTGCCTTCAAAGTATCCATGGTCATTACACTGACATCCTTCGGTTCCCACAGAGCTGTCCATCCCACACCCCATTCTGTACTCTGATGTTGTGTTTTGGGTCCCTACCTGTATGTGAATAACTTTTCACTTCCTTGCGTTAGATGACTACTGCCACACTTTATTCCACCCCCAGCTTCTCTAGATCCATCTTCAGATTCCTTCACTTGAAGTGTACTGTACTGCAGATCGTGGTATCCTCTGCAAAGAGGTACATCTTTCCTTGGGCTCCCCCCACTACATCACACATGAACATATTGAATTGATCCAGTCCCAAATCAAGACCAATCCCTGGGACACCCAGTTTGTGACTTTCTTAGTCCATGATGCCTTTTCTTTCAGTAGTGCTATCTTAGTCCTTCCACTCATCCACTTTTTACACACCTAGTTATTTTTCCCCAGTCTTCAAATCACTCAGTTTCTTTCCCATTTTCCATGAGGGATGGAGATGAAGACTTTACTAAAATCCAGATATAGTAAGTCTACAGCCTGAGAACTTGCTGAAATTGTCTAGAGTTCCTTGGAGAAGGGGGACTTTCCTGATCCCCTCAAGGAGGCAGTCATTTGACCACTCCTTAAAAATCTTCCTTGGATCCAGACCATCTAGCTAACTACAAACCTGACTCTAAACTACCCTTTGTGGGTAAGCTTGTTGAGAAGGTGGTTGCGTAGCAGCTGGATGACCATCTTACAACACACAATGTCTATGATCCTCTCTAATCTGGGTTTAGGAAAAGACATAGCACAGAGATCGCCCTTGTTTGGGTTTTAAATGACCTCCTAATTGCTAGAGATCAAAAGGCTTGTACTGTCTTAGTCCTTCTTGATCTCTCAGCAGTATTCAACACTGTAGACCATAGTGTGCTTTTGGAGTGCCTGCGGCTTTTCTGTAGACTGTCTGCAACAGTCCTAAGCTGGTTTTGATCTTTCCTCACGGGCAGGTCCCAGAAGGTTGTCACTGGAATTTATTCCTCTGATGCCCTCCCACTGTCCTGTGGGGTGCCGCAGGGCTCCATATTGGCACCCATGTTGTTTGCAGTGTATATGCTGCCATTAGAAGACATCATTAGATTATACACTTTGGGTTTTCACTGCTACGTAGATGATACTGAACTGTATATGTCCTTTATTTCTGGACAGGATGATGCAATCTCCATGCTTAACAACTGTCTGGCCGAAATCAAGAATTGGATGAGCACTAGCTAGCTGAGGTTAAATCCAGATAAGACCGAGGTGTTGGTTGTAGACTCGAGTTGTCCAGAGGCAGATCTTGGGTCTGGGCACCCTTCTGGATTATGGTTTGATGGTGTCCAGCTCATGACCTCAGATCAGGTGTGAAACCTGGGGGTTATTTTTGACAGCAGTTTGACCATAAAATCACAGGAGTCTGCTGTTGTCAAATCTTCCTTTTACCATCTAAGGAATATCGCCTGGGTGAAAAACCTGGTTCCTCTGGCTGACCTTCCTACACTAGTTCATGCTTTCATAGCCACCCTCCTTGATTACTGCAAAGCCCTCTACCTAGGGCTTCAGGGGTTTGATATCCATCACTTGCAGCTGGTGCAAAATGCTGTGGCCAGGTTTTTGACTGGTACATCTAGGACTAGTCATATTACGCCTGTGCTGCAAACTGGCAGATCACCTTCAAGGTCAGTTTACTGACCTACAAAGCCCTACATGAACAGGGACCCTGACATCTGCAAGAGCTCCTTACTCCCCACTGCCTGTCCCGCTCACTCCAATCCACCTATGAGGGATTGCTAGAGATTCCCAGGATTCGGTTAAAAACATCTGGGTCACGTGCTTTTTCTCATGCTGCCCCTACCCTGTGGAATTCTCTACCTCATCGGTTAAGGGAATGCCTGACTGTATCAAGTTTTAAATTGGAGTTCAAGACATATTTGTTTTATCAAGCTTTTTTAGAAGATTTTTAAAATTGATTGATATTATAAAGTTTATATTTTCTGTTTGCTTCATTGTACAGCTCCTTGATACTTGAAAGGCACTAAAGAAATAACATTTTATTTACTTTTACTTACTTACAGTGCTCGTGTCACTCAATTGAAAGAGTCAATCAGGATTGTCTGGCATGCCCTTTTGCTGGTAAAACCATGTAGTCTAGGTTCATGTTATACCCATCTTCAAAGGCAAATGTATGTGGCCTCCTCTCAACAGACATTTCTGATACAACAATTTCTTTTTTTTAATATTCTTTTGGTAACCAGGTAAGGCCCAGCAGGTACAAGCACTTGTTTTCAGGGGCATCCCAAAGGCTCTGAGGTGGTTAAGTGACTTGCTCAGAGTCACACAACACTCAAGTAGAGGCTGCAGGAATCAAAGCCAGGTCTGCTGGATGTACCAGGCTTGTTCACAGCTCATTATTTACTCTAACTTCTTGGCTACATTGCCAGCTCAGATGTTTATTTAGTTTTTGTTGACCGGGAAAAGAGGACTAGACAATTCTGCCTATTTTCAGCCTTGTCCAGGGACAGGGGGATACAGATGGATGCCAGCTGACATTAAACCAGATTGAGCTGTTGGTGGTATTTTTAGAGAATGGGGGAAATTTGGCCAGGACATAGGGGACATTCCCCTACTTTGCGGTGGGGGCGCTGAGTTGCTCCAGTGTGATGGATGTTACTGACATAGAGGTTGAGGAGGAGGACGGAGGTGCTGCAGCTTCTGCAACACAAAATACTATTGTCTTTAGTTCTATGGATATTCCAGATAATGTTGTCGATACAGACTTATCTCGGGACATAGATACTGCTACTGATGAGCAGGCTTCTGCTGCTGCTTAGCATCTTTTCATGCTGAATTCTATTGCATCACAGATCGCCCTATCCCCTGTGGTGGGTGCACCAGGACTAAGTGTTGTGGACTCTCAGGCAAGCGCTGTCTCGCACAGTGACTTATTGCTGACTGAACAGCAAAATCATGATGTTGACGATACAGACTTTGTTGCGAATGAAGACCAGCCCCAAAGAAATTGTAATTCGGCCTGAGAGTAGCCAACGTGATTCCTGGTTTCCAGAGTGAGCATTAACAGAAGCGGGTTGGATTTTGGCTCTGGATGGTTAGTGATGGCTCCTCGGAGATCTTCCTACAGCGACCTCAATCCAGGCTCTTCCTCAGATGATGACTGCTGCAGACATGTCCTCTACTATCCTGACTGCTCCTCTTTCTGAATCGGAGTTGTGCCTGAGAGAAATCCCCCACAAGTGAGCTCCCCCACATCTATATGGAAGGATTCTAGGGATAGACCTACAGTTGCACTAGGTAAAGATATTTTCTCAGTTACTACTGACTCAAATGTGCTTTCGCTGCCAACAAATGTTATAAGTGAGGTGGTTTCACTTTAAAAATACCACCAACAGCTCAATCTGGTTTAATGTCCATCTCATGCTTCTACTGCTACCTGTGCTCCTCTGGTACCTGTGATACTGGAAGCTTCTACATCATGGGTGGACTCAGATCCTTCTCAAACTAGGCCAGACCCTTTGATCCCATCTGCACCTGACCCTCTCCTGGCTGGTCAGACTTGGTCTGGGCCATATACCAATCCTAGGCACCGGATGGCTGATTTCTTTCTAATCTGGGCAAACCTCGGGCACGAAGAAATGCAGTTCGGCTAAAGTATATTCTTGGTTTAGACATTCAACCAGACAGAATATATATGGCTAGAAAGTTGCTTAAGGAGTCGATTAATTTTTTGACCTCTGATATCTTTGCACTCATTCATATCTCCGGGGATACAATTTTTGATGTTTCCTTTAACAGCCCTGCACAACTGGACAGATTTTGGTCGAAGCATAATAACTTCTGACAATCTACATTCTGGGACCCATTTATTGCCATTCCATTGACTAGACCCTCAGTTAAGAAAGTTATTATTTTGTTTCGTAATGAAAATGTGCATGTTCAGGACATTCTACACTGGGTCAAGCAAAGGGCTGATGTTCTGGAACATCCTGCCCCAATCCTGGATAGTAAACATATTTGGACGGGGGGGTGGAAGTTATAACTGAAATTGCACATGTCTGAATCTGGGCCTCAACATTTGCTCAGCTGTTTCTACTTGGGTTTGGACTGTGGTTTTTGTTTCTATCCTGGTCAACCTAAGACTTGCCATCAGTGTGGTTCCTTTGCACACCTTAGTAATGCCTGTGATGCCCTGGTTTGTAATTTCTATTTACAAATGGACCACCCAAGTAATTGTTGTCAGAACCCTCTGAAGTGTAATCTGTGTGAAGAATTGGGTCATCTTTTCCTCCAATGCCTGTGGGCTGTGCATAACAAGGGTACATTTTGGGATCAGACCGATATTGTCCATGCTGCTCAGGAAAAACTCACTTCAGCCCCTCCCTCACTAGCCTCTTCTTTGTGTGAGGTCCCGATAGTGCCCTCCACCTCTCTTGAGATGGCTGCGCCTGTACCTGCCCATCCTGTTCCACCAGAGGGTCAGCCTGTAGCCCCAGTAGAAGGATTACCCCTTGCTGACACTGACTCTATTTCACAACCCTTATAAGACCGGGATATGCCACCCCATCTCCACCTTCACAAGAGAGTTCTTGCCTGCCAAGAGAAAACAGAGATCCTCAAGGAATCTTGCCAAGGCCAAAGTGCTTAAATTGGATGATACACCCTGCTCAAATTAGTTTTCTGCACTACAACCCCATTCTGCTGAGGAAGAAGGGGATTCTGAGTCCTCCCTGGCTGCTTCACAGCTGGATATGTCTGATGTGAATAGTGAGCCTGCTACACAAGCAAAAGTTAAAAAGAAACAAGCAAAGAAGAAAAGTGTGAAATAAAGTGGATTTATGATTTTTCCTGTTTCACCATATGCACAAATCATCAGAGACTCCTTGAGTGTTATCTCCTTGAATGTAAACAGTATCAGGAATTTTAAATGTAGGAGCATTATGCTCCAGCCCTTGTATGAAGCCAGGGCTGACATTTGTTTACTTCATGCACTCATTTGCAGTCTGAGTCTGATATTTGTCAAGCCCAGAAAGCTTGGCCCTGGGGTACCGGTCAGTGGTCCTTGGGGAAAGAACTGTACAGTGGAGTTGGGATCTTGTTTTCTTGGCCTGTTACCATTCATAAAGTGCATGATGTGGACCTGCAAAGGGCTTTATTTTTGGACATTTCTTTTCAAGGGCAGGACCTCAGAATAGGCATCATTTATGCACCCCAAACTAGGGCCCTCAGAGGTAATTCATTTAGGATGATACATCTGTTTTTGCATACCCATAGGAAACTTATTCTGGGGGGGATTTTAATTGCCCTTTGGACTTTGGGACTAAGATGAGAAGGATGATGAAAATCTATTGTGACATGACAGCCTTAAAATCAATTCTACATACTGCTTCTTTGATGGATTCTTATAGATCCTTACACCAGTTGGGGGGTCATACATATAATAGGGGTGATCTTTCCTCCCTCATTGACTATATCTTTATTTCCAAATACTGGGCAGTCCTTACAGCTGCAACACACCTGACGGCCACTTCAGATCACTTAGAATTACATGTTCATTTAGAGCAATTGCATTCCAATCGTATTGGTCCTGGGTACTGGCATCTTAACACCACTATGCTTACTGATGAGACTGTTCAGGCTGAAACACTAGAGCTTTTGAAAGCCCGAGCTACCTTAGTTGCCTGATATGATACGAAAGGAGAATGGTGGGTGGAGACTAAACAAGTGTTTAAACTCCTCTTTCAAAGGTGGAGTAAATGGAAAGGTCAGCAGGAGTATTTTCTTTTTTTATCCCTTCAGAAATGATTATTCCGATTCATCTCTTTATATAACACTGAGGGCATAGACAGATCACAACAGATTGTTGATGCTAAATTGGAAATGAGATCTGCTCTTTATAGTAGAGTGAGATCTTTAAAAATGGAGCAACTGGAGGGTACTCAGGGTACCAAAACTTCCCTGGATATTTTTCAAGACTGCTCTATGGGAGTCCAGAAAAAGTCATGAGATGAGGTACGTGACCATGATGGGGTAGTGCATATAGATTTTCAGGCAGTACTGGATGTTATCTCTGGACATCTGTTTTCTCATTGTGGTACTGCAGCCCAGTTGGAAGGAAATCTTAAAGAATTTTTACTTGGCTTTAATCTTTCTGACTTGCCACAGGGTGCCGATGCTCGAACTCTCCCAGTGACCGAATTGGAAGTTAGACTGGCTATTTTGAAATTAAAAAGTAATACTGCATCAGTCCTGGGTCCTGCCTTTTATAAAACTTTTGTGGATTTGTTGACCCTGTTATTAAAGGAAGCCTTTAATGATATGTTGCTTAATAAGGACTTACAGGAACCATTGGCACAGGCCTTTTTGACTGTTCTCTATAAAAAAGGGGACACACTGGCTCTCTGTATTTGGAGGTCGATCTCCCTACCGAATGTGGATTTTAAATTACTTTCTATGGTATTATGTCATAGACTGGAGCAAGTTGCCCAAGTTTTGACTTCCCCACTCCAGTCTTGTGCTATTTCAGGCAGGAGTCTCCATGATAATTTATTTTGTTTAAGGCAAATCTTCACTAGGGGTCACAGGAGTTTATTACAGGGTTATGTTTTAGCTCTGGACCAGGAGAAGGCATTTGACGTTGTTTCTCAAGAAATTCTTTTTCAGATTTTAAGAGAGTATGGGATTCTGCACACTTTTGTGCAGTGGATATGCTTTCTTTATTCACAGGCCCATTTTTATCCCCTGATTAATGATATGGTGGGATGGAAAATTGGTAATAAGAGGGGAGTGAGGCAGGGCTGCCCCCTTACCCCCCTGCTCTACACATTTTACAATGATATCTTAGTTCATAAATTGCAGATAATTATAGCCCTTCAGGGTATGTTGGTTTCCCTGGTTACCCCACCCTTGAAAGTTTTGGCATACGCTGATGATCTCTGTGTATTTTTGGGCAGCATACTGATGGACCTCTAGTCCTTTCCCTTCTTCAGCTCTATTCTAAGGTAACAGGTACTACAATAAATATACAAAAGAGTGTGGCCTTACGGATAGGAAATGTTCCTCTGGGCTTAGGTGATACTATAGGGGGCATCCAGATAGTGGCAGGTGCCACCATTTCGGGGATTCATTTTGGCCCTAGTTACATGGCTATTATTATTTGGACTCACTCTTTGGCACTTTGTGAATCCAGAGTATTGATGTGGAATAAGATCCAAGCTACTAAACTCAGAGGGTATATTTGGCAAAAACTTTTCTTATTCCACAATTATTGTTTATTGACATGGTGTTTCCCCCCTCCAGTTTCTTTGGAAAATAAAACTTTACAGTATTTTTTTAGAACTCTTGGGGCAGTAGGCTCAACCCAGTTAAACGCAACATCACTTATCGACCTATCTCACAAGGGGGTTTAGGGATGGTTAATCCTTTGCTGTATTTTCACACACTATTTTATTTATGTTTAATATAGTACCAGTCCTTAAATGGGTTGATAAACTCTGGGTTCATTGGGAAGTTGATTGGTGGTGGGTGTTGTTACCTCCTTGGTTGAATGCACACTGGACTTTTAAATTGTCACCTACCTGTTACCCTGATTATGTCATCATTTCAATGAAGAAAATTAGACAATGGAAAGTGTTACAACAGGATTTAATATCTCTTTGTCACACCATGATCTATGAGCAACATATACTACAACACTTCATGGATGATTTAATATTTTATAAGGGTACTGCACAATCTTTCTCTCTTACCATTAAACAGCTCCCTAAATACTTTTGGGACACTAGTTGGCTCATAGGTCTTGGTAAACTGGGTGTTAAAAACAACCATAAACATAAGAAATTGGAAGACAGATATTGTACTAGAGACTTCTGTAATACTATTTTGGAGACACAAGAACATCTCTTCTTTGATTGTCCTTATGTTACCTCATTTTGGACTCTTCTGGCACAGACTATATAGGATCAGAATTTTTGCAATATGACATATGATGTTCTAATCTTGGGTGTGTACACTGGCAATTGGAGGTGGTATTCATATAATACATTGTGCCTTCTTTGTGGTCTTTTGAAATGTCATATCTGGCAATCCAGATGTCACTGGACATTACAGCAACACTATATTTCTCATCAGGAATTAGTGCAAATTGTGTTGGGTCAAGCACAACAATGATATAAAAAGGAGACACTCCACCTATCCACTCCTGCTGTTGCACGGTTATGGATTCACTGTTTGTCTTGGGTGACTTAAAAAAAAAAAAAAGGTGGTGGATGGGAATCATTAGAAAGAAAAAAAAGGCATGCACCAAACATAGAAGATAATGGCCTTCCTGGCTTTTTGGGTGCAGAACTAAGAAAAAGACTGCTTTGTGACACATGAGATTATATGATTTTTCCCTTGAGTTTTTATGTATGCCATTATGTTGTCCCTAGTATTGTGTGATTCTCACAATAGCAAAACTTCCCCTACTCTTTTCGAGACATGCATGGGATCTTTAACTTCCACCAAACTATCACCAGAACAGGCAGATGGGAACTCACTTTAACATCTCATCTGAAAGATGGCACCTCAGGAGTGCAACACCCTCCTCATGCTGCACTACAGTGTCAGAATTGGGATTTAACCCAAGTGCCTGATGTGGGATAGAATGCACAGCCTCACTATCTTCTGGTCTTTTTTGTTTTGTTTTTGCTAAAACATGCTATGATTATTAGACCTCATGCATATAAGCTATAAGACACTGGCTACTTTTCATTACACCTGAAGAAAGCCCCTGTTTTGGTCCCTAAACCATATGGAAATAATTTGAGTGCTTCATGCATGGTAATGAGGGGCATGGGCAGCACCCAACATGACACTCCCCCCTCCCCTGAGGAGTACAGAACTTAAACAGCTCATGCTTAAGCTTTCCTTGGATGCATATGGTTTTTGTTACCACCATCCTTTCCTTCTCCTCTAACAGCACTTTCTCTCTCCTTGAGATTGGTCCTTCTTCTCTATGGTGCTTTTAATCTGTAGGACCTCATCACTGTGGCGCCTCAACTGGTGGAATACTTTACTACATGATTATGGCACCCGGCAGGGTAGCAGTCCCTGTAGCAGGGACAGAAAAACTGTAAGCAGAGGCTCAGCCAAGCTGCACAAGCAGTCACATGTGCCAGCAATTACTCAGCCCTTGTTCAGTCCAAACAATTTCTACATATGGAGCACAATGACATTTTGAACATTTATTTTCTGGTTAGTCTAATAAAACATATTATTGGACAACTACTCTTCCTCCTATATCTGGCATGATAGAACAGGGTAGTGCTCCATACCAATTGGAGCACTCCTTTCCTCTGCATGTGAGACACTTTTTCTGTGAATAGTGTCTTACATACAGCTGCCCTGGGAACAGGCAAGCTCAGATAAGGTTTATTTAAGCAATAAGCCACAAGGGGGTGTGGGTTATGGGGGGATTCACATGGACTGGCTTGATTTGCGCCGAGTGGTAAATCCTCACCAGCCACAGTAAATCCCCCGATAACCCACACCCCCAAGTGGCTTATTGCGATTATACATTGTTTTTGTTCAGTTTTTGTATTACAAAAATAAAGAAAAATACAGTGATTTAATAGTTTAAATAGGTTTTATTTAATGTATTGTTGCACCTAAAAAAATAGTTCCCTGGTGGTAGGTGAAACATTGGGCAGATGAGTGGCTGACATTCTTGCTAGTCTTCTCCCCCAACAGACAGACACAGATATATTTGGTTTTTAAGTTTGAAGCCTTTTTCATTTTGGGTTGTAACATGAGAGATAAAGACAGGGCTGTAATAATGGAGAGGAAGCAAGAGATCAATGGAGTGCAGCTCACAGAGTGAGAGACTGTGAGGTTTTGTTCTTTTAAAAAGTGTCCATTCCGCAAGGGAGCTAGTGTGAACAATTTCTGTTGTGTGTTGCTGGTGACCAGCAGAGAGAGAGTGAGAAAGAATGCAAGGCTTGTTCTTTTTTATAAATTTGTTTTCTCAAGCCTTGGGAATGAGTTCTGAGCAGTTGTCAGGCTGTAGAGAGAGGGATGATTTTTAAAGCTCTTGGTGAACTAGAAACAGGACACCAGAGATAAGTAGTTCTCTAAACAGCTTCTGGGTATGGGGCCATAATGGTGTTCGGGGGAATTTGTTGTAATGGTTTTTGGTTTTTTCCTGGTTACATTGGTGGTTCTTTTTTACCGTTGCTGGTGGTGGATTCGCACTTACTGACAGCGGAGACAGTGGTAGGTCTAATTTCAGCATCTCATTTCCCTCCTCTGTCACATATGATTCTTAGTCACCTCCTCTCCTGTTTTCCTCAGATGTTCAAACAGGGAGAGAAATATGAAAATGTAGAGCTGACTGGCAAGCATTACATATTTAATACTGATTGTGGCATACTAATGTGAAGCATAGGATTCCTCCTTTATGCCATGGTTAATTAATGGCTTGAAACTTAGGAGGCAGCTGGTACAGCAGCGTTTAGTGAGGAAATAAAGATGGCAGCTCAGAATGATTTTTGAATTTATTTTTTTGGTGTTATTGAGATACGGCTGACTGGCACTTATTCCCGTTGGTATATCGTAGGATTTACCACGGGTAAAATGTGCCAGTCAGCCAATGAGGATGCTTGATTGTGGGACCCCATTGTATAATAAAAATTATTGATCGAGCTCAATCAATAATATAGTAATACCACCACGGAGACCACTTGTATGGGTGTAAAATTGGTCTCACCTACATTCTCAAGGTATCAGAGCCAATCACTTTCTTTTTGCAGTTCTCACACCTTAGAAATGCATGTGAGACCACTCTTACAACCATAAGAATGATCTTGGCTGCAGTATTAACATACGGCCTCTGAGGCTGGGAGATCAGAAGGCTGTGGGTTCTAGCTCCACACCAGGCACTTGGGTTAATATCCTAATACTGACACTGCAGTGCAGCATGAGGGGGGTGCTGCATTCCTAAGATGCCATCTTTCGGATGAGACGTTAAACCAAGGTCCCATCTGCCTGTTCTGGTGGTAGTTCAGGCGGATGTTAAAGATCCCATGGCACTTCTCAAAAAGAGTCGGGGAGTTTTTAATGTGAAATAGAGACATAAATAAACAACACAGTGATTCGAAAATTAAATTACAGAAAAATTACAGAAAAACTAAAATACATACAAAAATTACAACAGAACAAGGAATTCAGTGAAACACTCATCATTTGCTATACATATATAAAACTTATTTAAATTTTATATAGTGAGTGAACCCCTTCCACCATTTTGTGACTGTACATGAGGTAAACACGTTTGATTCTTGTACGTAAATCTTTGAAAGTTCATTAGTTACCAAGCATTCATAACATTCATAAGTCATTTTTTTTTGATAGATCACCTATTGGCACCTTGCTTGCCATAAATAGTACCATACACAGCTAAAGAATAATAATAGGGTGCTATCATAATAAGGGGCTAAACTAGGAGGGTAAACTCCTAAAACTAGCATATCATATGAGAGATTTGTAAGCCATTTCAATTTCCACACTCCTGCTAAATAATGCCACAGGCCCCTGGCATAACAACAGTAAAGAAAAAAACATTCCATGGATTCTTCCATATTACTGCATTCATTACAAGGACAGTTTCTTTCTTCCTTGGCTTTATATTTAGCATTGCCTCTGACATTCAGGCACCCATACACTATAAGCCATTGTGTTTCCCACTGTGATGCAGGCAGTCTGGGATTATTAAGCTGGGCCAGTACCCTAGGGTTAAGAGCAGAGGGACAAGTCTTAAAACAAGGAACTTGTGGGTAAATCAACCCCATAATTATCCTGTAGATGGATTGTGTATTATTATTTAAAATCATGGTCTTAGTTATTTGCCATTTAAACAGCTTCTGGACTGCTGATTTAAAATAAACAGGGATGTGAATATGAGGATTCAACCTAGGGGCCAAATTGAGCCATACTTTAAAATAATTACCTAAAGCCTTTACCACCCATCCCTTAGAATACTGTCAACTTGTACTAGCCCAGATTTAAGGGTATTCACAAAAAAGAGAGAATGCACAAAAACCACTGGATCAAACATACCCAAACCGCCAGATTTTTTATCCAAATACGTATACTGCCTTTTGACAGGATTCAATCAGTTCCCCCACAGCATCTGCAAAAATAAACTGTACATCTTTGTCTCTAGCTGGGGAGGGAGGGGAAAAATCATGACAAGATATTGCAAACAGGGAATAATGAATTGTTTTAATATGTGTATTCTTCTAAGCTTTGAAAATTTCCATTGCTTCCATCTATTAACCTTGCTTTCTAACCCCTTAAGAACTAGCTCCCAATTCTCCGTTGGCATATTTTGGGGACCAAACAGGATCCCTAAAATTTTTAAAGGACTATGGGAGATACAAATCCTGTCTTTAATTATTTCTGTTGGGCCTGATGCTCGAATAAATAGACATCTGGTCTTCTGAAAGTTTAACTGGGCATTAGAAGCTGTTGAAAAAAGTGAAAAAAAACTCCAAAAAATGGTGGACCTGATTATAATCGGCAAAATATAAAATTAAGTCATCTGCATAAGCCTGCAAATGAAGTAGAGAAACAGGCACAACACCAATACCTATCCATCTTTGTGATTGGACTATAAACTGTAAAAGAGGATCTAGGGAAAAAATATATAAAAGGGGGGCTTAGGGGACAGCCTTGTCGGACTCCAGTGACTAAACGAATACTTTTAGCAACATTCCCCTATAAAAAAGGGTGAACTGTATTATGCTGATAGAGAAATGTAATGAGTTTAACCATTTGCTGAGGGATTCCATAGCGCTCTAGAACTAAATAAAGAAAGGGAAGGTGAACCCTATCAAAAGTTTTTCTAAGTCCACAGAAATCATGCAACCAGATGTACCACTAAGTGAGAGATGTTCTATAGTATCCCGTATAATCATTAAGGTGGATTGAATTCTCCTTTCAGGAATTCCACAAAATTGATACAGGGATATAACCAGTTTAGCATATCGTTTAAGCCTATTGTTCAAAATATTAGTAAATATCTTGTAGTCTGAATTTAAAAGGGTGATGGGCCTCCAGTTCTTAATATTGTTCCTATCACCAGATTTAAATAAGTATATCAATAACCCTTCAGTGAAGGATGTAAACACAGTATCAGTATCTAAGAAGAAACTAAACAAAAGCTGTAAGCATTGGCTAGATTCATTTACAAAGCTTTTATATAGGTGATTGGGTAACACATCCAGCCCTGGATAAATGTTAGGCTTCATTTTTTGGATTACCATTGTTATCTCCTCAATAGTAACTGGTCCTAATAATTTAAGGGCCTCTACTGGTGCAGAGGGTAAATTAACAGAGTTTAAAAACTTTTCAAGATCTTCCCCTAAAATTGGTAATTCAGTTTCTAATGTCTGGTAATGCTGCCTAATAACATCCCCGAGTTGATCCAAGGTTGCCGCTTTGGAACCATCAGTAGCAATAAAGAAATCAATAGTAGAAGAGTCTTTTAAATATTTGCAGGCCTCAAATTGGTAACCAATAGGGTTTTTTTGAGTGCCATTCATAAAAATGGCTTGCAATGTCTTAGCCCTGTCATATTGAAAACATTTCATGGAGGTTTTCAATGCACTGATCTGGGCTGAATAATTGAGTTTTGAAACATAAGAAATTGAAATAAGCCTCTGTAACTGTTGTCTGAAGGACACATACTTCATAAATTTAGAGTCTTTAGCAATCACTCCTTGATGTTTAAACCATTTCTGAAGAAATAATTTAGTATCTATACACCAGGCCCCTAGGTCAGTATATAAAAAGGCTACTGACAGTCGAGCATGCAAAGCAATTTTACCCCTAAAGTAACCTGAGGGGAGTCCAAGGAGGAGGTATTAAGTTTCCACCTTCTTTTCCCACCAAGCACCAAGCCTTCAGTGCAAAAAGAGCACAGCAAAGATAGGTGATCTGAAAACTCTACGGGTCTCATCTGAAAGCCTTGAATGTTTACTGATGGGGAGACAAACATATAATCAATTAAAGAATGTAATTTACTTTTGGAAAATGAAAAAGTGGGACCCTTCAACTGATAGGAGATACAGTTAAGTAGGCCTGCCATCCTAATTATTGAGGTTAATGCATAAGAATCGCAATAGTTTTTTTTCCCCCTGCTGCACCAAACCTAATAAGCTACAATTAAAGTCAGGTGTTGTGCCATTTACCATCTAAAATCAAAACTCTACCAGAAATGAAGTCTACCAGTTTATGTAGGGAAAAGTTAAAGGAGTGAAATAGAACGCCAATACCATCAGCACTATCAGTGCCAAACGACCAGTATGAAGGACCCCAGGGCCAGTCTCTCTTAAAAGTGTACAATTGCTCTATTGAAAACATCCATGTTTCTTGTAAAAAACTGTGATCTTAGAATCATGTATATACTGAAAAAGGGCCTGCCTTTTAGTATTGTTCAGTAAACTATGTGTGTTCAAGGAACCCCAAGTAAACTGCATTTCAAAGCTTTAAAAAGAATGTCAAGCATTTATTTTTTCCTTTTTTTCCTTTTTTTCTCCTTATAATTATCTATAGACTGTGAAATAGTGGAAAAAGAGGATTTCTGAGAGTCAGAATCCTCAACTTCCATGTCTGTCTCCCCCCAAGGAGTAAATAAAGCAGCATAAGAATTGGTTGATTCTACTGGAACATGTACAGGGGGGGATTTTGATTGCAAATTCCTAGAAGATCTCCGTCTAGACAATGGAGATGAAGGGGCTGTGAATGAACCATCAGGGCCTGAATTGACTGGGTCAGTATAACAAACTGGTACCAACTCTTGAGGTACTGAAGAAACCTCACCCTTCCCCTCCTTTAACAAAGCTTGTGGGACAGCGCAAAGAGTTTGCTCTGTAGGCCCTGAGGAGGAAGGTAGAGATGGGGAAACTTCCTGAGAAATCTGC